>PUFA01000046.1:3635000-4235000 GCA_003508835.1 Eonycteris spelaea | reverse complement strand
GTTTCTGTGGATAAGCCTAACTATTTGGGGCAATTTTCTTTAGAATGTAAATTTAGTCATTTTCAAATTCAAACTCCCATCTAGCTTTTTATCCCTCTCAAGGATTTTCTACTCTCATTTTTCCCTTCAGTAGTGTCTGGATACAAAGAAAATAAAACCCTGACTCTATATATAAATTCTAGCCAAGTGATATAAATTTTCTGTACTTCATTGCCTCATCTTTAAAATAGAGATAATCACAATACCAACTTCGTAGGTTATTAGATTTAAATTAGATAAAGCATGTGAATGCTCAGAACAGGTCTAGCAAGCACATAGTATAGGCTTGGTTTATTATTATTATAGTGGAAGAGGGGCTTCTGATTCTCTTGATGCCTTCTGGTCCTTACTTGCCTCTCCCACTGATGATATAGCTTGTTGTTTGATGTCTGGAGTAAGTAAGACTGATGATTACTGCAGGTATCACTTTGGCTCTCACAGGCTTGCTGATTCTTTGAGACTCATCTTAATTCTCTATCTGGTCTCCCATTTTGGATAGTCTACCTGTAGCTTTGCTATTTGGTTCCCTTGCATCCTGCTGTAGTGACTCTCCTATAGATACATTAACTTTTTAATTATCAATTATTTTCTGTGCTTCTTGTGAGGAACTAATGTCGCAATCTGTATTCTACCCTACTTAACATTTATCCTTTGTAATATTTATGCTCTAGCCCTACAGGCTCTGGCTTTGATGATCCAACCCAAATCTTTTTAGAAATCAAAACGAAACAACTTTCCCCTCAAGGCCTATCCTTTACTAATCAAAAGCTCTTTGGTTTCAGACCATGATGCCTGCTGGGTATTTAAAAAATTCCACATTTGTTGAAGGATGTTACTGCCCTACCCCTGAGGTAAAGAATATTAAGCCAGTGAGGCAAAGAAATTAATTTCAAGGAAAGAAGAAAAACTCCAAATAACAGAAATATAGTATGATAAATTCACCTGATGTGGAAGATACACCATGTACCTTCTTTAAACTCATAAAAATGCTGTATAAAATTTTTTGAAAAATCTTTTCAATTTATTGATGAGCTCAAAATTAAGAAAAAGAAAATCCAGTGTGCAGATTAGCAGAGATTAAAAGTTAGAATAGTGAGTAATAGCTTATGAGGTATTCAGGACTCAATATAGTCCTTTACAGTAGAGAGCCAAAATCCTAATGTCTTTGGAAGGAGGCAAACCTAAGCCATGGTGTCATGTGTGAGTAATGTTGAGGGAACTACATAAAACCGGGAGAATTATATGCTGACTTCTCTGTGTACTTCCCAGTGGCTCAGGGAGCAATGACACAAAACAAAAAGCATCACATTTTGTTTTCTGCCCAAAGTCATAAATGGTAATGAAGTTCTGGGGGAAAAAATTAGGATCCTAAATTTGGATCAAATATAGAAGCAAAAGTTATTGGTTGGCAGAGAAACCCATGGGCAAACCAAATAAGCATTACATTTTCTAGCATATGTGTGGTAGGATTTCAGCATTCTTAGGTCATTATATTCTTCAGAAAGTGATCAAGATGTTAACTTTATCTTTGTTAAGTGTGATTTTAAACACTTAAAGTTTACTAATAATGAATAGAAATGTTTGCATATTCCTGTATAATACTCCTAAAATTATATATAATTGCAATACAAACCCATGCAGTACCAGGAACAATACAGCAAAAATTGTGCAAGACCTTTATGGAGAAAGTTATAAAACTTGTTAAGGCCCAAAGATGAAGAAAGATACTATACTCCTGGATAGACAGATGCAACATTTTGAAAATATCAATTATCCCTTAAATTGATTTGTAAATACAATGCAATTGCAATCTAAGTTACAAAAGGCTTTTCAACAGAATTTAGCAAGCTGATTATGAAGTGGATGGAAAAGTAAGATTGAGAAACAAATAGAACAACACATACTGCCAGTAATCAAGACTTTTAATAAAATTCTAGGAATTAAAGTACAGAGGTATGGAACCAAATGAAAAACTCACAAGCAGATGCATGAACATATAGAATTTTGGTATGTGGCAAGGAAGGAAATTATTGATGAATGATGGAATATTTTATAAATGTGCTGAAAAATTCTGCTGCTCACATGAAAATATCATGTATTTACCTAACCTATGTGCAAAAATGTATTTTAAACAGAGTAAATTCACTGAAAAAGAAAAAAAAACCCTAAAAACTCTTGAAAGAAAACATGAGAAAATAACATGAGGTGTTTCTTGTATGTGAGACTAAGGTTTTTAGATTTTGTTTATTAGAGTACGAAAGATGTTGGAGTGTTTTAAGCATAGAAATGATGTAACACATGCAGAAGATGGATGTACCTTAGAGAATGACAATGGGTTATTCTAAATTTCATCAGGTGTTAACTTCATTTGAAGTTCATGTTCCATATGAAATTTTGTTGCTAGTACAAATCGACATATCTTTGATACCTTGTATGCCAGTTGGGGAAATAGCATAGGCTTTTTTTCTCTAAATCTATTAGTAAAACTATCAGAAACAGTTTCTTTTCAACTACTAGAGCCAGCAATATACCTTTATGCTCCTACCTTAAGGTAATAGCAACTCTTCAGCCCAGGCCAACATGTAATCCTCAAGGACCTCAATTACCTCTGCATTCCATAGGACATTACTGTGGTCCATTTCATTCTTATAATGATAACTGGCCTGGCATACAGGAAGCAGAAATTCTTGTAGACATTTTGGTAAGATGAATGAATGTTGTTGGGTGGTGGAAAATAAATTCACAAAAATTCAGAGGCCTGACACTTGAGTGAATTTCTAGGGTTCCAGTGGCCTGGGGCATATTAAGCCATCCCTTCCAAGGTGAAGTATCTGGCCCCTTCACTATCAAGAAAGGAGCATAATAATTAGTAGGCCTCTGGATTTTGGAAATAATACATACACTCATCTGGGTATGCTATTCTGACCTGTTTACTGTGTAATTGGAAAAGTTGCCAATTTTGAGTAGGGTGTGGAAAAATGAAGACCCTGGTATGTCAGGCTGCTATGCAATGTGCTCTGCTACTTAGGTCATATGACCCATCAGAAGTGATAGTACTTAAAGTGTATGTAGCAGACAGGGATGCTACATGGAGTTTCTGACAGGGACCTATAAATGAATTATAGGGAAGACATTCAAGATTTTGGAACAGAGCTATGCTCTCTTGGCATATAACTATGCTTCTTCCAAGAAACATCACCTGGTTACAAGGTCCTAGTACAGATAGAATATTGACTTAATCAGACTCCAAAAGTAACATGCAAACTCAGCTGCCCATCATGAATTGAGTGTTGTCTAATCTACCAAGTAATAATGTTGGGCATGCACAATAGCACTCTGTCATAAAGTAGAAGTGATATAAATGAGACTGGTCTTGAGAAGGTCATTAAGCCACAAGTAAGTTGCATGTGTAAGTAATCAACATACCACAGTTCTTCTTTCTGCTACAGCTCCTCCTTTTACTTATGGGGTGTTCCATAGTCAGATGACTTAGTAAAAAAAAAAAGAGTATGACTTACATATGGTTCTACATGACATGCTGATGCTATACAAAAAGTAGACAGGCACTACTACAGCACTATAACCCCACTCTGGAGTGGTCTTAAAGGCACATTCTTCCAGTGGGCAGAATTTTAACCAGTGTATCTGGTTGTTCATTTTTCCTGGAATACCAGAGGTAGAAATCATGAACAGTGGCTAATGATTTGGCTGGATGGTCAGAGAATTGGTGGGAACATAATTGGAAAACTGGTGGTGGCAAGAAGCTCTGGAAAAGAGGTATATAGATAGTGTCTCTGACAGTAAAGATTTTTGTGTCCCAGGTAAGTGCTAATCAAAAAACAACCTTAGCATAAAAAGTTTTTAATAATCAAGTGGACAAAATGACCAATTCTGTGGCCATCAGTCAACCTCTTTTCCTAGCCACCTCATCCTTGCACAATGCAATCATGACAAACTGTCCAAGGCAGCAGCAATGGAGATTATATATTTGCTTATCAACATGAACTTCTAATCACCAAGACTGATCTACATAAGTAACCTACGAACTGCAGAAACTAACACTGAGCCCCCATATGGGACCATTCCCTAAGGAAATTAGAGAACCTCCTGATTGATTATATTGCCGATTTCCATCATGGAAAATGGAATATTTTGTACTCACTGTAATAGACACTCTGGATGTAGACTGGCCTTCTCTGCCTCCAGTGCTTCTGTCAAAGCTGCCATCATCATGCTTTTCACCCAAAAGCTCATTTTATAGCAAATAGTGGGTGGCAAGGGCCACATAGAATTCACTGGTCTTACCATATACTACATCACCTTGAAGTACCTGCCCTGATAGAACTGTAGAATAGCCTTTTGAAGACTCAGTTAAAAGCATGGCTAGATGACAACACCTTGCGAGGCTGGGGTAATGTCCTATAAGATGCAGTGTATCTCTTTCTCTCTCAGTTCTAGGAATTTATAAGTCTGGGAATTAACTGATTGAAATGGGAATGTTTCCTCTCAACATTACCTCTAATCAGGCCCAGGATTAGGATGAGATGAATAAAACACTCATCTAGGGTGCAAAATTTAAGGCAGTGCCAAAAAACAGCATAAATAATATTTTAATATTTAAAAATCAAAATCAATGCAAAGACTGTAACAAAAAAAATTTTAAATAATATCTTCATTTGCCTTATGACTCTGTTATTGTGCAAATCAACTCTGAGTTCCTGACCCTATGCAGCTAGGCAGGCAAACAGACTAGGCAACCTGGAGCTAAGCAATAGTCATTTTTTTTTTTTTTTAATTGTAAAACTTTTGTTAACTTTTTCTATATGGCTCAAAATATTGAGGTATTTTGACAAGGAATATAGGGTTGCATATTTTCCCTTTTTACATAGGTACTTCTCTTTGTGACCCTCTATAAAAATTATTGCTTCCTGTGTCCATGACTTTGGGTTCTGCTGGTCTGGAGTTCTTAGTTCCTAAGGGTGGCACATTTCCATCAGGGGAGACAGAAATAGTTCCATTAAACTAGAAGTTGAGATTGATGCCTGCCTGCTTGGGGCTTTTTATGTAAGTGAATCAACAAAGAAGTGGGTGAAATGTATTACTGGGCTGACTGATTCTGACTATTGAGGGGACTTTGTGTTGTTACTATAGAATGGGGTAAAGAAGAGTGTGTCTGGAATCCAGATCATGGAGAGCAACTCAAAATACTTTTGTGTATTGTTATAAAAATCAAAGTCAAAGGAAAGAATAAGTGATATACACTACAACATGAATGACCCTGAAAAACAGTATGCTATTTAAAAAGCCAGATGCACAACATCACTTATTGTATGATTTTGTTTATGTGAAATGTCCAGAAAAGGAAAAGGCACAGAGTCAGAAAGTAGATTAGCTGTTGCCTGGTTCTAAGTGTTTCCAAAGGGACATGAGGGATCTCTGTGGGATGATGGAAATTATCTAAATTGAATTGTGATTATGGTTAAACAACTCTGTAATTGACTAAAAATTATTGAATTGTACACATAAAATGAGTGAAATTTATGGCATATAAATTATATCTCAACAGAGCCGCTTTTTTAAGTAAGTAAGTTGAAAACTACAACAACCCAATAGAAGCAGGACTGCTAATGACTCAGACCTTCAGGAATGAAAGCTCAAATGGCCCACCAAAGAAGAAATCATGACCAGCCAAGGTACTGTCAAAGGCAAATGGGTCGCAAAAGGAGGTGATTTATAGATACAACCTACAACTACACAACCAGTTGTACAAACACTATTTTGAGTATTTCATTATATTGATGTGAACGTTTGTGTATCTTTTAACTAACCTTTCCCTCCTTTCCCATTCCCCTATTATGTAACATACATGTATTAATAGCAATTAGCCTAATATCTCAGAATTTAAGTTAGAGGATACCAAAAATGTGTGTGATTCAGCTGGAAGAGGAATGAACATGATCCGAAATGTGTAAAGATAATTGAAACCCTCTTTGGAGAGAGGGTTTCATGATTTGGGATATATGAAAGACATTTCCATAATGTTAGGTGGAAGCATGATTTTGCTGCCTTTACTTAACCATTAAGAATAGTCTAAAGAAATATGCACAGATGCCAAGTTGACAGGAGGTGAACTGTAGTGGCTTTTTACTGTTTCAGCTTAGCCAAGCTGGATCTGTTTCTCATAATTCCCTTTCCTGTGTAGTCCCAAGTTAGGGTTGGCCACAAAGAAATTACTCAAAATTTCCATGGTGTAAAATTTTTAAAAGTTGCCTTCTTTGTGTTCTGAAGTTCAGTGTAGGGTGCCGGGTGGTGTGGCAGTTCACACTTGTTGCTGATCTTCTTGTTAACCTGGTTGGTGCGGGATGCCACCAGGACCAAGGGCTTCTCCAGCTCTCTCACATATCTTCTTAGTGCCCTGGGCAATAGATGTGTGGAACTACGGAAAGGAACAGCAGCTTCTCCAGGTCCCTTACACCAATAAGGTTCCAGTTGTCCTCATGAAGTACAGTTTGTTCTCATGGGTTCCATTCATCATCGCAAGTTCTAGTTCGTTCTTGCTCTCCTCCAGTTCCCATCCGGCTCTCTTCAACTGCCAGGCCAGCTAACCTATAGTGACTTTAGGCCCAGCACTAGATACAAAGACCACCCAGTTTGGCATAGACTTTTTGACTAGCTTCTACATTTGTGTAAGTTCTGATCCATATAACAAATCTCTTGTCCCCTATAAAACTCTGTAGTGGCTTTTCTTCTCCGAATGAATGCTGTCTGATAAAAAAGCTGTGGCAACAATGCTGGCAAGAGGTAACTAACATTTTTATTTAGCATTTACTTTGTATCATATGCTGTGCTAAGTACTTTGAATAATTTATCCCATTTTGAGCTTCCTGGCAATACCATAAAAGCACTGCTTTCACCCATTTTACTGATGAAGGAAATGAGGATTAATTGTGGATTTATTCAAATCCTTTTATTTGAAGCCCAGAGATTATTTTTATATTTTTACAAACTATTTGGGCCAAACTTTTAGTCTCTAAAGAAAAAAAGTGGAATCTTGATTTTTTAGAACAACATAAACTCTGTTAACTTATTTTTCTAAAATTAAAAAAAAAAACCATAGAGTTCAGAAATCAGACCTTGTGTTTAAAAGGAATCATGCCCCCTCCCCTACCCCAATCTTCTTGCTGGTAAATATTTCATGTCTTTAATTGAAGAAGACTCTTGACCTCGTTAAGCCCAAGGAATATAGGAATTCAGAAACTACTTTTCATTATTATATAAAACCCTATGAATATTATGAAATGCATTGTCATAAATTAGCTAATATAATGCTGCAATGAGAGCTTCAAATGCATTTTTCTAGTACCCTTTAAGCACTATCTAGGCTAACTAAACCAAAAAAAAAAAAAACAAAAACTTTCTTACCCTTGTTAATTGTCCTCAAAGCCTTTCTCTCTCTCTCTCTCTCTCTCTCTCTCTCTCTCTCTCTCTCTCTCTCTCTCTCTCCCTTTCCCTCCTCACACACACCTCAAAAAGGGTGCAAAATCAATCTTTATTCTCATTTTAAAGCTTCAAAGAAAATGTTTAAAAAGGACAGGAGGGCGTGGTGCAGGAAAGACATTATATTGATTGTCCACTATCATATTCTGAGTTCTCTCGCTGAGCAACATGTATATATGATATGGCTTCTCATTTTCATCAAAACTGCAGTATTATTCAAAAGAAATAGATCTATGCAATAAAATTAACCACAATGTTTTCTGGCATTTCTGATTTACTTTATTAAATTGGAAGCCTCAAAGAGATAGTACAGTCACTGGACCAAACTAACCTACACATTATAGTATGAATCATATTCCTAAAGAATTTTATTTAGGATGTGGCTCCATAGTATAGCAGTTAGCACATCTGCTTTACATGCAAAAGGCCCTGGGTTCACACCCCAATGGAGCCACAGTCAATGGTCTATGGCCATGCCACCCTGAACAAGCCTAATGTCTGATCTTAGAAGCTAAGCAGGGTCAAGCCTAGTTATTACTTGGATGGGAGACCACCTAGGAAGACTAGGTACTGTAGGCATAATAAGTAAATTTTAATAAATAATTTTTTAAAAAGATTTTTATATATTTTCCTTTTAGATGCTATAAAGTGCTCTCTAAATATCTGTCCAACCCAATTAAAATTCTTAATAAAAGCTATACACGCCCTCTAGGATTTAACATTACACAACTTAGTTTCTTTTGTATTCTAGCCCATGTTTGCACTCTAGTCTCAGATAGTTCTGTTTAAATCGTTAGTCAGCTTACTCCCCCCACCGAAAGCACCCTTCTAACCCTTATAAAATGATGACCCCCCAGCCATTTCAAAACATCATTTTTGAATCTTCTCTGTGGAGCACCAACGACTAATTTCTGTGCAGCTGAACTGAAGACAATGAAGTTTGGAGTTTATTTTATAACCAGGGAGAAAAGGCTAGAGGTAATCAAGAGAGTGACATAATATGCTTAGAAATTTCTTGTTTTTACTGTAGTGATCTGGCTTAAGTAAAAGGAGACATTTTTGAAAAAGTGATTTAAATTCTGAACCATAGTATTAAATAAGAATTTGATTCAGCCATTGGTTTAGACCATAAGGAAAAGTCACTAAAGCTATCTTGTTTAGAATGTATGGTAAACTGTATTTAACTATATTATCAATTTTCTTATTATGACGTTCTCAATATAATATCTACTAAAATTCAAGCTGTACAGTAGTGTCCCCTTATTCATAGCTTGTTACCCACTGTCAACCATGGTCTGAAACTATTAAATGGAAAATTATAGAAATAAACAACTCATAAGTTTTAAATTGCACGCTGTTCTGAGTAATATAATTTTCATCCCACCCAGGAAGTGAATTATTCCTTTCCTGTTGTGGTATCACTGCTTGTGTGCAAGTAACCCTTATTTTTCTCAATAATGGCCCCCCAAATGCAAGAGTAATGGGCTAAAGAGAAGCTATAAAATGCTTCCTTTAAGTGAGGAGAATATAGTACAAGATATTCTATGAGAAAAAGACCATATTCACATAATTTTTATTATAGTATACTGTTGTAATTGTTCTATTTTATTATTAGTTATTGTTAATCTCTTACTGCGCCTAATTTATAAACTTTATCATAGATATGTATGTATGGAAAAAAACCCATAGTATTTATAGAGCTCAGTATTACCCATGGTTTCAGGCATCCACTAGGTAGAGTTAACATACCACCATATTATAGTATTATTCTGAATTTGTTTATATACTTACCTCTACAGTGTGCTGTGTATTTTCACATGTTTTCATGTTACTAATTAACATTCTTTCATTTCAGCTTGAAGAACTTTTAGTATGTCTTGTAAGGCAGGCCTAGTAGTAGTGAATTCACTTAGGTTTTGTTTATCTAGGAAAATCTCTCCATTTCTGAAGGACAGCTTTGCCAGGTAAAGTATTCTCATTTGGCATATTTTTTTTTTTCTTTCAGCACTTTGAATATATCCCATTCTCTTCTGGAACATAAGGTTTCTGCAGAGAAATCTGCTGATAGTCTTAACGGGGGTTCTCTTGTAAGTTACAAGCTTTTTTGTTCTCTTGCTACTCTTAAGGTTTTCTCACTGTCTTTGATTTTTGACAGTTTTATTACAATATGTCTTGAGGTGGATTTCTTTAGTTTTTTGTTGTTGTTTACCTATAAGCTTCACAAACTTGGATATCTAATTCTTTCCCCAGATTTGGGAAGTTCTAATTCTTTCTTTAAAGAAGCTTTCTGCTCCCTTCTTGTTTTCTCCTTCTGGAACTCCAATAACCACAGAGTGGTGTGTTTGTGAGTGAGGTACATGAGGTGCTGGGGTTGCCCATGGGCAAGTTAGGAAGATCCACAGGTAGGGATTTCACAGGTGGCCTTCTTGATGGAGTCCACAGGTTCACAGGTGGGCTTCTTAATGGAGTCCACCAAGCAGTTAGTAGGATACCTGTTTGTTTAATGCCCTCCAGGAGTCCTACGTACCACTTTATCAGACTCTTCCCACTCCCCAGTCATGGAATTTCCACTTAGTACTCTGTATGTAGGAAGAGAGAAATAGGCCTCTTTGGTGCTTCCCACATAGCTGGGGAAGCTCGGTGCTCATTCACATGCTCTCCCTTTCCCCCATATGAGAAATTATGGGCTGTATAAACCTCCCTTCGCCCTAACCTATGTTGCCTTGGGGAGAAGGAATTCAGATAAAGTCAAACTGTTCCTCTTACCCACTCTAATGCGTTAGAGTGGTGGGTCTTCTGGAAATGCGAACTTCAGCAAAGGCTCTCTTGTCCATGAATGATTGACTAAGTCGATGTTGTTCAGGGGCTCCTGACTGAGGTTAAAAGCAACCTCAGTTACTTTTACTGGTTCATGGGCACTTCAGTGTACACAGCCAGGACTGAGGTCTGTCTCAAGCACAGGTGAGCAAGCCTCCTTCTGGGTCAATGGATAATGGTTCCCACAAAGACATTTTTATTTGTGGATGGATACTTAAATAATTGTTGTGGAGAGTATAAAAATGAGGGACATCTTATGCAGCATGATGATATTACTCCATCTGAGCTTTAAAATATATTTTAACACGTGATAAAGGTAATTATTTCGTATTGCTTTTCCTTATAAAATTTTGCTGGCTATTCTCTTATCTTGGGATTTGGATGGGTGAAGAAGAAAGATAAATACCGAGTTATAGGTTAGCTATGGGGTTTGAAGGGTATCAGAACAATAGTAATTATAAAGATTATGGAGTTGCTAGAGGCTTTTGTTAATTCTTTTAGAAACCCTGAAGAAGAAAAAGACAAGCTCAGGTTATCCAACTAATAACCCACATTTTTGTGACTCAATAGTGGTGTTTACAGTCATCCTTGTCTCCTGCAGGGTGTATGAAAATTAGACTCAAGATGTGGTTGTAAGAGTGTTAGTTTCCAGGTCTTCAATGTCAAAGATGGCCTTAACAGGAAAAGGATAGCTCCTAAGACCCATAAGCAAGTCTGAGAATAATACCACCAGAATATTGTGAACAGCAGAACAGACCACTATCCCTTGTTAGAAGAGAGCAGTCTCCCCTTAGCTAGAAGACTTGCAAGAACCTCACTTGAGACATGGGCCTCAAAGATAAATTGCTTATCATCTTTAAGATCTACCTTTTCCACTCTTTACTGCCTTGAAGAGGAAGATGTAGTCCCTGCTTGAAGAGGAAATAGTCAATCCTGATAATTCACAGCCTCCATATTTATGAATTTACCTACTCACTAAAATTTATTTGTAACCCCCAAATCAGTATTCACAACACTTTTGTGGTTATTCGTGGTCATATACATAGCTGTGAAAAATTTGGGCTGCTTGCTGCAGATACCCAGATGAGGTTGAACAAGGCCACACTCAGTATTCTGGTTTCAGCTCTTACTTTACTAAAATTTTCAAGTCTATCTAGTGCCACATTTTTTCATATTGTATCTTTTTATTGTGTTCTTTTTCTGTTTAAAATGGCATCTAAAGGTGGTTCTGAAATGCTATCTAGTGTTCCTAAGTGTAAGAAAGCTGATACATGCCTTACGAAGAAAATGTGTTTTAGACTGGCTTCTTGTCATGACTTAACACAATGTTAATAAATGAACCAAATATATTAAATAAGATATCTTTAAACACCAAAACAAATAAAGCAAGGTTGTGTATTGATTAATTAAGGACAATGTTGTGAACCACGGCTAGCAGAAATCTATCTCTGTATTTGCCCTAGGACTAATGGTTCATGACTTCATAGAACATAACTACCTCAAATAACAAGATTTAATACAAAAGGGATTTTAGGTCCTGGCTAAAAAGACTTGCAGGAACTAGGGGCATACCTGTAGGACTAGATTGCTGATAGTGGAAGTAGGGAAATGTAAGATTAGATAGAGGGAATTTCATTGACATGGGGAATAGTCTCTCATGCCTTGAGTCAATGTTCTGGTGAGGGCTCTTGAAGCCAGTCCTATTATGGTCTGAGATGGCACTTTCAAGTTTGGATATGATGATGCCTACATAAATAAGATAAGGATACTAGAAATGCTTTGGAATAGTATTAAAGAAAAGCTCAGAAGGCTCCAGGTGTGACAATTTTGAAGATACTTATTGTGAACTGGAGAACCTATCACTTGACTTTATTTCTGGGAGAGCCCACAGTATACTTTATTCACACTGAGGAATCCACGAATGAGGGAGCTCAATAGCTCAATGCTGGCAGTAGGAGACCCTGCCACAGAATGGATTTCTTACTTATTGGTGAAAGAGTTTTTTCCATGCAGACTTGTAACATGTACAAAATTTGACAATATAACTGGCTATAAAGTCCATCTAAACAAATTCAAAGAGTAAAATAATACAGAGAATGTTCTGACAACAGGCCCAATACTAGAAACTAATAAATTCTAACTAGAAAATTTCTTATAGTTTTAGGTTTTACATTTATGTATATGATACAGTTTGAGTTAAATTTTCTATAAGTGTGACACATAGATTAAAATTTTTTTTAACATGGTATCTAATTGTTATGGAATCACTTGTTTAAAGACGTTTCTCCACTGAATGAGTTGCTTACATTTTTGCACTTCTGTCAAGAATCAATTGAAAATATATGTATAGACTCTTTTTGGATTCTTTATACTGTTCCATTGATCTAATGTCTATCTTTATACCAACAGCAGATTCTGATTACAGCTGATTTTATGTTGCAACTTTACTGGGCTAAGGGATGCCCAATAGCTGCTGGTAACACATTATTTCTAGGTGTGTCCGTTAGGGTCTTTCTAGAAGAGATTAGCATTTGAATCAGTGGACTGAATAAAGAATATCTGCTCACTCTCACCAATGTAGATGGACATCATCCAATCTGTCAAGGCCCTGAATATAAAAATAAAGGTGGAGGAAGGATGAATTGATTTTTTTTCTTGATTTGGGACATACATTTTTCTTGCCCTAAGATGACAAGAGCTCCTGGTTCTTGGGCCTTGGAGTTCTGGAACTTAAACCACATTGACACCAGCAAAAGCTGGTGGTAGAATTGACATAGTCCCCATGTTAGTAAAATTTCCTCTATCCAGTCTTACATTTCCCCACCTCCACGATCAGCAACCTACTCCCACAGGTGTTTCCCTAGTTCCTGAAAGTGCTTTTTAAGCCAGGACCTGAAATTCCTTTTGTGTATAAGGTACAGTCAATTCTTGGTTTCTCCAGCTTGCAGACAGTTGTCATGGGACTTCTCTGCCTCCAAAACTGTGTGAATCAATCCTATAACAGATCTCCTCTTATAAATATGTCTGTACAAAATATTGTTCTGTTTCTCTGGAGAACCCTAATATCCTGTAGTTTTATAATAAATCTTTGTCATGTAGTATAGTCTCCAACTTTTTTCTCCTTTCTCAGGTTTTAGCTATTCCAAGTTCTTTGTTTTCATATGGATTTTAAAATCAGCTTCATAATTATATACACATACACATAAACATATATTTGTATAGGTATATATGTGTACATATACATGTGTATATGTACATATGTGCGTATGTGTGTGTGTATTTCTATATATATAAAGCCCTGCTATTATTTTGCTTGGGACTACACTGAATCCACAAATGAATTTTAGGGAGAACTGACATCCTAACAAAACTGACTCTTCTGATCCATGAACACAGTATATCTCTCCATTTATTTAGTTCTTTAACTTCTTGCAGAAATGTTTTATAGGTTTCAGTTTTAGGCCTTGTATATCTTTTCTCAGATTTATTCCTAAATATTTCATATATTTTATGCTATTGTAAATTGTTTTTAAAATTTCAATTTCCAATTATTATTAAAATATAAAAATACAATTGATTTTAAAATAACTATCTGGTATCATACAACCTTGCTAAACTCATTATTCTGCCTACCACATCAGGTAACAGACTATTTCTGGCATATTTAACAAAAACAACAAAAAAATCTATGATTTCATGATAAAGTCTACTACATTTTTTGGAAGGGAGAAGGGGCAGTCCATTACAGCTCCACTGAAGATAAATACTTTTCTTTATTATCACTGTTAAATAAATACTCTTAATGAACATTGTTACTTTATTGAGTATTTAACTTCCATTCTCATCTTTTTTTGGAACTGGGAAATTTCTGCTTCCTCACTGATGAGTCTCGTGGGACTGCTACACAGTTGCCTTGTTCTGGGTACAGTGCATACACTTAACCCAAACTTAACCCAAAGTAGGCCGATTAATTCTCTCCTTAGAAACTAATTGTGGAAAGAGGAGCAAGACTGAAAACAGCATATTGGCTATTTCAGGGGAAATATTATGCAGCAACAACTATTTTGGAGCTGCTTGGTTTCTGAGTGTCCCAAGCCTGGTTCTTCGGCTTTCTTTTCATTTCTACAAGTATCTGTATATTCTGCCAGTAAACTTGTTTTGCTTAATTTCTAACATGCAGTCAATCAAATTGATACTCCTCTTTCTTTTTTGACCTCTGTAACTGCATTCCTGGTTCTCTTTCAACTTGTCTGACCACTCCAGGCTTCTTTTAGGATTCCTTTCTTCTGTTTATTTTTAGCTGCCTTTTTTCTTTGCATTTTTTCTCTGTATTTTTCTCTTTGTGAGATTCCATTCAGAACTGCAGCTTTGCCTCTCATCTTTATACAGTATTTCAACTCCCGTATTGATCTAATTCTACATTTGCCTATTTGTCACCCCCATATAGATGTCACACTACCAACTCAAATTCTGTATGACCCAAATCACACATCTCTCATTAACTAATAAACTAGTTTTCTCTCCTTCATCCCTGATCTTTGTTATCCAGTCACCCAGGATAGAAATTGAGAGCTTTAAGTCTCTATTTTCACTGTAGAGCATCTATTCTTTTGCCTATCCAATATGACAATTTCTTCTAGAAAACTGCACTTTTCTTATTCCATGTCAATCATGGTGCCTGTCTTCACAGGAATGACGATGTGACCCATAGAATCAATAGATGCATTGTACATTTATAATATGTGGATCTTGGGAAACACAAGGCACTGTTCTGTAAGTTGCTAAGTGGGAGAATATAAATCTGTCATGTGAAGAGAGCTGTCTGGAAGAAGAGAATCAATGTATAAATAGAATTATGGTGGATAGTTGGAGATACATTGCCTTGGACTCTTGATCCATCTAAGCCTAAAGTCATGTGCAATCTAGACTTTCCAGTTCGTTGACCCAATAAATTTTGCCTTTTCTTAAGCTAGTTTAACTTAAGTGTCCTTCACTTGTATTATGCTAAAGAACCTAATAGTTACTAAATTCTGTTTATCTTATATTCAAATATCTTACAGGCTTCCTTTCTTTTCTTTTCCACCACTACTACACTACTAAATAATTTCACATTCTTCTCCTATCACAACTACCTTTTAGGTCTGCTTGCTGCCAAACTACTGTTTATTCAATATACCCATCACACTGCTATCAGTTAGCTTAAATAATGTGGGGTTAGATTACTTCTTTAAGCATCTTCAATGATTATTGCATGTGAACAAAGTACACATTTTTAAAATGGCATGTCAGGTTTCTCCAAATGATCTAATCTAAAGCTACCATTCATTCACTCATTCAGTAAATATTTATTGAGCACTTACTTTTCTCTCAGACATCACTCTGGATACAGCAAATATAGTGATGACAAAATAGCTTACAATCTAGTGGGAAGGTTGCCACTCTCATAACATGCTTCCATAACATCTGAACTAGTATGATCTAGGGAGAATTGTCATGCAAGCCTCTCCTCATGCTGCTCTTAATTCTCAAGGATCTTCACCACCTGATTAACAGAAAAATCCAATGCTAAATTTACTATACAGTTTGATTTAACCACACTTCCCTTTATGCTTCCTCAATGATTAATTTTTATACTAAAGTACAAAGTTA
Organism: Eonycteris spelaea; assembly: GCA_003508835.1. Taxonomy (NCBI): domain Eukaryota; kingdom Metazoa; phylum Chordata; class Mammalia; order Chiroptera; family Pteropodidae; genus Eonycteris; species Eonycteris spelaea. Next base: position 4,218,998 of record PUFA01000046.1, on the reverse strand, counting down.
CTTTTATTTTACATAATTACTTACTTACATGTCCCTCTTGCCTTACACAAAAAAACTTAAGGGCAGGGAATAGATTTTATTCATCTTTGTACACCATCCTGCTTTGCATATAGTATAAACTCATTAATTTTGTTGTAATCATATTTGTTGAATGACTGTTGTTGAAACATAAATGCAAGAAAACAGAATATTTTGGGGGTGGGGCACAGGGATACATTTATTGAGTGCCTATTATATAAAAAAAGTTAACCCAGCTGCTTTTCATAGGTGTTTTAATTTAATCCACATGACTTCACATTTTGGAAAACTGGGACCAAAGGAAATTGAGCAATTTATATAAGGTCACGGATAGTGGCCATACCATAACATGAACCCAGATTTTTCTGACTACAATGCTCAAGATCTTTCTACTTCACTACACACCATTCTGGTTTGTCGCTGTCAGTAACATAAGTATAATTTTAATTTAGTGGGCCAGATTCACCTTGGTTGGAGACGAACTTCAATTACAAAAGCTGAGATTTCATGAAAACTTCTTGCCCTGTAAAAATATTAAAAAAAATTTTTTTTGATCTAAAGTTTAATATTATTTTTGGTCTATAGTTAACATCAAAGAATGCATAGCACAAAACTGGAATACCAGAAATTTAGACATAGTTTTGATAAAACACACTCATAAAATTGGAATATCCAGAACATATACCTTTTCTCAGAGAGTGTATTACACATTAAGAAAAAAAGTTGTTGGTTTTGTTCTCCCTCAATGTTTTGCCTTTTTTTCTTAATGTTTTCAGTTTGTGTTCCACTGCAGGAGATAAGCCACAATTCCACTCTAAAACTAGCTCATTTTTGTTGACTTTGAGCAGGTTACTTACCCACAGTCAACTATTTCAATCGCATCTGTAAAAAAATACCAAAAAAAAAAATGAATACTGAATTTCAGATAATAAATTTGTCATTAAACAAAAGGGATAGAATTATGCCCAACAGGAAAAGTTTGTACTGTTCTAAAATGAGTTAAACAATTATCTTAACAGATTTGTAATTTATTAACTATAGAATTACTTCCTCATTTTGGAAGTATTAGTCTGCCCTTTGCCTAATATTTAATGTGGTATCATCTGGTTTAGGGCATATAATACTGTACAATAATAAAATACTAGACTATGCAGATTACTAGCTGTCATTCAAAATAAGCATAATCTTATGATTGTTAAATAATCTTTTGTACTTAATTTGATGTAAATTACAACATAAAAACAAAATAACCTGATATTTTCCAACAATTATCGATTCCAACTCATCTGTCCTAGTGACTGTAAAGAAAAAACATGTATTTCTGACCTACAGAGTGCTTTAAAGGAACTTGAAGATCAAGTTGATAATTTACGTAAAAACAACAAAATATATAACAATTTACTTTCTTACTTTCTTGCTCCTGAGTGGAGTTGACTCTAGGAAGAGAGCCAAGACTGTGCTTAAGCTTTAGTTTTCTCATCTGCAAATGAGGATAATAAAACCTAATCTTAACAAGGATTGAGATTATATTTGTTGAATGACCTTGGCTGTCATTTCACTTCAACTTTTGTCTTACTCATTTGTAAAACAGGGCTATTATTACCCACCTTGTTTATGTAGATTTGTTGTGGGGATCACATTTAAAAAATGGCATGTGAAAATGCTTTTAAAAGTACTATAAGATATAATAATTTCCCAAGCAACTACCACTGGTACAATCTTTCCCTGCTAAACAGTGCTGCATATTCTTAGGTAAAATATTAGGAAGGGGATTCAAAGTCTTTTCTCTGTATGACTCTTTTCTTATTGCAGCTGCTTTCCTAGGGAAACAATATATAGTTCTATCTTTGTATTTGTCTAGGTTATAGAAAAGTCTTTACTGGCAAACATTAGCAATGCCTCATGCCAGCTCCAATCTTCAGGCATTCAAGAATAACTAGACAATTAATGAAATTTCTGCCCCTTCTAGAATGTGAAAAAAAAGCAACTTGAAACAGTATTTCAGATGCTAAACAATTAATTCCTATAGAGAACTCTTTTCTAAAAGTGAAAAAGCAACTGGTAGGTAATTACAACTAAATGATTTTGTAGGCTAACTAAAAGCTATTAATAAAACTATATCTTAAAAGCATAATTTTCCTTGATCAGAGCAGCACTGTAAATACAAGAAATAAATAATAGCATAAGGAAAAAAAAATAAGATATTTCTAATTGTTTGATTTTTTTGATTAAATTTAATTTACTTTCTTAACCACTAATAAAGTTAAATTGAGATAGGGAGAAATTTTGTCAAGCTGAATTTTTTTGCTTATTCATTTTCCCAGGTTGTAGTTTATAATGTATGCCAACTCTAATTGCTGTCAACTGTCTCCTTTGCAGATTCATTATTTAATAAGCAGCTGCCCTTTTATTAGAGAGTGAGAATTCAAAATCATATTAAGGAAACACATTATGCATATAACCACTCTTTTATTATTAAAGCTGGTCTCTAAAAAGGCATACATTTTTCTTTTTTTCGATAAATAGGGATTTATTAGTGGAAGAGAGAAGGAAGGCAGCACTAAGACTCATGGGTGCAGGGCCTGCCATTTGTGCAGGGGACCATGATTAGGGATGTATTTGACCCCACAGCCATCTGGGATGAGCCGCTTTTCAGCCACCATGTCTTCAAACTCATCCACATTAACTTAGTAAAGCCCCAGTTCTTGGAAATGTGGATCTTTTGACGACCAGGGAACTTGAACTTTGCCCTACGCAGAGCCTCGATCACATGCTCCTTGTTTTTGCAGCCTGGTGCGGATGGACATGATTACCTGGCCAATGTGGACCCTGGCCACTGTGCCCTGGGGCTTTCCAAAGGCACCGCGCATACCTGTCTGGAGTCTGTCAGCCCCAGCACAAGACAACATCTTGTTGATGCGGATGACATGGAAGGGGTGGAGCCGCACTCGAATATGAAAGCCATCTTTGCCACAGCTTTTCACCATGTACTTGTTGGCACAAATACGGGCAGCCTCCAGGGCTTCGGAAGAGAGCTGCTCATATTCATCTGACACCATGTGGCCACAGAGTGGGAACTCCTCTACTTTTGCCTTCTTCCGCCCCAGGTCAAAGATTCGGATCTTGGAATCAGGGACACCTCTGCAGAAGCGAGACTTTGGGTACGGCTTGTTCTTACAATACCGGTAACATCGGGCGGGTCGGCGGCCCATGGTGACACAAGGATCTTCGATGGCACACCAGAGGAAAAGAGGTAAAAAGGCACACATTTTAAAACTTACCCCAATGAGGGGAGTATAAGTATTCCAGGATTCTAGAAAGATACCCTCTAGAATAAAGTACATCAAAAGTTGTCTTTAATTTGATATATATGTGGCTTACTGCCAGTTACTGAACTTTCTATGTATGCAGTGCACAATGTCACATCCACAACACAAAATGTGATTGAAAGGATGTGACACTGCTGCAACACTGTTGAATGCTGACACAAAACCTCACAACATCTAGTTCAAATCCTTCCTTCTATTGTTTTTATATTACTTGGGTTTAATGGAAACCTAGAAAAAAACAACACAATAAATTTCCCCAAGAAGTCAACTCACTATGCTTGTATCTTTTCATGTCAAGAAATTTCAAATAGAGAGAAAGCAATTCAGCACATTCACAGGTATCTCATTAACACTGTGAACAAAAGGTCAGACTTTGGAGCCCAACTACTTAGGTTTAAATCCCATATCCACCAGATAATAGCTGTGTAACTTAGGGTAAGTTGCTTAACTTCTCTGTGCTTCAGTTTGCTCATTAGTAAAATAACACTAGTAAAGCGACATAGCTTATAGAGTTCTTGAGGACCAAATGAATTTCTATTTGTATAGTACCGAAGAATATAGTATATACGATATAAATGTGTTAAGTTGATGTAATGAAATTGGTAATAAGAAATAGCAGGAAGAGCTTACTGACAAACTTCAAGCAGTACCACTCCATTTTGTCAGTAATGAAAAAATACAATTATTTATTTATTTATTTTTAATTCTGAGGAATTTTTCAAGCCATGTATCTATTAAACACCTACTGCCTTGAGGACACAAAATAAATTTATGTGATCTCTGCTACTCGAGAAATTACAAACTTTCTACACTAAATATGGAATAAATACAGCGCAAACTTGAAAGGAACATGCAACAACACAAGAGTGCTCTATAAATTTCTCGATAAAGCTATTCGCAAATTTAAGTGCTCTAAAATGTATATTATTAAAAACTCCACTACCAATACGGAATGTGTTTAACAGCTACCCACAAAGCTACTACAAACAATGCCACATATCAATAGACATTCTGTAGAAACGGTAATATTTTCCACCTGGGAAAGCTAACAAAACCCGTGAGAGCAATTCTGCCAAACCACGGCAAGCGAAAACTGCACTGGAAATATCAAAGGGCTCGGACTGTTTTCTAAGAACCGGGAAGTCAACGTGGTGGGTCAGCGAATACCTGAATCTGCACGACGAAGAGAGGCTCCGAACCACGACTGTGAGTAAGGGCCAGGTTGTTTCCGCGGCTGATGTGACCAGTCCTAACGGCTAGAGTTGAGAACCAGGGACGTCCCCTCCCAAGTGATGTACCCGGCCGTGCGGTTCTCTCGCGCAGGGGCTGTGGGTAGAAGACAGCTTTTGAGTGAGGAGCCCCGACGATGCGAAGGAACAAGCACCCGAGCTCCCGCACCACCTCCCGCGGCCCCGCTCCAGGGCACTAGAGACGCCAGCTGAGACCTCGGGCTCCTCAGAGCCACCGGTTTCCACGCCGCCTCCCACCTCTCCGGGATGAGCACCCAAACCCCCACCCCGACGACGACATCCGGCTCGGGGCGCCGCGGACCGGCCTGCCCCCGACGCCAGCGCCTACTTACCCTAGCTCGGCTCGACCCGACCCCGCCTCGGCCGGCCGCCCACGTCCCGGGCCGGTGCGTCACTTCCGGCGCGCGCGCCCGCCGGCGGAGAGGGCCCGGGACCCCGGCCGGCGCGCGCGGGGGCGCGCAGGGGGGCGGGGCGGGGGAAGTGGGAGTGTCCGCTCGCCGCCGCCGCCGCTGGGCAGTGGAGTTCGCTGAAGCCCCGCATTCGGAACCGGCCCAGTCTTCCCGCCGAGACTCTGGGCATCAGTGCCGAGAGCGCTCACCGCTCTGACCCGTACAGAAGCGGGAGTTGCCTCAGTCTGCGAAGCGGCGGGGACGGCCCCAACCCCGGTTTCCCTCCCTGACCCCTTCTTTCCAGCACCCCAGTTATGGGGAACGCGGCGACCGCCAAGAAAGGCAGCGAGGTGGAGAGCGGTGAGTCAAGGGCCGGGTCTGGGGACCCGCAGGGCGGGCCGGCGCGGGGCACCGAGCGCACCTCTGGGTCGGTGCCCTGAGGCCGCGGACATGGTCCAGGCCTCGCAGCGGCGGTTGGGAGCTGCCGGAGGGGGCCCTGGGAACCAGCTGCCTTCCTCCTCCTCTTCCACCTCCCTCTCCCCTGCTGGGGTCTGAGGGCTGAGCGCAGAGGGCCGGATGGAGAGAGGAGGGAGAAGAGCGGTCCCGTGACGCCCCTTCTCACTAGAGCGATGGGGACACACACATTCTGAAACACTTCCCAAATACGGTCCGGATAAAGAAGTCCCTTGTATCATCCCAACCCGCGCTTCCCCCGCCCCCCTTTTTTGGGAGCCACAGGTAGTGCTGTGGGCAGAATTGGCTCTTTTCCCTCCATCACGGATGCGTCCAACCTTACCACAAGGTGAGGGCTGCTAGTCTGGCTCTCCGCAGGTGAGAGTGAACAACATGTTTTAGAGATCCCCCCTCTTCAGATTAGGAATGGAAAATGTGATATCAGGCTTAACAGCAACTTTATCCATTGGAGAAAAAAAAAGCAAGACAGTCTTGTCTTTTCTTAAGACATTCAGGAATCTCCTACAGTCAGTGTCTGTAAAACTTAAAGGTCACTTGGAGTTGAAGAGCTTCCAGAAAACGGTGGCTTTCTTCCGAGAGCCAAAAGTGCAGGCACGTCGCACTTTACACCAAACAGTAAAAAATTATGGAAATTGAATTTCCGTATGGTTGTACGGCTAACTATATATGTATGTAGTGGGGTGAAAAAAAATTCTCCCACCTTCTAACTTTTCCTAATTGGCTTAGAGAGATTAAAAGAAGAAAATCTCCAACGTTTATTACCCATGTATATTTGGGGGTGTCATAAGATATAAGACCTCAAGATGCTTGGGGCAGTTGAGGTTTATATGCTATTTTGGACAAAGGAGAAGAGAATGGGATCTGGGATTTAAAAGGAAAAGTGGGCAATTTACAGGTAGATGAAAAAGAGCAAACATTTGATAAATTCTTGCAGGGCCACCCAGAAACAATGAGATATAGATTTAACAAACAGACTTTTTGCTAGATTTCTCCATCTGCCACATTTAATTTTAGATTATGAGGCTAAGGTGATGCTTCTTTCCCTTAAGCAGGCTTTTCTATCTGAATTACTTTAGGCAGGTAAAGCAAGAGGGACAAAGGTTCTTTCTGAGTCTTTGTTTCTTAATAAGTGTAAAATCAATATCCCAATAGACACCTTGGGGCGGCAAAACTTTGGTCTCCCTCGATATATGTATCAGATTGTTGTGTAAAAAAAAAAAATCGATATATGTATCAGATTGTTGTGTAAAAAAAAAAATTGGTTTGCCTTTATCAAGTTCATCTCAGGTTGTAAATTTCAGAATGACCAAATAACAAATGGTATTTGTTATATCACAGTGAGTAAATTACATCTCAGCATTAGAGGGAATGCCTGATGATATATTCTAGCTTCTGTAAATAGTCTCTTTTAATGTTTCTATCTTTGTAACATGTTTTAGGCTAATTTTGTAATCTATCATGAAGGAAATAGCTTTTTTTTCTGTCGCAATAAAGCAGAATTGACTTGGAACGATTTAATCATTTATTTTCATTTGAATAGTGAGATCAGATTATATATTTCACCAATAAGTTTTTGGTGTTAATTTTCAGAAGCTCCAAAAAAGTTGGCTGTACTGTCATACAAATTATCAATGAAAACACTTTGATATGTGATATGGAAAATTTAAAAAGCCAATATAGAGGTAGAACTTACATTATCTTTTTTTAAATTGCACAAATTAATAACTAACTATACAGAAAATGTAAAGAATGCAGACAGTGTAAAGAATTATTTGTGCCTGATGCGTTGTCATTTTCCCTTTTAATTTAAAGCTGTATTAATTTAAGCTAAAACATATTAATTTAAGCTAAAGCTAATAGTATTACGAAAAGTGTGCTTGGTAATAGAATCATATCAGTGATTTTATTAGCAAGTGCTGGCCTGTACAGTGTTTATGTTTTTAATAAGGATAGTAGACTCTTCTGTAATCTATATATAGTAGTCCCCCTTTATCTACAGTTTCACTTTCTATGGTTTCAATTACCTGTGGTCAGTCACATTCCAAAAATATTAGGTGGAAAATTCCAGAAATAAACAATTTATGAGCTTTAAATTTGTGCCGTTCATTTCACGCCATCCCACTCATTCCACCCAGGACATGTGCCATCCCTTTGTCCAACCTATTTACTACCTGCCCGTTAGTCACTTAGTGCCATCTTGGTTATCAGATTGACTGTCATGGTATCACAGTGCTTGTGTTCAAGTAACCCTTATCGTAGCCTAACACTACGTCACAGTGCCTATTTCATTCCCCTCACTTTATCTCATCATGTAGGCATTGTATTGTCTCATATCATCACAGGAAGAAGGGTGAATATAGTACAATAAAATATTCTGAGAGAGACAGGCATAACTTATTACAGAATATTATTATAATTGTTCGATTTCATTTATATATATATGAAAAAATAGTATATATAGAGTTCAGTACTATACATGGTTTTGGGCATCCACTGGGGGTCTTGAGAACATATCCTTCATGGATAAGGGGGAACTATTGTATTTCTGTTATTAAGTTACCAAGCCAATTCACCCCAAACAGTATTAATTTGAAACTCATAGCTATGGGATGATCTTGGCATATTTACAAAAAACAGAAAGGAAACTTTAAATGTTTATTTAAATATATTTAAATTATTCCTATGAATAAATTCCTTTCAAAGCTTTGACTATTAGTGACAGCCTAATTCTTAGGTATGTTTGCGAGCTTTTTATATAAGTTTGTTAATGGAAACTGAAGGTCATTATGGTAGTTTGAATAAATCTTGTTAAGTGGTACAAGAAAATAGCAAATAATGTCTCATAGGGATAATTATTTGAAATGTCACTTGTTGATCAATTTGTAAGTTTTATATGGAGCAATGTTATCAGGTGCATGCTGCTGCTGTTCTATTGTAGTAAACAAAGAAGTGTTATTGATATATCTTAAAATGTAATGAAAGGACTTTACCATTACATATTTAACTGTTCTGTGTTTTTTAAAAAAATTACTCTTGAAAGTATGTTTTACAGTTTGTAGTTTTTTAAACACATAGCACATACATAAAAGCATTATGTTTTAGACATACAAGTGCTCCTAGATATCAGCCTGTATAATCATTCCATTTCAAAGCCAAAGAGCCTGACCTCTAAATAAGATGGAGTTAAGATCATACTATCAGTGATATCAAGGTAAAGAATATGTCTGGTACCCTGACTCCATTCTGCATCACTGAATAATCAATACATAGATTTTCAAAATGTGTATCAAGTTTATTAGTTTCAGTTGGAGACCCTGGGAGTAAAAGCGTAAGAAACTTACTTTCTAGTGTAAGAGAAAATGTTCATATAAAAGTTAACTGGAAAGTAGAATAAAATAAGTGCTAACATTATAGAAAGTGAAGTTAGAACTTTGAAAACTACCAATAGGAAAATGTTTGATTTGAAAAGCTGATTTTAAAATATCGGTTTGATTGAGATTTGAAGTTTGATTTGGACCATGTCTCATACAGATGACCCTGGAGCTTAGTTCTAAAAATATTCCAGAAGAATAAAGCTGGGCATAAAAATATTTGAGAAGGGTCTTGGTTAGCTTTGACCATCTTTTGATCATATTGTACTCTATGGAAAGTTATTCTTTTACACTTAAAATTAAACATATTCTGTGGTAAGTCTTGAAAGCTAGGGAGATTCCATTCTTATCTTCACAGTTTCTGGAGATAACATTAAGTTAGTTACCTGTTGTACTGTAGTGAACTAGGAATTTGTATTGATATGTCTTAAAACTTAATGAAAGAATAACTCTTACCATTACATACTTATTTTGTATATTTTTTAGAAATTACTCTAAAAAATATGTGTTTCAAAATTTAAATGTTGTTAAACTTCAGCTAATATATAAAATCATAAAGGTGTAGAAACATGTGAGTATATATTCTCTGAGAAGTTTTAAACTGTTGTCTTTCAAAATTGAAATGTTTTCAATTGTGACTTTATTTGGTTATATTGAATATCTTAAATGAGAGCGTTTTTTTTTCTTATGCTATTCTCTAGATTTGATTTTCTTTTCTGTACAATGAGGATGAAGGATTAAATTACCTTGAAAGTCTTTTCAGATTCAATATAGTATACTTTCAAATTAAGCCATATAAAATTAATTTTATGTAAAATCATTATTACTATTTGTATTTAATTATGTTTTCTGATTTGTAAATGTATGCCAACCAAAAAATTACTATTTGAACTTGTATTAAAATTTTTTTAAGTATTTAGAAATCTGCAGTTTGTCATGGTTTTGAATAGCATTATCCAGTCATACTTTCTGCTGTGATGGTAATGTTCCTATACATGTTATCTAATGTGGTAGACACTAGCTGTATGTGGCTATTGAACACTTGAAATGTGACCAGGGCAACTTAGGAACTGAATTTTTAACTTATATATTAGTACTTGGTGTCTTGGACAGCACAGATGTAGAACATAGCCGTCTTTATATAGAAAAATGCCAGTACATCTTTCCATCATCTTGGGAATTTGTGGATCCTCACAAGTGTGTGTAGAGCAATAAAATGCTGCATTTATCTTTTCTCACCTAGTAATTAACATTTCTTATTTCTCAACTAGGAATTAACTTTATTCATTTCTTCTGAATGAGCATTTATAAACTTAGTGAACAGATTATTAGAGTTTAGTGATTTGTGTATAATCTATAAAGTTAACTACAAAGTTAATTTCTTTATTGGGCTCTACTAGAATTAAAATTTTATAGTTTTTAATACTGAATCTCAGTGAATATTTATTCAAAGTTTTTGTAGATTTAAGTGCTGATTAGGAACAAATGTAATGATCTCATTTCTTATTCATATCTTTAAACTTTCAATTACAGACTTTTTTTAAAGAGTAAAATCAGTAGCAGATATTTGTCCCAATTCAGTGGGTTGGCAGAAATAATCTTCCTTGGGTTAAAAAATAAGAAAAAGAAAAAGTCAAAACAACAGCAACACTGTATGGATGATAAATACATATTCTCTATTCCATTTGTGATTCTGTGATTCATTTTATGCAGATTATCTCCTTTATAAAATTATCTCATGTTCAAAAACCATTTTTCTTATTCTCCTGGTCAGGGTCCTCCACTTAGATATAGACAGATTGCTGCTTTTCATTGCTGACAGCAGGATAATTACAGGCATGAAAGTCAGCTTAGAATAGTAAGCGGTGGCTGAGTGGCAGAAGCAGCACATAAGATCCTAAGTAAGCCAGATAGCTATTAAGATCCTGTCAGATACTCATGAGTTGACCATTAATCATCTTGATAATCCATTAAATTAATAGAGCAATTAGTATAATTTACAAAATTCTCTATGTATCTAGGTGATAATAAATGTTAGTAGACACGTGATCTGATTTTCTCAGGGCAAATAAATCTTAAGTTTTTAATGAAAAAAATTATGTTAAGTAGAAAAATGTAGAATTTATGAGAGATAAATATACCCAGGTCAGTACCATATAATTTTGAGTATTTTATTCTAATTAAAAAAAATTCCTTCAAGAGTATCCTATATAATTATATTCTTTCTTCACTCCTTTATTCATTCGTTCGTTCGTTTGTTCGTTCATTCATTCTATGTAATTGAGCTTCTAAATGACAGACTATAAGCAAGACCTTGAGAATAAAGGTTGAAGAAGACAAAGTATCTGCTCCAGGATGCCTATATTCCAGAAGGAGGAAAGAGACATGTCAACAAATTAATGGAAAATAAACAAACAAACAAAAACTGTTACAAATGTTTCATAGAAGTTCAGTAGGAGACCATCAGGAAAGTATGGTCATTTACACTGGGGTGGGGAGGGTGAGGTTCAAAAAAGACTTCAAAGAGGAGGTGAGCCCTGAGTTAAACATTAAAAATGGTAAATGTTCAACAGCAGGATTGTGGGAGAAATGTGTTCTGAATAGAGAGAGTGAGCAAAATGTAGAGGTGAGCAAAGATGCAGCATGGCATATTCACGAAAAGGAATTCGTTGTCTAAATGCTAGAGGGTAGAGTTGTAGAGAAGAGGGGACAGAGCCCATATAATGGAAAGAGTTTGAATTTTATCACATAGACATCAGGGAGCTATTATAGACTTTGAAATAAAGGAGAGACATAAAATTTAAGTTCGGAGAGGTTTACTTTGGTGGTATTGTAAAGATGAGTCACTGTGGCACTAGTGGAGTGGAGGCAGGAAGATCCATTAGTAGACTCCTTCACTCAAGTCAGGGGCTTTCAGGGTCTAAATCAAGGTGCTAGAGATAAAAGTGTAGGAAAAAAATCTGAAATGTGGGAAATTTGGAAAAGAAACATGAGCAGACAGTACTTTACTAATAGCATATGAATAATGAGAAAAAGAAAGAATTGGGAATAACTCAAGTTTTCAGCATCTGTATCTTGTGATACCAATAACGGAGTCAGGAATGAATACAAGAGGAAGAGCAGATTTGGGGGGTAATATTGAACTCTGGATACCTATCTGAATATTGGTCAACAGCAGAGTGTACTGGAACTAAAACATAAAACATTCTACTCTTAACATAAAACCCTTAGCATACTCTGTGTAGTTGTGATGTTTTGTATATAGCAGATCCAGGGAAAGGTAAGACCAGGGCCAGCTAATAGGAGTAAGAGAATGGAAGCTCTAATATATGAGGATAAACTAAAACAAACGAACACACAGACAAAAAGCCCTCTATAGTCTAGAAAGATTAGAGCTACATGACTGAAGCGTATAAATCAAGTAGTAGAAAGAAAATCTGGGATTGTTCACCTAAATTTGAAAAACTGGAACCCATGGGCTATTCCTTAAAAATTATAAAAGCTAGTTGATAAATTAGGCTTAGAGAATAAATATATTTAACTGATTTTTCAGTCATTTGTGTTAAAGGTAAAAACATTTGTGCTTATAAATTCAAATAGTATTTTTAGCAATTGTTAGGAAAATTTAACGCTTTTTACACTCACTATAGGTTATTACCCCTTTAGCTTTTACAGCTACCCAAAGGATCATCAGCATTAACAAATAGGCTTTTTTCTTGCTAGTATTGAAGTATATTACTATAATGCAAATAATAAATTATGTCCCTTGATGTGGAAGAATATCTTAGATTTTTATATTTGAATGTTATAATTTATCCATTTACTTAGTTAAAAAAGTTCTTCGGGGATGAGAATTGAAGAGTTGGCTTTATGTAATTCATAGTCTAGTGTAAGATCTAGGTGAGTAAATGATAATTTTGTTAAGCATAGGATATAGAATATTTCCTGTAGTAATAATTTGTTTTTTTTCACTTTTGGGTTGTAACGTAAAATTAGATTATTCAGTAGTGCTCTGTGTCCATGTGAATGAGTTTCTGAATCAAATATGGGACTCTTTTAAAAAGAAATATGCATAAATTGACAATTCACAATGATGAATGATGCACTAGCATATCTGACAATAGGGCTGCCTTAGAAAACCCAATGTGGATGTCATATCTTTATCAGCCTTGCTATAGCAAGGTATCAAGTCTCAGATATTATGGTTATGGTTTCAGGTTGTATTTCCTGTTGCCTACTAGTCATAAAATGTTAAATTTTCAATGACTTATGAACCTTTTGTTTTTCTGTAAGGCAGCTATTAAATCTAAACCTTTAAGTCCTTGGCAAATCTGTATACTCCATTTGGACTTTGTCCTCAAAAAATTAAAGATACTGTCTTATGATCTTGTTATTTTAGGATCCTACTTATGAAAATGAGTATTCAATTTCTATACAACATTATTTTTAAGTAGATGACCATATACCATCAGCAGACCGTTGTGGTATGTGAACCACAAACTTGAGAGAAGATGTTTGTGTAGATATTGCTTAGCTTCTGTTACAGGAGTCATTTAGATGAGTCTGTATTTAAAGAAAGAAATTAGATTCCACCTTTTGATAGGAGTCCAAAGAAGTTTTTGACATGTTTTTAAAACTACCACATTCTGTGTGAAAGGGGCTGTTGTGTGTAGGACACTAGGTGTCTGTGGGCACCCAGGCCTGTCGTCCTGGCCATGAGGATGAACTGGAGCAGGATACCGGTGTCCGCCATATCCGCTTCTGCCTCCGCCCGCTGCAGGGCCCAGTCTAGGAGAGGAAGAGAAAATGGCGTAGATGTTAGAGGCTCTGTTCATTCCTCCGGCGACCAAATCAAAGTTGTGACAGAAACAAGGAGCAGCAGCAAGGAAATATCACCTGGGATCTAGATGAACAAACCATAAAACTAGAGAGAAATCCAAGAAATCACCCTGCAGTGGCAGAAGATAGGACAGGGTGAGGACGCAGGGCTGCTTGGTCTCAAGCCACTGAGTGAGACGGAGGCAGTAGCAGCGGCAGTGGCAGAGGCCTCTTAAAGGGGCTACTGGATTTTCGCGGTGACGGACCTGCTTGCTCTGAGCAGCAGTGCCGCTTCAGCTGCGTGCAGGGGCCACCAAGGACTTACAGGGAGACATTATCAGTGGGGGCCGAAGTGAAACTCAGATCTGTACAAAAGCGCTGGCAGTATCCATTGTTGCCTGTTGAGCCCTCCCCCCACCAGTGCGCTGGACACAGGGCCGCCATAGCTGTGATGTCATCAAACTGGATAACAGAGGTCACTCTGCCCAGAGAATTCCCTGAAACCCCGCCTCCCCCAACTCGGGCCCCACCCAAGCCACATACAGGTTTATCCTCAGCAAGTTGCTCCTTGCTGAGCAGTGCCTAGACTCACACTGGAGCCAGCCGGCCTCAGTTTCTGGTGTGGCCTTTTGAGGCAACGATAAGCACAACATCTGTGGATTGCTTGGTGATTCTTACCAGGTGGCCCCGGCGGGCAGAGGCTTGGGCTAAATTTGGCCTGCAGCTGAACCCCTCTCGGGACTGTGCCTCTAGACACCTACATCACAAATCCACTCTAATAAAACTGGGAGACTCAGGAACTTTGCTTAGTACATAGAAACAGATACGGAAAGGCAGCCAAAATGGGAAGACAAAGAAGCAGAAACCATATGCGAGAACAGAACAGAGATCCAGATATAATGGAGTCAAGTAATCTAACAGATGCAGAGTTCAAAACACTGGTTATAAAGACGTTCAATGAACTTTTGGGAGATTAAAAAAACATAAAAATGGAAATGGAAATTATAAAAGGAACTAGTCTGAAATCAAGAACACATTATCCGAGATAAGAAGCATATTAAATGGAATAAACAAAGGAATAAAAGTGAATAAAGAAAAGGATCAAATGACTTATCTAGAGGACGGAAAAGCCAAGGACAGTGGCAAAAAAAAAGATGCCAAGACTATAAAAATAATTTCAGGAGCATGTGAGACACTATTAAAGGTCCAAATATCTGTCCGATTGGCATACCTAAAGAAAATCAAGATGTTGAACAACTGTTCGAAGAAATAATGATGCAAAACTTCCCTAACCTGGTAAAGGAAATGGATATAAAACCCCAGGAAGCTCAGATAATCCCAAAGACCAGGGATCCAAAGAGGCCCACACCAAGACATCATAATTAAAATGCCAAAGTTTAAATACAAAAAAAAAATTTAAAATTAGCAAGAGAAAAGCAGGTAGCCATAAGGGAATGCCCACAAGACTGGCAGCTAATTTCTCAAAAGAAACTGCAGGACAGAAGGGCTTGGCGAAAAATAATCGACAGGATGAAGACCCAGGAGCTACAACCAAGAATAATTTATCCAGCAAAGCTATCATTTAGAGCTGAAGGACTGATAAAGAGCTCCTCAGACAAAAATAAGCTAAAGAAATTTATCACCACCAAGTCAGTATTACAGGAAATATTGGAGGGACTTCTTTACAAAGAAAAAATATGTATCAGAAACAGGAATAAAGAATGGTAACAGCTACATTCCTGTCAATAAGTACCTCAAATGGAAAAGAATTAAGTGCTCCTACCAAAGATAGAGTAGCCAGGATTTGAGAGAGAGAGAGAGAGAGAAAGCATTCTTACATTCATCATGCAGAGAACATAACCTACATTTAATGCAGTTCAGCTTTTAGAATACAATTTGTTTGGGAGTTGTCTGCCTACAGGTACTTCAGTGTGTAACAACATAAAAACAAAAAAAAAGTTAAAATGAGAGTGGATCAACTGACTGAAAGTGTATGCAAGAGAGTGATCATAAGCTTGACCTTGGGATTTATGCTTTTCAGGAGAAAATAAAGAGTATTAGGGTATGACATATAGTGAAATGGATTAGAGATCTTGGTAAGGTCCGAAGATTGTTGGTCAAGAGATATTAAAGCTAAAAATCAGGTAAGTGGTGGTCGGAGACAAAAAAGGGTCTAGGGCAGAATCTTTGAAGTGAATGTCTAAGATAGGGTAGAGTAGGAATGTACATATTAAATGAACATAGATATTAAATTAGAAAGGTTAGACTATATACATAATAAATGGAGCTATATATTAAAGGAACTAAGTAGCCCAATTTTACTTATAGTGTTAAACATAAGAAATATACTCGTGCAATGCCTGTTTTAAAAGTATATTAAAAATCTTAGCAAAGTACTTAAAAATTAGATGTTAGCAATATAAATTCTTAGAGAAAAGAGAGTATATGAAATGTCTTTTAATGACATAAGTTTTCAATAAATGGTGTATAGCCAAAGTACTATCATGTTTCTTTATATATTCTGCAGATTAACATACACTTGAATTTAAATATATGCCTTTTCTTAAATTTAAAAATATTCATAGCTACATATTTAAATAGGAATGTATTCTTACTCTCTGTGGAAATGTAACTTTTATTAACAGCAAATGTAAATTTATCTAATCGAGAAAGGAATTGAATTATTCTCCCTTAATTTGTCAAAATAAATTAACTGCTATCCTTTGAGAATTTAGAAGCTAGCTATTTAGGTGATCAGAACTTAACTTACCTGGGTATTTAACATTATTAACCTGGTGCCGGGATCACACTGAGATTCAGAAAATAATAAAAGTATTCTCAAAAAAACAATAATAGGTGTTATATTTATATAAGCTCACACAGTTACTTTCAAAATCTTTCATTATCTTCAAACTAGAGATTGTGCTGAATTGTGAGATTTAGAAATTGTATATGATGTGTTTTTCTTGGCACCTAGAAGATGATCAATAAATAGTAACTATAGTGTTTTAAGGGAAATCCTTAACCACGGCTTATGTAGATTGGGCACTTTTTTTAAATTAATTTTTTTATGGTGACATTGGTTAATGAAATCCATATATATTTACATTGTGTGTGTACCTCCCGGGCACATTCCTTTTTAACAAGACTGAATTGCCAGTCAGTAGACAACTAGAAACAGTAAATTAATCTACTGGAATAATGTTATATTAGATTGTAAGGAGAAGATTTATATTTATAACATTCTCCCAGAATACAAAGATATAAGAACTCAGGGAGATAGTACTTAGATGGGAGACCACCTAGGAAGACCAGGTGCTATAGGCGTAAAAAATAAAAAAATAAATAAGGCATTGTAAGCTGACAAGGTCCTTGCAATCTGTGAGGTAAGCCAAGGGTTGCCTCACCTGAAAAAAAAAAAAGCAAAATTAAAAAAAGAATTCAGGGAAAAATTTTAGAGTTACTCATCAAAACTTTCATAATTATTCACGAAACAGCTTATATCATTTATTTCTTACAATAACACTATGTAATAGATACCATTATTATCATCATCATTTTTTTAGTAAGAAAACTAAGGCTTAGTAAATTTAAACAAGGTCACACACAGCTAATAAAATGCCAGAGCTTTATGGGATGCAGTTTAGTCAATTTGATTCTAGGCCTTCTATCCATAAGTACTGTCAGCACCAAGCTGATTGAGAAGGGAAGGTTTTGGTGGTAAGACACCCAGTTGGAAGAATGCGCGAGGGGCTGACATGAGAATGAAATGGCAAGCACCAACTTTATTGTGGGGAACGCGCTTCTATTGCGGGGAGTGTGCTTCTGTTTCTCCTCTGCTCCCTGGGGGATCGCATGGGCTCCACACATATCTGAGTACAAAGTGGCATTCAGCCACATACATGTGATACAATAAGCTGAATTATGTCTATGTATTTTAGGCTTAGGCTCCCAGCTACACTAATGTAACATTCTAAATCCGGGATCCTATTCCTAGCAATGAGCCTGGATCACAGCTAGACTGGGACCAGCCATGCCTGGGACCCACCATCACTACATTTACTGCTACTCTAACATTATGATGGTAATTTGCTTTTAAAAATTGTGCATTCGAAATCACCTAGAATTCAAAGGATCTTTAGAAGGTCTGTCTACCTATCTATCACCTTTTTAGAATATTACCTAGCTTTTCCTATGTGCCAGGCACTGTTGTGCATGCTACATGTATAATAACCTAATTTAACTTCTTAACTCATTGAAGTAGAAACTATGATTGCTTTTATTTTATATAAGAGAAAATTTAAGCACAGAGAGGTTAAGTGACTTGTCCAAAACCATCTGGTTAGTAACCAGGAAAGCAGGGATTTGAACCTAGGCAATTTGACTCTAAAATCTTTGTTCTTAAACACATGCCATGTTGGCTACTCTTCTAAAAACTTGTATATTTTTTACTTTATTTAATTTTTTCTTTCATTATAATCTTTCCAGAGATAGTAAACTCATTGCTATATAAGGCGCTGTTTTAGTCAGGGTTACACCAGAGATATAGAATCAATAGGATATAAAGAAATATATTGAAAGGAATTGATTTATTGATTGTGGGGTCTGGCTAAGCAAGTCCAAAATTCATAAGGCATACTGTCAGGAAGGGCAAGTTGGAAATCTGGGGCATATGCTGAAGATGCCATCCATAGGCTGAGTTTCTTCAGGGAAGCTTCAGTTCTACCCATAAAGCCTTTCAACTGATTAAATTGGACACACCCAGATTATTTAAGATAATCTTTACTTGAAGTAAACCGGATATGAACTTTAAACACATCTACAAAATACCTTCACAGCAAAACCTAGGTTAGTGTTTGACTGAATAACTGGAGACTATAACCTAGCCAAGCTGACACATAAAACTGATCATCACAGACATCTTTTTTTTTTTAACCCTGGAGTGGGGGTAGTGGGAGGGGGGAGTGGTTCATTTTCCCAATCAGAGAACGGAACCTTTTATTTAATTTTAAACTTTCATTTATTTATTGATCACTCCTACTACCTCCTCAACTCCACCCCCCACTCTATGATATACGTAAACTGTATTACCTTTAAGGCAGAATTTTAAGATACACACAAGCCTCAGAATAAAAGGTACAGAAATGATTGTACCAGAAAATCTATGCGGAGGCTAGTTACTGTGTTCACACATAAAATTTAGCACTTTTTCCATGGCAAGGGAGTTGTACACTATAGAATCTCTTTCCAAATTCACTGAAATACTAACAGGAATTTAATCTATTAAATACAGGGAACATCAGCCTGCATAATTTATGAGATAATTATTTTTTAATAAAAATATTCTCTGGAGACTCAAGTACAAGAAGGGTTTCAGAGAGCTGCTGGCAGATATCTAGACAGGTAGAAAAACAGATAGATTTATAAATTATGTATGTAATAGTTATTCCTTTACCTTTTTATCCTCTTTTGATAAATACAATTTAAAATGCTGTAAATCTTTTTCCTAAGACATAGAAGATTTAAAGTGATGCATCATAGACCTTCAACTAGCCTGATAGGCCTATAAGAATCTTTAGTGCATGTCTCATAGACCCTTTTAGACAGTTGGGATTTCTAGAAATAAGGACATTGTTCCTCAGTAGTCTTACATGAGGCCCAAGATAGAGATGGCTTCTCAGAAAAAAATGTGACTATAGCTTTTGTTTATGAAATTGATTATAATTTGATAAGAAACCCACAGGGCCTCAGCTATGGAAAAAAGCAGGCTGAGAAGCTATTCAGCTCTAAATATAGGCCATTTCTTATGGAAAATAAAGAATGACTCAGAGGATACAGTCAAGAAACCACAGAGTAAAGCTGAGAGACATAGAGAACCACTCCTGGGGACTAATCAAACTGGCAACATTCCCAACTGGATTTCAGAATTGCTATTGACCAATGACTATTATGTGTTTCTTATTTTCTCCCTTTTTGAATTTCTCCCATTGTATATCCTTGCCTCACCATTGTATACTGGGTGTGTGTGTGTTGGGCAGATAACTTAAATCTTTAGTTCACAGATCTTCAGATTAGAAGAATCATACCTGAGGAGCTGCATCCAAGAAACTGCATCTGGGACCCCTATATACGTCTGCACCTGATTTAGATTATTAGGTCCTGAACTTTGAGCCAACGTTGTTATGGGATGAGACTTTTAGGGGTCTTAGGAGGGGTCGAATATATTTTGACAATTGAGGTGTAAGTAATATGTGGCCAGAGGGTAGATTGTGTTGGTAAAGAAGGCTCCACATTTTTAACCACCCTTTCCATTCAGGGGTGTATAGTTGATTTCTTCCACCCTTTGAATCTGGGCTGGGTCTGTGATTGTTCAACCAATAAAATAAAGTAGATGTGATATTCTATCAATTCTAGGCTTATGTCTTTGAGAGGACTGATAGCATCTTCTTTCATAGAAGCCAGCTGCTATGTAAAAAGTTTGAGTATTCTGAGACCAGCATGCCATTAGAAGCCCAACTAGCCATTTATAGAGAGAAAGAACGAGAGAGAGAGAGAGAGAGAGAGAGAGAGAGATTGGCTACATGGAGTAGTAGCACCTGGCACTAGACAAGTGAAGCTTTCCTAGACCTTTCAGTCTGCTCAGCCTTCAACTGAAGCCAGATGAATGAGTGACTCAGCTAACAGTGAGGAGATGCCAGATGTATGACCTCAGTTGGGCTGTTTAGCCATTCTCCAGCTGCTCGAGCCACTCAGATTGAACCTCAGAGCTTGTAGATGGATGAGCAATTCCTACTGTACCTTGTACAAAGTCTTAAACCACAGAAGTGTGACCAAAATATACTTATTGTTTAACACTAAGCTTCAGTATTTGTTACATAGCAACAGATGACTGAAACACAAATGAAGGAACTGAAATACAGAAAAATTGTATCACCTGGCCAACTTAACAGAGACAATAATATCTGTCGTCTTCATTCATATTTTTAATGACCTATATCCCCATTCTTTCCAGAGGACCCTTTGGAACTTCTTTTCCATCATTAGCAAACGTATCTGCACCTACAGGTTTTCCATGTAATTCAGGTCTATTCCCTAGCACCTTGCCTTTAACAGTTGGACAATTATGGTTAGCATACCTTCTTGACTTAATTCTAGAGTAATGATATAATCTGACATACAGCTGGGGACTATTTTTAAAAATCTCAAGTAAGATCTTGTCTTCTGAGTGTTTTGTAAAAGAAATCCCTCACATGAAAGCATTTAGTTATCAAAGAACAACTGATTGAAAATTTCTTAAAGGAAATTTAGGATAATTTATATGTTATGCCAAAAGGTAAACAGCTTAGTCCTCATGAGACATTAAAGTTTTTCTCAATGTCCTTCTGATTGTACTATTGACAAGAAGTCCTCTTTCTTGACTATTCACCAGAACAGAATCCTACTCTGGTCACTTCTCCTTTCTGGATATTTTCTTCTGAAATATCCAATTCTTTACTACCTCCTTAATGTGCAGAGAAACTTTTCTCTTTCACAGAAAATCCAATCTGACATTGAGGCACTGACACATGGCTTTTTTTTTTTTTAACATAGAGCTTATCAAACCATTTTTCTTAACAAAGGAATTTTCATAAGTATTAAGAGAGTGAAAATTTTCACTTATCATTACTCATATATTAGAAAAAGAGAAGGAAAATCTCAACCAAAATCTCACCATTCACAAATAACCAGTTAGTATTTTTCCTTCAATACATTTGTTTCCCTTATTAGCAGTTTTACTTCCCACGTTTTCAGTTACCTGTGGTCAACTGTATTTCAAAAGTTATTAAGTGGAATATTCTAGAAACAATTCATGAGTTTTAAATTATTCACCATTCTGAGTACTGTGATGAAATCTCACACTGTCCTGCTCTGTCCTTCCAAGGCCATGAATCATTTTTTGGCCAGTGTATTCATTCTGTATATGCTCCCTGCCTATTAGTCACTTAGTGGCTGCCTCAGTTACCAGATGGACTGTCATGGTATCACAGTGCTTATGTTCAAATAACCCTTATTTTACTTAATAATGGCCCCAAAGTGCAAGAGTAGTGATGCTGATAATTTGGATATGCCAAAGAGAAGTCATAAAGTGCTTCCTTCACGTGAAAAAGGTATGTGTGTAAAGAAAAAAAACATTGGCATATATAGGTTCCAGCAGTATTCATGGTTTCAGGTGTCCACTTGGGGGTCTTGGAACTTATCCCTCATGAATAAGAAGGGATTATGCATATCCTTTAAAAAAATATATAGGTGAGTTTTAACAAAAATGGGATTATAGTGATACAAGTATACTGCTTATGATGTCAGGTACTATTCTAAATGCTTTATCTGGTTTATTTTATTTAATCCACCTCATAACCCAGTGAGGTCTGAGTTAAATGGGACTTTTACTAATCCCTTTAGCTGGTGAAGGAATTGAAGCAGTTAAGTAATTTGTCCAAGTTTACATGACGGATTCAAATCCAGGGAGTCTTAAATTTAGAGCCTGCACTTTTAACCATTATCCTGACCTGCCATCCATATGAATGCACTGACATACTTTTTTTTTTTTCATTTTGTGTTTGAATTTTTTCATGCTGTCAGATGTTATTCAGTGGGGATTTTTTTTTTTACACTCAGTATGTTCAGTTTATTAAAATAGTGACATTTATAGAACTTTCTAACCATTCCCTCTGCTTCCAGTAGCATTGATTAGTTTTACCTGTTTTATAAATGTAATTATGCAGTATGTGCTCTTTGTGTCTGTTTTTTTTTTTTTCCTGACAATTTGTAGAATTCATCCCTATTGTTGAGTAATATAGTTGGAAATTGTCCATTCTCTTTGCCATAAAGTATTCTGTTATTTGAATATATCACAGGTTGTCGATTCTATTGTTGGGATGTGATGAGTTTCCACTTTGGGGCTATTATAAATGGTGCTGCTATAAACATTCTGGTACATATATTTTGGTGAATATACAAATGCATTGTTTTTGAGTAAATACTTAGTTGTGGACATTCAACTTTTAATGGAGATGGCCAAATCCTTTTCTAAAATAATTCTACCAATTTGCATTACTACCTGCATCATATGAGGGTTCTTATTGTTCTACAGTCTTACCAATTTTCGGGTTTTCCTTTCTTTTTTGCTTTAGCCATTCTTGTGGGTGTTAAATTAACATTTTTATGACTATGTAGTGTTCCATTGTATGAATATGTACTATCTTTTTTAAAAGGCAGCTGCTATTATTTGACATTTTGTTGCTTTTTTGCAAAGTTATGAAGTGTCAAGATTAATATTTTTATAGATTTATTTTTTAAGATTTCTGATACATATTTCCCACAAACATAATTGCACAAATAACAAGAGTTGTTGTTTCACTGAAATATTGCAAGGAGTATTATAACTTTTACAACTTTAGCTATTTGGCAAAAGATAGCATCTCATATTTTAAGTTGAAATTAATTTTATTTCCAGCAAAAGTTGAATGTTATGTTTATTGGTAATTTTATATTTTTAATACATAATCTTTTCTCATCCTGTGCTCATATTTCTGTTAAAATATTTATGAAGGCCTTTATTGCCATTTTTAATCCTTTTATGGTTCTATATGTTAGTAAACTTTTTTCTATTTAATTTTATTTTAAAAAGTTTTCATAGAATCATGCCACTTTGTTATAGTACAGTCCTTCCTGCTGAACTATAATGCCTTTTGCTCATCATTGAAATCTAGCACATAGTACTGTGCTTGGCACACAATAGGCACTCAGGAAATAATAAATAAATTAACACAGTTCCTTGAGAGGCAAAAGAGAATAGATCTGAAATATTTTTCAGAGATTTGCTTCTTTTAAATATAGCCATAACAACTTAGACGTATCTAAATATCACTGTAAAATATCTCTACTGACCCTATAGAATGATGTGCCAACTAGTGCTTACAATATTTTTGATATTTATTTCTAACATAAAATTGGGAAGATAGCCATCAAAGTACTTCTGCTTGGTAATAGAGAAGACTAATTATGTCCCTGGAGATAACTGCAACTATATGCTTCAACTTTAGGCCAGGGTTTACTTGTTATATTAGAAGCAATGGCTTAATGAGAAACTCATATTGCAAATGAGTTTTGTGAACTTGGTTCAAAGACACAAGATTAAATGGAGATTATTTTGCAGAATTGAAGAATATATTGGTGTGGCAAGGAATATCCGTTGGTGGCATTACTATCAGCATTGGAGTTGAATGTCCATTTTACAATAGACGGTGTCCTAAGTGGATTGCTTCTCAGCTGTGGCTTGCCTCCTTTGATTCTACCTTAACCTGGTTTTCTAGTCTTCCTAACTATTCTATAGGGTACCCAACTAATAAATTCCTTTTCTGCTTAAGTTAACTAACATCGGTTTTGGTTTTATTTTTTTACACCTAAGAACCAGACTAGTACATGTCCTAAAGGGGAGCCTAATTCACATGCCCTCCCAGGAAAGGCAGCTAGAGATCTTATTTGTATGCATATTTCATAGGGCTCCTAGGAAACCAATGAAAAGTACTCTTAAGATGGGTAGTTAGGCTCTTAAACACAGGAATCAAGACACATAAGACTCTAACTGATAGTTTGGAGAAATATTTTTGCACAGAACTCTGAAAGACAGAGCTCCAAATCCTTAAGAAAAGAGATTGACAGGAAGTATTGATTACTAGTGAAGTAAAGTATGCTTCAGGTATACTTTACTTCAGGTATACTAGTAATCAGTGAAACATGATTCAGTATGAAATGTCTTTATTCATTCACCAAATTAGCAAAAATGAACAAGTCACACAGTATCATGTATGTCAGGAATGTTGAGTGTAAATTGATTGAGATAGCCACTCCTGAGATGATTTGGTTGTATCTATTAAAATTGAAAATGGGTATAAACTGTGATCCAGGAAGTCCCAAGAAATTTTAGGTATCTTCTGACTAGAAATACCTATACATGTACAAAAACAATTGTATGTTTTTTAAAAAGACAAGTATTGGCAAGTATATGAAGAAATTAGAACTCTCATATATTGCTGGTGGAAATAAAAATGAACGCACTTTTGGAAGACATTTTGGCAATTTAATAAAAATGCGAAGCATTAAATTACCATACCCAGTAGCTCTACTCATAGGAACTTATTCAAGAGAAATAAAGACATATGTCCATACAGCAACTTGTACATGAATGTTCACAGCAGCATTATTTATAATAGCCATAAAGTGGGAACAACTCAACTGATGAAATAGAATTTGGTATATCCACACAATGGAATATAATTCAACAATAAAAAGTAACAAAGTATTGCTACATGCTACAACATGGAAGAACTCAAAAAAGTTATGCTAAATAGAAGAAGTGAGGCACAAAAGACGCATATTATATGATTTCACTTATACGAAAAATAAAAGATCTGTGGAGACAGAAAGTAGGTTAGTGGTTGCCAGGGCTAGTGGTGCAAATGGAGAGTGACTGCAAATGGACAGGAATTTTCTTTGGGGGTGATGAGAAATGTTCTAAATTAAGTAGTGGTGATGATTGCACATCTCTATAAATTTACTTTAAAAACCACACTAAATTGTACAGTTAAAACTGGTTAATTTTATGACATAAATTATATTTCAATAAAACTTAAAAATGGCTAATAGCTGGGGACTTTATAAACACCTTAGCCTTAGATGAGCCAACACTTATAGGAAAGAGAGTTGGGAGAAATTATGCCCAGAGGCATATCATGACTTTCAGAAGAAATTTTTTTAAAAAATGAAACACACACACACACACACACACACACACACACAGAAAGAGAGAGAAGTGGGGAGAGGGAGAGATACATCTCTTCATTGTGACGTTCTTTGTAATAATAGAAACAGAAGTAACTAAAGGCCCATAATCAAAGAACCAGCTAAGTAAAATAAGAGATATTTGAAAAAGTCACTTGCAAAATGATATATAGAGCATAATACCATTCAGAAATATATTTTAAAAGTAGTATATATGTTTTCTGTGGAAATATGTATATGTAAAAGTGTAAACAAAAGATGTGAAGGCTACAAGCAAATTTAGGATAGTGCTTGCTTCTAGGGAAAGGAGCAGAGGTATAAGAATTAGGGTAGAATTGTATGTAATGTTTTAATTTCTAAGTAGATTTTATATTCAAAACTAGGTAAGTTTTAAAAGTATAAGCAGAAAAATAGACTTGAAGCAAATATTCCAAAATACCAATAATGGTATGTTGGGTAGTGAGAATAAGGATGAGAAAACCAGGCTCTAAGAACCAAGGATAATGCTTCCATCCTTCTCTTTGGTTACCTACTGTAAAGCTGTAAAAAAAAAAAAAAAAAAAGTAAAAGCAAAAAAAAAGTCTGGAAAAACCCTGTGATAACCCTGTGAGTCCGAGGACAGCAGCAAGAGCAGAACAACAGCTTGCCATGAAGGTCATGGACCTTTGGAAAAAGAGCATCAGTGACTAGCATGAAATTCTAGGACTCTGCCTGGGAACAGAACTGTCTTAGGGATCACACATTTTATTGGCAGGGCCGTAATGTTATAATGTACTTTCCAGATTATAATACTTTGAACATTTTATAGCCATATATGACACACTTGCCATTCTCCTACATTTCTTATTCAACAATAATCTTGCTTATACAATTTGACAATGTTTTTTGAACCACTTATAACATTATTCACTTCTTCAATTTAGGAAAGTGGAAACTCACTTCTCTCCTTACCTAGCAGCTCTTGAAATGAGTTTACATATAGAAAATAGTTAACTTTTATAAAATGTAGGATAATCCAAAAAATTATACTTGTTTTAGGAACATGTATTAAATAAGTTTCTTTCAGTTGCAAGAGGCAGAAATCCAGTTCAACCTGACTGAAACACAGAGTACTAATTTTCTAAAGTAACTTGAAAGTTCAAGTGATAAAACTTGCATTTTCTAGGACAAATGTTGTTATTAGATTTATCTGTGTGTCTCTTTCTTTGTCTTTCTGTCTTTTAATAGTGATAACTTTTTTTTCATGGTCAGAAGCTAGAGCTGGAAGTCACTGGAGAACCACTTCTAGGAAACCTTATTACCACTATCATTCTTGCCATCAAAAACATACAAAAAAGGGCCCATTTCTACCCTCCAGATATTGTAGAAGTGCCATCTAGCAGGGAGAACTTTATTTGTATCCCAAACTTTAGGAATAGAGAGTTCAAGAAATGTATTCTATGGCTTTCCAGCCTCTTCTACTATCATAGGGTGGAAAGAATGCTGAGTGAGCCAATTTGCAATATCCAACACAGTCCACTCATTTGGTTGCTCATTACTTTGATATACCTTTCTACTCATGTTTCCAAACAACAATGGCAATCACAATATGCTATATCTAATTTAGTGCTACTATCCTTCATATAAATGAAAGCACACTCAACTTCTCTGCAGAGACCCCAAATTTCATCAGTCCTTGGATCAATCCAAATGATACTCATCTCATTTAGCCATAATATATAGTGATATTTTGCTGCTCTGGTGCTAAATTATAAAATTAATTACCACTATTGTTACTGGGGGGAAGAAGGAAATTGATATGTGTATACACACACACACACGCATACTCACACATATAGCAGAGCAAGGTATTATGGGTGGCTGCTACAATCCTTGTAGTTCTGTCTGGAAACTGGTTTTATACATATAACCTCTCCATTGCTTATTCCTTGTTCCCTTGGCCGGCATATAAACTAGAAGGGTTTCTAGGCAAGGATAGTAGTTCAGACCATCATTCTTAAGTTATTGAGACCTTGGTAGTGCTTCTTATATTGAATTGCTGAAGTAATCTTGTTTTTCATCACTCAATATGGAAGTGACAAGAAGATATTCCACAAATCTCCTAGATATTAGTCCTGTTCTTCCCTGCATTTTGTAACAAGAACCTATGTCTTATAACCAGGAATACTCAGCCAAACAAAAACATTAATTCTCCCTTTTTGCCAGTTATTTCAGTGCAATGAGGAGACCAGAGTATCTAGGTGGTACTCTTAGATTCCAGTTCATGGGGTTCATTGTTATGTCTCATTAGTAAAAGTATCCCTTCCATGGATACTAAGATTTCATCAGAATCCAAAGTTAAAGGACAGAAAGCAAACATTTTTCAAGTGGATACTTAAGTATCATAATATATTTCATGAATTCTAACATGTTTTTCACATTTTAGTGTCTCCAAAATTAGGATGCTTTCTCAACTTGGTGGCATCTTATAGTTGCTGTCACTAGGCATTACTTGTGACATAATTGTTATTGTCTCTACATACACAAACATTAAAGTGGATATTGGCAGCTTGGGAGTAAATCTAGGAGATGGTAGTAGAACACTTCAAGAAATTCTGCATCAACAATATTCTTGATGTCATAAAGGATGCAATAATAGCTGAGTCAAAAATGATTCCTGAGTCAGTCTCTGAATATGAAGGCGTTTTAGGACTTCTTTACCCAATTTTTTATTTATGTTTTGTTATTTATGTGTGCACAAGTGAAATAATATAGGAAGTTATGATTAAATAAGTCTAAAATAGTTCTTAGAAAAATAAAAAGTGTAACTAATAAAGCATTATCTTATCAGATTGCTGTACTTTTTTCCCTTTTATCTTTATAAGTGGTACAAAAAATAATTCTTACAATTGAAAGGCTTAGATTCAATGAAATAGAGTAATGAGGTCTACCACTCTCAGTTCTATCCTCAGGTTCTCAGATCTGTTTTCTGTGATGGCTGACAAATTCCTTTCATGCATGAGCCATAAGGTTTCAGGACATTTCAGGTTTTCTAGGCAATAATTAAACTTAAGTAATTTTTGAATTAACAATGTTAATTAATCATTTTGTCTCCAATGTCTTTCTTGTACTGGGTATTAGTTATGTATCTGTCTGTGTTAATATTTTATGTCAAATCAAGGATTTAAAAATCTTTCTAACGTGCATATTCTCTTTGTTAATTTTGTTATGAAACAAAATGTATATTTGTTATTTTTATTTAGAATTTTTAAAAAATTTAGTGCTTTTGTATAATCTAGAAAGTTTTAGTGGTGATTCACTTTTCTAAATAAGAATGATTTTTATTGATTTCATAGCTTTTTCATCTCATATTCCATTATATTTTTATATAAATTTTATCTTGTATTTTTAACACATAAATTTAAAGATGAGAAAAGGAGGTACTTTTCATATATGTTAAAATCAGGGGTCTGTAACTTCTTTTTTATGGAAAAATTCCAGTTTCTTCCCAATTGCGGCTAAAATGGCATATTACCATCTCAGTTTTTCCTTAGCAAAAATCTCTAAAAACCTGAGGCCGCTTCATTATGACCTGAGATAATGGGGAGTGAGAAGGAGGGGAAGTTGAATGAAAAAGAAACAGTAGTTTTAACCAATTGTAGCTAAATTGCAAATCTTACAAAAGCAGATATCCTTGTGCATACAATGCTCAGGATGTTGGGGAAGACCCCACGCCCTGCCCTACTCCTGAGGCTTCCTGAAATTTTAGCTTCTCCGTAAACCTGACTTGGACCTTGGATTTCAGTCCTCTTTGTGAGGGGATGCCTCCCCTCTGGCCTGCCTTTATAACTTCCGTGCCCATACTCCTTTTCCGGGGTCCATGGGACATAGTTGCATTTTCCCTGTCATTGCAAGTGGAGCACCCTCTCCATAAAACTCTTTATACTTCCACTGGGTCAGGTTAATCCGTTATATATTAAACCATTTTAACGACCCAATTTTAAAGATGCCATTTTAAAGACCCAATATAAAAACCCCATTTTAAACCCCATTTTAATGACCCAATGTAAAAACAATTGTTTCTTTGAAGTTACATGAAAGTTTACAAAAGATTTCACTTTGCTATTATAATTATACTTGAACTTATGAAATTAAATATATTACATAATGAAACATTTACCAGTAATTCATTAAATTTTTAGTTAATATAAATGGGATATTGGAATGATATGAATGATTTTGGAGGAGTGCATTTTTTTATAGGATTGTGTGCACAGGGAAGATTTTTCACGGAGGATGGGTCTGTTTCTACTGTGTGCTATGTGGGAATTTTGTTTCATTTGTATAAAAAATACTCTTGCATATCTCTAGTACATAAAATTATTTGTATAAGAATCTAAAATTGTGGGTTTTGTGTACTGCTAAAACCTAAGATAATGACAATAAAAGATATTTCTGGATTTGTATGTGAAGCCTAAATGGCCCCATTCTGCCATGTTCTGGCTTCGTATCTTCTAGTGATATGAACAAAGTGTCATCTGTTTCTGTCATGGATGACACCAGATATTCATTTCGGGGCCTGGGACATTTCACATTGGGTCAGTTTAAACTGTAATGTAGTTCTAATGCCTTAGGCTTATATTTATTTCTCAGTTCTAAAATGTGCTAGAGTTTATTGAATAGGATACCACATGATGATGTGTGCGGTTTTTTCCTCCAACAGTATGTAGTTATAACTCCCTTTGGCTTTTCCACAGTACTAAAGTTTCTTCAGATATTACTTAATGCTAAACCTATATTGAGGTTTTTAGCTATCACAGTTACAATAAGTAAATTATTTGGAGACTGATATAGAAATGAAAGTAACTGAAATTGTTACCGGAGGGTGGGGATCCTCTCCCAGTGCGTTGTCCAGGTTCTTGATGTCTAGAACAAAGAATGGGGCAAGACACCGAAATACAGCAGAAAAGAAAAGCTTTATTAGAAGGGAAAGTACACTTCCAGACGTGGAAGCAGGCCTGCGCAAGAAAAGTGTGGCTCAAAAGGCCTGGTAACAAAGCCTTTGGGGTTTTTATCCCTGTTTGCTGTGGGTGGCTATTTTTCTTAGAGGGGTGGGTTTCCTTGATTGACAGTTAAGATTGACAGGACTCAGTGACTCATTTGCTTTCTGCACATGTTCGTTCCCAGAATCCGTCTGTTATAATGATATTAATGAACTTCAGGACATATGCCTCGTATTATACTGATGGTATAATGAGGCTCATGTGAGTTGAAGGTTGTTGGGGTCTTCATTGAGCAGGTGCGAGTGACTGGCCTAAACTGGTACCTTCTTCTCTACTTACTTGTTTCTTTGTGGAAGTTACTTTTAACCTAAAAATACCTTCTGGCTTGCTTACTTGTGGGTGGTTTAGGGCAGACCTCTTATAGGATAAGATCACCTTGGTGTCTTTGCAGGCAGACCCGAAACCCCATAACTAACTTTCCTGACTAACTCTTTTCTAAGAGCCATGAACCCCCTTATTATGAGTATGAATGTTGAGGGATGGGAAGTCTCTTCTCTCCTTCCTGCTGAGTTGGGTCATTATCTCTGCCTACTGGGGTTTCATGAGACTTTTTCCCTTTCTGCCTCAGTCAGGGTGGGGTCTTGGATTTCTTGTTGAAGTGCCACCTCAGTCCCTAGACAAGGAAAAGAAGATACAAACTTGTAATTTAAATCATATTAATTTCTGTCATTGATTTGCCTATTAAGCAAGTAAAGGGAAACAGGCTTGGTTAATATATTTCTTAAAGAGTAAAACAAACCTTTGGTCTAAAGTCCCCTCCCCTCTCAAACTCTAAGGGCCCTGTCTGGCCTAACACTATTTCTGCTAACAATGGGCCACTTATCCTTATCAATAGCCAGAAGATCTGAGTCACCAGTTTCTGGGCAATTATCAGGATTTGAGGGAGAGGGCCTTTCTCCTAAAGAAAGGAAGGAAGAAAACTTGACTAGGTTTACTAAAAAGATTAAGAACTCTGCAAGAGATGACCCATATCATTTCCTGCTAAAAGATTAAGAATTTTACAAGTGATGTCCCATATCGAAATCACTAGTAAGAACTAGTAAGAACTACTAAGTTCTTACAGAGAAACTAATGTTGGGTTCAGTAATAATTTTTTAGAGCTCTAAAGTAAAAAAAGAAACCATATGCATGTTAGTGAAATCTGAGTACTTTATATACTCTTCACTATGTTTCTTTTATTCAGAAAAGATTTTGGTAAAGGCTTAATTGAAAATGTAATTCATTTAAAATAAGTATGATATACTTCTTGGGGGAAGGGAGAGAGAAGGAATTAAAATAGAATATAGAATATTGCAATTTTGTGACCTTTATAACAAACTTATTTCTCTGTGCTCTGGTCTCTGGAAAATGAGATAATAATACACATCTTAAAGGTAGGTCAATGTGAGGAATAAATGTGTTACTTCAGATACAATGCTTAGAACAACACCTAACATAAGTTAGCATTGTCATCAATTTTACATTAAAAATATATATTTTTTATATTTTATAGGTTAATGGTTCTAAAATATTCTAGATAGTAAGTTTTATATCCAATATTAAATTAAATTAGAGAAATTGAAGAGAGTGGAAATGCATAGCTTCCTAAAGTAGAAACATATGGTATATAATACAGCTTAATATAGGCCCTATGTCTGTGGCTCATCTTTGACTTAAGAAACCTAAAAGTATCTCATAAGAAAGCTATGGTATCTCTAAAAAAATTAATTTAAAAGCATTGAATGCTTGACTCTGTAATCACCATTGTGTTGAATTCTAGAGATAGAAAATGAGAGAAGCTCGCAAGAAGAGTTAGAAGTATAAACATGCAATTATTGTACAGTGTGGTCAGTACAACAATGTGGGTGTTACTGTATATTTAGGAGTTAGAACAGAGGAAATAACATTGAACTAGACGCTGAGTAACAAATAGGAATTTGCCAGGAGAAAGCCATCTTACATAAATTAACCTAAAAACGAAAGGCCAAAAAGAGAGGCAACAAGTGTTTTTGAGATCCAAAGAGTATTTATTTTGGAAGCATTGATTTAGGCAGAAACCCAGGTATCATTCTGTGTAGGAGGTGAGGGCAACAAGTTTTCATGAAAATGGGAAGGGGAATAATTACATGAATAGAAGGAAGAGATTCTTATGGGTGTTAAGGAGTTTCTGTAGTTAGAAATAAGCTTAAGTTATTCTTCAGCTGTAAACGGTGGTGCTAATTCTAAAGGTCTTTTTCAGTCTGGTAGTCAAAATGTCTGCTTTCCTGTTAGCTCTGCAAATAGCTGTTTGAAATGCAACATTGCCTTGGCCCAGTTCAAAAGTTATTTTGCCCAGTTCAGGTATTCTAAAGGAGTAGACATGCAAGGCAACTCCTCTGGGATGGCCGCTTCAACTCCATTTTGCCATGACTCCATTTGTATTATTTTCACACATAAATGGAACTTTTTGCCTGATTTAAGACTACTGGTTTATTTGCACTTTCTTACATTTTATTTTAGTGCTAGTGTATTGCCTTTCATATCCAGAATGCTGTTACTCACATCACCTGAAGGATAAGGTTTTCAAGCATTTGTGTTTCAGTGGAGAAAGACCAGGCTTCTATCATGGTAATGCCAGGTGAAAGTAAACTGTATTTTTCTTGGTGGGCATTTGCATTGTTGCTATCTGAGCCTATAGCACAATATGTTTATCTCCCTAATTTGTGACACAGACCTACTGTGCTGGCAATCAGATATCTGAGGCCTGGAGTTTGCTGTTATCTGCACTGATGAAGTGGTAATGGGGTTGAAGGAATATGTTTCATCTTCTTCACTTTTCTTTTAGGTGTTTAGGAAGTCCCTCTGTGGAGATTTAGATATTGAGCTGACTGAACATAATTTTAGCTAGTGAGTTAGTAGTGATTAAATGGGAAGGTTGTTTTCAATATAAAGGGCTATAAGAGCTAGAGGGAGAGACTGCCTGTATCAACCATGATTAGAAATTTCATATTTTCATATTTCATACATTTTAGTACTCTGAAAATAGAATCCCACTTTTCCCACCTTTGTCACTTTAATACGTTTAAGACGTGTTAGCTTTCTATTACTGCCATAACAAATTACCAAAAATTTAGTGGTTTAAAACAACACCTCTTCATTATCCTACAATTCTGTAGGTCAGAATTCTGACAGCTCTTATCTGTAGTTTCTGGGGAAGAATCTACTTTCAGCCTCATTCATTTTTATGGCAGAATCCAATTCATTGTGGTTATAGGACTGAGATCGCTATTTCCTTACTGGTTGTCATCTACGGGCTGCCCTAAACAATTAGAGGCTTCACTCTGGACTTGCACAGGGACTCTAGTATCTCAGGGCCAGTATTGGTGTGCTGAATCCTTTTCATACGTGGAATCTGACAACTTTCTGCCCTGGCTCTCTTCCACTTCTTGTTGGAGAAGGTTCTGTGTTTTTAAGAGCTTGTA
Source organism: Eonycteris spelaea (assembly GCA_003508835.1). Lineage (NCBI taxonomy): Eukaryota > Metazoa > Chordata > Mammalia > Chiroptera > Pteropodidae > Eonycteris > Eonycteris spelaea. Next base: position 4,185,047 of record PUFA01000046.1, on the reverse strand, counting down.
TAATTAGATTGTGCATGCCTAGATAATCCACAAGAATCTATTTTAAGGTCATTAATTAGTAACCTTAATTACTTCTGTAAAATCCCTTTAGCCATGTATTGTAACATATTTTACAGGTTCCAGGGAATAGATGTAACAAATGGGAGGAAGGGGCATCCCTATCACAAAATCTGTGGTTTAACTTTTAAGTATGATTTTGAACCAAAATGAGAGATTGTATGTACAAAAGCATAGAGTTAATAAAGGGCATGTTGTACTAAAGAAATGGCAGTTAGTATTATTATTATTATTTGAGATATAAATTGGTAAAATGGAGCTAAATGGAAGCCCATTTAAGGTTGGTAATTGTCCTTGGTTATTCTGCTAAAGGTTTGGACTTTGTAGCTATGGGAAGTCACTTGAGTTTGTTATTCTTTGGAATGACATAGGATTGTGTTTTAGAAATATGATTGGGTTTTAGTAATATGACAAATATAATGAGAGTCAGTACTAAAACATTGGGAGTTTGGAGAAAAGAGGAAGTACAGAGAGAGAGACTGTGACCTTTGGTATGCATATCAGACTCTTAGTCACCATTGACAGGATTTTTTAATATTCAGAGTAAATTTAAGCCATTTGTTTTTCTTTTGGATAAGAGTAAATATAAAACAGTTATAACAAATATGCACATAACTAAAATAAAATTTAGAATGCAACGATGTTTCCAGACTCATATCCAACTCTCTTTCAGAAATCTCTCATTTGATGTCCAATAAATGTCCAATAAAATCTTTCCTTATTACAACATCCTTCCAACTTTTCTTTTTCCACCCTTTCCCCTTTTAGTTATTGGTATTACAGTTTACCCAGAGAGTCAAGCCAAAAACATTGGTATTATTTTTGATAACTTTTTTTATTCATTTTCTAGGTTCAATCTATCAGCAAATCTCCCTGTTTCTTTAAAATATATAAATTGGTCCATTTATCTCTCTCCTGGCATGATCTCAGTTCAAGTGGACACCATCTCTTGCCTGGACTAGTACAGTTGTTTCAACTATTTTCCCTGCTTCCATTCTTACCCTAAAGCTACACAGATCATTTCCAATCCATTCTCTGTCCAGTAGTCATATTGTTTCCGCCTCATTCCTTTCTCAGTGTCTTTAATCCTTCTGCGTGTTAGACTCTTCTTCCATCATTCCTTGACTTGCTCCTTTTCTTTATGTTTCAGGTCTTGATAACTCAAAGAACAGTTACATTTCTCAGATATTTGTGGACTACTCTATATAGAGTAGCCCTCCCCTGCAAGCTACTTTCTGTCCTATCTTCTTTTATTTTCTTCTTCACATTTCTTAATCAGAAAAGGAGAGTGAATGGTGAGAATAGAGTATGTCATACTTATTCTTACCTCTAAGCCTTCATTCATATAGTTTTATCTTCTTGAATTGCTCTTGTTACTTTTTCTGTTCTTTCTAAATTCTACCTCTCCTCCAAAAACCTACTGAATTTTCATGTATTCCATTTCAGTTTCCTTAATACCTAGTATACACTGAACTCCTCTTTCTACTCTTAATGGTCTTTTGGTATTTTAAAGTCCCTTTAGCCTTTTAAAGTCCCTTAAGCAAGAAATACTAATAGGGATGTTAGAATTCTAAAATGTCACACATTTTATATTTGCTGTGGTGTCTTCTTATAGATCAAGTGGCTGGAGTTCCTTAGTGTGTTGAGAAGTATTCACAAACATTTTTGGGTTAGTGTATCAGAAGGGTTATTTTGTTAAGTAAATGTTATCTTAAGCCACAAAAGGTTAACTCTGTAGAAAAAGTTGCCTCTATTCCACAGTATGTATTTATTTTTATCATATAAATTTTGATTTTTACGCATGGTAAATTTACTAGATTTTACTTGATTTTTAATTCCCTTGGGTAATTATGCTTACATAATTTTATATTCTTTATAAGTCAATGTATTGTAGATGCACAGTACATATTTGTGGGTGGCTATATATTCTTTATTTCTTTGTTGATTAGATGAAAAAAAAAACCACAGATTCATTAGAATGTGTTAAGTTCTTTGGAACTTACTTCAATCAAGCCTCTAAATGACTGCATTTCACCAATACCAAAAAACATTTTCTGAAAAGATAATCAAGCTAATTCTATTTTGGAAATGAATATACCATTTTTCTAAGAAATAAAATATTCACTAGTAGAATCTTACTAATTCAAGACATGACCAATATGTCTTATTTGAGTGAATGTAGAGAAATGGAATAAACCTACTATGAACGTCATCTGAGATATAATATAGAATGTGTACATTTGCACATGAGGTGAAGATATAAAAGGGAGGAAGACTGAGGAGTAGAATAAACTGCTAAGTTTCATGATTAGAAAATATTGATCTATCAAAATATGAAAAACAGGTACATCAGTGGTTTAAACATACCATTAATAAGCATCTAATTTTCTCCTGTCCCTTAAAAGTATCTATAAGGCATAAAACTAGGTGTTCTAAACCTTTATTTGTTGGAAGGAAGAATAAAAACTGAAATAAAATTCTGTTCTATGTAATTCTGCAGGAGATATACTCAACTGTATCGGTATTCTTTTAAAAATGATCTTTTCAGAAAAGAATAAAGTTAATTTACCTGCTAGTATTACTACCAGTTGCACTTAATTAAGTAAACAGCATTGGTTCAGAACAATTAATCATTTTCAGTAACTGTTTTTTCCTAGTATGTTACCAAACTTGTTTACTGTCTGACTATAATATAAACAAGAATGTTGTAGTTTTTTTTCTTTTTCTTATATTTGATAGCTATTCACAGCAAATTTAGTTTTCATTTCCTATTTGAATTTTGAAACATTGTTTTAATAACACATTGAATTGCTTGTGTTGACTATTTCTCTATCTGAAGATTTACTAGTTTGTTTTTTTTTTAAGTACTTCCAGTGAATACATTTTAGGTTTTGAATAAAATGTTATATTTTCTGTACTGTGTTCAATGGGGACTTTTTATTTAAATTAAACTGATTTGCACAGTTTTGTACTATGCCACAAAAAAGACTTTTGCTCAAAACTGTTCAGAATCTGAACTATTTTATATTAAAATTATTCCATCATATTCCATAATATAGTTCCTTACCTGATAAAAAGCACAGTTTTGAAAAGTGTCTTGACAGACATGATGTATTATACAGTATTGGACACAGAACTGACACCTTTCATATTTTAAGAGAACTATTATTTGATGTCACTGGAACTGTCCATTTAGATCAATAGCATTATGTCCAAATCGCATAAATTAACTGTTATGGCATATACACCACTTTCTCATAGACACACTCAAATATTACATCAGAACAGTTTTTTAAAAATCTTCTTTGAACAGTTTGAATGTTTGGATGCTTTCAGTTGTAGACTTTAAAAAATAATATTGTAGTATACTTTGATTTTCTTTAATCCAATTTAAATAAATAATAGCCACATAGGTATTAACCAGATTTGTTAATGTAATACCAGTCTGCATTTCTATAATATTGATAATTTATAAAGCAATTTTACTTATATCATCTTATTTGAGACACACACAAAACCAGTGATATAGTCAGGGGAGGTGTTAAATGATCCTGTTTTGCAGAAATGGAAACCAAGGATTGCAGAAGTAACTGGTTAGTTAAAAAGTATCATAAACCCGTCTATCAGCAAGCATAATAAATCCTAGGTTCTTTAAAATACACAGTGTAAAAGGAACCAGTTAAGTCACAGAAGTAACTAACTTGAATCTCAGTCTCTACAGTTCTTCTCATCTACAGTATTCTCTTCAAATCAAAACTATTTAAGAAAAGTAATATTGGAGTGATGGCAGCATTAGGCAGAGTGAAACAACCCCTTTGTATCTCTCCTCAAATCTACGACTAGTTGGTCATCTGTAACCCCACAACGATTCCTCTGCCCAACACACCAGGATGCCTAAGGGATCTACACATTGGTGCATCTGAAAATGGGGGAAGCAGGGTAGGTGAAGGACAGGAATAGTTCATACTGCCCCACTTCCCTGGCTGCCACAGCTGAGTCAGCAACCCTTTGGATGTAATGGTGGAGGAGTCAGGGAGTGGCCTCCACACCCTGGCCCAGTGGGTGGTAAAGGGCATCAGCAGCATCAGCACCCAAGAATCCAGCTCCCTCCCCTGATTATGGCAGTGGTCACATCACCAAAGAGCCCGGTAGCAGGAGACACATCTACGGCACAGCTAGCTTGTGAACCCTACTCTCTAACCATCTGCCACATTTCCCTGCCAACAGTGGTTGACACTAGGCAACTTGGACATCACCCTGGTTGCCCAGGTGTGACTTCCACAACCACAGAGGAACCTCTCCCCCTAAGACAACAGAGGAACCTCTACCCCTAAGACCCCAGAGTAAGAGAAAAACAAAAACTTACGCTATAGCACCATCTACTGGAGAACAAAAAAACCCTGCTAATTATCAACCTGCTGAATTTTAAAAATCAAAACAGTACCTAAATAAGAAGTGTTCACTACTTCAAATGTGCCAGCAGACAAATGACTCATCAAGCACCATGAATAACCAAGGTAACATGGTAACACACAAAAAATGACAATTCTCTAGAAATCAAACTCAACGTCATAGAAGACTATGATCTACATGATAGAGAATTCAAAATAGCAATCATGAAGAAACTCATTGAGATTCAAGAAAACTCAAAAAGGCAGTTCGGTGAGCTCAGGACTAAAATTAATGAACAGAAGGAGTACTTTACCAAAGAGATTGAAACTGTAAAAAATAATGAAACAAATTCTGGAGCCAAAGAACTCAGTTAAGAGATGAAGAATTCATTAGAAAGCATTGGAAAAGAGCAGACCATATGAAAAAGAGAATTACCAAGCTCAAAGATAGAAAACTAGAAAAGATTCAGGTGGAAGAGGAGAGAGAAGTATGATTTTTTTTAAAAAAAAAATAACTTTAAGAGAAGTGTCCGAATCCATTAAAAAAGGCAAAACAAGGAAAATGGGTATCCCAGAAGGAGAAGGGAGGAAGAAGGGAACAAAAACCTATTCAAAGAAATAATTGACGAGAAGTTACTAAATGTTTACTAGGGAAGGAGTTGGACATACAAGTACAAGAAGCTAACATAACACCTATTTATCTCTGTGTAAAAAGACCTTATCCAGCACACGTATTAAAACTGTCAAAAGTTAATGGTAAAGAGAATTCTCAAGAAAGCCAGAGGGGAAAAAAGACAGTAATCTACAAAGGAAATTCCATCAGACTGTTATCAGATTTCTCAGCAGAAACTGTAGGCCAGGAGAAAATGTAATGATATGTTCAAAATATAGGAAGGTAGAAACCACCAACCAAGAATGCTGTATCTAGCAAAGTTAGCATTTAAATATGAAGGAGAAATAAAGGCTTTTCAGCCAGACAAACAAAAGCTGAGTTAATTTACTACACAAGAACTGCATTTCAAGAAATGTTAAAAGGAGTTCTTCTACTTGAAACAAAAAGAAGTACACGAAACTTTGAGTAAGGTGACAGACAGAAACAGAAGATACAACTCTATATCAGAATAGTGTGTTAATTATAAAATAAAGGTTAAAGTGAAAGAGCATTTAAAATAACTATTCACTACAATTTGGTAATGAATGCACAACATAAAAATATATTTGTGATAACAAACACATAAAAGAGAGGGAAAAATATGGAACTTGTATAGGCAAATGAAGATAAGGTGCTTTCAGAAGAAAAAAAACTATTTTATCTATGAGACATTTTATACAAACCTCATAGTAACCACAAAGAAAAAATCCAGAGCTGAGATACAGAACATAAAATAGAGGAAACAGAGAAAAACATAGAAAATCAACCAGGAAGCTTAGAAAGTTCTAAGCAAAATAAATTTTAAAAATAACCCAAGCACATCATATTCAAACTGAAGAAAACCAAAATTAGAAAATCTTGAAAGAAGCCAGAGGGAAGAGGAAGGAAAAGACCTTTAGAGGAACAGAATAAGAATTATGGTAGACTTCTCACCACCATTGCAAGCAAGAAGAGAATGGAATAAAATATTTAGATGTTGAAAGACAAAAATCCACTAATCTATAATTCTATATCCAGTGGAATTATCTTTCAAAAATAAGGACAAATTAAGATTCTTTTAAAGAAAAACTAAGAGTATTTATTGCCAGCAGATCTGTCCTGCCAGAAATAATAAAAGAAGTTCTTCAGGGAGAAGGAAAACAATATAGCTTAGAAATTTGGATATACATAATGAAAAGAAAAGCATTAAATAAAAAAAGGTAAAACAAAATACTTTATTCATCATGAATCTAAAAATAGCTGTGTAAAGTAATAATAAAGCATACTAGGTGCTTATAAAATATGAATAAATGAGATGAATGATAGGAGTGTCAGGAATAGAAGACAGGATTTGGGAATACTCTGTTATAAGGTACCAGCACTACGAATGAAGCAATATAGTGCTATTTAAAGGTGGACTTAGATCAATTAAAAATGTATATTGTAAACACTAGGACAACCACTGAACATTTCTTAAGAGGGGTATAATTGATATCTTAGGAGATTAAATAGAATCATATAAAATATCAGTTAAAATCAGAAGAGGCAGAAAAATAGGTGAAAAGGGAAAATAAATGCAACAAGTAGAAAACAGTTACGAACATGGTGAATATTTATCTGTCAATAGTCACTTTAAATGTAAATAGTATAAAATGCCAATTGAAAGACAGCAATTGTCAGTGGATAAAATATATACTCATGTGTGTGTGGGGGGGTATGTATGACCCAACTACGTGTTGTATGTGAAAAACCAACTTTAAGTAAATAATCAGTTATAAAGGAAAAGGATGGTGAAAGATACACCATGTTGTCAGTAACCGAAAGGAAGCTGGAGTAGCTATGTTAATTTCAGATGGAGATTTAGAACAATGCAAATTATAAGAGATAAAAAGGACATCATATAATGATTTGGAAGTCGATTCTTCAAGAAGACTTAGCAGTCCTAAACACATGTACTCAACAGAGTGTCAAAACAAATGAGGCAGAAGCATTGAAAAGAGAAATAGACAAATCCTCTATTATAGTTGGAGACTTCAAAACACCTCTTTCAATAATTAATAGATCAAGCAGGCAGAAAATCATTAAGTATATAGATGACCTGTACAACACTATCAATTAACACTTATAGAATATCCCATTTAACAACAGCAGAATATACATTCTTCTCTAGCTTACGTGGAACATTCACCCAGATAGATCACATTCTGGGCCCTGAACCATATCTTCACAAGTTTTAAAAAAATAGTGCTCATGCAAAGTATAGTCATAGACCACAATGAATTAAACTAGAAATTGATAACGTAATCTAGAAAAATCCCCCAATGTTTGGAAATTAATTTTTAAAACATACTTCTAAATAACACATGGATTAAAGTGGTCTCAAGAGAAATATAAAAATATTTTCAACTGAAATGAAAATACAGTTTTTCAAAATTTAGGGGGAGGGGGTTAACAGAAGCAATCTTCTGTCATCCTCTTCTCAATAATCCATAACCCCAGCTAATTACGAAAAAAAAAAAAAACCCACAAGTACCAGTAGAGAGACACCCTTCAGCATACATCACAAAATTGTCAAGGTGATCAAAACAAGGAAAGCCTGAGAAACCACAAGCCAAGAAAAGCCTAAGGAGACCCGAGTACTAAATGCAGTATGGTATCCTGGATGGAATCCTAGAACAGAAAAGGACATTAGGTAAAAGCTAAGAAAGTCTAAAAAAACTATAGATTTAGTTACAATAATATGTTAATATTGGTTCATTAATTGTACAAATTTATCACACTAATGTAAGATGTTAATAGTGGAAACCGTTTTGAGTATATGGCAACTCTATGCAATTTTTCTATAAATCTAAAACTGTTCTAACATGAAACGTTTAGCAAACTGAGTTCCATTTTATATTGTCTCAAAATACAAATTATTTATATTGTCAAAGTATCCGTTGCCTGGGGATTTGGAATGACAGAAGAAAGAGATTATGAAGAGGCATGAGAACAATTTTTGGGGGGGTGGATTTGTTCATTATCTTGATTGTGGTAATGATTTCACAGTTGTATTTATCAAAATATCAAATTCTACACTTCAAACATTTGCAACATTAATGATTTTTTTTAAGTATAGAAAACGCAAAAAAAAAAAAAGTCAAATATAGACCTATGTCCAGTTATACCAGTAGTTACATTAAAAAGCAAAAGAATAGATAAGGATGAGGACTGGGGAGATAAACCATGTAAACTTATCAAATGAAAGCTATAGTGGCTGTTTTGATATCATACAAAGTTGACTTCTGGACAAGCAAAATTAGCCAGGATTAAGAGAGACATTTATAATTCCAAAATTGTCAATTCAGTGAGAAAACAAAGCAATCCTAAATTTGTATGCACCTAGTAACAGAGCTTCAAAATACATGAAGCAGTGATATAGCAGAGTGACATTTGTAGTATGCACTACTTAACAACAATAGAAGACACTCTTTTCAAATGTACATGGAACATTGACCATGAACGACCATATACTTGGTCAAAAGTCAAACCCTAGCAAATTTAAAAGAATTAAAAATCATATGAAATATGTTCTCTGACCATAATGGAATTAATCTAGAATCAATAACAGAAACATGTCAGAAAAATCCTCAAATACTTGGAAATTTAAACAACACATTTTAAATATTCCATGGCCAAACATAAAGTCTTAATGGAAATTAGAAAATATTTTTAACTGAATTAAAGTACAATTTGTCAAAATTTAACTGAATAGTACTATATCTATTAAAGAAACTGAATTAGTATTTGTAGCCTGTCAAAGAAGAACTCCTGGCCCAGATAGCTTTCCTGACAAATTTTACCAAATATTTAAGGAAGAAAAAATGATACCAGTTCTCCTTACTCTCTTCCAGAAAATTGAAGACAAAAGGAAAAAAAATAATTCCCAACTTATTTTATGAGGCCATTCTTAACCTATTATCAAAATCATGCAGACAGTACATGAAAATAAAACTGCAAAACAATATTTCTTATAAACTTATACACAAAAATTATCAATAAAATATTATTAAATTGAACTCAGTAATATATAAAAAGAACATTACACCAAGACCAAGAGATAATTATTCTGGGAATTCCAGGCTGGTTCAATAATTAGAAATCAGTAACTGTAATCCATCATATTATCAGATGAAAGAAGTAAAACCATATGGTCATGTTAACATGCTGAAAAAGCATTAGATAAAATTTTACATCACTCTAAGATAACTAGGAATAGAAGGAAACTTTTCTCAGTAGGGGCATCTACAAAAAGTGTGTACCACTGATATCATAATTAATGATGAAAACCGAATGCTTTCTTCCTAAGCCTGGGAATAAGGCAAGGATATTCACTCTCACCACTCTTGTTCAGCATGTTACTGGAAGTCTTAGCCAGTGCAAGAAAAATAAAAAAGGCAGAGGTTAAAAAGGAAGAAATAAAATAAACCTTCTGTTCAAAGATGTCATGATTACTTACACAGAAAATCCCCAAAAATTTACAAAAAAGAAAGACTACTAAAACTAAGGAATTTAGTAATGTTATGGAATGCAAGGTTAATATATACAAGTATATACTAGTATATAGTATATATTTCTATATACCAGCAACAAACAATTATAAATATTTTAAAGTGCTATTTACCATTGCTCCCATTAAAAAATAAATATTTAGTTATAAGTCTAATTAAACGTGCATAGTCTATATGCTGAAACTATAAAACAATGAAAAATAAATCAAAGACCCAAGTAAATGAAAAGACTATGATTATAGATTGAAAGACAACATAGTTAAGATGCCATTTTTCCAATAAACACAATTTCAGTAAAATCCCAGCAAGATTATTTTATAGGCATATACAAACTTTTAAAATTTATGTGGAAAGGTATTATAAGAGCCAAAACAATTTATAAAAAGAAAGAAATGTTGGAAGATTCACACTCTTGGATTTAAGACAATAAAAAGCTACAGTAATCAATACAGTATGGGACTGATGAAAGAATTGACACGTAGATAGATCAGTGGAGCAGAATAGAGTCCAGGATAGACCCACATTATTATGGTTAATTGATATTGGACAAAAGTGCAAAAGCAATTCAGTTGTGAGTGGATATATAAATTGTGATAAATCCATACAATGGATTCAGTAATAAAAATGACTGAACTGTTGAAAGGCACAACATGGATGAACCTCAATTTCTACACTATCCTAAATGAAAAAAAGGCAGTCATAAAAGGTTTAATTCATTTATAAAAGGTACAAATTCATTTATAACATTTTTGGAAAGGCAAAAAACTGTTATCCAGAAAGCTTTATTTAAATAGGAAGGGTCATGGTCTTACCATTTGCCTTCCACGTGAAGCAAATATATCATTTATGTAAAATATGCTTCCATGTTTTTCTTTTCTTTAACCTTCAAACTCTAAAGTACTTAGTCCTGTTTGGCCTCAACATGATTTCAAACATAAATGTGAACAGTTAAATTGCATGGCTATTAGGTGAGCATCTGAATGAAAACATTCGTAGCAGATTATCACTCTCTGGACAGTATATTCAGGAACCAATTTCATGTCCTACTTTTCATTTCCACTTCCCCACCTTGTTTGAAAAGTACTGCACTTGAAAAAAAATGTTTACTTCTTTTGGTAATCATTGTCATGCAGTATAAAGAAGCCCTAAAATAAGAATTTTAAGATCTAGGTGACTTTGGGCAAGTCAATGTTTCTAAGCTTGTTTTCTCATTTTAAAATAATACCTTCCCTACTTACTTCATCTGTAAAGATCTCATGACCCAATGGAAATCACTTTATATGTTGTAAAGTGCTTGGTAAGTGTAAGGTATCATTACTATTATTAAATATAAGAAACCAGTATTTTGTAGTATCATGACAATCGAAAGAGATTCAACTTCAAAAATTGTTATAATTTCTAAAATCAATGTGGAATGAATAATGACTTCATAAGTTTAATCACTCTCTATCATATATTAATGAAACTATTAATAGAGTACAAAATATGCTATTACAGCAAATTTGGGTACATATTGGCTAGAAATATTAGTATATTTTAGATTTTTGAAAAAAAATCGAGCAATATACTTAAGATGAATTGGAATTATGAAGGAATTCAGTTTTTGTTAAAGCTGTAGTTGTTTCTTTCTAGCAGTAGATGCCAGTAGAGTTCTTTTTAATAAAAATCAAATTGCCTAAGTACTTTCATTGCAACAGCTTCCTGGTCACATTACCATATATAGAAACATTGCTCCGTGACTAAAGATTCTATTTTCCATGAGGACTTTATAACAAATAGAAAGTTTTATTGGAAAAAATACATATACAGATTTCAAATGTAGAGTTTTCTAGGTAATCATTCATTGAAGCTTTTTTTTTCTATAGTAATTTTGTAAGGTTTATGCTTTTAAAAAATTAATAATCTATAAACTCAAGCATCAGTGGATATAAGTCTGTCTAGACGTGTTAAAAATGAATATGGTCGGCATAAATATTAGGATTAGTTCATGCAGTTGGCAAGGGAATACCGTGAGTATAATATTTGGGGAAAATTAATAATGTCAGAGATGAGTGATTGAAAGGAATGCCTGGAAGTAGGGAAAACAAGAAGTTATTTTTAGAAATTCACATTTGCACTAATAAAAATGAAGCTCAGAGAATGAACAGAATTTAGTCACTGAATATGAAGGAGTTTGATGATGTTACTTCTATTACTTTCGTTTTTATATATGAACCACTATAGTCCTATCAAATAAAATTAAAATATTTTCAAGTGATGATTCTACTTAGACCTTTAATTTGTTAAAAATGAATGACTACTTCTGCATATATTTATTGAGTATTTAATACGTGCATTGCATTTTTGAATCTGAGTAATTCAATTCAAGGCATACATTTATAAGCAGCAAATTTTAACATTAAATTACAAAATCAGTGGAAACAGGAGAGAACAGTTTATTTTTCTGGGAAGCATGAGGGAAACTTCAGGGAGGAGGTGACATTTATGGTGAGCTTTGAGGGTGAATAGAATTTCTCCCAAAAGAGCAAGTCAAAGAATTCAGGACTTTTATCCACTTCTACCCATACAGAGTCAGTCCAGGCTCTGTAGATATTTGTTAAAGACTACAGACACTTGTTTAATGTCTGTCCATTTTGTGTTAAAACACTATCAGGTGTGAAACAATTTATCTATTATTACATACACATTTATATAGAAAGCTGCGCATTTAAGTTTAGTCTTATAGATAATGTGTATTCATTTAGATTGATACTAATTATATTACACAAAACAAAGTGTACACAAGCTGTTACTTGGTAAAACGAATTAGTCAATGTTTTGTGTGCGTGTTTCTTATTTGATTACAGTTTTGTTCTTATTCTGTCAAGTGGCTGGCGAGAAATTTGTACTAAGATATTTCTTAGATTGATTTTTTTAAAGGCACTTCCTCCCTCTCTCCCTCCTTCCCTCCCTCCCTCCTCCCTTCCTTCTTTCTTTCCTTCCTTCCTTCCTTCTTCCTTTCCTTTATTTTCTTTCCCTTATTTAGAGCTTCCAAAGAGAAAACCACACAAACTTCGCACGTTTAATTAGTAAAAAAAAACAAGTACTGAAAATCATTGTCATATGTCACAGGTTACTTTTTCCTGCAAATGGACAATGACAAATATTATTTACTTTTAATCAAAGGAGCTATGTGTAAGGCAAGACCCCTAAATCAAGGATTGTTAAGTTTAAAGTTAACATGTCTCATTCAACTAGAAGAATTTTTTTCCCCTCAATTGAAATTTCTTACTGTGGTTGATTTTATATCATTTTAAATCTTATACATATTTTTTAAGTTTAAAAATTTTTAAATATCGCTCACAGGCACTTGTCAGCAGATTGTAAGTTTGATAAGCAATACTGACATACTGAGTTTTCATAGTTCCTGTATATATTAGATTTAAGTCAATGAGTTAGCAACATTCAGTTCTTTTTTTAAGTGCTAGTTCAGGTTTTTTTCTTAGTTAAAATATATATGTGTTATAAATTTGTTTTATGAGAGTTTTGTAATATCCATTCCATACCAATTTTTGATGAAAAGTTAACTGCTTATAAGGATTTATAAAATCTTTACATTAGCTGACTTCCTAGAAAAAAATAACCTTTAACATATTATATTTGGAGAATGGTTTAGCCTTAGTTGTTGGCATAGGGTTGTAAAACATACTTAACTAGTTTTCCTTTAAAAAAAAAAACTTTTTAGCCTTCTCTGTATGTATAAAGCTTTATATTTAATGTTCTCATTAACCTGTATATTGATATTAAAATAATCTTAAGCATAGAGCCTTTTAAGCCAATATTTCAAGTCATTAAAATCCCTACCTCTGGTTGAGATGGAGAGTTTTGCTAAGAAAGGCTCAGTAATGTGCTGTTTTATATTAACAGGAAACAGAACAGCAGTAGTGGTTTGAATACCCTGCAAACAGGAAGTTTGACACATGCATAGCTCTTAGCTTCTGTGTAAGAAGTTGTTGAGCTCCTTCTGAGAATATTTAGTAGTTGTAAATGCATGTAAATGGCAGCTTATAGAGAACTATCCAGTAACCAGTATACAGGTACAACTGCTCTTCAGAAGTTGGAAGGTTTTGCTAGCCGATTATTTCATAGACATTCTAAAGGTACTACACATGATCAGAAAACAGCTCTGGAAAATGACAGCCTTCATTTCTCTGAACATACTGCGTTATGGGACAGATCAAGTAAGTTTTGTTTAATGATAACATTAACGAAGTTAAAATACTAATTGGAGTTTTAGGATCAAACATAAAGAGCTATTTTGTTTGTCTTTTCATGATTTGCACCAGGACGTTTTGCAAGTTGAAGCTTGAAAGAATTTTACAAAACTTGATTATAAATTGAGCCAAACCGTGCAGTTCATTGTTTTATCTACAGCTATTTAAGTTGAATGTCAGTGGGAAACTTATACAAACTTTTTACATCATTTCTAGTGGGTGTTACTGTATTTTTGTTTTTATTTTTTTGTTCTTATATAAAAGAGAAATGTCTAAAATTTAGAAACAATAATCAGTTTATTCTAAAAAATGTCTTGTATATATAAACCTTAAAATTTGAAAGGGGCAAAAACTTGAATTTTTAATTAAATTTCTATTATGTTTGCCAACTTTTATTTTTAAATACATATGTGAAAGTTATTTCAGTTTTACAGGCAGGGTTTCTAATATAAAAGCATAGTACGATTAGTTTACATGAAGTTGTAACATTTTAAAAATCAAAAGCATTCATAATTACATTTATTTTACTCATAATTATGGTAAAGGGGGGCAAAGTTGTTTATGCATGCATCACATTCTTTCCAGGAATGTTAAAATGTTTGGACTTAACTGCCTCCTTTGCTCAAATGGTGATGTGTAACTGTTTTTGGTGACATGCATTTTAAAAGATAAATTTCACATATAAATTATACCAAGTGCCTCCATTCCACATATCACCTTGGATCCTCCCCCAGGTATTTTTGTCACTCTGATTAAAGGGACAATAGAATTACTCTTAGTACTTTTTCCCTTTCTGGTGTGTTTTTTGATCATCAAAAAGCACTGGGGTTTGCCTCTTTCTGCTTACATATTCCATAGCAGTTAAGGAAGAAAACTCATCTAAAAAAAAAAAAAGTGGTTTATAAAATTTACTGTATGGTTTATACAGATTTTTTTACCTTCAAGCTATTTTAGGGAGAAAGTAAAGAACATATATTTGTACATTTTTTTTACTCTAAAGGTTTTTATAATTAATTCTTACCATATAGTAGGTTGATAGATGAGGAATCTAAAATATCAAGTTAGTGAACTGATCAATTTTGAAAAACAGTACATTATTAAAATTTGTCATGCAACAAATGTTGTTATTCATTCTGTTTGCCTTATGCTGTTAAATTGCCTTCTCCTAAGGCCTTTTGGAAATCTTTTTTATGCATTTTAAAGATCTTTTCATTAAAATTTCAATGAAGAAAGAAGATAGTACTGAACTAATTTCTGTTTCACTAGTACTTGTTCCTCCAAATTGTGGGTGTTTAATAAATGTATCTTGAGTGAATATCATGGGCTTTAATAATTAAAAATTGTGTTTGAACTATGCTCACATCATTTTAAACATATATGGGGCCTGTGATGTTTTCTGAAACACATTTCAGAATTTAGATATGGAAGATAATATCATGAGCCATGATTTCTTTTGGAAAAATACAGACTGATAAAATGCTGTTTACATTTTTCTTTACTGCGATGTCACAAAAAAATGACATCATTGGGCACAAAGTAAAATTAGGTATAAACCTTTTAACTGCAAACAATAGGCATAATATAACAAATACTTAAATAGTAACTGAATGTTCATTAATCAAGTGTTCTTTCAGTTCTCTTTTATATCCCAAAAATATCAACTATACGCAATAATTTTATGTTTTTAATAATGATATAGTAAACTTGTAGCTCTTGTTTCCTGTTATGGAATTTGTTGATGTGCAGGAGAAAACACTGGCATAACAGAAACAGAGGAAGCCTATCATTGCAAAATTCCAGGGTTTATTTTGTGGTGAAAACACAAAATTTTATTCATTTATAGAATGAGTTATGGAATGAGTTCTGACTATATAAAGTTTTTATACAAACCACATTCTTCAGTGCTACTTAAAGCAGCTTACTTGCATGACTTGTTTGACAAGAAAAAGGAATGTAGTATC
Organism: Eonycteris spelaea; assembly: GCA_003508835.1. NCBI lineage: Eukaryota > Metazoa > Chordata > Mammalia > Chiroptera > Pteropodidae > Eonycteris > Eonycteris spelaea. Next base: position 4,169,204 of record PUFA01000046.1, on the reverse strand, counting down.
TTCTGATAATAAATACTCTGAATGTGCTTGCTCCAAAAGTGCTATTTTAAGAAACCAACTAAGCACAGAAACTACCTGTAATTTTTTTAAAAAATTAGGTTCATGAACTATTGAGTAAAGATTAACAACTAGTTTAGGCATGTATGAATGTGACAAGTTTTACTTCAAATTTCTTCTTCAGTGGCATTAAATATAGGAAGAAATGAGGAATAAAGGCCACATCGTGGTTTCTAGGTGCCTTAAATGTGTTTCATCTTTTGCTACTAAATTAAGTAACAGGAATTCCTGTTTGATAACATAAATATTTAACAGCTGATTCCATGCACAATATAAGTTAAAACATGAAAGTTCAAAAAAGAAAAACATGGAGGAATTCTGCTTTTAGTTGTGACTCAAAATGAATGGGAGTATTAAAATTCATTGAGTTCTCTTTTATAGCAAATTTATTATGCTTAGCTTTTAATATTCCTTTGATCATAAATGATGTATTAGTAATAAAATGATGAATTTGAGGAATTTTTGCACATTTAAATCTTGGACTTTGTGTGCTTAATGAATGTCTAATTAGAACATTTAAAGGACTGAATAATAGGTGGATACCACCAAACACTATTCCTATTCTCCTTCCCCATAAATTGGCAGGCTATTTCTCTGGCAAATATAAATCCACATTAGTGAATCTTAGATCTAGATAGTACACTGAAAAAAATGAGCAATTTCATATATGGATTTCTTAAGGTAGAATTGGATAGCTAAAATGGTTATAACAGACCACTTTATCTAGTCAGTTTTACCTTTCCAAAGCTCATACAATCTTTCAGACAGTTTACTTCCATGCTTATTTCTTAATCTACTGAATATGTATCATTGCAACTTCTAAGCTAGAAGACCTTCCACGTTATATTTTTACCTACTTTTTCCATCTGCAACTATTCCATAAGATTCTTTAGAGTAATCAATTTTTACTTATTTGGCAAACTTTTTTGAGTATTTACTATATCATAGTCTATAAACAAATCTAAGGAAAAAATAAAATCTGGTTCTCAAAAGCAAGAGTAGGAAAGCAAGCAACATACTTTTGAAGGCATTGTGAAATGGTTGCTTAAAAATGCGTAAGTAGCTTACTGTGAGAGTTTAGTCTAAGAAAAATTTAACACTAAAAAGAAGATGGGAACTTCAAGAATATTGAAGAATAGAATTTTGAGATTCAGATAAGGAAGAGATTATTAAAACAGAATAACACATAAATATGTGAAAATATGAAAACCTGGAATTTAAAGATACAGTAAGATATTGTCTGGAAAAGTAGTAAGTAGAATATGTATCTGATTACAGTACCATAGGGTATTGAGAAGGAACAGCCTTTACCAAGTTTCAAAGGGTTTTATTAAATCATTGCCCCAAAATAATGTATGCCTATCAACCTTACATTTGCATAATTAAGTTGTCTACTGAAGTGATTTTTCCCACAGCAAAGAAGATATGCTTCAAGCTAGCTGTCTCCACTTAGGTAAAGAAGCATTTGGCAACATTTTTAAAAATCAAAATATAATTTACATACCATAAAACTCATTATAAGTGTACAATTACTAATAAGTTTAATAATAAATGCATAGAGTTGTGTAGTCATCACAATTTGGTTTTAGAACATTTTCATCACCCCAAAAAGTTCTTTTGTACCATTTTGCAATAAATACCCACTTTTACCTCAACCTTGGACAAAATGATCTGTTTCCTCTCTCTACAGATTTCCTTTGGATATTTTATGTAAATGGAGTTATACAATATATAATCTGTTGTTTCTAGCTTCTTGCATTTAGAATAATGTTTTCAAGGTTCATCCATGTTATAGAACATATCCATAGTTGCTTCTTTTTTATTACTGAATTATACTATGTTGTTTGGATGTAACACATTTTGTTATCAGTTCAGCAGCTGACGAACATTAGCATTGTTTTCAGTTTTGTGTTATTTGGATAATGTTGCTATAAACATTTGTATATAAGTCTGGGTGGACATATGCTTTTATTTCCTTGAGTCTATACTTAGGAATAGAATTTTTGAGTCATATGGTAAGTTTATGTTTATCTTTTTAACTTCTAATTTTGTTTTTCCTAAGTGGTTTTACCATTTTACATTCTAAATCACTACCGGGGTTAATACTTGGTATCAGTCTTTTGGATTATAGCTATTCTGGTATGTGTGAATTGGTATTTCATTATGGTTTTCAGTTTGTATTTCTTAATGATTGATGATGCTGAACATATTTTCATGTTCTTATAAGCCATCTGTGTATCTGCTTTGTAGAAATGTATTTTCAAACCTTTTTGCGCAATTTCAGAACTGAGGGTGTTTGTCTTCTTATTATCAAGTCTTAAAAGTTTTTTTATATATATTCTGATCATAAATTCTTTATCAAATACATAATTTGCAAATATTTTCTCCCATTCTGTGACTTGTCACATTTTCTTTAAAAATGTCTTGAAGATCAAAAGTTTGTAATTTTATAAGTCAGAGAAAGATAAATACCATATGATTTCACCGATATGCAGAATCTAAGGAACAAAAAGAACAAACTAATTGAAAACAGACTCACAAATGTAGAGGGCAATCTGATAACAGCTGAGATGAGGAAAGTGGGGGGCTGGGAGAAAGCGGTGAAGGGTTAAAGAAGTACAAATTAGTAGTCTATAGATGGTCATGGGGATGGGGAACATGGTATAGGGAATGCAGACAGCAGTAAGGTAATGGCTATGTGTAGAGCCAGAAGGAAGATAGAGTAAATAAACTGTATAAATGTCTAACCAATGTACTGTATACACTTGAAACTAATAATTTAAAAAGTTCGTAATTTTAATGAAGTTCGATTTATCATTTTTTTTCTTTTATGAATTTTAGTTTTGGTGCCATATCTTAAGAAATCTTTGTCTAACCTAAGGTTAGATTTTTATTCTATGCTTTCATCTAGAAATCTTTTAGTTGAAATATCTTTATTTATTTAGATGTTCTCTAATTTCTGTGCAGTTTCTATTTTTCAGTGAATAAGTTTATTAAATTGGTTTCTAAGTATTTTGTTTCTGTTAATATTATTGTGAGTGAAATTGTCTCAATTTCATTTTTGGGTTGTTGGTTCCTAGTATATTGATCTTGTATTATGATGTTGGTAAATGTTAGTTCTGATAGTTTCTTTTTAGATTCCATAGAATTTTCTACATATAGACTCAACATCCGCTAATAATGGCAGTTTTATTTCTTATTAGTCTTTATACCTTTAATATCTTTTTTGTAACCTTGTTGCACTGGCGGGAACCTCTAGCGCAAAGTTGCTTTTGAGCGGTGAGGGCAGACGTCCTTGCCTTATTCCCAGTTTTAGGAGGAAAGCAGCCCATCTTTGACCATTATGTATGATATAAGCTATAGAGCCCCCATCTCCAACCCCACACACACACACGTCCTTTATTGGCTTGAGAAATTCCCTTCTAGTCATAGTTTGTTAGAGGTTTTAATCACAGTGTTGGATTTTGTGGAATGCTTCTACATATATTGAGATGACTAAGTAGTTTTGTTTTTTATTCTATAATATGATATTTTCCATTAAATGATTTTCAATGTTGAACCAGCCTGCCTTCCTGGGATTAATACTATCTTGGGAATGGTCTAGAATCCTTTTTATATATTGCTGTATTAGGTTTGCTAATATTTTGATAAAGATTTTAGCATTGTGATTGGTCTGTAATTTTCTTTTGCTCTTTGACTTTCTCTCGCTGTGGTATCCTGCCTTATAAAAGAAGTTGAGAAGGGTTACATCCTCCTCTATATTCTGAAAATGTTTGTGTATGATTGGCATTATATCTCTGAATGTTGTATAGAATTCCCCAGGGAAGCCATATGCACCTGAGCTTTCCTTTGTGGGAAAAAATTTCATTACTAATTCAGTACTTTTTTAGTTTATAGGTCTTTTCATATATTTTATTTCTTCTTGAGTTGATTTTGGTATTTTTTTTCCTATGAATTTGTCCATTTCATCTGAGTTACCACATAATTTGCGTAAAGTTATTTATAGTTTTCCCTTATAACTCATTTAATTTCTCTGGTGATGTCAGCAGTGATGTCTTTTCATTTCTAAATTTGGTAATTAGTATCTTCTCTCTTACTTTGTTGTGTTTTCTTTTAATTTAATTTTTGGTCAGTTAAATGTTTATCAGTAAGACTTTCGGTCTTGTTTATTTTCTCTATTTTTTTTCTATTTTATTGAATTCTGCTCCAATCTTTTTGGTTTTGGTTTAATTTGCTGTTTTTTCTTGAGTTTCATAAGGTAGAAGCTTAAATTATTGTTTTGAGACCTTCTTTTCTAATGTAGAAGTTTAAAGCTATGAATTTTCCTCTAAGCTCTGCTTTATCTATGTCTTGTAAATGTTTATTTCTTGTAGATTTTTTACATTCAGTTCAAAATGTTTTCTTATTTCTCTTGGGGTTTTTCTGTGACTTAAATATAAATATTTGGGGATTTCCAAAATGTCTCTTTGTTGCTGATTCCTAATTTAATTCTTCTGTGATCAAAGATCATATTTTGAGTGATATTTTAATCATTTCAAATTAACTTTGATTTGTTCTATTGCTTAGCATATGGTTATTATGGAGAATTTCCATGTGTGCTTGAAAAGAATGTCCATTCTGCTGATATTAGGTGCTGTGTTTTATAAATTTCCAGTTTTGATGTTATTATTCAAGTTTTCTGTATCCCTGATTTTCTTTCATTTTTCCACAAATTACTGAGAGAGAAATATTGAATTTTTCAACTATAATTGTTGAATTATGTAGTTCTTCAAATTCTGCCGTTTTTGTTTTAGTATTCTGGGGACTCTTTTCCTCAGTGCATGTCTAATTATTAAATCTTCCAGACATATTGGCTCTTCTGTCATTACGAAATGTCATTTTTGGTCTCTAGCAATATTTTTTGTCTGCAAGTCTCTTTTGTCTGATATTGAAATAAGTACTCCAGCTGTCTTATAGTTACTGTTTGCATGATATATCTTTTTTCTATCTTTTTATTTTCATCCTATTTATATCTTTAAATATAAAGTGTGGCTCTTGTATACACCATAGAGTTGTACCTTGATTTTTTTATCCAGTCTGATACTTTCTGCTGTTTGATCTACATTAATTCATTCACATTTAATATAATATTGACATGGTTGGATTTATATCTTCTATTATGCTCTTTGTTTTCTCTGTATCTTATAGTTTTTTTGATTTTGTTACTCTTCTCTTACTTTTTTGTTAAACAGATATTTATAGGATGCCATTTTAATTCCTCTGATTTTTTAAATATTTAAAAGATATTTTATTATAGTTGATTTAGGTGTTATACATTTTATCTTATCTCAGTCTACTTCAGGACAGAATTGGCTTAATTCTATTTTAATACAGCTAGTTTGGGCCAATGTGGCTCAATTTCTTCTCCAGTTTTGTCTTATAATATTCACATATATTACATATTCATTTTTATAAAACCAGCAATGCAATGTTATAATTATTGCTTCTTACAATTAGGTCCTTTAAATAAATTAAGAGAAGAAAATATGAAAGTATGTATTTACATAGTATTTTACTTATATATTTACTATTTCTAGTACTCTTCATTTCTTCCAGGCACTCTCACTATTGCCTAGTGTCATTTTCTTTTAGCTTGAAGGACTTCCTTAAATATTTCTACTTTCAACAAATATCTTCAGATACTAGTTATCTGGGAATTCTGTATTTTACCTTAGTTTTTGGAGGATAGTATTCCCAGGTAGGGAATTTTTTTTTTTCATAATTTTTTTCTTTTTTTTAGGCAAGGCATTTCTTGGTTGACCTCACAGATTGTAAGGACCTTGTCAGCTTACAATCCTTTATTTTTTATTTTTTATTATCTTTTTTTATTATTTTTTTTAATGCTATAACACTTGGTCTTCCTAGGTGGTCTCCCATCCAAGTACTAGCCAGGCCTGACCCTGCTTAGCTTCCAAGATCAGACGGGATCAGGCTTGTTCAAGGTGGCATGGCCGTAGACCAGATAGAGAAATATATTAAACTAGTTTATTTCTGTTTTCTTTTAGCACTTTAAATATATCATCCTACTGGCTCCTGGCTCTCTTACTTCTGTTAAGAAATCATGATTAATTATATTGCTTTTCCCCTGTACATGATCAGTCATTTTTCTCTTGCAGTTTTTAAGATTTTCTCTTTGTCTTTGACTTTCAACAACTTGAATATCTTGTGTCTAGGTATAAATCTCTTTATGTTTACCTCACTTGCAATTACTTAAACTTACTGGATCTGCCGATTAATATTTTTCCCTTAAACTGTGGCATTTTCAGCCATCATTTCTTTAAATATTTTATCCTTTGCCCTTTTTTTTACTAAATCCTTTATCTGAGCCCATTTAGAGACATTTTCTATTGACTGCTTTTTTTTCTTATATGGATATATAATGTTTATGTCAAAATTGGACTGTTTAAAATAATATTTTTGTAGCAGCTTTGGATTCTGATTATTTTTTTCTTCCCTGGAGGCTGTTTTATTTATGTTTTGTTTTGTTTAATTAACTTCCTTGGCCTTAATCTATAGACCGTATCCCCTATTACATCTGGTCACTAATTTCTCTGCTAGGGGTTACCCCGTGTCTGCCTAGCTTTGTTGTTACTCAGTGATTGAGCAAAAGTTGTACTCACACATTTTTAGCCAGTCTGTACTGACCAGAGCGGTTTGTAGGTTGGGGAACAGATTCAATATTCAGAAGGTTTTCAAGTTTGTACCAGCTTTAACTTTCTGCAAGGCTCTCTTGGGTCTCCCTTAGGGAATAGATTACTACTTAGCCAGGGATAGTGGTAAGCTTATGTAGGCCTTCTCTGCTTCTTTAATTTCTGCTTTCTATGTAGACCACCATGGCAAATTTCTTGCTAGACCACCAATCTGTTCATTATCCCTTCCAAAGCCACACTTCAGACTAGCAAAGCTGGACACTTCCTTGTTTGCTTTTTTTTATTGACAACATCACTTGTTTGGAGTTTTTTGGTCTCATCTTCAAATCAAGTAAGCCCTCTCTGGCAGCAAAGCTTTTGGTTGTCATGACCAGCCCCACCCTGATAGAAGTAACCATACTGACTACATTGTGGAGAACAAGAGCAGCACCAAGTGGTAACACCAGACACCCACTGTTATTATACAGAGTTCAGCAGTTTGTCATGAATAAATGCTTCTCAATTTGTTGTTTGTGACTGCTAAATTTCCAGAGCCATGAAGTTATTGTTGTTGACAATTTTGTCTAGCTTCATAGTCGTTCATGGGGAGAACATTTGCTTACTTATTCCCCATCACTGGAAGTCTTGTCTCACCTGAGAATTTTTAAAATGGCAAGTTTACTTGTTAAAGTTTTGCTTAACAAGACTCATTCTTTTGTACATTTTGGTACAAAATTTTGGGTCTCTTGGAGTCAGAAAAGTCCGTTTACCATGCCGTTCAGTTTGCCCACCTTCTAAACAATCTATTTTCTTAATGCTGTTTAATGTAAGAAAATTTACACTTCAGCAATGATTGCAGTAACTTTTTTGTGTATACCCCTCTTCTGACACTGTTTGTAATGCTGATTTTATTGAAAGTTTATAAATAAGTTATTTTATGATCTCCTTTACAATAAAGATATATAAAGTATTATATTTAGTCTCTTCCATAATTCAGAAGTTTAAATGGTTAACATTTGTGCTGCAGTATAGCTTTCTGGCTCATGAAAAATGAAAGCTATCAGCGATCTGGGCAATAAGATTCATCGCCAATAGTCACTAGCAACAGCACACAGCATTTTAATATCAGCGAGGTCCACAGCTAGCAGTAAGAGCTGGTGTAATTGAAAGACGTTTAGGTGCAATCATTCTGCTGTTTGTTCCTTGCCAGGTTCAACATGGGATTGTGTGAGTATTTGAGCAAAACAGCAATTTTTTATATCTTTGAAAGATGTAAGAAGGGTAGATAAATGCTTAAATTTAAGAAATGTGGTAATTTAATAATCATGTCGCTCTAAATTTTTTTTTAAAGGTATTTTATTTGTCTTGGTTAATTAAAGCTTTAGAAAAGCTACTCCTTGGTTACAAGTGAACCGATAATTCTGGTCTAATGTTGCCGTGGTAACAACTCATGCTGATATAATTGAGAACATCTTATACATCCTGGTTCGAACATTTTCTCCCTGCCATTTTGAGTTGTTCTAGTGGTATATGAAAGAGGCTAGGATAACTAGCTTGAAGAAAATTAAATCTAGTTATACACATCTTTGGCATTAATGTGATGTTTACTAGTGATATCTCATGCTGGCAGTTATGCTTTGCTTCTAGGGGCTTTTCTTTAGAAAACAAAAGAAAGCTGTTTTCATTTTTTGTGTGCTGCATGTTCCAGTGTATGTGTTTACACCATCGGCTTCTACCTCTAGAGATTAGCATAACTCCCTTTGCTGTTGGATTGTTGTTTTGAGCAATATGTTTTGGAAAGGTTGGTTTTCATCATGAGTGGTAAGTATGCTCTCTGAGACTCTGCAGCTATAATAAATATTTTTTAAATATTTAACTATAAGAAGAAAAAGCATTTTTAAAGGACCAATTGTAAATCCAGAGCTACAGTGAATTATATTTTCTGTTGATGTTTTTGCATTTAGGCATTATAGTAATTTGCTTTTAAAATCCATTAAGAACTGTGAGTAACTAACACCACTATAAACAGTTCCTAAATTTCTTTTGATTTGATTTATATATTTTTCAGATATTGTTGTTATTGTTTTATACATTAGTAAGTGAAAGACCCACCATAAGAGAGGAATTTTTTTGTATCTAAACTTAAAGATAATTAAACTTTCTTTTTTATTAGCTTCGTCATTCTAATATTAAATTTTGTTAGCTTATTTTGATTATAAATACTAATCTTGAATAAGATGTTGCCAAAATTTTATTGACTTATTGGTTGCTTTTATGTAGAATTCATTCAGAAATAGGGATTTAATGAAAAAATAAATATGTACATTTTGGTTTTAGAGATTTTGATAAAATTTTTCAGAAATATTATTTTTGAGGAAATAACTTGTTAGAATAAGTACTCTTGTGATCATTAGTTTTCTTTTTGTGTTTGTAACATGATTTATTTTTTAAATGTTTCAAAAATGTTTTTTGATAAAATATACTATAGTATATACTGCAGTTTATCATAGAGTGAAAGCTATTCACTTTAAGCCAAACCTGCAGCTAAAAATAGACATCCTGTTGTTAGAGTGAGAAATATTTGCTTAGAGCATAATTCATTAGTATCCTTTGCTTAACTAAAAAAGAGGATATTTATAAGATAACCTTCAAATAAGATTTTTAAAAGAAGTGTTATATGACTTTTTTATAACATAATAGTCTATAGTTTTCACTTAAAAGATATGGGATTGGAATTCAGAACCTGAAAAGGTTGAATTTTTGCTGTAAAATGATAGAATTCAAAGTAGATGAACCTTTTCTTACATAACCGAAAATCACCTCATTATTGCTAATAAATACTGTTTATCCTAGTGCAGAATAACATAAACTTCTTCTACATGGTTAGATATTTGCTTAGAGAATATTAGATATTAAAAGTAAATGTTTACATGTGAAATATTAAGAATAGTTATTTTGTTATTTTACTGTTAATAGATATTTTCAATCTAGTGTTTTCAATTTGGACTAATATTACAAAATCAACATGTTAACATTACTTAGGATTTATATGAATATCAAAACTGAATATACCTGGTTATCATACTTAAAATATTTGATTTCTCTGAATCCAGCCAATGCATGTTTTCTCTTTGAAAGTTCGGTGTGTAACAGAATCCTTAGATAACCACTGTGGTGTTCTAGAGGTTTTGCAATTGGATGCGTTGATTTTAGCTGAAGAAAATTTTTACTGCTTCTCTATTGCTTTATTTTTCTTTCAAGAAAGCTATGGGTTAGTCAGATAGTATTTGATATACTTGATCATATTGTCATGCCATTATAGCCTTTCTACCACAGAAATCATAGTAATCACAACTAGACATTCTGACTTTTTCAAGATTATTCAATTTTTACTCTTGTTATAAATGGTTTAATGCCTTAGCTATTATAAATGTGGAAAGTTACAAATGAAGTATAGTTATATTCGTAAAATAAGCAAATATTAGACCCTTATAACTAAGTCTATAGCTATATACGTGGTATTGTGTGAACGTGGTATTCTCTTCTAGTTAAAAAGCTATTCCTTTTCTCCTTCCTCCCTATTAAATGTTAGTTTTCTCTAGAAATCTATCTTTGGCCCTGTTTTGATGCCACATTCTCTCTGAATTATCTGTGCTCGTATGTTTAATTCAGAAGTGATCAAAAGTGAATTCTCTCTTTCCATCCTAAATTTACTCCTTTCTCATTGGTTCTGATTTCTGTTAATGATCCCACTGCCCATGCAGGAACTTAAAACAGAAAGCTGGTAATCATCCCTAACTTGTTTCTTTCACTCGAAATATGCACTCAGTCGTTAATTTCTATGGATCCAACATCAGAAATGTCTCAGAAATCATTCATTTTTCTCCAGTCTCACTGACACTGGGAATGCTTTTAGATCAGGCATTCTGAATGTTCACAATCCTACTGCAGTAGCTGCTTCACTTGTCTCTTAGCTTTAGATTTATATCCCTCCATACTATTTTCCATGCTGCCATTTTTAAAATGCAAATATGCCCGTTTCTTAACTCAACATGAAAACTTTCAGTTACTCCCGTGGTCTCTCAGATAAAGATCAAACCCCTGAGTAGGGCATATAAGATCAATGACTTACCTTTCTTGCTTTATTTGTATCTTTCATAAAATTCAGACCTAGCTATATATACTATGTATTATTATTCCTTGCTACCTTTTATATTTATATCTTAACGTAAAAATTTTGAAAACCTACCTATGTGTTTTAGTGCCCCCATCATTGAATCTATAGAGTCAGGTGTTTCTCCTGTATTCCCAAAGCAAGCTTATAAATTATAACAATTATTTGTGTTGTTTTCAATTTATAAAATATCATGTCAATTTCCAAACTCTAACCTTTGAACTCCTTCAGTCCAAGAGTGCCATGTTCATCTGTGTGTTTCTGGTAGTTACTCCAGTGCCCCAAACATAATAATGAATTCATAAATTCTTATAGAGTAAATGAATGACCAAAAATTATCCAGTTTTTAAATATTTGAATACTTTTATTATATTATCAATGAAAAATCAGTCTTTTTTTTTTTTTACTTTTTTTAAATTTTTGGTTCATATGCTCATTGGAACATAACTAACTAGTAGTTGAGGGCAAATCTCTGATACGAAGGCATTACCCTTTATGAATTATAGGACGGTTGTAGACTTGAGCTCAAGTACTTAATTCCCCTTTCCAGGTCTTGATTGAAAATAGAAAAACACAAAACTTGGAAAATAGTGTATAAGTTCTGAAATTAAGGGAGGGTACTTGCCCAGAAATGTACAGTATTAAATTGATGATCAGACAAAAGAGTTTAAATAACCGTTTTACTTTTGAGTAGCTTGCCTTCATGGGAAAGAAATAAACAGTAGTTTCACTCTTACTAACTTGGGGGGATGAGACCTGTAAAAAAGACAGTTAAGGGGATGAGTGGCAGACCAAATACTGCTGCTTACTTTCATTTCAAACACTTATAGTGGGACAACCAAATATTTGTTAAGCTATTCCAGGCTGAAAAAGTGGCTTTTCTTCTTCTAGATGTGACAGGGCTCTTTTCTGATGTGGTAAAGATCACCACTAGCAAGGAACCCTAAAGTCCTGGCTCCATTCTCATTTCTGAAAATCACTGGATTATTTAAGTGATAATGTAAATGCTATCAACTAAAAGATCTGAGAAGTTGATTCCAACACACCCAAGTAAGAGGTGAGAGGATCTACCTTACTTGAGGGCACTGTAAAGTTTTGAAAGGCTTCTCATTGTTTATGAATGAATAAACAAGAAAAGCAACAATATGGAGCCTATAAAAGAGATTGTGCATCATTAAAGGATAAAATTACAGCCTTCAGGAGGAAGAGAGTGAACTTATTTAGAAAATATGTGTGGGGAGGGTTTAAAAATAAGAAATTATACATAGCATCTGTGTTGAATTCTTTAAAATTTCAAGTGAAATTGGAATTTATTAAATAAAACATGAAAGATAAGATAAAACAAGAGACTAGAATGAAAAGAGAGCTTGTTAAGAGGCAGGAATAGAAAAGAAGCAATAATGGAATGATAAGACATGGTTATAAAATGAACCTGGCATTTGCAGAATATAAAGCTGCATAAGAAGCAGTAAAGATCAAAATGATCACTGCAGGAAAGTAAATTACTTATGTGAAGAACTAGTTTGATGGAACCTATCAGAATGTAGGGGAAATGGATAGGACAAGAATTATGAGGTAGAAACTATTTTAGATAAAAGTAGGAAACTCTACAAATTGAATGACTAGCATTCTAAAAGGACGGATAGTAACTGACAGAAGAGCAGCAATAATAAAAAATATATATAAGATTCAGGAAAACTTCTTAGTTGAAGAAAAAGAATCTATAGAATGAAAGAGCTCAATGTGTTTTGACAAAGATTAACAAAAGACACCAACAGCTATATATATCCTGGTATAAGTTTTGAACTTTAGGTATAAAAATAAATAATAAATTTTACAAGCATCCAGGTGTCTTTGCATCTTACAACTTAACACAAAGCTAGTCTTATAAGAAAAAAAGATCCCCAAATTGGAAACTAGATAATTTGAAAATCCTTCTAGAGCAAAAATTAATGAAGATACAACAGCACCTATAAATGCTGAATGGAATACAGCAAACATCCCTTTAAATGAATAACTGAACTTACAAGAATGTAATAGTAACCCCCCAGTGTACAAAAAGTGATGTGGTAAATGAAAACCAAAGTTGTAAGAGGCAGCATACTTTGACAATGCTAAGGAAATTTTCATTTTCTTAGTAATCAAAAAGGCTTTGGTTTTAAATGGCCTCACAAAGACAGAAGACAATTTCTTGGAGTCATGCAACATGAGCTTTCTTAGACCCCTATGTAGGATCCTCCTGGATCCTAACCTCAGTGAGAGAATAGATTACAAATTAAAACCTCTCCACTGACATAAGGCGAAAATAAGGAAGCTTGTATTTATTCCTTTGTTTGGATGCCTGGGGGGAGGGGATGGGTTTGCATGCATGTGTGTGGGATGCCTCTCCTGGGAGTTTGTAGTCAATCATTTCTCCTCCAGTAGATTTCAGGTTTTAATCTGTATTAATTGTGTGGTCTAAGAATCACTAATAAGATAAAATATATTATTATGACAGCCCAAGGCTAGTAACATCCACTGGATGCCAGGCAGAAGTGAATACAAAACATATCCCGAAATGTTAAAAAAAAATTATGTATATATAGTTTGAAAAAAATAAAATAGTATTTTTTAAAAAAAGAATTATAATAAAAGATGAAATTATGAGCATAGAAAAAACAAAATCCTATTGTCAAGCCCTGCAGGTTGCTCAGATAAAGCCCCACTGAACTTTGAGTTTAGAATCTAAAATCAAAACGCATGCGTGCACGTGTACACGCATGCACACACACACCTTAAAATGATATTTGGTAGATACAACAAAATTAGACCCTTCCAAGAATGTCAGAGTAGAATTGTCACATGCAGACCACTATTTAAAATTAATAATCACATAAAAAATATAAAGTGAGAAAAAATCATATGCACCTCTAACAGAACCTCAAAATATATAACAAAATTGACCCATTTAGGAGAAATTATAAATATGTAAGATTCATAGGTACATATAAAGAATTCTCATCCAGTAATTGGAGAATACACAGAAATATATAGAACACTTACAAAATTGATAAACATATTTAAAATATTTTGAAGAGTTGATATAGCCATTCTGTCTGACCACAAAGCAATTAAGTTTAATCAATAGAAGACTAATTAAATAAACACACAAATGTTATATCTAGGAACTTTAAAAATTCAAATAGCCTAGGTCAAGAATTAACTCATAATATAAATTTAAAATTAAACTATGGATCAAAACGTGTGGGGTACATCTGAAGTGGATTTATAAATTTTAAATGCTTATATTAGGAAAGGAAAAAAGACAGACATTCATAATACAAGTATTCAAGTAAGCAAGTCATAGAAAGTACAGCATGGTTAATCAAGAGAAGGAAAAAACTACTAAAGACATAAGCAAAAACAGTGAAATACAAAATAAAGATACATCAGAGACATTAGTTCATGGAAAAACTTTTTAAACTGATTAGAACTACTTAAGATTTAGTCAGTTAAAATCCTTAAACTTAACAAAATTAGGATGGGACTGTTTTACAGACAAGTTCTAGGAAATATTCAAAGAACAAAAATTTCAATCTCATACAAAATCTTCCAAAGAATTTAAAAAGATGAGATATTTTTAAGTTTATTAGTCTGATGTAGCTTTACAAGTAAACTTTGAGAAAAAATTAGAAACATTTTCCTCAAGTTAGGAATAGAAAAAGGGTAATCATTGTTGATTTCTGTACATTAGTTTACTATTAGCCATAAATTGAACAGTAAGACAAGAAAACGATGGGAGGGAGCAAAATTTTCATTATTTACAGATGATTTGTGGTTGTCTACACAGGCAAATTAAGAGAACCTACCAGTGTCATTTTGGAATAACAGAATCTGGCAAGATTGACAGATATAATAAGATCAATATATAAATATCAACTATGTGCTATATACATCAGTAACAAAGAGAAACAGTAATTTTTTTAAAATCTCCCTTTTATAATCATTCCAAAGAACCTAAATATAAATCTAATAAAAGAGTAATAAGACCTTTAAAGGAAAATTATAAAATTCTACTAAGAGGTATTTATCTAATCTTTAACAAGATGTGATTTAATACTCATTAGATTAGCAAAAATTAGAAAGTGACAGTAACACAGTTTTTGAGAATATAGAGCTTCAAGGATATTGTGGTACAATTAATTGGCATAAGCATTTTTTGATCCACCTATTACTACCTAGTTAAGTTGAAATGTGCTCCACCTATCTAGGGATCTCACTCACTCAAAGCTCTATATTGTCAACAGACAGCCTATTTGAATTTAAAACCAAATGGAAAGTCTTTAGTATATGATTATGGTAGATGTAATATTCCTTTGAGAAGAAGCCTCAGTGAACAATTAAGGAAGTAAAGTGTGTTTTAAAGAGCATTTCAAAGATTGCCAGGATCATTAGTTTTGTGACTATAAATTTAGTTTAAGTTTTGATTACAAAATCCTGTTGGGAATGTCTTCAATCAAACACGCCTGAATGGCCTAGAAAATTCACAGCATCCCTGGAGCGGCAAGTTGGGAGAGAAAACATGTACATATGATTAGTCGTGAATAGGACACTATGCAGATTCATAGAATATCCATCTATCCATTTAGATACTAATCAAGTTAATGTATTTCTTTTCATAATTTGATCATTTAAACATGTTTCACCTAAAGTTTTTATATTTTATTCACAGAGTAGTGTAAGTCAGTTATACTGTCCACTTGTAATTAAGACTTTATAATTAACTAATTAAAAAGCATAAGGAAAAGAGAGTAAAATAAATCCACAATAAGAAATATAGTTTTATTGTCCATTAAATTTCCAGACACTTACTCATGTGTGACTTTGTGCATGACTAGTTGATACCTTAAAAAACAATAGCAGGCATGGTCCCCTAGCACTGAACTGCACAAATACAACTGCAGTAATTAAAGATGTTTTTTGTATCAACTATTATTTTTAAGGTTGCAGTGATTTTGCTTTGAGTAAACATGTTGAATATGGTGAAGCAAATCAAGTGTCCCTTTCAGCAAAGTGAACAAATTGCTCTTCACATTAAAGGGATAGAGTATAATATTTCATTAACACATTTCTAGAATATGGTTTTGGTTGGTTAAAAAATATATATATATCCAAAGAATTTATTGTAATTCTTATATAAAACTATTGAATTTGTATGCTCATGTATTTTTCATTCTATTTCTATTGTAAATATACTAATGAATGTATATGGATGGATAACTTTTTGTAGTTCTGTTATTTTATGTGTTATTTATCTGTTTATTCTTTTTGAACAAGCACGCAAATCATCAGAAGCATCTGGTAGGAAACTACTTTTTACAGAATAATTCTGTTACTTTAATTACTATATGTTGGGTTTTTATGAGGTATTTTGTGTCAATTGATGTTTTATATTTAGTTTACTGAAAATATTTGTAGTATAGCATTGTGGGGGGTTATTCTTATAAATAAAAAACACAGCTCAAAGAGGTGGGTGTCTAAAATGAGAGTGACAAAAGACATACTGTTGTTACATTCTACTAGATTTTCACTTTCTCAACGTTTTGGAAGGATATTACTGTTCTCTTATTTGTTTATAGAACTTGGTATTTTTGTATATAATTTACCTCAGTTTCTGCCCTGTTTTATACTATCTGATATACACTAAATAACTCTTAAATATCTTTATTAAGATAAAGGATGAAAATAATTTAATTACAAAGTGATTGGGGGCCCATGAATTATAATCTGTTCAGTAAAAAAATTTTAAACTCTTATTGTAAAAAAGATACTATTAAGAAACATATAATTGTTTTAGTATCTAGTATTTGCTTTTTCCCTAATAGAAAAATTTAAAGGAATAGCCCCTTCCATTATTCACTATATAGATAGCCATCAAGGATTAAAATATTTGGGCCTCTAACCTCCACGATTATCCCTCCTTACTCCATCTGGCTCCCCTCTTCCTTAGCACAAGTGGTCTTGCCTCCAGTTTCCCAGAAGAAACAGAGTCTAGCAATTGTGGCTAACTCAGTTTACTCCCGTTCCTTCTCACATGTTGACAAGCATCACCATATGGAACAATTACCTCCATTATTGGGCACCTTCTTTCCTATACATTGTACCTCCCACTGCTGCTCCACTTAATACCCTGTGCTGCAATAATTACAAGTCAGTTGCCATTTCCTGAATAAACCATATTCATTCTTCCAAGCCTTTTACACAAGATCATCCCAGCCAATGTCTTCTTCCTCAATTCTATCTGCCAATGGAACTCTATCCTTCAAGATTTAGCACAAACGCTGTGTCCTCTATAAGGCCTTCCTTACTACCCAAGAATTTCCTCTTTGAAGCTTGCATAACACCTTATAATTTCCTTAGTTATAGTCCTTGTCACATTCATTATAATGGTTCATCTGTCTCCCCATTAGCTTCTCATCTCTTTAATAGTGCAGATGTGTTTATTCTTTGTAGTGTTCCCAGAGTCTAGCCCAGCTTCTGGCACCACTGAACAATGCTCAGTAAATGTTGAAAAGATTGTTAAACCAGCACCAAGGGAATTAACAAAGTGTTATAATTCAGAGTATCTTTCCTACAGTAAAGTTTCAAATAAATAACAAAAAATCCAGAGATGGTATTATAATAGTTATAGGATGTTATTTCAATATGTTTTACTTAATATTATTAGCATTATTACTATGAGAAGTTAAAGTCTTTGTTGATGTTTTAAGGAGAATTACGATGGTAATTGATTTTGGCACTAAACAGTAATTATTGATTTTATTACTTTAACATTTAATTTTTAAATGTCCTGTTCAGTCAAATGTGTTCAGTCAAATATGTTCAGTCAAATAATTGAGTTTCTACATTATTGTTTTATTTCTGGGGAAATGTGTATAGATGATTCATGCTATTTGCTGTTTATATGAGTGTCATTTAATCATTGTTTAATTTATTTTTTGGGTACAAGCTTGCTCCTCTTCAGAAGTATCTGGTAGGCAACTACTTTTTAATTTAAAAATGTTATTTTTAAAACTTTTTTATTGGTTATTTGCAAGTTAATGCTCCTCATAAAGTTATATTTTTATAAAGTACACTGATTTAATAAAACATTTTAGTTAATGAAGGAAATAGGTTTGTTTAGTTTTATGTTAGTTTATAGAATGATTTATATTGCAGTTTCTTGGGTGATATTTTAGAAACAACAAATATAGCACTATAAAGCAGTGGGAGTTGAACAGGATAGCAGAAGACAGATTAATACACACCACTTAAATTAAATAACCTAGGTTAATGAATCGTTTTTTGAAAGAAAATGTACTGTTGTAAATTTTGAATAAAGCAGCTAATATTTTAATTGGGTATTTCCTGGAAGTTTATATTCTATTTGT
This sequence comes from Eonycteris spelaea, assembly GCA_003508835.1. NCBI lineage: Eukaryota > Metazoa > Chordata > Mammalia > Chiroptera > Pteropodidae > Eonycteris > Eonycteris spelaea. Next base: position 4,150,896 of record PUFA01000046.1, on the reverse strand, counting down.
TCTAGATTGTTTCCCTTCTATTTTTCTGACATCCATTATAAATGTTAAATAATGTTTTGCTTCTATTATAAAGAGGTGTAAAAGATGGAGGTGACATTTATTTCATTACAAAGAGATGGGAGAACGCAACATCTGGAGTAGTTGTAATCTGTATAGTAATAATTTCCAAATTCTTATAAAATATGAATGAGAACCTCTTTAGAAACCATTGGATAATGATATATATAACAAAGTGCTGTTTTTATAAGCAGTAATGTAGTTTACCTAACACAGAACCACAAAATGCCTAATAAGTAAATGTACAAAATGTAATTAATGAAGCATTCTTTTTTATTGTAGAATTACCTAAATAATGTGGAATAAAGATGTGCCATACTTGAATTTTTAATAAATTTTCCTATGTTTAAAATGAACCTTGTAATATAATTTTTAAACTATGTCCTATGTATAAATATATTCAAACATTTTGGGGGTAATAAGAATTGTTTTTTTTAATGTACTTCTGGAAATGCATAAAAATTGTCATTTGTTCTTTTTTTCTTTATCTTGTGAATGTGGGTGAACATTCCTAGAAACCAACCTTGAGTGAACATATAGATTACTTTGGTAGGCTCGTTTCTTTAGAATGCAATGTGGTACACAATTTAATACAATTGAAGAGAAAATACATTTATGTTTTTATATTTGTTCTTATCACTACAGAACTAAATATATTTGCAGAAAAATCTTTCATTGAGATATTTGTTTCTAAGAAGAGTTACTAATCACTGTTAGATGCTTTGTAGATAGGTACCTGTGATCACGTAGATAAGAAGTGTTAGAGCCAATATTCTAACACGTGTGTGCCAACTTTCAAAACCTGTGGCTGTTTCAGGATATCACAGTGGTTTAAATCGTTAAATATAGATATGGCTTACATGTTAGAATACAGCAAGAAAATGAAAAAATTGAGAACTTCAAGCATATGCTCTATAGGGAACTCTGGATTAAATGTATTGCAGTGTTTGAATCTGGCTGTCTCTCCCACCACTTATTTATTAATTAGCTGCCAACACCTTATGTCAGTAGATATAAATTTTAAAAATAACCATAGGAAAGCATTCATAAAGTTAAATTCACCACAGTCTAAAAATAATAAAATTCAAAGCAAATACATGTGGTTCCGGATTTCTTATTGTTCTAGAGTTATTCATAATCCAGCATGTTGTGAAATATTTTACTTTTGTTGTCTATATTTATAAGAGGTATATTTTGGTAAAATGATATTTTATAGCGTTAACTGTTCATTTTTGCACCTAATAATGCACGTATAAGCTAGAGATTTCATTTGTACACACACACTTGTGAGACAAAAAGTGCTTCAGGAGCAGAGTTTTCCTCATGGAACTCTTTAATCACATTATAATTAATGCTTATCCTTTACTCTAAAAGAATTTCTTTATTAATTGAAATAATTCACAAAATGTAATATCTTTGATTTATTTCCATTCTGATAATTTTATATGACCTTTGTGAGAACAGTGCTGCTTGACAGTAAACTTAGAATATTGATAAGTACAGAGAGTATTTCAAAGAATTTCCTGAATATCCTGTTAATGAATAAAATTAAGTAGTACCTGGAAATTTTCTTTCAACTTACCATCTTTGGCAATATTGCCAGTCCTTCCTTTGGCCAGTTTTATTTTCTTAAACTCCAGATCCACTCAGCAGGAAGTGACAGAAGTTGAAACAGGATGTTAGGGCTACTATTTTCCTTTTTCTGATTCTCTTCCTTGTCTCTGAATTATCTATACTCTGCCAGATATCTGGAGAGTTTATACTGCAACTTGATGTGCAAATTCTATAAATAGATGATAAATTTTTACCAAAAGAAATCAGAGGTATATTTTAGGAATCACAAGTTGCTTCTTAAAAACCACTGTTGTATTTAGCAATAAATTATTTTTATTTTATAACCATCATTTCCAAGTCAATCCCATGTGTAGATATATCTATTCCATGCAAAAAGAAAAAAAAAATCTTACTTATAAAACTACTCTTTTTCATTTGTAACTAGTATGTTAACTTTTAAAAGTAGGATAACTTAAAACATCTCAAACGCAAAAAAAAAAAGTAAGAATTTTCCACCTCCAAATCCATCCCCCCAGGAGGCATTAGACCATATTTGTATAATTTGGTGGAGTTATTTGATTCCTTGTTTTAGTGGATGAGATTTTTATACAATGGGAGAGTTCTAATTTTAAAAATTATTTTTCTCAAACTTTCTAAAGTGGATATTTTGAGAGTATTTTAACAGCAAAATACAAATGACAGTTTATATAAAGTAGTAAAATGATGTCTTCAGAAATGCATGCTCTTATGTTACTTAAAAACTAATGTCTGCTCTTGGTGCCTGTCATCACTGTTTTGAAATTTCAAAAGTTTAGAATGCCAGTAACCTTTTTGGTTAGTAGCAGTGTTTTGCCAATTGTACTTCACTGAGGGTAAAGCAAAAGAATTATGTGTGTCTTAAAATGCCTCACTTTAATACTACTACATTATTAGATGATTGGATTAAAGACTTTGTGGATCCCTCACTTCCACTTTTAAAATTCTCTTTCCATTATCATCATCACCACCATCATCTTCCTTATTAGAATTTTTGAAATAAATGCCAGTGTGTCACTCTTTGTTCATTTATCTAGCCTTTTACTATTTGAACATTATTTAAATACTATTTTCTGCTATTTTCTTTTTATTTATAGATTCAACATTAAAGAAATATTGGAAACTTTCTGAACAAAAAGGCTAAAATATTTCTTATATAGTCAGGCTTTGCTCTCATCTCTAACTATAGAGACAAAAATACATATTCTTAATGCTATTTTATCTCTGGAATTTTTTTTCTATGTTTTTAAACACCTGAAGTTTATAAACAAATCATTGTTAATTACTCTGTGGAAAGACAATGAAAAACAGGCCTTTTAAAATGATTCTTCATTTAACAAATCTAAAACTTCAAACCACAGCTCTGTAAAATAATGTGACTGTTATTGAACACTATATAAACATATGATTTTTAATTGCTTTACTTCAGTGTACATTTGAAATCAGTCATTTAGACATTTAGTTTTGCTCCAAATTTATAATGAGATTTTTAAGCGCTTGGGGTTTTTTGTTTGTTTGTTTGTGGTGTTTTGTTCTACTGTTTTCAAGTTTTTGTGGTATTTTTTTCTGTGGTAGTTTGTGGGGGTTTTCTTTTCTCTCTCCTTTAGTAGAGACCACATAGTAATAACACAAATCCTTATATCTGAAAATAGTCCTTTATCAAAATCAATTATTTTTGAAACTCCGCAAATCAACAAGTTCACATTTTTAGGTATTTTAAGTTCTTACATTTAAGGGCTCTGTTGTACTTTTAAACTATCACTGCTGATTTGTTTACAATCAGTATTTTGTCCTCGATGGATTTCTGACTTTTTTACATTACTTTCACATATGTCTCCAGGACCCGTATTTTTATTTTTAGATCTGGAATTAATAAAGTGATCTCCATATAGAAAGATATTTGAGATTTTTAAAATTTGAGAAAATATTTGTTTCTTGTTGATAGAAACTAAATAGCTTTCTAGTGTATCATGTTTGTGAGTACACATTTTATGACAACCATAGTTGACAGAAGTCTGTGTTTTTAAAACAAATATATTTATATGTAATATAAATATTCTTACAAGACAATTTTTTTATATATTTTTAGTGAAAGAGTTTCTAGCTAAAGCCAAAGAAGACTTTTTAAAAAAATGGGAAAATCCTGCTCAGGTAAGGAATTTAAATTTTTCTATGATTTAAATATCATGTGTTAAGTAAAATCATTATTCTTGCCTAAATAATTTAATAGTTAAAGAAACTTTAATTTTCAAGTAGCATTAATAAATGTAAGCTTAATGTGGGAATTTTTGCCATGTTTTGTTTTTTTCATTAATAATTTTATGCATACTTAAATTGGAGAAGGAACTAATTTCCAACATAAATTTTGATACTAATTCCATGCTGCTACAAACTCTCTGTAATGATTCAACAAGAAGATAAACTGTGTCTCCGGGGACAAGGTTTGATTTGCAATAGAAACAAAGTCCAACTACAGTTGGACTTCAATATTTATTCCGATTCCTTACTTATACAAGAATCATATTGTATCACATTTTTCTCAAGCTAAATACTGTACAGACTGGCCCTTGGAAATATATCTTTGTAATGAAAACCTATTAAACAAACGGGCCAGCAATTATTACTTATTGCTATTTAGCACACAGTTTGTTCCTAGTAATTTTCATTTTGTTGTGGCAGCAACAAATTCAACAGATTGATGCTTCTAATTCTTTACTTCTATGCTATAGTCAAAGCCAAACAAAGATGTTTGCTTATAACAAAGCATCTATTCAAGGAGAAAAAAAGGCTGATTATTGTTCTGGGACTCTTGACTCCTGGTTATCTTTGTGGGAATGAGGAACTCTTTCCTTATTGTTACTATTTTAGGTAATACTGGGTTATTATAACATCAGAAAGAGAAAGCCATGGGTTCTCTCACACTGTTATTATCTAGTTCTAAAAGCTCATATAAAGGTAGAAATAAAGTTACATGGTGCTTTCTTCAGAGGTAACTCAGGTGAAATGACGATCCCTCAGCTTATCTGTTCATTAGAGTTATTTGCAAGTGCATTAAGAATGTGTGGCTTTCATGATTGTCTTTGTCAGTCTACCTCTGGTCAATTTGTAGTTATTAAAATATGAAATTAATTTATTAGAAGTCCAATATTAGGAATTCATAGTGGAATATGATCTTTAATACATCAGCTGAGGCTCTTATTTCCTTCCATTATTATTATGCTTTGTTTTGCAATATAATTATCTTTTCAAACATTAAATCCTTTCTTATTCAAAGGGAAACATAGAACCAATAAACTTAGAATTTCAGTAGTCTTCATCATTTTTAAATGGATGGTTATAAATTAAACTTCTTACTAAATTTATTATAGTTATAATAGTTATAGTCTTATGAGAATTTCTAATTTTAAAGGTTATTTTATTTTTCATGTATATGTAGAATAATGCTGGCTTGGAGGATTTTGAAAGGAAAAAAACCCTTGGAACAGGTTCATTTGGAAGAGTCATGTTGGTGAAACATAAAGCCACTGAACAGTATTATGCCATGAAGATCTTAGATAAGCAGAAGGTTCGTGTTTTTGTTGTTATTTACTTGAAGAGTAAACTTCAGTTTTATCAGCTAGATTATTAAATAGGTACAATACAATGACTTAACCATTGACACCTTCAAATAATTTTATTGTTGCATTAATAAGAATTTGCATTATTATTATGACTATAGTTTTAGTATATAGGAGTACATTATTTCAGTAATTATATATAATAGGTATGTGTATGTTTATTAACAAAATATTGAATTCAGTATGTAAAGAACAGGCATCTGTACTACGTTTTGCCTTGTGGTAAAATGCAGGAATAAATTACTTGATGCTTGGATGAAGTTACAGAAATTTAGTGATTTTATTTTATGGCTTATCATTGACAGTACAAGCCCTCTTGTTTAACACGATTGAGTTTGCTTAATTTAAAATGTCAGTTAAAGCTGGGAAAATTTGAAAACCTACACACTCTGAAAAATAACAAATCATGTTGTATATTTGAAACTAATAATGATGTTATATGTCAAGTATATCAATAAAAAATTAAAAATAGTTTTAAGTATTTATCACATTGGCATATGTGAAGAATCAGGACATCTGAATTATTCATGCTTTAAATATAAAGATTCTATTTTCTTACTAATTATGTATAATTAAAGGAAAGTAAAAGAAAAATGGCAAGTTTTAATATATTGTAAATATTCTGTTCCAAAAATGACATTTTGGCTTAATGGGATTTATGTAAGGAAATAAAGAAGAAACTGTCATGGTTACAGATAGTGGCTAGACTAATGCTGTCTAATAAATATAATATGAACCCCATATGTAATTAAAACTTTTCTTGTAGCTTCATTTTTAAAAAGTAAAAAGAAATAGTTGCGATTAATGTTAATAGATTCTATTTAGCCCGGTGTATCCAATATACTACCATTGCAGTATATAATTAACATATAAAAATTATAGAGATAGTTTACATTCTTTTTTTCATACCAGTTTTTTGAAATCTGATGTATATATTGCACTTATAGCTCATCTCCATTCAGGTTAGCCACATTTCCAGTGTTAAGTAACCACATGTGGCTTGTGACTATCATTTTGTATGTATAGCACAGCATTAGACAGGTCTGACATTCCAGTCCAACCTCTGCCTTAAAACAAAAAACAAAACTAACCTCTAACATGAAATGACTTACATTTCTCTAAAATTAAATGCACACTATACACACTTTTAATCGTGCGTCTTTGTCTACTGCCTTCTTTCACATAACTTTTTTAACATGCTTCTTGAAAAAATAGTTTAATTACTCTATTCACTCACTTCCTATTAATTATTTAACCCACAACAATTTAGCTGTCTTCTTCTTTATTTCCTGCCTCCTGCTACTCCACTAAAATGTCTCTGCCAAGTGTCACCTATCTGGTAACCTAATCCCCAAGTCCATTGGACTCTTTTTGCTCATCTTATGTGACTTTTTTAGACCCTGTGACTGTGCTGGCTACTCCTTAAAATTGTGTTGTCCCTGGACTTCTGGACCCCAGTGCTCTTCTGATTATGCTCATGCCTCTTTAGGCTCTTCTTTTTTACGTGCCTTTTCTTGTTTTGTTTTATGTTTTTCCTCCTGTCTGCTTTTTAAAGATTGCAAATCTCAAGTTCAGGACTATCCCCTCTTCTCTTTGTCATGTTCAGTACCTTCACCCTATGTGTTCTTATCCAAGCTTCGACTCATTTCAAACTCTATACTCTTAATTTGTACACTCTGAGCATGGAGCTCTCGAGATCATCAAGTCCTTACCCTAATTTTCTGTACGAGGCAATTAATTGGGTCTCCGAGAGAGTGATTTGTATATTTGTTTTGCCTGCACAACAAAAATAAAATACTTCAAATTTATGTTTTTGATTAAATCTGTCATTAAAATGTTATTATATGGATAGTTCCTAATATTTTATGGTATCTTTCCTAAGGAATTAATAAAATGTGCTTTAGCCATAAAATATTAAAAGTATTACAGAAAGGATTTAATGCTTTAAAACATTTAGAGAAGAGTTTTTAAATTCCTTTTTTGGTAAGACAGTGACTTGTTAAGTAAGTTATTAAGGCTACCTCAGGGATAAATCATGGCAAAAGAGTATTTCCTAGACAAATAGCTGCCATTTTAATCCAGAGGAAGCTCGATTAATCTTAAATGACCTATTTGTTATAAGCAGTTTTTTTTTTTTTTTTTTTTTTTTGCCATTATATGTGTGTCATCTCTTGTGGCTGTGCAAATTGAATTTTTAGGATTTGTTCTTGTATTTATTCATGTATTATAAAATTAACAGATTCTTCATTTTTACCTACTGTTTTTTAGTTGACTTTTCCTCAACCCTTAATTTCCTTGCTGATCTCCTGAAGATTAAATCAATACCTACTTATTGCAGTGATTTGTGCCAGCTTCTTTAGCACACTATTAGTCATTAGGAACTAAGTACTTTCACATATTAATTTTTTAAAGTAATTTATCATGTGTCTAATTCTTCTTAACTCTTGCTTCTTTACTGAAGATCATAATTGACCATCTTAAGAGCAAGTTTTAAATCCTCTGTTAGGTTTTTCATTTGAATCTGGTAAGCCTACTTGGTAGTTATTATGATCTTTATCCAGCTCTAGCAATTTTACTTAATCATTTTTATATGAAAGACATTTATTTAATATTTTTCTTATACAATTATAGTAACTGAAATTTTGTTAAAATATGTTTAATATATTTATCTCTCAATTACAGGTTGTTAAACTGAAACAAATAGAACACACTTTGAATGAGAAAAGAATATTACAGGCAGTGAATTTTCCTTTTCTTGTTCGACTGGAGTATTCTTTTAAGGTAAATTTTACTAATATTCAAATAAAATTTTTTCAACCTCATATATTTTTAAACTATAAAGCTATAATTTGATTCTAAACCAAATGATAAATCTTGAGAATAGGAATGAACGAAAAAGTAATATATTTAGATTTTATGTAATTAAATCACGTTATACATATAACTTAGGTAACACCTGAAAATGTTTTGGTTCTCCCTGGGGAATCTGTTAAAGGCAGTGTGTAATTTTTCATGAGATGGTATTATGAAATTAAATATTTTCTCAAAATCCGTAGTGATATCTTATTAAGAAATTTTACATTTATGCTAATTAGTATACCTACATACTTTTTTCTCTTGAATATTTTCTGCCACAATCTCACCATCTTCTTTCATTTAGTAATGTGTGCTGTAGTCTCTTCATTTATGTGAGATAGAGCAGTCTTTGCCCCTCTGATCAACTGGCTCATAAACTTGCACAAGATTTATTCTTTTGTTGGCATCTTTTCAGTTATTGAGAATGATACTTAGCATCTATCTACAATATTGATTAGTATGAAACATTTTAATCTTTTTTTCTCCTTTATTCTTTAAGTCAAATAAAGACCTGTGAATTCTGAATCATGTTAAAAATCTCTGTGACCTAATTTAGCACATAAAATCTAAATATTCTTACTATTTCAATTTGTTTTTAACCTAGTTGATTTTTTTTTCCATACACAATAGCATAAAGTAATTGCTGCAGTGTTTAATAATAGTTCAAGGGTTAAGTGTTTCTTACAAGAGCAGGAATAGCAAAAGTCCCATAATAAATTGTATCAAGAATATACTAGGGGGAAAAAATGAGTGCAAGTGTAGAAGAATTCAAACATTTTCTATTTATTCTCTATTTCCTAATGTTAGTAATCTGTCAGATGGATTTTTAAATGTCTTTTTAAATTAAATATGGTGTTGTCTTAAAATATTTTTTTGAGAAATAGTCTTGGTTCTATAATTTTGATTTATTTATCCTTTTCATTTTTCATAGGATAATTCTAATTTATATATGGTTATGGAATATGTCCCTGGGGGTGAAATGTTTTCACATCTAAGAAGAATTGGAAGATTCAGGTAACTAATACTTTACTCTCCCCAAACCTTACTGTGTGCTTGTTTTAAACCAAATTTTTAAGTTATTTTCAATTGGTAGATATTGTGAGGAGCTATTATTACAAGAATTTTCAGAAAATGCAAAAATTAATTGAATTTAAATCTACCAGTATTTTTTGAACAAATATTAATCACACAACTTTAAGGAAGAGGTTTGTGTAAGGATGAAGATAAAAAAGGAATATATAGAAACAATAATAATGATATCATAGTGATGAGATTATAAAACATGGTTCTGCTGTGTTGATGTTTAAAAATATAAACATAATTTTTAAAGTTTTTACCTTATCATTAGGTTATTACTAATAAGGTCAGGCAGGTATTAAAATAGATTATAGATTTCTGTTATCGTTACATGTGTGCAGCAGTTTATAAACTACTACTGGTTCAGTAATAATCATTAATAGAATGAAGCTGAAACCAGAGTACATCCAGCTTCATTCAGTACATTCATTTATATTGATGTAAGTAACACATAAATATGAATCCAAACAGGACTGGTGATGGTAATTAGATTCATAAAAAGATAATGATAGACTTGGATTATCACGAGATTAATTAGAGCTATATCAGAGCCTAAACCAAAATTTCTTTGTTGACCTAATATGTATAGGGCACCTAATATGTGTCAGGCACTGTGCTAATGTAAAGTGACTTCTGTTTATCTTTAATGATTTTCTTTCACCTCGTGTTGTCCTCTCTCTTACCACCTCTTGTCCAAGCAGGCTCAGAAACCTCATATTGCCCTATTGTAATCCAAAGTTTTACACAGAAGAACCTCACCTACTCCTGCCTTCAAAAAACATATTTTGTCCATTTTCTATAATTACTAACTTCTTTCATTTGCAACTCCCCACACTTCTGTTTCTTTAATTCGACTTGCTACTAGTAGGAAAGCGACTTGATTGATATAATTCGCACTAAAACACTCTTTTCTAACCCTTAACACATATTTCACATACACTTGAAAGGTTGATAACTTCCATCTCAAAGTCTTTAAGGCAGGTAGACTACTGAATTATTATTGAGCATGGCTCTAATAGGAATCAATGGAGTCATTATGATTCTCTACTTAAACAGATCTGTCTAGACTTTAAGCTGCTACAGCATTAAATCTTCCTGTAGAATATTTTGTTTACACATTTCAACAATTTGATTATAGAAATAAGTCATGTTTTTGTTCCTCCAGCCAAACACCAGTCTGTGGAAATAATATAAAATTCTGAGTGCGTTTTATATTTATGATGATAAATTTATATTTATTTATAAGATGATAAGTGCCTCTTAGATTTGCAGGTTCATGGAGAAAACAGGTCAGACATTTCCAGGGTGAAGGATAATGACCGGGATGGTTCTTACAATCTTGCTGTACAGTGTTCTCCTCGTTCCTTATCATATGACACATAATATAGACTGTCACAGTTTGGGGATGTTGCTGGAATTAAAAGGGTGTTATAAAATATTGCCCCCAAAATGTTTTCGCAAACGTATTTATTCATGCAACAAATATTTACAGAGCACCTGATGTGTATCAGCCTAAGACTTAGGAAATATGGTGACAAGCAAAAGGAGCAACATATATAATCTTTTTTTGGAATCTATTTCTGGTGCTACTAGATCAAACTCATGCCAACCATCTTGAGAGAGATTCTATTTATAGTTAACGTTGTTCACTGAGGACACAAATCTGAAAGTTATTGCAATTTGTCAGGCAGATTAACAGAATTCAGTGTATTCAGAAGATAAAATAGAAACTCAAAATAAAAAGTCAGTATATCCTTTTGGAGTAATATTCAAAATGTGGCATCAAAATTACACTAATCTGTCAGTTAATCTAACTATGCATGAAAGAACTGTGTATATTTACACAAATATAAAGTTTATAAGTGGATTTAGTGTCTTTGTAAACTTGCATAATAGATTTGATATTTAGACATGAGGCTCATATCTGTGGTTTCTGGTTGGGATTATGAGTGTCTTATTTTTCATTAATATTTTATGATGCTTTTTTATAATGAGCATATATCATTTTTATAATAGGAATAGTCTGGGTAAAATGGCATCAATCTGTAGATTATTGCAGTTAAAGAGCTCTATGTATACAATTCTTTAATAACCCCTTGAAATTTATGGGAGTGTTGATGAAACCGATCAACAGTAGCAATGGCCCTGATTGACAATCTAATTAGCACATTTGCTTTTCAATCAGACATAATTATAAAGACATCAGTATCTTCTACTGTTGCCAATAATAATTTAAAATATGACAATTTGAAAGTTAAATTTTTCTTTAGCATATGCTGCCCACTAAGCATATCAAAGCATTATTTAAGAAAATTTAAAGATTTAGTAAATATTTAGAAGCAAGATTTATTACATATGTTTAAAAGAAATTCTTTTTACTCCCAAAATACTTTAACCCCATATTATTTTTTGTATAATTTACTAATTACTATATGTTAAACCATTTTACAGAAATTCAGGGTTTTTTTTTTTCTTTGTAGTGAACCCCATGCACGGTTCTATGCAGCTCAAATAGTGCTGACATTCGAGTACCTTCATTCACTAGACCTCATCTACAGAGATCTAAAACCTGAAAATCTCCTAATTGACCACCAAGGTTATATCCAGGTATGACTTGAACACATTATATATTATGTATTTGAGAAAATACAAGGTAAGAAGTTGTATACATTTAACAACTACCAATATTAGAATTTTTTTATTTGAGGGAGACAATTACCTCTTCCTAATAGTTTAAACTGAGCTAATAGTTCTGCTGTTATTACAGAGACCAAAAAGTCCCATCAAGGATAGACCCTGTTTATATTCCCTGTAATCTGTAGTTGTGAATAGAGCAAAGGCTCCTACATAAAGGAAAAATAATAGCTAAATTTGAGAGCACTCATTTAGTGCCAGGCATTATTCTAAGCATTTTATTTTTATGTATCATCTCTTTTAATTCCTGATAACAAGTATAAATATGTTGTTATCCTTATTTAAGGCTGATGAAACTAAGTAAGGCACAGCAAGGTCACACAAGTAGAGTCAGAATTGAACACAGATAGTCTGTCCCCAGAGTCCATGCTTTTTAACATTATAATGCAACTGCCAAAAGAGCTCCAGCTCCCAATACTGGACTGACTGGTTACACTGGTTTCTTTCCATTTCTGCTATTAATAAAGTGGGAGCATCCCTTTTTACACAGTTATCAGTAGATTGTCCCAATGATTTTGCACTTCTGATGATGTAACTAATGGCAGGAGACATGTTGGACTTAAGGAACACTTCTGTCACTGCTTCATTTTTATTAAAACAATTTTTTGGTTAATTTGTTTCTTTGAGTCAGGGAAACATTATTTAGCATGGTTGTTTTAACCTGCGTTCACTAAATAGTGTCCTCATGGATTAATCTCAATTGTATTGACTTAATTTTTTTTTTTTCCGGTTTTAATTTCAACCCTGATTTTTAACTTTCAACTTAGGTCCAATAAGTATTTTTTTCCTTTTATAGGTCACAGACTTTGGGTTTGCCAAAAGAGTTAAAGGCAGAACTTGGACATGTGTGGCACTCCAGAATATTTGGCTCCAGAAATAATCCTCAGCAAGGTATATTTATACTGTCATTATGTAAGCAGTAGAAATATAAGACTTGCATCAGTGTGGACTTTTATGAAAAGTTTATTGATCTAAATTTACATTTTATTTAATCTAAATTATGAATTATGAGTTTAAATCTATGCATGATTACTAAAAAAGTTAGTCTACCACGAATCCAATAAATTCTGTCAGTTTTAACTCTGAATCTAAGAGAAATAGTATGAATAAATTTGATGTGTAGGTCTATGTTTTGAAGCTGAAAGCATACATAGCCTTATCATAATTATTTCTAATAATGGGAGGGTGGAGAAGCCTTCTCTGGGTTATACCAAGAGGCAAATCTAAAGATGATGTGTACTAGTTGTTGATTCTTCCTTTGTTTCAGCGTTACTACTTATATGAAAGAAATGTATGTAAGTTATCATTTTTAAATGTTAGTGTAAAAAATTAGGAAAAATTATTAGTAATTGAATAGTTAAAGTTCTTATCGAAGACAGTTCTACTTCTCTAAATGTGGTGAGAAGAACTTATATCTAAAAAGATGATTTAACTTCTGTTTTTTTTTTCCTACTGCCATCTTTTGGTAGAGAAAGCTAGAAAGAAATTAACAATAACCAGGCACAAATAGGAGCAAGGAAAGAGAAAAGGATAAGACACATGCCTCAACATTTACAAACTGAACACCTACTCTCTGAATAATTGAAATTTGGCTAACCTATCGAAGTGTTAGAATAAAATAAAATATTTCTTTCAGCTTTCTCTCATCTTTTATAATTTAAACCTTTAACTTTTTAGTCTTTTATAAGCTAAATATCATTGCTGTTAACACATTTCTTCTTAATTACATTTAACAAATAATATGACAGAATAAGTGCCAAATCTTTTAAAATGTATATGTATTATAGAAATAATAGATGTTCATTGTACAAAACTTGGAAAATACAATCAAAAATATAACAATCAAAAATATAAACAATCAAAAAAACCCTATAATTTCATCACACAAAGACGGCTTTAAAAAAACACTTTAATATATTTTTATGCATGTTATCATAGTTAAAATGTAGTGAATGTACAGTTTTGTGTTCAGCTTTTTTCACTTAAATGATAACAAGCATGCAGACATCATTCTAATGGCTTATTTGCAAATGTAACTATAAAGTATTTCACCATTCTTCTATTGTTGAATATTCGGATTTTTCCTTCTTTCTCTATTATAAAAAACTGTGACACATGTCTTTGTGCATAAAGCTTTTTATGCATTTCAAATTGTTTTTTTAGGATAGGTTTCTGGAAGTGGAAGTAGTGGGTTAAAGGGTATGAGCATTCTTAAGGCTCTTGGTACATATTGCCAAAGTGCTTTTCAAAAAGATTGTAATATTTTACACTTCACTAGCAGTATATGAGAGTGCCTGTTTCATCACACTCTCTCCAGCATTGGGTATTCTCATTTTTTAAATCATTACTAACTTAATAGTTAATAAATGATATTTTAAGTCTCATGTCTTTGATTATTAGATTTTTAAAATACCTATAGCCATTTGATATTTCTGTGTGTGTGTAAATAATTATTTCGTGTCCTTTACCCATTTATTTATGGTAATTTAGCTTTTAATTTTTTTTATTCTCTATACCTGGGTTATTAAAAAACCATCTGGCACATTTCTATGAACACTAGCACATAATCTAAAACATAGGAATCAAAGTTTAATAAAAGGATCTGGTTCAACATTATGTGCTTTCATTATAATGAAAATAATGTAATGAATGACAGTACTAGTAATTTAAATTAAAAGAGTTAGGCAGAATTGATGCCCATTTCTATTAGCAAAACAAAGTGCTAGTCCTATTACTGGTCTCTCCCTTTAAAAAAATACAGTCTACAGCCATGCCACCCTGATACACCTGATGTTATCTAATCTCGGAAGCTAAGCAGAGTCGGTCCCAGTTAGTACTTGGATAGGAGACCACCTAGAAATAATAAGTGCTGTAGGCTTTAAAAAAAAAAAATACAGAAGCAGAAAAAAAGGAAAAGACAATCTCTATATTATAGTATTATATGTTAGCTAATTGAAAACTAGTTTGTAAAGCTAAAATTTTGACAAAAAGTTGGAATGTGGGGAGGGACAAAGGTAATCAATCAGAAGATACATTTGCAGGCAGACCAAAAGATCTGGCAAGAACTCAGCTCATTCTTCTACACGATTGAGTTGTTTATTTTTTCTTTTTCAGTCTTTTCTACCAATTGACACTGATCATAGTTAACAAACTTTATGTAAACATGTTATGTTATTCTTTATTTTTTATAAATACTTCTATATCATAATTTTAGTAAATTTAAGATGGAAAAACAACCCAATTGAAAATAACCTTAGCATTGTACATTTGGTCAATAGCACATTTTTTATACATGTTATTTTCTTTCATTTGATATAGTCCTCACAAAACCCTATAAATTAAATATCTTTTCTTTATACCTTTTACATATGAGAAGCAAAACATTAGATAACTAAAGTATACTAAATATTTACATTTATAAGATTCCAAATTAAACTCTTAGCTTTCATAAGATCCTGTGAAGTGGATAGGATTATCCTTAGTATAGTTACCCTCCTAAAATCCAACAATATAGAATATTTGGTAGTCAACTCCACTATTTATTAGAAGTCCAATATCTACTATTTTGTTTTGAAACTTTTAACATTCCTAAGTATTCTCTAGAAAACTTGATTCATAAGACATAGACCTGGAATAGGCTTTAAGAGTTTGGTCCAACATCCTTCCTGTTGTTCAGCGACAGCTAAATTATCTCAATTTAAATAGGAACTATTTTATTGTCTATAATCTTAATGATTTTAGGAAGATTTAATATTTCCTAATATCTAATTCCAATATTTGGAAAGTTTAAACCTGACCTGATACATTTTGTTTATCTTTGTATTGCATTCTAAATAGCTGCTCAGTAATTGCTTTTAAAATTTTTTCATATACTTGAAGATTATTTTGAAGTCATTTATGACTTTATTCTCTTCTGAGTGAATTAATTGACTTTTGGCATTTGTTTTCTAAGGGCTACAATAAGGCAGTGGATTGGTGGGCATTAGGAGTATTAATCTATGAAATGGCAGCTGGCTACCCCCCATTCTTTGCAGATCAACCTATTCAGATTTATGAAAAGATTGTTTCTGGAAAGGTAAGCAGTACATTTTATTATTCATTATTTCTGTGCGTGAATTTTAAGTTTTGTAGATTGAAATCATTTGATATCATTAAAATATTACCCTAAGTTGGGAAAAATAGGGAAATACCCATAGTTGCTGCCCTTGTACTTAGCATTCCTTAAAAATAACAGCATAAATGGTAAATCATTGAAATCTCTTAAGAAAAAAGGGCAGTTTTACAAATTAGCAAAGTAGTAAAATGTTTCCCATTTTTAGTGTTTTTATCACTTGCATAACACCCGATCATAGCCCTAATTCTCAGTATTACTTCAAATAAATAAAAATTATTAGTTGTTTCTTGTGGATATCTCCTTGGAGAGATGTTTTAGATGTTTTTTTTAAATATGTTCTTGCTTTTCTAAAAGAAACTTCTTGTTTGAATTATGTCAAACACCACAAAATTGAAAGCAAATATATAATAGATATTTTTTAAGATAGAAATTCATAGAAATGATATAAGCAATCATTTATGTTGACTGTGATGATAATTGCCATTCATCTTTAGCAAATATGGAAATAACTAATTTTTCTTGACTGTGAATAGATTTACTATTCTGTTTATTCATTTTTTTGTTGTGTTTGTATTCTGTGACCTTTTAAGGCAGAGATTAGCCTAATCAACCTAAAGAATCTGGAAGGATATAGAGAAAAAGTCTCTATTTCTTTGTATCTCAGCCAGGTTCATAGTCTACATTTAGTGTAAAAGCTGATCTTCAGCATCAATGAACTTAAAGTTCACAATGTTAACTCTTCAGAAGGTAACCTAAATGTTCATAATCTAGTCATTTATCTATTTACCAAGACCAAAATGTAAATCATGAATGCTGCGTACCTGGGCTGTAAGAATAAGACAGCAATAAAATGAGTCTATTTAGCCTCCCAAAATTCACATCTCCACACAGTGTATTTCATATCTCATACTTGGACCACATGATTTTCAGTTACACTTAACTGTATTTTATGAGAAAAGTTTTGTAAAAAAGTAAATGCCTCTCATAGATAAGGAAATTAAAGCCAGTTATTGAAAGTTTTACACTAAGGTAATACAGAAAGGCAGATGAAGTATTTATATTTTAAGTAATTAAGCATCACTGCTGTCCTCATTCCTTTGTAGATCTTCTAAGCTTCAGGTTTCTTATGTTTGTAACTGTTTTCACTAAGCATAATATTAAAGTCGCAGTAAAAGAACTTTTGAGATGAACAAAAAAAATACCAAGAAAAATTAACAAGGCAGCACTTTATTTTTTAAGAATTTGATAAGTGATTATGTAAAATCTCATGAAAGAGTAAGAACCAAAGGTCATATGAAGAATGATGAGAGAACTAAAATACTTTAAGTCATTGAATGGGAGAAGCATATTTTACCAATACAAAGATTAAGAATGCAGAAATAATAATCCTTCCAAATAATTTAATCACTGGTAATTACAAAGTTCCTGAATCTTTACTATATTGCTTTTATTTATACTTAACTTCATAAAAGGAATCAAATTAACTGACAAGAGTGCTGTCACAACTAAATTTCATTAACTTAAAAAATTGCTTTAGTTAAAATGAATATATCTTCATCTGTATGAATTGGCCTCAGTTTGCCAGTCTACATGTGTAAATTTTTTTCAGCTGTTTATGAATATGTGTTTATTTCATATCAGACTTTGACATTTTGAATCAAATATTAGCTTAAAATTTAAATCTGTATATATTCCAAAATCATAACAATTTAAATCTTAGTTGCCTTAGTAGAGTAGCAACATGAAATTTTATATCACAATATCTGACTTTTTCTTCATTTATTTAGAAATATGATAGAATGTTTTGTTTTTAACTAAAAGTGCTGGATTAGCTCTCTCCATGTTGGATGTAAAGTTATTTTCATTCCTTATTCCTTTTACTCATTTAAAGTAGAACTCCTCAGGGAGCATTTGAGATCTTGTTCCCTGCCATATGTCATCAGTTTGGCTCAAATGAACCCTTACAAAAATTCAAAAAAGTAAAATTAAGTAGAACTCATGAAAGCAGAATATTGCCTTTAAGTCATCTCTAGGATCTGTATTATATAAATATAAAATCATATTTATTGTTTCTCAATAAAACCATCTGCTTCAACACTCAAATCCAAATGTATAGCTTTGACATTACAGAAATATTGTCTTGCTCCTTAGTAGCTAAAAGCAAAATAGGAGATTAATAGGTTTTAAAATTGTTTTAATTGTTCAAGTCATTAAAAATCCAATTTTGGTCTTTAGTTGTGGATCTTATATTTAAAATTTTTAATGGTTTTAATGATAGTTATTCATTTAAGAATATACTTTTCATTTACAATTGTTTTACTAATTTTTTAAAAAATATTTTTGTAACATTTTGTTAATTGTATTTTCATTCTGAAACCATGTTATAAAGATTATAGGTATCAGTGACTTATCAAAGTTAAAATAAAATGTATTTAATGAAGTGATTAATTTACTAAAGTACATATATTTGAACATTAGTGCTTTCTCTATTACAATATTTTAACTCAAGCTGATATTTTTAAATGCACAGAAAGATGATCAATCAGCTTGTTAGATTCCCTCCTACATATATTTGCCTTTAAAAAAAACAGATGAGGTGTTATTTAAATGTCAAATTATTCATGCACTGTTAAGGTTCAGGTTTAGAAATGCATAGTTGACAGAAAAATCTTATGATTCCCACATTAACTATTCCTCATTCTAGCAATATGTATACTGAGGTTTTGTGTATAGTCTTTAAATTTCATGCATCAATGCCATTTACTTTATGACAAGAATCAATTATGGTTTCTACAGCAACTCTATCTGGATGCATTACTCTTGGAGATATAAAAGTTAATATTGTGTTACAAAATGATACTTGCAAATAAGGCAGTCAAGTAACAGCTGTTGTGGAAAACATAACTTTAGAGTCTTGACTTATATAATTTTAAAGACTTAGCTTCATATATATAAAGTAAATATTATTCCACTTTTAATTAGCACCAAAAATTTACAAGAAAACACTATAAAAATATAAGGTTGTAAACATATATGTGTTTTGTACACACACACACACACACACACACACACACACACAGAGAATGACCAAAGAGTTGCTTAATTTTTTTCTGAAGGGAAATTTACATTCGATATGGAAGGGTAATTGAGTAGCAGCAAAACGGTTATTCCTTCTGCGTCAGGAGTCTCCAAGATCATTTTCAGGTTAGAAGGATTCACTAGGTGGACTCAGAGAATTCAGCATAGAGCGATAATCAAGGAATGAATATTTCCCATTATAATGAGTACCTTCATGGTAAGGTACCTTATAAGGGAAAGATACAAAGCAAAATCAGCAAAGGGAAAAGGCACATGGCGGGCAAAGTCCAGAGGAAACCGGGCATAGGCTTTCAAGAGTTCTCTCCCACTGGAGTCACAAGGGATGCGTTAATTTCTTCAGCAACAAATTGTGACAACACTGATGAAATGTTGTCTACCAAAGAAATTCATTAAAGGCTCAGGGTGCGAGGATTTTCTTGAGATCACATATGTGCCCTCTATATAGCATGTACCAAAATCCCAGACTCCCGGAATAAAAACAGATATTCAGGATAAACAATATTCATGTAAACAGTCTAGGGACTGTGGGTCACCGTTATCATTTAGGGAAAGGTTTCTATCAGCATGAGGACTGTTACCATTCCAGTTCCCAGGTACCTGGCAAGGGCCAAACCTGCAAGCAGGTCTTTCTGAGGGTAGCACTCTCACTTGCTATCTTTTCTCTTTTCTGCACATGTTTTATTTCCTAAAGAACATACACATATGCAGATAGACCCCTGCACTTTTTCTAGGATGCCATTGTTATGCTTTTGGGGAAATTAAAATGCCATTTTCTATTTGGCTATGGCTATAGTTTAAGAGACTTAGAGTGCTCAGAAGTCCTTTTCATAAAATACAGAAAGCAGTTTTTTCCATTTGCATAAATCCCAAAGCCATTTTTTAACACCTTGCTGTGATCATTTAAAATTCTTCTTAATACCTGCTTTGAGACAGCCCTTTACTCTAATGGTCCTGTGAACAAATAATTGCAACTTGTTTGGCAGTGGGGAGAGAGAAGGATGATGGGATGGGGTAGCCCCTGCAACCGTCTGGATGTATTATATCTACCACTGTTCCCTCATAGGCGAGAGAACAGATCACAGAGGCTACAACTGTGGTACCAATAGTTTTAACTATTTTTTTCCAAGCAATTCTTGTTTATTTATAGGATCCAGATTGATTACAGTTTTCTCAGGTTTTAAAAGGCATTGTGGAGCTTGGCACCTAATCTATAGAAGGTCTAACATATAAAATTGTTATGCTTTTTGAAAAATTAACTATTGTGGTGCTAATTTTGTTAGATAAATTTTGTACTGGAGTTGTAGGTTTCTTCGAACTACATTTTTTAGAGAGATAATTTTTTAAAATTTGTTACAACATGCTTGTGAACAGAAGTTAATATAACTACTGTTTGTCAGCTGTGTGCAAATTCTTTTGAGTCATTTAAGTCCAGTAAAATTTATCCTAATGCATAAAAGTTTATGTTACTAGGTAACGATCTTTTCCTCAATCAATTGCAGAAGAATAGCAGCAAAATTTTCCCCTTTTTCTTCAAACATCAGTAAATGAATTAGGGAATTTCAATCACCCAGTGTGATTACAATAACAACATGAACTGGTTGGCTTTTGGATATAACTTCCTCTTAAATTTTTAGAAAACATGGTCATTACTAATACCGAAATGTACAAGGCTTTATAAAGGGTGCTGAAAGCAGAACAAATATTCTGTTGAGTTTGCTCAATTCAGAATGAGTTTCATAATTGGTTTAACATATTACATAATGTAATTTGACAAAGTTGTTTAAGATATCAGCTATGTTCACGATGTTGTCTTTATAAAGCAGAGTTATAGTTGTCCATTTTCTCCCTCCCTCTATCAAATTTAAGTACCATAAGAAGAAAGTATTTGTTCTATAAATTTACAGAGCATGAGACAAGAAGAAAGGAGGAAGTTCCCGCATTCTCGAACTGATTTCTAGCACAGACTGTTTTGGGTTGTTTGGAAACATGATGATAAATATTACTGTCTTCCAAGTTTCTTCTTTGATTAAAAATTCTGCTTCAGACCATAAAATGTTATTCTAATGGAAAGATTTAAAAAAATGAAAAATGTACTAAATTAGTGCCTACAAGATACTAGGCGTGATGCAAGGCAGTTAATGAAAGTTACTTAGGTTCTTTTCATACCTGCCAAATGACATGTACTGTTCATTTTATAGATGAGTTAACTGAGACTCAGGTAAAGGGGTTTCCCCAAAGCACAGAGCATGATTGTAACTGAAGTTGAGATTAGAAGCCAGATATTCTTTCTATTAAATAAATAACTTGGTAGAATGTTGAGATGGCAAGCCTGGTCAGTTTTATTTAGTTTTACTCCCTCATCCTTTACGAAGGTAAATCAAGATAGAATTGACTGAAAACAAAAGGTAGTTTGTGTCAAAGCAAGAAATAGACTCTAGTTCAGTGGTTCCCTTATCCTTTCTCTTGGCTTTGGTGATTCTTCATAATCTTAGTTTCATTCTTGCATTACTGATTTTTCCTTCTCAGTCTCCTTGGCCTGGTTCTCTGCTCCTTTCCCTGCACCTCCTCCATTGGTGGTCTTCTCATCCTGTCTCATGACTTTTAATGCCAGCTGATAATTTCTGAATTTATTTCTTTAGTCCATATCTGACTCATAAATTACAGATTCTTATATCCAACTGCCTACCCGAGATCTCCACTCAATGTCAAATAAATACCTCAAATTCAACCTGTCTAAAATTGATAGAGTTTTGTTTTCCTTAACAAATGCACTCCTCCCACCGCCTTTCCCATTTCAGTTGATGGTAACACCATCCTTTCTGTTATTCAGGCCAAAACACCCTGGAATACTCACTGATGCATACAAAAAACAGTTGGCTCTGTCTTTAGAAGATATGCAGAATTCAACCAGTTCTTACCACCTCCAGTAATACTGCTCTCTTCTGAGTCACTAGAGTGAGTCTTTTAAAATATTACATCAGATCCTGTTACTCTTTTCAAAACCTTGCAGTGATTTTCCATTTTCTTCAGAGTAAAAAATTATAAAGACCTTACAATGCAAGATTTTGAGAGGAGTGCTAGGATGACATTTTTAAAGTTTCACTCTTGTCGCTAAGTTAGTATTTATCATCTGTATTCCTCACTATAATGTACACTCTGTAAAGGCAGGAATCTTTGTCTTGTTTAGTTTACTATTGTGTTTGAAGCACATCGGTGCCTAGCACACAGAAGGTGTTCAATGAGTATTTGTTGGATTTGAATACAGGCATTTATTAAAAATTTCTTGAGTTCATCATGAATACCAGACTGGTCCTGGTGACAGCAGATCAGTGTGATCTCTGCCCTCAAGAAGTTTTCATGAAGTGGATGCCCACTGTCATTTGATCTTCCAAACATCTGTATTTTTTAAATTATCACAGATGATTTTGATACATAGCATGTGTTTTGTGTGTCTCACTTCACTGTAATTAGATTTATTTTCAAGAATATACCATTAGGAAAGTTACTCAGAGTAACTTGGTCTCTAAAAGTTTGAAAAGAATTCTAAACAGGAAATATTAGGGAAGAGAGACCAAATAAACAGTCTAGGAAATGTATGTTGCACAAACACCTCTTTCATGTTGTATGAACACCTCTGTCATGTTAAATTATTCTAGTTTCCAATAATCTTATCTCTCAGATCTAATGATTTAAGGGATCTAGACTATCTCTTTTTCATACCTGGCTCTTTGCAGCTACTTTCACATTGTTTGACCTATCTTGGACTGGCAGAAATATATAAGAATCAGGAGGATTAAGTTATTTTCCCAACAGTGAAAATGACTGAGTTGGTAGCTTCACTGGAGCTTAGGTTCCTTATCTTTAAAATGAAAGTTTAGACTAAATTAAACTAAGCTTTCTCTTACTCTGATATTCTGGGATTCTGATTTCACTTTCTGATTTCACTTTTAATAGTGATAGAAATAATACTCTTATTGATACAGTTTTGAAGGAAAAATCAGTCATTCTTCCCATTATAGAGATCTCCAGTGTTTCTAGGTTAATATCCGATAAATAAAAGTCATGCATTTAAAATATAATTTTGAGTTATTTTCTGTTTTTTGCTAATTGTAGTTTGATAAACTAACATGGCTCTTTGGAAAATTCAGTCAACAAAGAAACCATATTTCTGGTTACATTTCAGAACAATTATGGGGAAAAAAATACTTTCACAATAATTCTCATTATTTCCCACCCAGTATACTTTAAGGCTATCATAGGTTCTCATCATTAACATGGCTTACTATGAGAGTATGGGCTACTTATCAGACTCTCTGGGGAAGAAGAGGATGTGATGTGGAGGTGAGGAAGATGTATCTATAATTTGAAAAGGCTCCAAAAATGATTCTGATATCTACCATCATAGCTCCCTCTATTCTGCCTCCATTTGAGAATCACTGTTTTGAAGATTAAACAGATACTCACACACATTAACTAATTAAAGGCCATCACTTTATCTGCATTACAAAATAAAGAACTACTTTATTTTGGTGTGTATATTCTTCATGCATTGCATTGCACATTACCTAAATTCAGAAGACAATTTCTATGTACTACATTACTGTCTACCATGAAAACCATGAAGAGGAGAATAACTAACACATTCCATTGAATAGTTTATGCCAACTGTATTCTAAACACTGATATGTCTACTTCAGATAAGTGTTTCTTTGGAATCTAAACAAAGAATATAACCACTGTGTAGATAAATCATGTTATTTTTCAAATAGACAGTGTGCCTTTTGAATACCCCACAATCTCTAGTTTTTACTCCAACTAGGATAAATGAGGAAATGTGCAGCAAGTATTTTTAAGATGAAAATTTCAGTCTTTTATAAGATTCCTGACAATAACTATCTTCAGAATATTGAATCATGAAAATGGTACAGAAAATTAAAAGTGTATACCCTGGAGTCAGAGTCAGAATTACAGCTCTACCACTTATTAGCTCTGTAGTCTTGGGCAAATTACTTAATCTCTGTAGGTATCAGCTGCATCATCTTTAAAATGGGGATAATAATCACACTTACCTCAGTGTTGTGTTTTGAATTATGAGCCAGTGCATATAAACCCATGAGCACAGTGCCTAACAACTAATAAGCCATTTTGTCAGAAGTAAACCTAGAAAAAGTGATAGTTCATGTCTTTCTTTTTTTTTTTAAAACAACTAGAAACCTATTACAATCTGTGGTAATAAGGGCTTTGCAAAAATGAGGCTTTTATTCACTAATTTATATGAGTTGATCCCAAATCCTGTTCATTTATTAACTATTCAACCTTTAAATAGCCTTTGGTTGTTCACCATAAATATTAGTTTTATTCTGGTGGAAAGATATTTTTAGTTTATTATATCCATTAAAATTTTTTCTAGCAGAAAAAATAAAATTTCTGCATAACAAAGTGAATCGAATTGCAAATAGTGGTTCTCAAGCTTTCATGTACATGTGAATTACTTGGAGAGAGAAGCTCAAATTTTCAGGCCCAGTACCCCCATCATCTGAAGTAAGCCCAGGAATCTTCATTTTTACCCTCTCCTCTCCCAGTTGCTTTTAATGGAAGTGGGCCTTAGGACCATGCTTTCAGAAACATTTATTTATAGAATAACATGAGAATGACAGTCAGAAGACAATGGTTATGAATCTAGCGTTGCCGTAGAATCTAGTTTTGCATGCTGATAATTTAACTTATACTATGAGAACATGAGAGTAAACATCAAGTATGTCGAGCTTTTTGAAAGTCAGAATATAAATTAAGGAGTTCTTTATGTTCGAAGACAGTCTGATAAGGAGCAGAATTCATGAGGCTAGGAATCAAAAACTAGATATCTAGTCCCAGCTCTCACATTTTAAAGTCTAATTTGCTAAGTTACATAATGTCTGTGAATCTTAGTTTCTCCATCTTTAGAATAATTAATGCCATATTCACTGAGTATGTCATATCTAACTAGGATGTAAGTTCCATGAAATCAGAGACTTTGTTTTTGCTCACTACTGTATATCCAGCACCTAGAACAGTGCCTGGTACATAGTAGATATCTAATAAGTAATTGTCAAATGGATGAACTGCGTTACTTGAAATGAACTAATAAATTCTAGGAATAAAAACACAAAAATGGCACAGCTCCTTCTCTCCAGAAGTTCACAGTTTGGGAGAGACAGACATGCACAAGTACTATAGCATAGGCAAATGAATGAATGCGTTGTGAAGATCAACTGAGGTAATGTAATTCTGTACTATTCGAGTTACAAAGTGATGGTGGCACTTGTGAGAACCAAAGAAAGAATGCAAGGAGTTCAGAAATGAGTCTATTAACCCTTTAAAGAGTTATCTACAGAGGTCTATAGTTAGTTTGATGTTGAGGCCATGATAATCCAGAGAATAGTGTCTGAGTTTAGTAGGAGTGAGAATATGAAATGGGGCCAACATGTGCAATAATAGGAGAATAGGATTAGAAAGTGAACATGCATACACACGTAGATATATGTTATATACATAGATGCATGCACATACATACCTCCATGTGTAATGAGGAAGAAAGCAACAAATAGAAAAAGGTAGTGGAGAGATGGTAGTAATGAAGGAAAAGTAAGGAGTCATAGATGCAGCTATTCCTTTTCATAACATCCCTTAGTAGAACCCATTTCAGTTTGTTAGTACCTATATTAATAAAAGGATGAGAACTGGGAGTCAGGCTGGAGTAGAGAGTCAAAGGAGAAAAATGTGTCTAAACAAAAAATAGATCTCCTATAAATGATAGTTTATTTTATTGATTGCCTAGTATATAACATCTTCATTTCTTTTTAAGGCTAGAGGCCAATCAACTAATTATAAAGTCTTTGTAATTTAGGAGGTGGAAAATGCTTTTAAACCAATCTAAATTATTTTTAAACCATTGCATAATAGCAGAATTATGCTTAAAAGTCACCCACTAATAAATGAAAAATGGTTTTGCATGCTGTGAAAGGCAGTGTGGGTTTTGATAATCATTTTTAGACTTCCTATTTTATAATCTCTTTTTTAAATGTGCATACTGATATCCTTATATGCTGCTTTTTCTATTTAAAGTACAAGTTTAAATTCGTATGTCTCTAAGACAGTTTTATAATGAAAGATCCAAAGGGTCTCTCTTAAAGATGGGTTAACTTTCTAACGTTGCTAGAAAAGTTCTGTATGTTATGCACTTTTTTCTGGACTGAGACACATGTTCTTAAAGAGGGTTCATGACCAAAGCAAGACCCCTAAGGGAACAGCTTTTGTTCATATAATACCTGGCCCCTTAAAAAAGTTTCCGAAGTCAAAACAAATATCGTGAGTGTTTTACCATACGGTATGTCTGTGCAGGTTCGATTTCCATCACACTTCAGTTCCGATCTCAAGGACCTTCTAAGGAACCTGCTGCAGGTGGATTTGACAAAGCGGTTCGGAAATCTAAAGAATGGTGTCAGCGATATAAAAACTCACAAATGGTTTGCTACAACAGATTGGATTGCTATTTACCAGAGGAAGGTGAGCCTTTTCTCTCTTCGATTTAAAAGCTTTTTTAAAGTTGGTATTTAAACAAAACAGAAAAAAAAACTCATAGATACAGAGAACATTTTGATGGTTGCCAGATAGAAGGAGTTGGGCAGGAGGATGGGTACAAAGGAGTAGTAGGGATTAAGGAGTACAAATTTGTAGTTCCAAAATAGTCACAGGGATGTAAAATAGAGTGTAGGGAATATAGTCAATAATATTGTAATAACTGTATGGTGTCAGATGGGTGCTAGATTTATCAGGGTGACCACTTTGTAAGTTATATAAATGTCTAATTGCTATGTCATACTCCTGAAACTACTATAATATTGTATGTCAACCTTAAATGAAAAATTTTAAAATTATTTTTAAAAATAAAAATAAATTATATGTAGCAAAAATATTTTCAACTTAACACATAGTTTAATTTTTTTTACCTGTTAAATCAATCCTATGCAAGACTTAAAGGACCTTTATACCCCACAACTTAAAAATGTTTTCTCTCTGATAAAAAGAAAACATATATTCTGTTTTAACCATCAATCTGAAACATTTTCCATGTTAAATTTTTCCTACTCATGCTTCTAACTCTTCACAATACCATAGTAATTATATATTAGACAGGGTCCTAAGGGTTTACATTTCAAAACTGCTGTGAAGCCACATTAGAAAGACAATACGTAAACAAATATAGTCTCCAACCCAGAATTGGCAAGCAGCCAGATTTTGTAACATTTAATTGCTAGATTCATCAGATAGTTTTTAGTCTTTATCACTTTACCTTTGTAATAAATTCAGACATTTAAGAAAAGATTCTGCTGTGCTGAATTACTTTTATCTCTTTTACTTCTTAAATACCCAGTTAAAGATAATGTGCAATAATAAAATGTTTTCATCTTGAATATATTTAATTTTTTTTTCATGAACCCAAAACTTCTAATGTTTCAGGCTTGCCATATTTAATTAATGCTGTGCAGCCACATGAGTGAATTTCCTTAGGAAAAAAATATAAATGCTCTAAGTATTAATAGCATAGGTTTTCTAATTTCTATTTATGTAAAAGATTATAAAAACAAACCATTAAAAAATTTCAAAATGCAGCAAATAAAAAATATAGCAAGACCAAAACAGTGTGAGTGCCGTCTAGCCCCTACATCTCATAAAAGGGGTTCAGAAACAAACTAACCATTAAATTCATAAAACGTAGGCATTAGCATCATATTTCAACTGGAGATGTTACGTAGTCAATAACAAGGTCCTTAGCAATTTAAAATAGATTTCAGATCTCATAAATAAACACTTCATATTTCTATATTTTTTCTTTTTATTTTTCATTTTTACTTATCTATTTTTATTATAGTTGACATACAATATTATATTTGTTTCAGATGTACAATGTCTGAACCTACATTTACATACCTTCCGATGTGATCATGACATCTAGTTTCATATTTTTTCTGAATTTTCTGGCACCAGTACAGTACTTTATAATTAGTTAATTAAAAGCAACTCTCTGTAACTTCTCATTTTAATCTTTGAAGTGAGAAAAATTTTATCATTTTCTCCATTTTACTACTAAAGAAAATCAGCTCAGAAAGGTTAACTACTTTAAATATAATCAGCTGCTAAATAATACCTACATTTGATTTTAAGTTCTTCAAATCTCTAATTAACATTACCCCTTTAAAGACCTTTTAATATTATTCATAAAGTGAAGCCCTTAACCACTGAACAATACATTTTTTCATAAGATTTTTATAGATTTTAACAATTATCTGCTTAACTTTTATGCTTTGAGCATTTTTGACGTAGGAAGACTTTCTCAAAAGGCAGCAAAGAAAGAGCATGCACACCAGTTAGGTAGACATTGATTTGAATCATAGATTAGTCAACATTAGCAATGTGATATTGAACAAAATATTTAAACTTTCTAAAACATCAGTTTTCTCATTCTTAAAATTTGGATTAAGGTAGAGAATGCAAAAGGAAGAGTAGTTTGGGGAGAAAGTTCAGATGGATTAGTCCAGGCTCTATTTTTCTTCCTGGATGAGGTATATTTCATATAATTATAAGCAGATAATTTGTTCAGTAAGTAAATTTGAAATCATCGTAACCCCACCATCCAGGTAGCACCTCTAGTAATATTTGGCACATTCATTTTTTTTTTCTATGCTCTGTATCACTGCAGTCCATTCCATGACTTCAGTTACCACCTAGGGTCTATTGCTCCAACCCTGCACTTTCTCCTTAGCTTCGGACTGTTAATATCACAATTACGACCTACTACACAATTCCATTTCGTTGACTTATTTAATCTATGCTTTCTTGGAGGACTTTTTGATCTAACTTCTTTTTGTTATTATTGTTTAATAATTTGCCAATTACCCTTGAATACTCTTTAGTTGACCTCGTATTTGAAATTCTACCTTTACTAATACTAAATTATATACTTCATAATTAACATGTTATGTTTCTACATTTATTCACATATTTTCTCCTGCATTCAGTAAAGTTTTAGAGACACCTCTCCCATACAATTTCAATTTTTTCTTAAAGTTATTCCTTAAATTTGTCTTTCGGGTGCTATTGTAAATGTGTTTGCTTTCCCATTAGAGTAGAATATAGGGGAAAACATGATTTCTATGTTTATATTGTAATTGGCTACCTTACTAATTCTGTTATTGATTTCCATGATTTTTCAGTGATTCTCTTGGATTTTATTGACAGATTTCTATTTTGTTTTATTATCTAAACTAGAATGTCTAGAATAATGTTTTAAAATAGCAGGGCTGTTGAGCTTCTTGTCTTGTTCATGTTTGGAATGGGAATACCTTTCCTGTTTTATCATCAAATATGAAGTATTCTTGATCAGGTTAAGGAAATATCTTTGATTCCTAGTATACTGTTTATGTTTTCTTTGACATGTTACTATGGAGAAGTATATTGGTGAGATATCCTTATATTCCTGAAGTGAATACTATTTAATCATGGGGTATTATTATTTTAATATCAGCCTGAAATCAATTTGCTAAAATTTTATTTAGAATTGCTCACTTCCATAGTCATAAATTTTACTGACCTGTAGGTTTTGTTTTTTGGTAATTGATTATATGGATTCAGAAAACAAGTTTGGAAATTTTCCATGTTTTTTATTATTTAGGAAATTTAAGAAACATAGGAATTATCTTTTATTTATTCCTTGGAAGTTTTAACAAACTAATTCTTTGGATATTGGTCTCTTCAAGTTTTTGCCTCTTCTTGAGTCAATTTTAGAAATGTATATTTTCCTATAAAATCATCCATATACCTTTGTAATTATCACTGTTTATATTACCTTTCTTGTCATGTTTATATTTAATTAATGCTACATTTAGATGTATTTATTAGATTTGCTTAAGGTTTGTCCATTTTATTAATTGAAAGATCTGTGATATATTTTGAATCTTTTCATATTATATTTAGAAATAAAAATTTCTGCTGTTACTTAGCAAACATTTAGTAATCTATGCAACATCATGTATTGTATTTTTAACATTTACCTTTAAAAGGGTTTAGGACTGAACCGATAAATGCTCGTTTAAAAGAGTTCATTTGCTTTCCAAAGGGCTTGACTTATCCTAGGAGCAAATAGCTTGTCTGCCAAAAAGTAGCACACTATAACAACCAGGTTATAGTATTGGGTGAATTGATCGACAATAAATCTTGCTTATCAATAGAAATGGACTTGGGGATCCCAGGATAATTTACAATAGAAATAATTTAGTACTTTAACGTAGCCATTTGTTTTAATACTGTCTTGATTATAACTATGCGCAGCACTGCAAAAATAATAGTAAATTTGAGTAGTTTCAGTCTTTTTTAACTCTCTGACACTCATGAGCAGTGAAATAGCCAAAGGCATCTAGCAGAAAGACAGGAAAAAGAAAGTAGCCTGGACAGCTCTAACTGGACAATCGTTCTCTAGAGATGATTGTACCAATAGGTGTGATCCTAAATTGCTTCCTGACTTGAGATGAGGTGACTGTCTCCTTAGCTCATTATCCACTCCCCAAAACAGGGCATGCAAGACAACCAGCTGGCAAACAAAAAGATATTACACTTTACATTCCTATTTATTTGTTATCTTATTCCTTCTAAATGCTTGTTTGTATGTATAACTCAGAATAGTGTATTCATGCATATAAGTAAATAAATATACATGTATTGGTGGTATATACACAATGTTTTATTAAAGTCATATAAATCAAAATACTTTGGAGACTACTAGTGTAGATATTAGAAAAACTCCAGAACAGTAATAAAGAATCATGAATTTGAGACTGCTTTAGCCACTTATTAGTCAATTTTCAGTTTTATAATCTGCAAAATGGAAATAAGGATACCCACCCTACCTCTCTCACAGTGTTGTATTGGGGAAGAAAAGAAATAGCAGTGTGTATAATTATTTGTAAACACTATAAATGCTGTGTAAATTGTCATATTATTTTTCAACATTGAAAATCTTTTTCTCAAATATATTCAATACAACACATAACCTATATAAAGACTGTCTTTTAAGTAATGGGAAGACATTTTATTTTTAGAATCCAAGGAAAAAATGTTCAGAATTTGACAATTCTATAATTCTAAAATAGATTTGGTTTTTTCCAACTACCCAGAAAGTTTTGATAGCCAGATATTATAAACAAAATACACCTGGGAATTTAAAAAGGAAAGGGATTAAAAGAAGTCTGAGTTACCTATAACCTTAGGAGAAAAGGACTTAAGAAAAAAGGAATAAAAAAATAAAGGTTTTAGAAATAAGAAACTGACTAGGAAAAACTGGAGTTCTATAACCTCCCGTGCCAGCATTTTGATGCCAACAGTTAATTACCTTAGAAATCTCTCAAGTATGTGTTGGCCTGTACTATTCGTTGAATGAAAATATTGAGATTAATAGCAAACGTGCTATTTGCTGCTTTTTCTAATACTGTTATCATTTAAGGACTTAAAGGCATTTCAAGATACCACTGAGTGGTAATAGTGAGAATTTATTTTCCTTCGTGTTTGGAAACTCTCAGCCATTTGTTGTTCCTCTTATTCCAATATGTG
The DNA here is from genome assembly GCA_003508835.1 of Eonycteris spelaea. NCBI lineage: Eukaryota > Metazoa > Chordata > Mammalia > Chiroptera > Pteropodidae > Eonycteris > Eonycteris spelaea. Next base: position 4,119,150 of record PUFA01000046.1, on the reverse strand, counting down.
TGTTTTTTTCCCCACACCACCAAACAGTTAACTCAATTCTTACATTATCAACCTGGAGATCTCCTCAGATCCCACAGGTTAAGAGCTCAGCGCTACATAACAAAAGACACCTTTGCCACTCTCTACATTTAGGAAATTCCAAGCGTTTTTAGGAACTCTGTGTCACAAACCTGAATGAAGGCCAAATATATTTCTTATTATAAATCCCAATATCACACTATTTTTCTCTGTATCTCAATTGTAGGTTGAAGCTCCATTCATACCAAAGTTTAGAGGCTCTGGGGATACCAGCAACTTTGATGACTATGAAGAGGAAGATATCCGTGTCTCTATAACAGAAAAATGTGCAAAAGAGTTTAGTGAATTTTAAAAATGAGCAATGAGATGACATCAGAGCTCATGCTCAGTCTTTGCACTCTCTTGAGAGATAAGGTGGAGCTGAGACCGTCCTTGTCGAAGCAGTTACCTAGTTTCTTCATTCCAGCGACTGAGTGAGGTCTTTATTGCCATCATCTGTGTGTGCACTCTGCGTCCACCTATGTAACAAGGCACCACTTAAGCAAGCATTGTCTGTGCCATAACACAGAACTAGACACTTTCCTGCTTCTCTTTGGTTTCCTTCTCTCCTCTTACATCTATTTCTTCCTTTTTATTTTTATTATTTTTTTCCATACAGTGCTCCATTTTATTTTTTTGGTGTTTCAAATGGGCAGTGTTATGGCTATGTGATATTTGAAGAAAGGATAAGTACTGCTTTTAGTAGTTCTTGCCAATATTTTTGTTGGTCAGTGACTCAGAGATATCCTTTCTAATCATTTTTCCTTGGAGTAGCTCAGACTCAATGTTGTCAAAACTCTTGACAATTTTGAGGATAGAATGTTTTATCACCAAGGAAATGTACACACATTTAAACAATAACTTTCTTAGAACTTACTGTTCTAGCAATAAATTTGGACCGACTAATAAGAGTTGTTAAACCTAGAAATTTGGATTCCTATAGATCAGGTCTATTTCCCTTCACCTCTTTTATATCATCCTCTCCTTGAGCAATTCAGTGACCAACCTGTGTGCAGTGTGACAAATGTGTCTCATTCACAGGAAAAACTGTTGATATGGATTATCATCACCCAGATTCTCTCACTTGGTACCAGCATTTCTGTAGGTATTAAAGAGGAATTCTAAGATTTCTAAACCTCAACTCTTCCATAACAGTTTTAACCAGTATTTTAATAGAACATGACTAATGAAAGTGACAAATTTTTAAGTTTCTCAAGTCCTCACTATAAATTTTTAAAGGAAAAGAAGCGACCTAAAAAGAACAGTAATGTGGATAAGTACTTTGCTAAATCAAATGGCTTGATTCTTGGAAACAATGTAAACAAGGAAGTTGTTGCCAGGTTGTTATTCTGGTGTATTATATTTGTCAGCCTGAGGTAGAGGCATTGTGCACCTTTGGTTTTCATCCTATGCCTCATCAATGAAGAGGGACAAACTTTATAAAACTGCCACGATTGTATTTTAATTTTGAGGTGTGATATTTCTAGATATATAATAATTTCTAGCCTCTTTCAGTAAACAGAATGTGTGATAATGCAGATTCAATTTTAGTATTGGGTTTAGTTTTTTAATATACTTTTTTGCCAACTGACTTAACAACATTGTGGTCATGTGGAAATTTCAAGCACTTTTGCACATTTAGTTTAGTGTTTGTTGAGAATCCATGACTTAACTCAGTTTTTTAAATATTTTTTTCTTTGCTTTTAAATCTTCCCATCTTGTTTTATCTGTGTGTCAGTGACCTGTCTTAAAACCACACACCAAAATAGTTGAAAATAAACTGTTCATTTTTTTATCATCAATTTACATGCATATGAGTTGTTTTTACTCAAACTGATATTAATATATGTAAGCATTCTAATTGCTTATCAGTGTGTCAGGTAGGTCACTGACTACTTTTCATCTCTGCCACACCCTTGCAAAACCTTTGAAGACCTTGAGAAAGCCCGTCTGAGATGTTCTCCACATCAATCTGTACGTCTTTCAGTTGTCCAGTGTTTCTGCATGGTTATGTCATTGACAAGCTGATACTGATTTCAGCTTTTGGTCCACCTATATTTAAAATGTGCAAGACAAGTATGAACTACTTTGCTGTAGCAAGTTTGATGAAACAAAAATATATCATCATGTTAATAAATTTAAAACATCATTTATATAAAATATTTTAATTAGTTTTTTTATTTCATTTAGAACCCAAGAAATGCTGATCATTGTATTCTATATGTATGCTACAAATTCTATGGTAGCCTTGCTGTATATTATTGTAAAATTATTTTAATAAATCATGGGGGTGACAATTTGATTATTACATTTAGTTTTCAGTAATTAAAAAGATTTCTATAAATTCTAATTTTTTTAAAATGAAATTACTACTGTCCAGTACAACTTGCTATAGAATCTATCCAGGTAGATGATCTGTAGGCAGTACATTGGTTCTGAGGGCTATTTATCTATTCCATTTTATTCCCTATTTAAAGGACATGAACAAGCTTTTATATATATCGAGGGAGTCTATTTCCAACCAATCAAGTACACTGAATTAGAGTATCTGAAAATTATACAAAACTCTCAGTTTCTGCCACAGTTTAACCAAAAATAATATAAAAACTAGAATAAGAAATAAGTGGCACAAATCAGTATTTAACCTCAGATTATATTATTTGAAACAGAAGAAATTATGTTTTTATTCAGTAAATAATGAGATGGCTTGTAGAAAAAGGAGCCTAGGCCATTTCAGGCCTAATCTGTCACTATTAGCATGACCTTTGGCCTCAGTTCTCTTATCCATGAAATGGAAGAGTTCCGTTAGCAGTTTCTAAGGTCCCTTCTAACTTTCACATGCTGTGATAAGATTCTTTTTATTTGACATTTTGAAGGGATAATATGCTTTGAAGTAAATCTTGTTAAGGTGATATTTTAGGGCATCTTTCTTATCTCTTATGGTATTCTTAAAATTCTTTGAATATCATGAGAACCTCGTGTCTGTTATGATTCCTTCCTCCTTCACTGATGCTAAATATCCAATTGATATCAAACTGTCAACCTACCAAAAAAAAAAAAAAGAGATTGTGGCTTGTGGGTATTGCTGTCATGTTTTTTGATAAGTTGTATTAACTGCCCATTGGCCTGAAAATACTCATTGTAAGCCTGGAAAAAAAAAATCATTTTTCTTTCCCACTGACTTTTTTCTGCTTATTGTAAAAATCAAATGAAATAATGTATGTGAAAGCGCCTTGTAACCTGTAACCTATCAATGTAAACAATGTTAAGTGTATTGTTATTTCATTAATTACTTCTTTGTTTAGAATGGAGTTTCCTATGCACTGCTGTAGCTAGGAAATGCTGAAAACAGCTGTGTTTTTTAATTAATCTATAACTGTAAAATTAAAGTATCTTCACAGGATAAAACAATTTATTGAGTCCTGAATTCTGTTTGGTTCCCTTCTCTTCTGATTTATTTATCTGCAGATACTACAGATATTTATAGGTTCCTAGTTTCTCTCTGTTTGAGTTGATCTTTGGTGAGGGAACAGGGAATTGGGAAGGAATGTCTACCAGGTCTGTTCCAACGAGGTGTTTACTAAGAAACTACTAGATTCATTTTGTAGTTTCTAAAGTGTTTCTACTTCCTCATGCGTTAGTCCAAATTGTTCTTAACATGTCGTTGAAAATATTTATCTTTAAAGGATTGACACTGCAAGAGCCTTCATCCATATAACAATGAACTGTGAATTTACACTTTTTTCTCTAGAAGTGTTTCAGCTTCACGTTACCTCTTTCAGTTTTAGCCAGGTTGATTAGTGTATGTTCATATAATTGTCCTTGACTTCAAGAAATAATTTTTAGCTTATTTTTTATTGCTATAATTTTACTGTGAACATTTGTAAATATTGATGCATTTTAAAAGATGGTGCTTACTATTTTTATACCGTGCTTGCTTATTTTATCATTGTTAGTGCTTAATATAAATTCCAGTTTGCTCATTTCTTATACAACTAATTATAAAAATCTGGGCATATCTTTACATCACAACTATCATCATTTGAAATCTAGTAATTTTTTCTTATGTACAAATGTAGAATGTGAAGTTAAATATTTTCATTTTAGCTTTCCTGAATATTTTCTATATGCCTCGTTTAATAGCCTTTGTGTCCTCTGATAAGGACTGAGTTGTGTCCCACCAAAATTCATATGTTGAAGTCCTGACCCCCAGTCTCTCAGAATATGACTGTATTTGAAGGTAGGGACTTTAAAGAGATAATAAGATAAAATAAGGTCATAGCAATGGACCCTAATCCAGTATGACTGGTGTCCTTACAAGAAGAGGAAATTAGGATGTAGAGAAACACAGACTGAGGGAAGACCATGTGAAACCCTAAGAAGAAGGCGGCCATCTACAAGCCAAGGAAGAAGGCCTCAAAAGAAGCCAGCACCAATGACACCTTGATCTTGGACTTCTTGCCTCCGGGACTGTGAGAAAATAAATTTCTATTGTTTAAGCCACCTGGTGGTACTTCGTTATGGCAGCCCTAACAAAGCAGTACACCCACTGAGTATATTCCCACAGTGTACACTGTATTCCCATGGTGAACGATATTGATCTTCCTTCAAGTGCTTTATATTCAGCCAAAACTGAACTAATTTACCATAAGCAAAAAATTTTTTAAAATGTATGTCAGTATGGTTGCAAACCTCAGTGCACTTGCTATTTTGTTTTTATTGGAATATAAGCAGTAATCTGGAAACAGTCATTACCGAGAGCAATGGAAAGCATAGGTAACTGAAACCACTCCTAACTTCCCGTCAGACTTACTCTTTGCATTAAAGCAGTGCTAATACAACATAAAATTGAACACACCTTACCCATTTAGGGTCTGCCCATTTCGTAGTGGTGATGTTAATGAGGCAGCCAAAAGGAAAGTGGAAATAGGGATAAAGAGTCAACAAAACCCAAATTGGTTTATCATCTGATTACTCAAGGGTTAATGATGCTCACAGAAAATGATTACCTTCATGTGTTAAGTTTCTATCGCTACTATACCAGATTACCACAAACTTGGTGGCTTAAAACAACACCAATGTATTATAGCTCTGGAAATCTGACATCTGAAGCAAGTCTGGGTTAAAATCAAGGCATCTTCAGGGCTACATTCCTTTCTAGAGACTGTAAGGGAGAATCTTTTTCCAGATTGTAGAGTCTGCTCACTTTCCTTGACTCACGACCCCATTTCTCCATCTTAAAAACCAGCAACGTCAGATGAGTCCTTCTCATGCCGCATCCCTCTGACCTCCTCTTCTGTCTCCCTCTTCTACTTTTAAAAACCCTTGTAACCTGAGCCCGCCTGAGTAATCCAAAATACCCTCCACATTTTAAGACCAATTGATGAGCAACCTTAATTCCACCTGCAACCTTAATTCCTCATTTGCCATTAAACCTTACACATTCAAAGTTTCTGGGGATTCAGACATAGACATCTCACGGGGAGACATTATTCAGACTATTACACTTTATAACATCATTTTAGGTGGGAAATATGATTATCTGAATAATGGGAATAGAGACAACTTTTCAAAATCCACAGAGAACAAAAGCTTAAACAGATTTTTCCTGAAGCATAATGGTTAGCATGCAGTGAGTATTCAAGTACATTGTCACAAAACTTAGTTGAGTAGCAATATCCATTCTGTGTACTTGAAAGGTCCTCGATATCACTATTAATCAGCAAATTGCAAATTAAAACTGCCATTAGGTACCACTACACACCAACAGAATGACTAAAATTAAGAATACTGATAATATCAAGTGCTAGTGAGGACGCAGAGCAACTGGAACTGTCATGCATCACCAGTGACAATATAAAAGGGCGCAACCACTTTGAAAAACATTTTGGCAGTTCATTATAAAGTTAATAATTCACTTATCATATGACTAGCTATTTTACTTCTAGATGTTTACCCAAGATAATGAAAACATATGTCCACACAGACATAAATGTTTACGGCACCATTATAACAGTCCCAAACTGAAAACAATCCAAATGTCCAGCAACAAGTGAATGAATCGACAAGTGGTGGTATATCCAAACAATGGAATAAAGCACCAATAAAAAGAAACAGGCTGCTAATACAAGCAACAACATGAAGGCATCTAAAATGCATTTTAGTTGTGTACATTTGTCAAAACGAACTATATACCTAAAATGAATATATTATGCCTTAGTAAAAATGATTTTAAAAACAATTATGAAAAGAAAATAACTTTTAGAATAAATGTAATTATAGTAGTAATATGGAAGATATGGTCTAGAAAAACTCAGAATTCATATGCAAAAGATAGAGATAGGAGAATATGAAAGGTAAGTTAAGAAATGGGAAGTTAGCTTCAGGAGACATGAAAATTATCTAAAAGTTCTAAAAGAAAGAGAAACATGAAAAAGTCATGTCTTTAAAGTTCTAAATGATTGTTTTACTTAGAATTATATACCGAGGCAAATTATTTTTTCATTGTAAAGGGAGGACTAGTTCCCAGTACCCTAAGCCTCTGGCATCAAATAGGCCTGGGGCAATGGAAAATGATGGTAAAAACTGGGAGGAAGGAGAAAGGTATAACTAGAGTGTTCCCTCCCTGTCTCTGTGATCAGTACCATCTCCTGAGTCTTCACTGACCCAACTCCTGGGCACTGTCATGGTTCCATGTTCCATGCCCTACCTCTTGAGTGCCTCCTTTTCCCCTCCAGTTCTAGGCTGATAAAGTCCTCTGCTGTTGCTCATCTTTCAATTACTTCACCATCTAATACTTGTCTTTATTTTGGGTTCGTTTTATAAACTTAGTAATAATGTGACTGGTACTTATTTTTGTTATAAAGAGTACAGCTATTTCACTATTCATCCATCACCTGGTAACCAATTTTTTCTATTAAACTCCTCCGTTGAAAACCTGGTAGTTACTTTTCTGACTAGACCCTGATTAATGTTCCCATTATCACCACTCCTATTCTACATTCCACCCAAGGACTCTAGCCATCACAGTAAGAAAAGAACAAAGGTGATCCTAGTCCTCATTGTAAGAGAAAAAACAACAATGGTAAAATAAAGACCATTCCAAATAAATTGTGAAAGTTTTCTGCTAACTGATACTCAAGAGGAACTTCTAAAAATTCATTTTAAGAAGAAAGAATATGGTCCCAGAAAAGAAATATCTTCTGGAAAGTCTGAAGGAAAGAAAAAAGAGTAAGCTCTAAACATCATTAGGAATAAGAAATGAGAAGAGCTTTAAAAATTAGAAGAGAATTCTGGTCAGGCTGGACTATTAAAGACACACAAACCTTTCTTTTCTTATTCCACCCTTCCTCCCAAATGCATAGAAATGACAGAATATATTTTCAAACATCTTTAAGGATGTAGATTGCACTCAAAACAAAACATCTCCACAGACCAGAAACAGAACGGAAATATACAGTGGTAAGTGAGGGTAGAAGCCACAGACTTACTAACACAGTCAAAAGTTATTTGTTACAATGAGATAATTACAGTGTATGCAGAAGAAAAAGATGGAAATATTAAAGAAAATTCAGAAATGGTAATGGATGTTGAGAACAAAGGTGACCCTCTACTGTCATCCTGATATAAGAAAACACTAAATTTATATATTGAAAGAATATACCATTTTCCAGAAAAAATTGACATAGAGCTTTTGACACCAAGCCATATCCTGGTGAATGTTTTACTTCAGCAATTAAAACTTTCTGCATAAGTAACTATGGAGCTATCAGTAATCACTTTAAATGGAAATGGATTAAATGCTCCAATCAAAAGACACAGGGTAGCAGAATGGATAACAAGACCCATGCATATGCTGTCTATGAAAGATCCACTTCAGATCGAATAACTGACACAGACTGAAAGTAAACAGATGGAAAAATATTTCACGCAAATGGAAATGAAAAAAAAAAGCCCAAGTAGTGATACTTACATCAGATAAAATAGACTTTAAAACAAAAGCTGTAGTAAGAGACAAAGAAGGACATTACATAATGATAAAGGGATCAATAAATCAAGAGGACATAACCCTAGTAAACATATACACCCAACATAGGAGCACCTACATACATAAAGCAATTATTGACTGACGTATAAGGAGAGATCAACAGTAATATGCTCATAGTAGGAGACTTTAACATCCCATTGACACCAATGGACAGAACTTCCAGACAAAAAATCAACAAGGAAACAATGAACCTAAAAGACACACTATACCAGATTTATTTAATAGATATTTTGAGAGTATTTTACCTCAAAACAGCAAAATATACTTTCTTCTCGAGTACATGTGGAACCTTTTTCAGAATAGACCACATGTTAAGACACAAAACAAGTCTCCATAAATTTAAAAAGATTCAAATCATATCATATAAAGAAAAAATAACACTGTATACTAACCACCTAGTAATAACACACATGAGTATATCCTTCTGTGCTTTTTCCCCAATATATTTTTATAAATTAAGATATGTGACTCTTGTTCACATGCCTCATCAGCATGTGAGTAAAATGAAATTATATTAACATTTGTATCCCCACCCCACCCCACCCCATCCCCAAAAAATTATGCATAAAGGGCAAGTCACTCCAAGGTGGAGACAGAATCAGGCTAACCTCAGATATAGTCACGATAATACTCAGGGCCAAAAGATAATTAAGCAATAGCTATAAAGATCTAGGGGAAAGAAAGTAGAAGCCAAGAGTATTATACCCAGCCAGGTTGCATTTAATTTGAAATAACAAGTGCCTTTGAACAGTTAAAAGAAAGAAATAGAAAACCTATGCAGCCTTCACCTCCAACTGGATATATAAATCAAAGTAAAGAAATTTGTAATGACGAAGCAGTGACAAAAAGCCTGTGGTGAACACTGAATCTGTCTAAATATCATATAAAATTACAAACAACTATCATAATTACAATTACAGAACCAATGTAAATGTTTTAAACCTTGGCAAAATTAGAATAAGATAACTAACAAAATTGGAAGGAGGAAAAGGGACTTGAGACTGTTAATTTCCTTATTCTTTATGGCAGGAAGTCAACTCATAGAATCTAAAATTAGTACATGTGGTTAAATATGATAATGACTCTAACTTCTTACCCACTTTTATTTTTATGGTTTTACAATTATTTTGTGAGAAGGAACATTTATCAGCAGTTTTCATTTTCACTTTTCTTTTTCTGGTGTTAAATTCAATTACTTGTTCTTCATTTCAGTTTCTTTTAGTAAGTTGAATTTTATAATATAGGTAAAATTAAATTAGACTTTCTATTAAAAAGTATGGCACAATTTTTATAAAATTAGAAGCCTGAAATAATGTTACTGATGATATGAGATTCAAGGTTATTTTATAGTTTCTCCTCTGAACTTTGCCAATTTGCTTGAATTTTTTAATGATAGAGTAATTAATCAATAATAAATATGCCCAATAACAAAACATTGATATTTTATCCATTAAAAACAATTATCAAATATTATGAGATTTACTCTTAGCAATTAAGTCATTTTTACCATTTAAGTCTTCTTAAGAAATCTTGATCCCTTCCTTTCAAGATTGAAAATGAGATACTGTATCGCTGCAAATGCTTTTGAGCAAGCCATCAGATATCACCAAAATGCCCTCACTAGCATTATCATTGCCATAAAGAAATGTTTTCTTCCCATTTCTCATTTCCTAAGCTCATGAGCACCCTTTTTTAACAGCCAGATTAATGTCATGTGGAAAAAAAGACACTTGTCTTCACTGCCATTTCTTCACACAGCATGTTAAAAACTCACATTCAATGACCACAACCAACTTATTGTTAAATATTTACTATTTTCTGTAATACTAAGTCAAAGTTAAGAAGCACATAGCTGAGTTAAAGGCAGACTGTTCTCTGTGAATAAATCATGCGGTTACTGGCACCCCAAAAAAGGCTCTTTCATTGAAGCAGCAATGTCCTTTGTTGCTTACTGATCTTTGAATAACTTCATTCCTATCTATACCATGGCTCAGAAAATAATCACTAACCAAACAGAAGTTTTCTTCCAAGTAATGAATAAATAAAATACAGCTAAGCATTTCTCCTTTATGTGCCCAAAACCCAGTGTAGAATCTACTTATCAGTGGTCTAACTACATTGTTCTAGATTGCAAGCCATTGATTTTTTTTCTCATTTTGCTTTCCTGCTAAACATACTTGTGATTTATTTGACAAGTATTTTGTACACTTCTTATTGGTACCAATTCTTCCTATAAGGAGAAAGACTTTGAATCTTACTTTTGTATTTTTGGAATTGATAGTAGTTAAGACTCTCATTAGCAAGTGACAAACCACATCAAAGTAGCTTTAGCAAAAAAAAAAAAAAAAAAAAAAAAGGAAGTAGTGAACTCACATATCCAGGAAGACCGAGGGTGGTCTTCTGTCACAATAAGATTTTTTAAAATCAAACTATATCATCTAAACTCTGCCTCTCTCTACCTCGTGGCTCTACTCTCCTCAGAACTGACTTCATCCTCAAGAGGCACTCTCAGTGGGGCAGAAATTAAAACCACCACTCCAGGCTTGGACTTTCAAAAGAGTTTATAGTCCTAGATAAAGGATAAAGTAGTCTGTTGGGTACCATATCAGTCTCCAAAGGGGACTCTGATGGCCTAGCCTATATCAGAGCTAACATCAGGGTCTGGACAAAGAGACATACATGATTGACAGCCTCACCAGAATTACATGCTGGTCAGGCAGGGAAAAAAAGCTAATATTCACTAAAACTTCTTCTACATCTTCAACAACAAAAACCAACAATCTTATATAGAAAATAATTAGTTTGTGTTTTCTGGAAAAACTTTATGAGTTTACCAAAGTGATGGGTTTAAAAACTTCACTAAAACCAAACCACTTATTAAGAAATTATCCTAATTAACAACATCATGGGCTGGGGCAAATCCTACAGAAAAAAAAAAAAAATCCCACAAAATCCTCCTTTAAAATTTTTCTGGCTCTTTCCTCTTCCCATGTTTTTTTCTTGTGCAAATTTTTGCTTTTGGGAAATCATCACACTCAAAGATTTATTTGTCCCAATTCATAGATTCACAATTCACAATGAATATTCTCACTGGAATCTACTTCACTATTTAAGATTTTTAAATTATTATGAGGTAAAGTATTTATTTGTTATTTTGTTATTTTGATCACTACTTTTGTCCTAATTTTTATTTCTACAAAATGTGAATTTAACAATAGCATGTAACTCACACAAAGTGTTATTCAAAACAAACTACGCCCTGTTAACTGAATGTTATTTTTGAGAAAATGGCCAAACAGCACTTGTGGTGCATTACGATAGTTATAAACATGTTCACAAATATTCGACATTCCATTGAGAAGTGAGGTTTATGTCCCCTGCCTTTGAAACAGTACTGACTTTAGTGACTCGTTTCTAATTGGCCTAGTGCAGAGAAGTGACAGTGTGTGAGTTCTAGGGCTAGGTCATAAAAGGCACCATAACTTCAACCTTGTTTACTAAGAGCTCTAATTTGGAGGCTTGAGTCACCATGAAAAAGGCTCAACTATCGTGAAGTGCAACGCTGTGAGGAAGCTCAGGCCACATGTAGAGGCCATACTTAGATATCTGACATATCTTCACCCAAGGTCTGAGCCAACAGCCAGCATTAACCAACAGAATGTGAGTAAAGATGGCTCCAGATGAAACCAGCCCCTTCCGTAAAGTCACTCCCAGCTGTTCAGTGTTCTCAGCCGAGGCCCTATCTTGGTGTAAAAACAAGCCATTCCTGCTCTTAAAAAATTGTTGTTTGAATTCTTGATTTATGAAATCTCTGAATTTAATAAACTGGTTCCTTTAAGAGGCTAAGAGCTTGGGGGTAATTTGTTATGCAACAATAGATAACTGGAGCAGGCATACCCTTGTAAAGCATTAAAAATATAGTGGTTAATACCACTCCCCTAAAAACATAATGGTTAAAGTAAGATTCTATTGTATACACATCAGCTGGGCAAAAACTAGGGAGCCTAAAAATATAATTGTGACAAAGATGTGGAGCAATCAAAACTCTCATACACTGCTTTTTGGGAATGTAAACTGGTCAACCATTATGGAAGACAAATCTGGCAAAGTCTAGTAAAAATATTCCAGCACATGCCTAGTGACCTCAGTTCCACTCAGGGAAATACAGCCTAGAGAAACTCATTTATCCATTAGGAGAAATGTATAAAAAATACATTGCAAAATTCCTTGTAATACCAAAGAAATTTAAAGCAATCTAAGTATCTAGCAAAAATGAGAATGGATAAATAAACAGAAGTGAATTCACATGATTAAATTCTATGCAGGAAAAAAAAAATGAATGAGAGCTACAAAATCAACATGAATGAACCTAGAAGCATACAACTAATGGGGGGGGGGGTAATTGCAGAATACCTCTAAGTATGATACAGTTTAATAATCCAAGTTTTCTATGTACATATATTTCAGCATAGTAGTTAATAGCAAAAGATTATGAAGCCAGACTAACTAATTGGTTCAAATTACATACACATAGCAACTAAATGTCTCTGAGAGAGTTACCTAATCCCTCTGGGATTTAGTTTTCTCATCAGTGAAAGGAGGGACAATATTAACTAAAAATACTACTTATCTCATAGAAAATTTAGCACTTTTAAAGCCCTTAGAAGAGGGCCTGGAATACTGCAAATGCTCATTTGGCTAATATTTTATTTATAAGATTTAAAGAGTGCATGAAAATCATAAACACTAAATTCAGGATAAGGATTATTTCCTGGGGAAATCTTCACTGAATATCCATATTAAATTTGTGAAATGACACTTTTGGACTGAGCCAGTGTGGAAATGCCTCTCTTGGTCAATAAACAATAGAAATGCTCAGCAAAATAGAACAATAGTACACAATCTCAAATGATTTCAGAAGAAAACAAAGGACATACTCAGGCACTGGAAATGAAAGGGAGCTGAAGGCCACAGTGCAAGCAGGAACCAATGCAAAGATGGCCCATGGGATAGTGGACTGGCTGGAGGCCCTAGGGACTGGCTGTTGACGTTTCATTGCCATTAATGTTGGGAGAGGAGATGTGGCCTTAAGTACATACTAAGAGAATAGCAGATACTTCTGTATTAAACCTGGAGCCTAAAGACTGACTATTATTGAAAAGGGTACTAGAAAAACTCCAGCCTCCATCCCTGGCTAATAAGAGGAAAGAAGCTGTCATTTTGGGGGAACATGTAGAAAAAAAAAGATAGTTTGAGAAATCACATCTTCAAGTCTGAAACTCACACAAATGTGAGGTCACAATGTGTGGTGTAGAAACTCAAGCAGAGGATTAAGAAAGAAACGTGCCTAGGACAAGTTAAACTCCTTTGTCAGACATAAATGCAAAACCATATAGTGGTGACACTTCCATAACCCAATATTCCTTTGGGAAAAATATCTAAAATGATATCAAAAAAATTTACAAATCATGTGAGGAAATCAATTGCCTTGAGGGAGAGATGGCAAATACAACAAAATTGGAAATTAGCACTCTAAGGACCAAAAAACTAAGTAATCCATCCTCAAATATTAAGTTTTAGGAATATGAGAAGATTGGGAAGAGAACCAAATGAAAATCCTAGAAAATGAATGCATAGCCATTGAGCAGAGAACCAGAAGACTATTCTTTTTTAATCCTTCCCCAGCCCCCAAAACCCTCTCCCATTTGGCAACTATGATTGCATAGTAACATATACACAGATGAAGACATAATTTAAAACTCAGATTGTGGCACAAAGAGATGAAAAGTGTGTAAAAGTTTACTGAGACTTGCAGGATAAAATGAGATCCAAAATGTATCAAAGAGAGAACACTGTTGTGGTGTGTTCAAATCTAAGACCCATGGAGCCAATTGAGATTAATTATGAGCCTTTATTAGCTGGCCGGGACTGACTCTACCACGCAGGGTTAGAGGAGATCAGCCTGGGGTCTTTGTTTGAGGCAGTTTATGAAGCCTCTGACTACATCTTAGAACAAAGAGAGAGAGTAAGGAAATTACAGAAAGCAGAAGTTAACCGTTAATGCCCTTTACAAAGATAAATGTAGCTGGGGAATTGCTAGATCAAACATAGCCTGGTAGACAGTCTTGTTATCTGTATCTTGGAATGTTGTGCCTCTTCCTGGGACTTTGGTACCTCGGGAATCACCTCCTTGTTACCGATTTACTGGGAAGTCTTCACTCTTACAATTTTAAAAGAGGCAGCTCACAAAGCCCAAAACTACATTCAACAAATGAGCCGTTTACAGAAGCAGAAGTCGACCATTAACGCAATACAAATACACCGCCTCGCACTACACTCTAGTTAATAAGTGAGCAGATTATAGAAGCAGATATTGGCCATCTTCATATCCTACACATTTCCTAAACCCACACCCAAGCAAGTAGGACAACTTCTGGTATCTAAAAATATTTCTTCTCTGTAGCTAACTTAGCTAGTTGGCTCACTTTGAAAATTTTCCAACCTTAACAACACTAGATATTCAATTTTCAGAGCAACAATGACCGAGAAATTTCCATTAAAGAAATATTAGTTTTAGATTGAAACATGCATCAAACAATGGAAAGGTAAATAAAAGTGAATTTACACACAGGATACAGCAAAGAGTAACTATAGAGTATCGAAGAACATAAGGAAATCTTCAGAGCAACTAGAAAGAAAAAAGTTACCTACAAAGCATGACAATTAGATAGATTTTACCAGCAAGCACAGATACTAGAAGATCACAGAATAATACCTTCAAGAGCTGAGAATAAATACTGTCAAACTACAATCCCATTTCAAGTCAAGCTCTCTTCCAAAAGTGAAGAAAGCAGAGAAGACAAACCAGAAGACATAGTCTTCTGGTTCTCTGCTCAATGGCTATGTAGTCATTTTCTAGGATTTTCATTTGGTTCTCTTCTCGAATCTTCAGTCCTTAGTAAGAGAAATATTTTTTAAATGTACTTCTATAAGAAAGAGAGCCCATGAGAAGGATTAGGATACAAGAAACAATAATAAACAAAGAAATTAGCAAATATGTTAGTAAGCATTCACCATAAATAAAATAAAAATTTGTGAAATGTATAAAATTATTTTATAGATCTTCTCTTTGAAGCCACAAGGCATTTTTAAGTACACTTTGAAAAACACTGAAATAGGTTTTCTCCAATAATTCAAAGGTGGTTCAACCTTAGTAAATCAATTATTCTGTTATCATAATTTACTACATTAGCATCCATTCCTAATTTAAAATTTAAAAAGTAACTCAGTTAATTATAATGGAAGAGAGCTCTAGTAATGTGATAGTGGTAACCTCCAAGAAACCTATCACAAACATGGACTTTACAGTAAATATTAGAATCATTTGCATTTAAGTAAAGAACTACACCCATTAGTATTCAATACTCTCTTGAGACCTTAATGCAATAATATCAGACAAATAAGCAGAAGTTTATATATTAGCACTTGAGGAGTAAAATGTGTTTACATTAAAAATCTAAGAAAATAAATGAAAAATGACTGGACTTAATAAGAAAGCAGAATCAACCTATGAAAAAATAGTTTTTCCATATGACTCAAATAAACAATTATAATTGAAAATATAATTTTAAAAGACCCATTCACAATATTAACAGAAAATTTATCACACTAAAGAATAAATGTAACAAAAAATGAATAAGATATGATTGAAGAAAACTGTAAATCTTTATAGAAGAACATAGAATACAACTTGAATAATATAGAGAACCAATATGCGCCTAGATGCAGAGTGACAATCTCTCAAATTAAACGTCAGATAGGCTCCTTTTCTACTAGGCCTCATCCTTGTCTTCGGCCAGCCTAGTCCAGTTTTTAAAATAATTCTGCTCAGTCAGTTTAGTGAGAGTCCCTCACCCTTAATATCTGATCACTATAACCATCCTTTAGCAAGAACCCTGTTAATTTAGTTTATCAAGAATCGCCCTACCCTGACATTTCCTCTTTGTAATTTTTTACCTACTAATACCCCACTCAGTTCACTGGCTATTCATCCCCACTTATCTTTGTTGTATTTGGTGTTGAGCCTAATCTCTCTCTCTCCTATTGTAATACAGTAATTCTGAAAAAAGTTTTCCTTATCAGTATAACAAATGTCAGAATATTTTTTTTTCTTTAACGAAGTCAATATTGTAGTCTTTTCAAATTAATCCATAAATTCAATATTTTCCAATAAAAATCCTAGAGAAGTTTTAAGGGGTTTATTAATCTTATTCTCAAAATTTCATGAAAGAGTACAAATGTTAAATTCTACAAGATAATTTTGTAAAATAAGGACAGGTAAGTTGTCTGCATGTCTGAAGACTCTATAAAGCTACTCAATTTAAACAATATGGTACTGGTGAGGAGACAAATAGATCAATAGAAGACAACAGTTTAAAAATGTCCCAAGAATTTATAGGAATTTATAATCCCAGGCAGACTGCATATCTAAGCAGTGGTGGGAAAAATAAACTAATATGTAAATGGTATTATGCCAGCTGGTTATTTATTTGAAAATCTTAAAAAATTATGACAAACATAAAAACAAATATGAGATGGATTAAAAATTAATTCAAATAGTAAAAGTATATGTTTATTAGAAAAAAATTGGAATAGCATCTTTATAACTTTGAATATGTCTTCCTAAGCAAAATGCAAAATCCAAAACCCAGAAGCAATAAGGAAAAGACTGAATACTACAATTTTAAACCATGAGTTAAAACTGTATGACAGAAAAAGCTCATACACAAATACGACACCCCATACAACTATAAAAACAAAGTAAACTAAAAAACTTTAAAATAAATAATAATCTGCAAAATTTTTTACAAAAAAATAATATTCTGTAAAAATGACTCTAACAAAAGACATCCCAGCTAAAAGAAAAACATGAATAATTCATAGAAAAATATAAATAGCAGAACTTTTTTTTGTAGAAAGCTCAGTTATATCAGGAATCAGAATCAAGGTAATGCGAATGAATACAAGATACTAAGACAGTATAAAAGACTGAGAGAGGTCATTTTCGCATATAAGAATTTATGAAACTTTATGGGAAGTTGCTTGGGATTGGAGTGAAAAACAATAAATATTGAGGTGTACGAGACGTGGAATATAAGAAATGCTGAGGTTAAACAAGAGTTCAAGGACAAGAAATTCCAGGTAATAACAGAGAAGCAGGCCTGGAAAACAAGTGGTCCAAACTAGAACAAGAATTCTAAAAGCTTCCAAAAAATTGGCTTAAAAAAAAAGATCTAAGATGGATCTCAATAAAACAGAGGATACAAATAAAAAGCAGGATGATATTAAAGATTCGGCAAACAGAAAATATACTTTTAACAAAAAATAAAGTAAAACAAAGACTTTACTAAAAATAACAAAAAACCTAAACAAGAAAATTGCAGTCTAAAAATGAAGCACATTAAAACGTGGTGTGAGTTTTGAGCAATTGATGGAGTATAAGAAATAGAATCCATTTTTTTTTTAACTGGAGAAACATTTTATTTTGTATGGTAGGCAGAATAATGACTCTTCAAGATGTCTGCGCCCTAATCCTTAGAACCTGTGTATGTTACCTTACATAGCTAAAAGGACTTTACAGATGTGATTAAGATTATGAATTTAAGACCTGGACATTATTTTGGATTATCCAGGTAGGCCCAATGTAATTACATGAGAACATTTTCAGGCTATGGTCAAAAAGAAATGTGAAGATGGAAGAAGGATCAAAGAAATGCAATGTTACTAGCTTTGAAAATGGAGAAAAGGCAAAGAAATAAATTCTTCCCTAGCACCTTCAGAAGGAACCCACCCTGCTGACGCCTTGATCTTTTAGCTCAGTGAAACCCATGGAAGACTTCTGACTCTCCAAACCATAGATTCGTGTTGTTTAGTAGGCCACTAAGCAACGTGTTGAATTAGCAGAGCACTGAGTTTATAGTAATTTGTTACAGCAGCATGAAGGTACTAATGCACTCCACAAGGTTTAGGAGTCAGGAGACACCAACAGGTGGTTCTGGATTGAAAAGTATTTCACAGTCAAAGTGGCATAAATTTATTTTGATTCCTAACCTTTTATGATCAACCTAACGCAATGTAAAATAAGATAAGCATTAATCATCCAAATGACAGAACTTAGAAAGTGGAAGGAGTAATAGATGGAAGAAAGTCCTTATCTTACAAAATAGGAATTCAGAGACATCACTGAAAGTTGATGGAACAAGAAAGCGAGATTTTAGTATAAAATTCTAAGTTACACAAAGGTATCAATAGAAGACCTATAGGTAGTGTGATTGACTATCAAAAAAAAAAATAGGATGAAAAGGGAGAAAGTAACATGGGGAAGTATAAGAGAGTATCTAGAATTGAAAACCCAGCAAACAGCAATATAAATGTAATAGAGTCATAAAATATATTTCACAATCTACTTGGGGTAGAAAAGAGTAGCTCCTTTACCCCTTATCAATCCAGTTTCTCCCTCCCCAATTCCCTACCCTCTGGCCAGGGGAGGAATTAGTTTTTATGCAATTCAATTTAATTATGAAATTCAGACTGATAAATCAAGTAGCTCCTTTAGAAAATATTCATTCTCTCTGAGAGTTCTTCCCTCCACCTGATTCTCTACCTGAGATAAGGTGTCTCCAGGAAGAGAGGGAGAGGTTTACCTGTGTATTCTTACTGCACTGGGGAAAGGGGATCCTGCCCCCCATGCTGGGCCTCTGATATGACTGGCCCACATCTGCGGCTCTTGGGCACTGTCCTTCTACGTCACCACAATGCTGGCATTGAGTCTACATCATTCACTCTTTTGTGTAAGACACCCCAGTCTGCTCCAGCCCTATTGAGTTCCCCCTCCTCTCAGCTCACATCATGTTTTGTCCACATTAGATGTTTGGCTGACCCCTACACTGATTTTTAGGCACCTGTAGCTCTGAACATATGATGTACTGTCATTTGTCGTGAGATTCCAACTGATGCTTTGTTACTAATAATTAAAATACCAAAAGTCCTCCTGGATTGAAGTAATCCCCTTAACCACATTCTTTCAGTTACTTGCAGTCTAACACATATTCTTGAGTAAGCAAAAAAGGAGACATGACAGCTATGGCCCCACAAATACCCATGAGATTATGACCACGAAGGATGTCATGGTAGAAATGTGCATAATTGTTGATGTGCTTACTTGTGGCAGTTCCTGTGTTATCACAGTGCTCTGGTGTTACTCCTTACTTTCTTCGTCTCACCAGATAGCCTGTAGGTGCCGGCAGGCAGGAACTGGTCCTATGTCCCTCTGAATACAACTGGCAGTCCTGTCACATAATGTATGTTGACTGATTGCCCAAATGTTGGCCTGAGAATAATCTGGACACATTAGTCCAATAAAACCATAAACTAAATGGACTAACATAAACTGTTGATTCTGGTACATGAGCAAAAAAATTAGATTTCACAGCTATTTTCCTGTATCAGTAGCATCACAGTGGAATGTTCATGGGCTTTAAAATAACATATACCCAGAATAATACCTTGGCCCTGTCCTTCACTGGTTGTATAAATTGAGGAAGTTACTTGGCCTCACTTACACTCAGTCTTCTCACTTGTAAAATGGGGATTTATGAATGCAAATAAAATTAAAACAAGTGAAAAAGAGAAAACATCTCATGCATCTAGCACCCTTCCTGGTTAAGATTAGGTACACAGTGGATGTTAGTTCTTTTCCTCCTCTCCCTTTCCCTCGAAGAGGAGGGGGAGGTAATATACCTAGGGGTATAGGAGAAGAAGAAACCTCAGACATCAAAAAGGCGGTGTCTGATAACTCTGTGGGCCCAGGAGTTTTCTTTTTTGCCCCTGGCATCTGCCCTGCTACAGTTGGGCAGATTGTGAGTGACCATGGGACTGGACCTAAGGCCAGTCTTTAGCCAAACTCTTACAGTCTGTCTGAGGGCTTTGCTGGCCAGGTTCCCTGTTAAGACAAGTGCCCCTTTGTGCTTGTTCCTTCCATTTTTAGAAAGATGACTCATTTGCTCTCTATCTGAGAGATAAATGCCTTGTAAACTGTGGTCCTTGCCCAGATCTGTGACTATATTGCAGGAGCTTGCAAGGTTCACAGGGTCCTGGCATTTCCTGAGGTGGTATCACCATGGGATTAAAAGCCTGACCTAGAGTGGCCTTCTCCTGTGCATCCAGACAGAAAAGAGCCTTCACACCTAGACAAGAACATGTAAGGAACACCATGGCAATAAGCAAAGATAAAATCCACTCTAGTCAAACTCTTGTCCCCCGGGGTGGGGTGGGGAAGAATCCCCTTTTTGTAAACATTAGCCAAGGGTTGCTCTTTTGTCTGGGTCATATGGGAAATCACGTTATTCTAGAAAGGAAATGAAGTGGCATTTCTTGGCAGCCAATTTTAAATTCTGTATTTTAAATCATTCAAAGAGTTTCTGCAGCTGGCGGAAGATAGAAACTTATTTGAAGAGAGGAAGGAGAAACTCATCAAAGAATTACAACTCCTCAGGGTAATTTTGATCATAAATAGGACAGATGCCATCTGTCTAGCTTGGCTCCTTCATTCATTTATTTGTTCATTCAGAAATATTATTAGGATGTAGTGTGAGGCCTTCTGTTACGTACTCGTGATACAAAGATGATAAGACATAAAGTAGGGGATATAAATGTGAACAAGTAATTAAAAATCACATAAGACAGTTGCAATAAAAATGCATAAGCAAAGCTCAGTGATAGCAGGGCAGAAGAGCTATGAAAGTCTGATGGGAAGGAGTCGGGAACATTTTACAGTGTAAGTAAGCTCTGGGCTTTTGTTTAACAATGACTAGGTCTCTTTTTATAGATGAGGAAAGACATTCCAGCCAAAGAAAACAAGTGTTAAGCCACATTATATGTACAGGAACTGCAATTAATATTCTGAATTACTGGACTACCAGACAGCAACGGGAAAGTGTTAAGACATGAAGTTGGAGAGGTAATGTGAGGTTGCATCATGAGAGGCATGAGATGCCATACTACGATCATTGGACTTCACCTTGCAGGTTATGGGAAATCACTGAAGGATGTTAAGTAGAAAAGAAAGATGATGTGAGCTAAGTTGCATTTTAGAGCTTAGGCTGGAATCAGAAAGAATGATCAGAGTGAAAAGAGTGTCATAGCAATCCAGTAAAAAGGCAATCAAGTTCCAAGTAAAGCACACATGAGAGGACAGATTGCAGGACGTGCTGACCATTGGATTAGAAAGTGAGGCACTCCCGGGTTTGAGGCTTGATAAGAGGATTTGTGCAGGGATATAGTGAGTTAATATGGCTGTCGAGAAAGTGGTCGGAGATGCTGTTCTCAGCTCATCAGAGAGGACTGGATGGGCATATAGGTTTGGGAGTCATCATGCATAGTACAGGTGGTAGTTGAATCTGTAGGCATAGAGATCATTTCCAGGAAAACTTATATGAGCAGAAGTCACAAATAGACAGTTCAAGGCATAATATCGCAGTAGCTATGTTTGATCTGGCTTGCATTATGCTTTTGAATATTTAAATTCATTGCCAACATTTAAAATTTAGGTGATATAACAAAGAATGCAAATCTAAAGTTCCGGCTTTTCTGGAAAAAAAAAAAATCAGAACATCTGGCAACAATGGGTCTGCATGCTCATAGTAACAATTGGCCAAAACTTGCTGCCCCTTTAAAAATGGCATCCAGCTCACCTCTTTGTCTTCCTATCCATCCTCGCTTACTTACACCATCTGTTTCACCCCACCGAAATCCTGAGTTCACAAAGAAAGGGCTAGAGAACGGCAACAATAAAGGGTCCTGCAGCAACAGAATAATACCCTTCAAAGGCACCCACATCCAAATCCCCAGAACCTGTGAAGAGGTTAGGAAACATGGCAAAGGGGAATTAAGGTTGCAGATAGAATTAAGGTTGTTCATCAGCTGATCTTAAAATAGGGAGAGGATCATGGATGACCCAAGCGGGCCCAATATAATCACAGAAGTCTTTAAAAGTGAAAGAGGGTGACAGAAGAGGAAGTCGTGCAGCATAAGAGGGACTCAGCCTCATGTTGCAGGCTTTGAAGAGAGAGGAATGGAAGAGTTCTCAAAACTGGAATAGAAAGGAAATAGAGGAGAGTCAGAGAAGATGTAACTACAGAAACATGGTCAGAATAATGCAATATGAGGAAGACTCGACCAGCCATTACCGGCTTTGAAAATGGATGAGGCCCATGAGCCTCTAGAAGTTGAATAAGGCAGGGAAATGGATCCTCTCGTAGAGTCTCCAGAAAGGAACACAGCCCTGCTTATACCTTGATTTTAGCCCAGCAAGACCTGTGTTGGACTTCTAACCTACAGAGCTATAAAATAATATATTCGTGTTATTTCCAGCCACTAAGTTTGAGGTTACGACAGCCACAAAAAACTAATGCGTGGCTGGTAGAAAAGGAGTAAACAGGGAACGAAACAGAAAAACCAAAGAGATGGGAGAGAGCCAGAGGGAGTGCACTAAGATAATCACGAGATGACCATTTTTAAGAAGATACTATCAGATGATACTGAGATGTGAAGTTCAGTTCTGAAGGCAAAGGATGAATGAAATATGTCAATGATGTCCAAACCTAGTGGCATGTCAGAATCACCAAAGGACGTTGTTATAAATCCCATTCCCAGATTTCATCCCAGGCTATTACTTTAGCTCAGATAGGGAGCCAAGTTTAGCCATTCCTAAATGAGATGGCCTGGTGTTTTACTGGATTAAATGAGTACTTCATACTTGTTGACTTAACTCTTACTTTTAACAGATGAAAAGCCATTTGAAATTTAATGGCACATTTTATTATAGCTATTTATCTGCATGATTTTTGTTCCTATGTGGTAATAAATTCCTTGCAGGCCATAGGTGCTGGTCAAATATTTGCTGAATGGTTAAATGAAATGAATGTAGCCAGGAGATGATTCGTTGTTTTCCAAAGCTAGCAAAATGAACAGAGATCGTCTCTTAAGCCTCTTAAAATTAAATAGTTAAGGTTGTTTATGTACATTCACATTAAGTAAATTAAGTTGTAATTTTCTACTTAGATGTCTGGAATCTTCCACTATTGTCAGGTCATTTTAAGCCAGCCAGAGATTAATCTCCAGGGGGCTTGTAGATTAGTGTGACAGGGCACCGCCTTTCATAGTCCCATTCCTGAAATGGCCTTTCGTAATAATGCGCTAGTCTAGATAAAATGAAATGTATCTCTGATCTACTCCCGGAGGTTGCAGAGAATATCAAAAGAGCTGACCTAGGAGCCGGACTCTGAAAATCATTGAGCTACGAGTGCCAGCCTTGGACACTCTTGAGCCACAACAGTCATCCTCCCCTTGGTATAACTCTGCAATTCAAAACCTGACATCTGTGTGGGCCCTGGATACACTAGATCACAGAGACCCGATCTACTTTGCCACCTGGGACAAATTACCAAGGCCAAAGAGAGTGTTGTACGGCCGCAGTTCTAATGCAGGAGCAAAATTCCAAATGCTCTATATTTAACGGAAGGAAAGAAGTCAAGTAGAATTTTCAGGCAAGAAGAAGAGCTATGAGCTGAGATCCAGAGGGTGAAATCTGGGAGATTCTGAGGAGCATCCTGCCTCCTAGGAAGAAGGGGGGATCGATCACTTGTTCGAACAGTAATGTGAATGACTGACAGAGTGCCGACTATGTGTTTTCATGTCGCGATGTCAGGAACAACCGTGACTAAGTTGAAACAGTTGCGACAGAAGCCAGGCTGCAATGAGTTAAGAACACGCTTCTGAAAAGCTCAGCTGAGATAGGAAAGTAGGTCAAGATGCTCGAAGGAAATGCCATAATGAAGGAACATTTTTGTTTTGTTGTTATGTGCTTGGTTTTATTTTTAGAATTAAGGGTACCTGAACATATATACTATCTGTGGAAAGGAGAGGCTAAAAAAAGGGGGGGGGTGGGTGGGAATGATAAAGGAACAAAGATGGAGGTGAAGTGAAGAGATGGAATCATAAACACCAGTCGCAGGTAGGATAAATAAATATGTATCGAATACTTACTATGTTTTAGGCACTGTCCTAAGTGCTGGGAATGAGTAACATAGACATAGATAGTGTCCTTTCCTAGTGGCATTTACAGTCGAGATGAAAGCATGTTTTCTTTCAGTCCTCTTTAGTTGCAAGTGACAGAAATCCAACTAGCTTAAGAAAAAAAGAGTAACTTAAGTATCTGAAAAAACTCCAGGCATAGCTGCCTCCAAGACTCAACAAAACGTTGTCAGGATGTTCATTCCCTCTCACTCGCTCATTCTCACTTTCTTTCACTTCTCACAGGTAGTCTGCACCTCTGGAACAGGAGTTGGGGTAGGATCGATATTAACTCAACCACATGGGCTAAGAATAGAAGAGGATAGTTCCAAAAAGGCAATTTTTGACTTGTTGGTGGGAAGAAGAGACACTGGAGAGGCAAAAAGCAGGAGTCCACTACAGAGGGATTGCCGATGAAAAGAAGGAAATCTTTCTCATCTCTTCAGGCTGGAGTAGAAGGAGGGAAGGGTTGGTGCCAAAGTAGACAACTTTGAAGATGCAGAATGAGAACAGGAAAGTTGATACCTAGTAGATTGGTTTTTCTGAAAGATGCCAGTGCATGTGCAGAGAGGGTAGTGCAGAGGTAAGTTGGGAGACCTGTGGAAAAGGGTTAAGGTTTGGAAGAATGGCTGAAGGAAACTGGAGAAGGAGCTGACCTGTGACAAAAGGATCATTGAGGGTTCACTGATTTTGAAAACCATGAATGTGTCATAGCCCTAATTTGCACAGTTATACAATTTTCCCACAGGTTTGGATCTGAACAATTATAGCTATGGCCATTTATGTGGAAAGGCACAATGAAGAGCCCAATCTTCCTACCCATTCTGGGACAATCCGGCCATCAGACAGACCCCCAGCAGCTGCACTTGCACAGGGCTTCTAAGCCTTCTAGGAGAAGTGATGGAGGAAGAAAGGGAGTAGGCCTGCATGACACTAATTTTAAGTGACACAACCCTCCCACATCTCAAGAAACCACCCACTGAGGACAGGACACTCACTGAGTAGCACGAGGGTGCCCAGTGCTTGGCCCCCTCCTGGCCTCTGGCTCCTTGAAGAGGACGAATGTGCAGGCCGCACCTCTGGCTGGTACCTAGCAATGCTTCATGGCCCTGTCTCTGGTACTTTTCCCTAGCTCGAAGCTATTGAAGAAATAACTTTGTTAAACTCCTCCTGAATACCAGGTACTTTAAATTTGATATCTTTTTTAGCCCTCTCATATTGATAAGATAGATATTATTATCCTAATTTTATAGAAGAGAATAATGAAGCTCAAGATGCGGATAAACTTGCCCAAGGTGACACAGCCAGCAAGGAGAAGGACTGGGGCTGGTAAGGCCACAGCTTGTAGCGTGCCCTCTTGTATTCTGTCATTTGGTATTCTGGAACACTGCTCTCTGCACTGGGCTCCAAAGATTGCTGGAGGCCCTTAATGTATTGTCAGGGTCTGTGAGAATGTTTCTTCCTATAAAGGGCCTGTAATTTGCTTGAGCTTCAGAGACGCTGGCCTGGAGAACTGTGCTTGCTTGTGGGGAGATACCTCTCAGCCCTGAGCAGGTGTGGACAGGAGCGTCAGGAACAAGTACCAAGCTTGCCATGGTGTGGGTTGCAAAGAATAGGGGCCGCCCTGGTTAACCACAGCAGTGTCTTTGCCAGGGATGTGTCAGAGAGGGATGGCTGTGGCTTTCAAGAAAGCCAGGAAGAGGTGTGCAAACTGCCAAGTGAAAAATTTCGAGGACGATAGTGATTACAGCATAAAAATCTTCATTGGTCTTCAAAGAGCAAGATCCAGGGGGCTTGGCACTTCAGTTATAACAACACTCTGGGATGAGTAAGCCCAGCCCAAACACCATTGCAAGTGTCACCCACTCCCACGCTACTTGTCCCCTAGACCAGGGGGACTTGGAAAAATACGAGTTCAAAGGTAGGCACTGCATCGAACATTATATTTAAAAAGCACTTTCACTTTAAAGAAAGAAAGCTCTTATTCCTTCCAAAACCCCCTCCAGGCAGGTATTTTTAAGCCTATCTTACAGGGAAAGAAACAAGAGCTCAGAATGGAAGCTCACACAGCAAGACAGTAAGAGGCAGGGGCAGAAATTAATCCTAGGAACTTCCGGTCTAGGTCATTTCCACTGAGCCCACTTGAAGCACTTTTATCCAGCAATGCTGAAAGAGGTCAGCATGGGGGTCAATTGCCATCTCCTTGAGTTAGCTAGTTAATATATTTTCATCAATGTGCTATTTTCCCCTGCAAACAGTGAAGGAGTCAACAGATGTTTTACAAAGGAATATTTTTTAGTGAAAAGTTATACAATGGGACAAAGGTCTCTAATGTTTCACATTCAATTAATGGGACATTTTCTCTGACTCCTCACTAGGTAAGGCCTTCCTTTAAATAAAGTCAAATATGTCATTTGCTTTCATTGCTGTGGTGAGCTCAGGAAAGGCATATGAATTTTGGCTTTGGTAATAAAAGGGAAGAAAATGGGACTTTGGAAAGCACTGTGTGCTCAACAGTGAATGTTCTTCCTTTGGTCTTTTTCACCATACTTTGTTTTCTGGACCATACATACCCCTTAGAGACATCTGTACGCATCTAAGGTAGAAGCATCACTTGATCAGAGCCACCCATCTGATATGATTTGTTTGACCTCCAGTTTTGTTATTTTTTTCATAGTCTTTAAAAAAAAAATGTTTACCTAGTAATCAATATTTAATATTTGGGTAAGACCATTTAACAAATCTGATTTCCGACCCAACTCAAAAAAGGACAATCCTATTAGAAAATGGGCAAAGCACTTGAATAAACATTTCTCAAAAAAAGAGATATACAAATGGTCAATGAGCATACGAAAAGATGCACAGTACCACTAATCATCAGGGAAATGTAAATCAAAACCCACAATGAAATATCACTTTATACTCATTAGGACAACTATTATAAAAAAGGGAGAGAAAGGAAGGAAGGAATGGAGGAAGGAAGGGAAAATAACAAGCGTTGGTTAGGATCTAGAGAAACTGGAACACTTGTACACTATTGGTGGGAACATAAAATGGGATAGCCATTGAGGAAAACAACATGAAAATAAGAAAAAAAAATAAAAATAAAAAAAATAAAATAAAAAAAGAAAGAAAGAAAGAAAGAAAGAAAGAAAGAAAAGAAGAAAGAAAGAAAGAAAAGAAAGAAAGAAAGAAAGAAAGAAAAATTTACCATGATCCAGTAATTCCTATTCTGGGCATATAGCCAAGAGAATTGAAAGCAATATCTGTACATGCATGGTCAATGAACATTATTCACAATAGCCAAAAGATGAAAGCAACCCAAATGTTCAATGAAAGACAAATATGTGGTATATACATACAACAGAACAATATTCAGCCTTAAAAAGGCAGGAAATTCTAATACATGCTACAACATGAATAAGCGTTGAAGGCATTATGCTAAGTGAAAGAAGCTCGTCAATCACAAAGAGACAAATATGGTATAATTCCACCTATATGAGGTGCGTAGAGCAGACAGAATGTAGACTGATGGTTGCCAGGAGCCGAGCAAAGAGAGGAATGAAGCATTATCGTTTAGTGGATATGGAGTTTCAGTCTGGGAGGATGAAAATGTTCTGGAGATGGATGGTGGTGACGATTGCAGTGTTGTAAATGTACTTATTGCCACTGAACTGTACACTTAAAGTAGTTAAAATGGTAAATTTTACATTGTGTACATTTTACTGCAATAATAATCAGATGTCCATTTTTTTCTTGAGAAAAACAGACTGATATGCAGACATACTGGGCCCACATTTTCAGTCAGCATGTTTATAACAACAGGTAGTCTCTGAGCCCACATCCAAATAGTAGGTTACTATGTGACTCAAGAAACCCACAAGCAGTGGATCTCAGGAAGATTAAATGGATCATGAAGTAAAGAGGGATATAAAGGATAAAGCTTAGGGATCAGGTTTTTCTGGGAATGTGAGTTTCTCTACCAAGGCTCACAGGGCTGGTGACTGGCCAGGTGAGCATTCACTGGCTGGACCACATGGTGCATCTATGTGCCTCTGTGGTATATAGGTCTCAACTCAGGCAAGACCCCGTCATATTTTTTGATCAGGGACCAACACTCTCCTGCATGAGTGTTTTTCCTGGGCCTGGCTGGTCAGATGGAAGACCTCTATAGTACATGATATGTCTCATTTGGGACCCAATTAGCCTGGAGACTTATAAATTCCTGCATCCAGAGTGAGAAACCCAGGAGAACAGTTTCCAGTTGTGGGGGGAAAAATAATAATTTCCTCCCAACTTTCTAAGTTCTTCTGGCTGGGCTAATCATCAAATTAACATGAAACAGACTAAGAGAAGAAAATGTCCAAAATGTATTACAAATGTATATGCAGGGTTATCAGAAGATATGAGACCTGAAGATGTATTGGACTGCTAAAATTTATATACCAGTTTGGACAAATGAGGAGGCGGGGGTCTGAGATTTCAAAGGGAATCACCGAAAATTTACAGGTAGATCAGAAGGAGCAAAACCTGTGGTAAAGAAACTTGCTGGGCCACCCAGAAACCGTGGAACAACGAGGGAAGTTCAACAAACAGGCTTTGCTAGATTTCTCTCTGTTCACTACAGTTAGTTTATATTATGACCTTAGGGTGCTGCTCTTTTCCTTTAAGCAGTATTTTCTATCTGAATTCCTTTAGGCAGGAAAGGGAGAAGGTTAAGGTTCCTTCTGAATCTTTTGTTTCTTAATAACTAATTTAAAAATCAATATACCCTAAAGCATATTTAGGGGTGACAAAACTTCAGTCCCCCTCACAGTTCTGCACATAAGGAGTTCGGAAATTGCCACTTTGTCCTAATGGCAAGTAAAAAGCTGAACAGAGGGAAAAAGAAATAATTCTTCTTGGACTCATAAGAAAGGGGAAGGCACAGGGCAAATATCTGCCAAATATCGGAGAGACAGGCAAACGGTCATAACTTACCAGAGCAGAGACTGAGGAGTAGAAATCACCATGGGAACCAGTGCCAGGATAGGAAAATCTGAACTTCAATTAATTAATTTAAGAAGTCTCAAAGTGAATGAGTCTGAGAGTTAAAAGCTCCAGGGGGAACCAGTGGGGGGCGGTGGCGGAGGGAAGAAGGAGGCAAACTTTTGTGTTATACCTCCCAAACTTCTCCAGATTCTCACAGTAAATACCTGAGAAAAATCTGCTCAGGCTTCCAGCAGGGAAAGAGGAGGAAGAACCATTTTGAAATACACCAGAGCACTCAGTTCTTCTCAACAAGGCCTGCCCTCAGGACAAACTAGTTAACCAGAGACTAATGGATTGAGATATCAGATTTCACATGGCCTGGGGGAAGGTAACCTAACTTGAGCTGACTCTAGCCATTCTCTCATACTTAAGAGGATGGTGATTCTTATGACCTAGTTGTGATACTTTAAAGATGCAATAAGAGCCTGGGAAGAGGGTGGGGGTGGAGGTGAGAGGAAGCAAGGGTGAGGTGGGGCTGGGGAAGACCTATGAAAAGATGCTCTGCATCATTTGTCATTAGAGAAATGGAAATTAAAACCATGAGTTACCACACTATATACCTGTTAGAATAACCAGAATCCACAACACTGACAACAAGAAATGCTGGTGAGGATGTGCAGCAGTGGGAATTCTCAGATTGCTGGGGAGATGCAAAATGTACCGCCACTTTGGAATACAGTTGGGCAGGTTTTCTGTTTTGTTTGTTTTGCTTTGTTTTTTACAAAACTACGATCTAGCAATTGTGCCTTTTTGGTATTTATCCAAAGGAATTAAAAATTTATGTCCACAAAAACACCTGCACACAGATGTTTTTGGCAGCTTTACTCATAATTGCCAACACTTGGAAGTGACCAAGATGTCCTTCAGTAGGTTAGAGGGTAAATAAACCAAGGCCCATCTAGACAATGGATATTTTTTATCACTAAAAAGAAATGAACTATCAAGCCATGCAAAGGCATGAAGAAAATTTAAGGGTATATTACCAAATTTTAAAAAAAAATGACCTGAAAAGGATACAGAGAGTATGATTCCAACTATGTGATGTTCTAGCATAGGGAAAACTATGGATTAGGTCGTTTCCAGGGGTTAGTGAGGAGAAGGGGATGAATACGTGGATCACAGAGGATTTTTAGGGCAGTGAAAATACTCTGTATGATACCTTTCTTTATAATTTGTAGATAGAATGCACGATAGAGAATGAACCTTAATATAAGCTATAGACTCTGGATGATTATGATGTGTCAATCTAGGCTCAACATTTGTAACAAAGGGACCACTCTGGTAGGGCATGTGGGTGATGGGGGCAAGCTATGTATGTGTGGGGGCAGGAAATATACGAAAATCTCTGTACCTTCCTCTCAATGTTGCTGTGAACCTAAAATTACTCTTAAAAAATAAAGTCTTTAAAGAACTGCAGGAACTGGCTGAGGTCTCTCTGATGCACTGAGGTGGGCCTCACAGGGGCAGAGTCAGTAGCCCACCGCATCAGCTTATTTCTGGTGAAATAAGCACCAGGTCAAAGAATAGGAGACAAACTAGACTGAGCATATGGAAGAAGGAAGAAGAAGGAAGCCCATCAGTTGGTATAAAGTTACTAAATTGGAAGAATTAACAAGATGGCAAATTGGAGAGAGATGAGTTAAACTAGAGTCAGAATGAGGTGTCGGGGCTTCAATGGCTGGTTCCATTTGGACCTCAGAAGCATGGAGCACCAGCCTGAGTATTCCTGCCACATGTGGGTATGGGGTGCTTCGTCTCCCTAGAGAGGGTAGAGGTGTCTCTGAGAAGGGGGAAGAATACCAAATACATCCAATGCTGCCTCAAAATAACTTTATGGAATTTTAGTTCTCCGAAAAGCACTCAATGTCCATTTTAGTAATGTCATAAAATGATTTCTTCAGCAAGCAAAGTTGATAATAGTAGAATTATAAAGACAATTATGGAAAACATGGACGAGTTGTGCAAACAGAAAATTATGACTGAGTTCTTACTCAGCCAAGATTTGCTAATGTCCCAGTCTTAATGTCCGGTAGGCACTGACCATTCAGAACCTTAAAGGTCTCTGTCATTGTGGCAGGAGGCAGAGTTTCAAACTGAAGGCTGGATTTGCCCATGGACTGACTTCCTTCTGGCCCTAAACTGATTTCCCATGACTGACTTAGTAATAGAATATGTGGTAATAATGCGCTAACATGTCATATAAATCTTTATATATTAAGCATTTGGCTTTATTACTGTGGGCCTCCTGGGATGTGGATTAGTTTCTCATTAGGCAGTTTTTATAGTTTTTGCTTTCTTTAGCCCATTTGTGTGGAGTTGTGTATTTTTATGATGTTAGTACAAACAAGTATATTGATAGACACGCAAGCACCAATTATTAACCCAGACAGGAGAAGTTTCATCATTTTCTTTCTTTTACTGAATACACGTTTCATTCAATAGAAAAATAAAAGTTTGAAGTGAAACAAATTCTGTGTTAAAATTAGCGAAGAAAGAAAACTCAATTGATGAATTTTAATTAAATTAATTTTAATTAAGTGCTAACGTTTGAAACCCAAAATCAGAACCAGAGATTCTGGTTAAGGCCTACGGACTATATAAAACAGGAGAGTTGTGTCCCAAATCTGAATAATGACTTAACCAAAACATAGGACTCTGCCAAATACTGTACTGCTTCATTTACCTAACAAATAATCAAATATTTTCCTACTAACACTGGATGGTTCCTAGGTAGATCTAGATAGATAGGTATGACCTATATTCATGTATGCCTGAAAGCAAGGCGATGACTACTGATTGGATAGCTACTATGTGCTGAAGATTTTACTAGGTCCTGAGGGTGGTGGGGTAGAGAGGTAGGATGGTGGGGAGGGATTCAGGTCAGAGCAATGGGACAAGCAGTTCAAAGTTGCCTGGTGCACTTGCACAGCTGAACCCTCTGGGCTCATCACTCACTTCCCTACTTCTCTAGTTTCAATAAGCTCTGTTGCTTGGAAACTGACATAAAATGTGAAGTGGGAGCGTTGCAAACGAACCTATCATAAACCACCATGCCCTGTTTTTATTACCTTTATGGCACGTCAAGGTGAAAGCCCATATTTAGCCTGTCTTTTGCATTCTCGGGGATATTCCAGACAACGGCAGAGAAGCTGTGCAGTTTCTCTTGCCTGTCTGTGAGATCTGTGCTCGCACACTCTGATATGCAGGAAACTTGAAGTCCAGACGTCAGATCTTCTCTAGGACAGTATGGGGGTTAAAAAAAAAAATACTTTTCCTCCTACCTTCTAAGTTCTTCCAGCTAGGCTAATAATCAAATTAACAGGAGACAGATTAACAAGAGGAAATCAAATTTTTAATACACGTACACAGGGAATTCACATAAGCATGAAAATTCCAAAGATGGTGAGGCAACGTTGGGTATATATGACATTTTGGACAAAGGAAAAGAGTGGAGGAACGAGGTATTAGGTTTCAGAAGTGAGACTTGCGATTTGCAGGTAGTTGAGGAAGAGCGGAATACACATGACAGACAATTTCTTGCTGAGCAACTCAGAAGCAATGGGACAGGCTGTTGCTTGAAGCCCTCCTATTTACAATTAATTCAAATTAGGCTTAGGCTAAGGTGAACATCCTAAAATTTCATTCCTAAAGTAGGTTTTCCTGCCTGAATCTCTGTGGCAGGAAAGGGGAGGAGGGTCAAAGGTTCTTCTGAGTCTTTTGTTTCTTAATAAACAGCTTTAAATCAATATGTTGAAAAAGAGGCTTAAGGGTAGCAAAATTTTGGTTCCCTTCAACAGCGAATAGTCTAAGAGCCATTTACGAAGCTAGGGATGATTGCCATTTCCTTTATCGTCTCTTGAATTCCACACTATAACTTTCGATATGGGATCTTTTTTCTTTTTTTTTAATTTGAGTTTTACATAAAGAAATGGTGGGTAGCTATTTCCAGACCAATTTATCTGCCATTGTGGGAATTTGCTTTAAGAAAAAGACATGATCTGTCTGACATCCTTCATCCACCCACTCCCCTTTTTCTTTCCTTTCTAATTGAAAACTGCACTGTGGTAAAACTCTCTTTGCATCAATCTTAAGCTCGAAAGGCCATCTGGCTGATCCAGCACGTTGTACTTTCTTGTGACAAGAAAATGAGCAATTTTTTTTCAGTGAATGAAAACAATTCCGCACATTTTTTCACAAATAGCAAAAAATTGAAAGAGAGTCCCAGAAGAAGTTAGCAAACATTGCCAATATGTCAAAATCTCTACATATTTAACAGGAAGAGGACATTTGATTCATTCTCCACACTATTGCATGTGTGGATTCCTGACCTTGCTCCTGCTTTATTTATTTGCTATCTGTCACACATCAATTAGGCTATAAATCGTCACTCCACCATACCCCACTCTGTTGGAATTGTCTCTAATTCTATAAAGCACACGTAGTGACTGTTCAGTTAAAGGCACAGGGTCTGCAGCCCAAAGATCTGGATGTGAAACCCGTGTCTCTCATACTCACTATATAACCTTGAGCAACATTATTTACACTAGCTAAGCCTGTTTCCTCATCTGTATAATGGGATAATGGTGGTAGCGACTTCAGTTCCACATCTATAAAAAGGAGATAATATTATTTATCTCAGTGGGTTAGTGTGAAGATGAAATAAAATGGAAGGTGCAGAGCACAGAGTAGGATATAGGACAGGCATTCAGAAAATGGTAATTATAAGGATGATGGTAATATAAAGGTGGTCTAGAAAATGATTTTCAGCTTAGGCCGGGACTTAACACCAACACAGAGGGAAAAGACCTGTCCTCTGGCCAGAGAGCAGTCTCTCTGGGGAAATGCTTAAAAGGCCTTGCTGTAGTTACGCTAGACTAAGTTTATTCATGCTAACTACCCACTAGTTATCTCTATATATGACTACCTCACCAGCAGCTCAGACTCAATATATTCAAATGTAGGCATGTTAACTCTTTTTGACTCTCCTGTCAAGCAGATCCTCCTGTAAACCAGAAGACTGACTCAGCCTGAGGCCTCCCCTAACCCTCTGCCTCCCTAACCATTTCACCTCCTGAGGATGCCCTGAACTCATCTCCCTCAGCACCCCTTGACCACTTATTGCTTTACAGCAAGCCTCTCCTGCACTACTGCAAATAGCCTCTTAGCTGCTTTCTCCTTAATCTCTTTGCCTTTTGCTTCTTGTACCCTTGTTAATGCCCTTACCACACACACAGTGATCATTCTAAAAGGCATTTGGTCATGTCATTCTCTGCAATAAAGCTCCCTATTGACTAAGACCCTGCAATAGCCCCCTATCATTAAAACTATCATGGCCAAACTCCTTGGCCAACTGTACAGGCCTTTCATGCTCTAGACTCCCTTCCCAAGTCAACATCATTCCCTCCAATCTTTCATGATTGCCCTACATTCTAGCAATGGAAAACTTGTAATCCCAATAATATTGTGGTAGCTAGACTCTGAGGTGGCCCCCAATGCTCCCCACCTCCTGGGGGCACCATTTGTGTAATCTTCTCCCTTGTTAAGCCAGAGTTGCTCTGGGTGACCAATAGGATGGCAGAAGTGACGTACATCACTATCGAGATTGGGTTACAAATGACTCAAGTTTCTTGGACTGTTACTCTCTCTGGGGTTACTTGCCCTCAGGGAGGCCAGCTGCCAGATCATCTGAGTAACCCTATGGGAAGACACGTGTAGTGAGGCACTGACACCTGATGTGCTCTGAAGATGAAGAAAGAGGTCACAAGCCAGGATATAGGCAGTCACTAAATTCTGGAAAAGGTAAGAAAACGGATCCTCCTCTAGAGCCTCCAGAAGGGATGCAGCCTCCTGGTACCTTGATTTTAGCCAAATGAGATCCATTTTGGACTTCTGATCTCCAGAACTGTGAAAACAAATGTGTATTTTAAGCCACTAAGTTTGTTGTCATTGGTTACAGCAACAATAGGACAAGAATCCATCCTATATTTGTTTTATTTACATACATCCCTCCCTCAGTACATGCTCATTAGCTCCTTGATGGTGATGTTTGTTCTCAGCACCTAAAGCGGAGTCTGGCATATGTTAGTGCTCAGTAAATATGTGTTGGTTAGTCAAATAAATAAACTCATTTAAATTCTCCAGGGTATAGCTTAACTATTTCATTACATAATCAAGTGTAATAGATTCCTTCGAGCAATTTTTTTTTTCCTAATGAAAAACCATTAATTTCCATAGATTTAGACAGATCTAGAATTTCCACCTAGGGAAAAAAAAATCTTAAAGGTTTATCATTGGAGCAAAAAAAGAATTTTGGAGGTCATCTCCTGGTTTGAGATGAAATATATTTCTGGAGTAGATTCTTCTTTTCTCATCTGCAAGACTTAAAAGAGGTACAAAAGTATGGGCAGAGCCTGGTGAGGAAACAAAAATATAAGTTAAGGGCTGGAACTTGAATATCTGGTCTATAGCATTGTTCTAGAGTTCATCTACTCTGCTAACCCACAGCGAACCCTGAAAAAGCCACTTATCCTTAGTTTCTTCACCTGTGTAATTAAGTGATTGATTAAAATTCATTCCATATTTATTCAACGAATATTAGTTGAGCACCTACTATATTCTGAGCATAGTTCTAGATGCTGAGAGTACAGCTTTAAACAAGAATTCCCTGCCTTTGTGCATTCTAGAGGGGAAATTAGACAATAAAAAAAGATAAATACAAAAAATACATAGTACATGTTTTTCCTTGGGTCTGCTTGCATGTACTGGTCCAAAGAAATACATGAGCAAGAGTTTGCAGTATAGAAAGAAAAAATAGTTTAATATTGAATTGGCCAATATTGAGACAGGGAGCTAATGCTCTAAATACCCAACTCCCAATGGCACGTAGGTTACAGATTATGCGAAGCAAAATCACAAGACACTGTGTGTGGGTTATAGTGTTCGGGGTCATGCTAGGAGCTGATCATGTGGAGGAGAGGTAAGGGTAATAAATTATTTCTTCAAGTCTTGAAGACAGCTCTGAGGATTTTTCTGGTGTCTCTCTGTACATTCTCATGGAAAAGTAGCCGGGGGGGGGGGTCATTCCACGTTAGGTCACAGGGACTGAAACATAACTTAAGTCAACATGTTATCTTTAGCCTGCTAGATGTCCTGACCATGTGACCATTAGTCAGGTCCAGGCTACAGTCTTCTGCTGCCTCTGGGGCTGCTGATTATCGGGGGAAGGGCTAGGTCTCTGACGGGTGTATTATATATAGAGAGAAGGATATGATTTCTAGAGGATATAATTTATAAATTTAATCAAAGTCATAAGGACCTTAGGTTTCAGTTGGAAGTTAGACAACAAAAAAAGTAAATACAAAAAAAGTATAGTATGTTACATGGTGACAAACACTACATAGAAAAATAAATTAGGAAAGGGGCTCAGTGAATACAGGAGTACAGGTGGATGAGGAATTCAATTTTCAGTAATGTGGTTCAAATAAGGTTCATTGAGAAGGTGAAGTTTGAATAAAGGCCAGAAATGATTAAGGAAGAAATCATTTGGATAACTGGAGGGGAAGTTTTCTAGAAGTGAAAACAGTGAGTGCAAAGGCCCTGAGGCAGGAGGATGCCTGATATGCTCTAGTTTTGAAAAACAGCGAGGAAACCAGTGTGACTGGATTGGAGAGAACAAGAACAGGAGTGAGCAGGAGACAAGATTGGGAAAGGTTTTAGGGAGGGATCAAATACTGTAGGCCAGTGCTGTCCAATAAAAATACAACATTTCAAGCTAGAAATGTTATCCACATAATTTTAAAAGTCCTATTAGCCACACTAAAAGAATAAAAAGGAACTCATGAAATTAATTTTAATAATAAGTTTTATTTATCCAATATATTCAAAATATTATAATTTCAATATATAATCAACATAAAATTATTGAGTATTTTTGCCAGTTTTATTGAGATATGACATATAGCACTGTATCCATTTAAGATGTAAAACATAATGATTCTGCATATGGCTATGTGGTGAAATGATTAGCACAATAAGTTTAGTTAACATTACCTCACATAGTTACAATTTTTTTCTTATGAGAACTTTTAAGATACACTCCCTTAGCAACTTTCATATAATAGAACATTGATAACTAGACTCACCATGCTGTATGTTACATCCCCAGAACTTATTATCTTATAATTAGGAGTTTGTACCTTTTGACCACCTTCACTCATTTCCCCCACTCCCCAGACCCCCATTTCTGGCAACCGTCAATCTTTACATTCTTTTTCCCCTCAAACTAATTCTTCAAAATCCAGTGTGTATTTTACCTTTCAATTTAGACTAACCACATCTCCAATGCACTATAGCCAAATGTGGCCAGTGGTTACCTCCTTGGATAGCACAAGCTGTAGAGTTTTATAGGCCTTTGTAAAGACACTGGCTTTTACTCTGGAGGAAGCAAGGAGCCATGAGAGGGTTTTGAGCAGAGAAGTGACAAGATCTAACTTATATTTTAAAGGACCTCCTTGGTTGCTGTGCTGAGATAGTCTATAGGGGGCGAGGGGAGAAGGAGGGAGACTGATCAGATGGGAGGCTATGGAGGTAACCTAAGGTAGTAGCGGCCTCACCCAAAGGGTAATGGTAGAGATGCAAGTGATGATTGAACTCGGAACATATTTTGAAGATGGTGCCAACAGTGTTTCCTGACAGATTGGATGGAGTATGTGAGAAAGAGGGCAGTCAAGAACGACACGACTGGATAAAACACCATGGATGTTTTTGTGGGTTTTAAGCACCCACGATTCTTTCTCTGTAACGTGGAGACAATACCATTTCAGGAAGAGGAACCCTAATCAGAGACCCTAAGGTGAGAGCATGCCAGGTGGGCTCAGAGAAAACCAGTAAGAACGAAGAGAAACAGCAAGGAGCGGAACAGTAGATGTGGTCAGACAGGTAATAGGAGGTAGATTGTAAAGGAATCATGCTGCTCTTTCTACGATTTCAGAAAATGTAAAGAATAGCACAAAAACTTACCAACAAACCAAGCCTATGCCTCCATGCTATGGTTAAAAACTCAGTTTCAGACTCTTCTAGGCAAAAACAATCCATTTTTGTAGTTTTTTTTTTTTCATTTCCACAATTCAGTTCATCTAATATAGACGGAAGGTGTAGACAATTTGAGCAACAGAGTTCTTTCAATTTACTCCAGAATGAGAAAGCTGGTCAGAGGCAGAAATGTCATGAAGGTGATGAAGTTTGACCTTTAGGGTCCTTCACTTGCATGGGCCTCTTCTGAGACTCTGTATTTAATTTGAATTCACACTTTGATTTTCTTTTCTTTAAAGAGGGCCTCTTCAAATTGTATAAGCTTCAGGACCAACAAAATTTAGCACTCCCCCGACTTAAGAACATCCTACCTTAAACTTCTCTTAGGAATAAAAATACCTGACAGGTAAAAGTCAGGGAGGCACTCAGACACACTCACCTATTAAGCACACTTGGCCCAGGCCAGTCATTTATGCCCCGGGAAAGGAGCTGATACCTACCTTGCTGCTGCCCTTCAG
The DNA here is from genome assembly GCA_003508835.1 of Eonycteris spelaea. Classification (NCBI taxonomy): domain Eukaryota; kingdom Metazoa; phylum Chordata; class Mammalia; order Chiroptera; family Pteropodidae; genus Eonycteris; species Eonycteris spelaea. The sequence goes on along the minus strand of PUFA01000046.1, from coordinate 4,080,336 downwards.
GAAGATAAAGTTAAACTAAGAGAATTATGCAGGAAGATTTGTATGTCTGTCCTTCCCAAATCTGTTAGATCATAAAATCAGGTGTGTTGCTTTTAAAAAGTATAGATTCCACGGCCTTATCCCAGGTCTACAGATTCATCCTCAGGGGAGAGGGCCCAGAAATCTTCATTTGAAGAAGGCTCCATCATGGGTACTAGTGTATGAGGGTTTCTGAAGCATAATTTTGAAATAATGAGGCATAATCTTAAGAATTCATGAGAGGAGGAACAACCTCAGTCCCAGAAATGAAGTGGGACAGTCCCTGAGATGTTCATTGTTGAGAGAGACATTTGGTCAAGGATTTATGGTCTGGGGAGCTCTGCCTCTACTCTCAAAAGGGCACCCAATAAAATGAAGGCCTGACATCGGCTCCCTGAGACCAGGACCAGACCAGAAGAGATGGACTCCAAATGCATGACCCTCAAGGATGTGGTCGGGTTCCTCTCCCAGGAGGACTGGGCCTTCTTTACCTACAGGATGCTCTGGAGCAGAAGGCAACTTTGCTTCCTGGACTTCTAGCTTGCACACCTGGAAGGAGACTGGCTGGGCCACAGTGAGCAGCTAAGGACAGTAAGTCCAAGAATGTCTGTTTACATGACAAAATTGCATTTTAGAGAGGCCAAGTAATGCTTGGGGTTACCCAGACAGTTGGTTGGTTGCTCTTGGATGACAGAAGCTTGAAGGTATCAGCAGGGGTGACTCTCCTTGTCCCTGTTGTATGGAATAAACAAGTTTGTTTTGCTCTAGAAATGAATGAGGCCAAAACAGAACATCAGAGCTCAGAAATGGAAAGAGAAGATACCCTGAGGACACCACTGGAACACATCCCTTCCTGAAGCGGCCCTACCTTTCTTCCCCCATCTCTTGAAATTTGCTTTTGTGCTTGAGCTAGTCTGAGTTGGGCTTCTGTAACTTGAAGCCAGAGCATTCTAACTAATAAAAGGATTCTGTTAAATATTAAAAAGAATGACAAACAAACACATACAGTGGCATAGAAAATAATTATGGTAAATGAAAAAAGTCAAAATGTAGAACAGTATCTTTGCTAGTACTCTTTCTGTATATAAAGTGTGTTTTGTGTGTGTGTTGTATGAGATTTTTATTTTATTTTATTTTAATTTTTAGTAAATGTGTAGGGAATATCTGGAATAATACTTACCACACTCTTGGTGGGAGATGTGATTGAGAAATTTGTATAGTTCTACACTATTTACTGATAAGCATATATTACTTTCATAATAATAATATGAAATGTAAAAAAAAAAAAAAAAGGAAAGTCACCGAACATACCAGATACCTGCCTGTTTCCATCTCCCTGATTGTTTTTTTTGTCAGAGAGAAAAGAGAGTTAGAGGCAGAAAATAAAATAGGCTCCATCATTAAGCTAATCAGCACTATAGCACTTGAGATAGTAGGTCAGGGAGAAATAGACAAATTTAGTTACATAAAACTAAGAGAGTTTACATTATAGAGAATCAAGTTCCAAGAGCCTTATCAGTAGATTGAAAATAAAATAAAAAAGATCTGAAAAGTGATCATCACTGTTTAAATCTCATAGTTCAGGGGTGGAGAGGTGGGTAGGGGTGAGAGGAGTAGAATCCTACTTGGGGCTTCTCAGGAGCTGAATGGAGACTGGGGACCCAGTGGCTGGAACAGAGAGGGGGCCTTTGCAGGGGCCTGTCCAGTTACACAGGGTGCCGAGAAGCCTCGTTAAACAGGCACTTAAAGTGAAGACAGCAGAGGACACAGGGTGAAGAGGAGTTTTTGGAGAGGGAGTTAAGAGGCCTCAGCAAGCCACAGCAAGTTAAGGCTAATCCAGAAGCAGAAACGCACCCTCCTCCTGGACCAACTGAGGTGGAGTGCACCCCAAGGGGGTGGCTTTCACAAACTCTGTTACCTTATTCAAAAGATTCAGGGTAAAGGAGGCCCATGACCTTGTGTATCATTAGAAAAGCAACGTAAAAAAAGAGATATATATTTCTTCTGAGTCACATGATACCAACTTCCAGGAACTAATAAACGCAAGTTTAAATCTCCCAGTAATAACTCACAAATTTCACAAATTTTTACAAATCTGGCATGTAGCAAAGATTCTGAGATGGATTGATACATTGAGGACAGAGTACCAGAAAGAACATGAGATGAAAGGGACTGAGTCAGAGGCAGTCCCTGTCAGCTTCTATTTTCAGAAAACAGCAGAGTCTTGGACACAAACCAAAAGCAGGTGGTAGGCACACATTCACACTGAGGCCAAGCCCACATCAATCTTTGGTCACAGCTGCACACAGAGATAGCAAATCACTATCTCCCCATCTGAGGAAACAAGATAAAGATTACATGACAACATAGTTCTTCCCCAAAGAAAACTTGCACTAATGGGCACCCTGCTTCTGGGTTAAGACTCCCTTTCTGTCCTGCCTGTTGATCTGCAGCTTCTCGTGCCAAGTCAAGTTCTTCCCCTCCACCTAAGGCTCACTTGCCATAGTAATCACCTCTGGACTCACTCAGTGTTAAGGAACAATCCTATCTTAGCAGCCAGGTAGAGGCACAGGCAGAAATTAAGCATGAGTCTTCCCACTGACTTCAAATTTGGCTTTCTTCTAAACTTGGACCGATGGAAACCCAGACCATCCATCCATCCACATCCATCTAACAAGGAAAGTGTTAGCACTAATGCCAGGTGCTGGGGAACAGAATCAAATGAAACATTATGGAACCAGATATGAGTTTGATGCTGCCATTGTAATGTTATGCCCATAGACTTGCTCACTCACTCTCGAAACTTGGTTTCTTCAACCTTAAAATGCAGCTGAAGATAAGCGCCTCTTGGGGTTGTATTGGGAATTAGAAATATCGTATCTAAATTTCCTAGGGCTTCTCAATTAGTAACATTTATTATTGTTAGTACAGACTATTAGGGGACGAGACATCCAATACACTGAGGTTACAGTGTATTGCCATTAGCTCCATGATATAAGAAAGCATGGGGGTGTTATCCAAGAGCAGAGGGTAGGTTTCTAAATCAATATTGGGGATAGGTGTAAAGTGAAGTTCCAGAAATTTGAAGGATGTGTAGGAGTTAACTACAAGGAGAATGCAGACAGAGCATTTCCAGGTAGAGAGAGCAGAGTGTGCTAAATTATGAAGGTGTGAAACACCAGTTTTGGAAAAAGATCCATAGGATGAAGTAAAGAAAGAGTTTAGGAGAATGGATGGCTGTGACACAAAAGAGATGCTCAGGGGTCATGGGTTGAATAGCCTTGTGTGCTAATCTAAGAGGGTTAAACTTGAGTCTTAATGCTGAGGACACACATCAAAGAGTATTAAGTAGAGCAGAGATATGATCAGATGTGTGGGAGGGGTAAATTGGACAGACGTCAAATTAGTGGCAAATATTAAGATGCCAACTGACAATGTGAATTCCAGGGCTCATTTGAAGACCAACTTCAGAGCAACTGTCAGAAGAAGCTACATTTTAACACAATGCCTCAGTATAAATCTTATCTACCATAAAGTAGAACAACTGAGATGAAGTATAGAGTGATGGATAAGAGCATAGGCTCTTGACTCAAACTATGTTTGAATCAAGACTCTGCTGCTTTTTAGCTGGGTGATCTTGGGCGAGGCATTTGACCACTGTGGACCTCAGTTTGTCCATCTGTAAAATGGGAATAATAACAGTACCTGCCTCAAAGGTTGCTGTGAGGATTGTATGTGGTTAGAACGGTGCATGGGTGGAACAATCATTCAGTGTTGAGCAGCACTTGGGAGTGAAGTTGATGCTAGGAAGGCTGTTTGGCCTCCAAGAAAGACACTCTCCATGAGAAGGTCCACCTTTGTTGACTTCTTGGCTTTGACTTGCAGACAGGAATCAGATGCCAATCAAGTCATATGGGCTCACAGTAGTTCCCAGTTACTGAGTTTATGTAAAAATAACATATTTAATACTCACATGAGCATCAGGGTCAACTGTAATGCCTCAAAAATCTCAGTTAGTTATTTCGAGCACCATAAAACCAAGCTATATTCTGGTCATATTTAGGGTTTTTTTCTTTTTATTACCAATTGTTTTTTAAAATACAATATATTTGGTGCTTACAGAGAACCATATGCAATATATACATTTATAACAAAGCATACAAACAATTCCAGTTAAATCACTATTCTGGAGCATTGCCAACGCCACTGAGTCTCCCTAGATGCCTGCTATTGTTCTACTGTTTGTGTGCCCATCAAATTCATGTATTGAAATCCTAATACCAAAGGTGATGCGACTTGCAGGTAGAGCTTTAGCAGGTAATTAGGTCATGAGGGTGGAGGCTTCAAGAATTAGTACCCTTAGAAAGAGGCCTGAGAAGGTTCTCTGTCTGTTCTACTGTGTGAGGACACAGCAAAAAGACAGCTGTCTCTGAACTAGGAACGGGCCCTGACCAGACAACCTTGTCTTTCATCTTGTTGCTGAGTATTCAGCTGTCTCATTGTCATGCCTTTATCGGTAATCTGTACTTTTTCTTTGGCTAATTTTCATACCTTCTCTTTGCCTTTGGTATTCTGAAGTTTTACAACAATACATTTAGTTGTGTGAGCGTCTGTTTAAATTTACCTCATAGGGGATCCTTTGGGTTTTAGAATCTGAGATTGCTATCTTTCAACAATTCCAAAAATTCTCATTCACTGTCTCTTCAAATACTGCTTTGTCCCTTTCTCTATTATTTCCTTTTAAAATTCTGGTTAGAGGCATGTTAAACCTTTCTCACTCTATCCTCAATGACTCTTCCTTTCTGCCACACTTTCCAGTAATTGTCTGTTGCATTCTGTATAAGGTCCTCTAGCCTATACTTACCACTCCCTACTTCTCTGTTTAGCTGCAGTCTTCTCTGCTGTTAATTCTTCCGCTGGGGTTTTAATTTCAATTCTTTCATTTTTCATTTCTAGAAGTTCTATTTTTATCATTTTTCAAATATAATGGATATTTTTATAGTTCGTTTCTCCTTCCTCGCATTTTATTTCTTTATAATTTATTTAACATATTAAATATTCTTTTAACTTTTAAATTCGTTCATGAATTTTAAAGATATATATTTTTTTATCACCACATGGAGTGCCTCAGAGTAAGAGGAGAGTCTTTATACGTATTTATTTAACATATTTATTATTTCAAATTGCTTATATCTTAGGATATAAGTTTTTCAGCACTGGAAGCTTCTCTACCCCTAGATATCTGAGTCTGGGTCCAGCTGTCACTGTGCAACATCATTACTGCATGTAATCCAATATCACCTTACGTCTGCCGTTTAATGTGTCTTTCTCCTGTCTCTGAGTCTGTCTCCAATTGGCTGTATTGCTGCTGCAAACTTTATGATTTTAATTTAGGATTTTGTGATTATTTCTAACTTGGAGAGACTTACACCCTCCTTTCCATATCTCTAGACTGCTGCTGTGTTTTGGAGAATGTCCAAAAGTTTGACCTTTGGATAAGGGGATGAGACTGTACAAACTTTTGCTTCTTAATACCATCTGCCTGGGAATTAAAATCTCTGGTCGAGAGGAAATGAAAAATGGAAAAAAGAAAGACAATTTTTGGAAAATCTGTATGTACATCCTTCCCACTATAGAAAAGATGAGGGTGGGTATCTTACATTCCAATGATGAATTTTTAATGGTTATGGGTAGTTTCAAACAGACAATTCAATCTGCTATCTACTCATTGTTATAAATCCTGGCTTACAACTATACTAAAATTATCCTGCATTTTCTAACTGATCTATGGCTTGTAATCATGTGTCAGTCCAATTCTTGAGGTAAGGGAAAGGTATCACGTGTTTTGTAAATCTTCCAGACTAAATCACCTCAGCAATGTTCATTTATTTTGTGTGACAAAACAGATCCCACATCATTAAAAGAAAACCCCTGGCTTTGTTTAAAAGTATATACTTGGCCCTTCCTCCACGTATGTGTGACGACCCGCATTCAAGTGTGCATCTTAAGTATGGCACGGCAGTGTTCACAAGGACTGTTTACCTTACAAACATTTAAAGTTTTTTTTTTCACTTAAAGCATATGGATCCATTCTCAATATCAGCATACAAAACCTATTTTAGTTCCTTACCAAACTTTTTGTTATCTAATACATACCAAATCTTGGCTGAAAGAACTTGTATAATATTGTTGAACAAAATACAGTATATCTGTTAGTTTCCTAAGGCTGTCCTAATAAAGTGCCTTAAAACAACAGAAATTTATTCTCTCATAGTCTGCAGGCCAGAAGTCTGAAATCAAGGTGTTGGCAGAGCCAAGCTCTCTCTGACATTTCTAGGGGAAGACTCTTCCTTGCCTCTTCCAGCTTCTTGTAGCCCCAAATGTTCCTCGCTTTGAGGCAGCTTACTTCCAATCTTTACCTCCATCTTCCCTTTGTGTGTCTGTGTCTTCACATAGCCTCTTCCTCTCTACATTTCACTCTTCACGAAGATATCAGTCTATAGGATTAGGGCCCTCCCCTTACTCCCATACGACCTCATCTTAAGTAATTACATCACAATGACTCTATTTCCAAATAAGATCATATTCTAAGATCCTAGGGATTAGGACTTCAATATATCTTTTTGGGGACCCAATAACACATGTCTGGATGCCAGATTTTCACCTTTCATTAAGCAATGCTATAAGAAATAGCATAATAAATGTCACTATTATATTTATTACGTCAATTCATTAAGAACCCTGACCCATTTGATATTTTTTTCAGAGCTAAGTGTTACAAAACTTTTCCCCTGGATAATTCTAGGTTTTCCTTCAGAATCCATGAGAATCATATATCTAATTAGTGGGGGCTTTTGCTTTGGTCACCACAAAGCTTAAAAATCCAGTAATAACTTAATTTTAATAACTATAGGATGCTGTCTATACATCCACATTTTTATTTCTCCTCTGGTGTTGATATTTTGTTTTCATTTATACTCAAAATACCTTGTTAAAAAATTTGGGTCATAACATCCACTCAAATACCTTGTTAAAAAATTTGGGTATAATCAAGTAGGAAAAAAAATAAGAAAATTTCTCTCTCTCTCTCTCTTTCTCTCTCTCTTCTTTCCCTCCTTCTCTTCTTCACTCCCATCTCTCTCCTTCATTAACAGTTGATTGTTCCCTCTGTCCCAGCTCATCCACCATTGAATGACAGACCCAAGATTATAAGCCATCACCATTCAGTACTCTAGTTTACATTTTAGGTGGATAATTCAAACTGCAGGCAGATAAACAGGGTAGGGGGCAAGACAATCACTCATTTTATTCTTGAGCCAAATAATCAGACCTCACTGACTTCCTTTAAAAATTAAAAAAAAAAAAAAGGTCAGAAAAAAAAATCATGGGTTACTTACAACAGTAAAAGTAAAAGTAATCTGGAAAAGAAGAGGGAATAAACAAGGAGAAAAAACCGAATCACTGAAAATCACACTAAAAGCACCAAGGAGTAGAACTTAAACTAAAGGCAAGCTATATAAAAAAAAAAAAAAAAAAAAAAAAAAATCACAGAGAATTTAGTAGAAAACGGTATAGAATGAAGGTGATCAGAGGAGAAGAAAGATGATGGCCAACAGGTAATAGAGGTGAATATGAATGACTGCTGTCTTTGAAGATGTGAATGAATAAATGGAACTGAAAAATTTACATAATAGAAGAATTTTCTGAAATAAAGCATATTTTAAATCTTTATTATGAAAGGATTCACGACACTCCAAGAAAATTTAGTAAAAACATTTTTCTAGAACTTCAAGGATTGAAAAAAAATCCTACAGCATCTAGGCAGTGGGAAAAAGGTCATTTTCAAAAACAAAGAAGTTGGGCGTATTCCAAACCATGTTAGATGCTAGAAGAAAATAAAACAGTGGTTAATGAAAATCAAAGGGGGAAAATTCTATATCTGTTCTAACCACCTTTCATAAATAATGGTAAGAGAAAGAAATTCTCAAATATGCAAGAACTTGAGAAACATAATATTTATGCATTTCTGAAAATTTTATGAAGAAAAAATTTCAAGACAATGAACAGATGACTAACAGTAAGTTCATGAATGAACCAGTCATGAGGTACAGAAGGTTTGGCTGTGAGCCTTGACTCTATTTATACACAAAATTATATTTAAGTAATTGGTATTACAAGTCATTAAAATTAAATATAATTGTTATAATTAAAAGAAAAATTACATAATATAAAAAAATCTTGATTATAATAGACTGGAACAAGAATCATATTTGCTCTCAAAACTAATGGAAAGGTAGAAAGGAGAAGATAAGTCTTAAATACATTAATTTCATCATCTTTCATCATAGTTTTATTTTTAAGGTAAATTGAGAAATGTAAATGCAAACATTTTATTTAATACGCTTTACAATGTCCAAATTACCAGAGTGTGGTGGTGGCTCCCAGAGGTCTCCTGGCATTCATGCCCTTACACATGGGTAGGCTGGACATAATGACTTGCCTCCAACAAAGGGAGTGTGGCAAAACGATGGATTTCACTTCTAAAATTAGACTATAAAAGACTATGACTTCTGTCTTGCTTAAACTGTTTCTCTGACTTTTCTCACATACCTGCTTAGGTAAAGCTGTGACTTGCCCTATGGCAAGGCTCATGTGGCAGAAAACGGAAGCTCCCAAAGCCCCATGAGGAACTAAATCCTGCCAACAACTACATGGCTGAGCTTGAAAGCAGGTCTTCCCTCAAGCTGAGCCTTTGGTTAAGAATGGAGCCCAGCCCAACCTACCTGTGAACATCCTGAAGCAGAGGACTTGGCTAAGCCATGCTAGGATTCCTGACCCACACAAAGTGCGAGATAAAAAAGTGTGTGTTGTTTTCATTTGCTAAGTTTTAAGGTAGTTTTTTACATAGCAATAGATAACTAGTACACAGAAGAATGTAAAAATAATAAAAACAAAATAAAGAAAACATCATAAAGCAAAAGAGAAAAAGAAACAATAAGGATCCAAAATGTAAACAGACATAACAGATAAGATTAAACATATCTAATTAACATAATTGCAAGAGGGAAAGAATAAACTATTTTTAAAAAATTAGTAAATGGGACAGTCACTTTATAATGGCAAAGGATACAATTTGCAATAAAGTAATTGCCATTCTGAATCTTCAACATATCAAATAATGCAGCATTAAAACACTTAAAGTGAAACTTCAGAAATAAGAGAAAAATAAAGGAAATGTTAGATTTCAGTATTTTTTTCAATTTTTGAAAATAAAGGAGAAAAATATGTATGAATATAGAGGATGTAAATAACATGATCAAAAAGACTGATGATAATATCTTCTATGTAATAGATGCCCAATAAATACATTATATAAATCTTATAGCCTGCAAAAAAAAATAATTTTAGCTATTCATGTACCATCTACAAAAAGAAATCATATGCACAGGGAAAATCTTTGGACAATATACATCAAACATTTAACAGGGATAATTCTAGGAATGGGTTGATTGGAAATTTTTCACTTTTTATTATTAATTTCTGATTGCATTAACTTTTACCACATATTTGGCTGTTTTCATAATAAATAAACAAGATTTTAAATGTCACATCTCCTCTATTTACAATTTTCTTAAATCATTCCACGGTCTTTCTTTCCTTTCTGACAGGAAAAACTGTTCTATCATCCTTCCAAGAATACACAGTTCATAGTTCCATCTTCTTGAGAATGTTATTCCATCATTTATCCCCTCTGTTCAAAATTTTCATGTTTCTGAATAAGGGCTCATGTCACCTGACATAGTTATCTCCTGTCTCCAATTCTAAAGGGACCAGCTTTCTCTTGTCCTTCTTTGCCAAAATTCTCTACTGCACACTCCATTTCTGCAATTACAAATCTACCTCTCCTAAACATACATTTTATTGAATCAATATCATTTATGGGCCTTTGTACTTAACAGTAATTATCAGCTTGTCCCCAAATTCTCAATTCTATCAAAGGGTTAACTCCATCAAAAAGATCAAGGGCAGAGGGGAAGAAGACTATGCACTCTGAACATGTTGGCCCCTCTCCTGGCGGACATGGATGAGCACTACCCTGGAACTGAGTCCTCCCCTCCCAGGCTTTCAACATTCCACCAACATGGATCGAGAAGCCTCCTGATTCTCAAACCTCTTTGTCTTTATCATAGAGTCAGAGAACTCAAACATTCCTGCTTACTCCAAATACTCACAGCGACACCCCCCGCCCCGCCCCCCCCCCTTTTTATTTCTTGACTCCTCTGGATTGATTTTAGTATCCCCTTTATCCTTGTTTATGTCAATCACTGCAAGAAGTCCCAGACTCCCAGGTCTTCTCCAAAGTTTCATTCCCAAAAGGCTTTGAATACCTCCTAATCTCTCTCCATATTCTAGCCTTCTCCAACCCCTGAAACTTCTGCATTGTGCCCTCTGGAATTTGTGATTCCTCTCCACATCATTTTTCATTGCGACCACTCTGGTGCAAGCTACTATTATTTCTTGCTTGGATGACAGCAATAATTTCTTGCCTATTCGCTTCCACCATTGGTATCTATGATTTACCTTGAATAGAGCAGTCAGAACAATCTTTCAAAAACATGCCTCACTATGTCAGTTCTCTGTGCAAAACTCTCCAGCTGCTGCCCATTTCATTCAGCATGAAAGCTAAAGCTCTTGCAATGCCCTGCAAGCCCTACATCACCTATTCCAATCTAATGGTTATTCTCAGTTCTCCTACTTCTCACTCCCCACTTTCTCCAATCCAGCCACATTAGCATCCTTGCTGTTTCTTGAAAACTCCAGGCACACACTTGCCTCGTGGCCTATATCTGACTGTTCTCTCTTTCTAGAATGTCCTTTTCTCAGAAATCTACAAGGCCATTCTCTTACCAACTCCAGATTTTTCCTCGAATGTCACTTTCTCAATAAAAATTACTCTGATCACTATATTTAACGTTTCAACCCACACTGTCTCCTGCATTTCCCATCTCCTTTATCCTGCTTTATTTTTCATAACATTTATCACTTTCAAATATACCTTATAATTTGTTTAGTTATTTTTATTAGTTATTGTTTGCCTCTCCTACACCCAAGCTCCATAAGGGCAGTAAACTGAGGAGAAATTTGTACTCAAAAAGCTAATCAGCTCTTTGTTCTGCTTCTATAGATATGCTTGCTGCAGTACTCAAAAGTAACTAAACACTCATCCTCTCTTTGGCTTGCTCTGTCTAAGCAACACATGTAACTACCTGTAACCCATAGCAACTCCCCATACTTTGTAACTCTTTGTAACTACCTGCAACCATAGCAACTCCCTCCGCTTTGGAACAGTCTAAGGACAAATTAACCAATCAGCCCATGCCAAATAAGTTCTATATAAGCAATGTTGCAACTGAGTTCGGGGCCCAGATCTTCAGAGTGTTAGCTCTCTGGAATTGCCAGCAAAAAACCCTGAGTTCTCCCACTCTCTGAGTACTGCTTGGTTTCTTGCCAGCCTGATTTTTGCATTTTTTCTGCAACATTTCCTAGCATATAGTAGGAACTCAAAAGATAATTAACTGACTGAATAAATGGTTCTCAGCCTTGTCAACACTAATGCCCCTTTTAATAACAAATATGAGGTAGTATCCTGTTTAACATTGTAAAGAAAAAGTCATAAGGTACTTACATATGTAAATTTTAAAAAATCAAAGCTATGCCTTAATTTTGGTAATATAAAGGTAATATAAAGGAACAAGTAATGTGTGATTCAATGTGGAAATGCTCAGGTATCCCTAAACTAAAAGACACAATGAAGTACTTAGATGCTTGCACTCATCTGTGAATCCACATGAAATGGCCACACAATGAACTGTATTGGTGATTTTCAAATTCCAGAAATGGCATTGCCATTTGATTTACTGCATTCTAGGAAAATTTAATATACTTTATAAAGTCTGTGAAAAACAGTTTATGTCTATAAATAAGATAATTCCAGGCTCCGGTAAATATAAACATGTTTTTCATCTACACAAAAGAGCATTGGGACAGTCAAGTCCCACAAGGATGCAGGAAAATTCTTTGCTGTACAGGACTATCCTAGGCATTAAAAGATGTTTAGCATCTTTGGCTGATTAACTACATCCTAGTAGTCCCCCTCTGCAATCACTGGAACAAGCAACAACACTCTGCTAAATTTTCAAAGCAACTCCCAGAGGCAGTTCATCCCAATAGACTCTGGATCTGTAAATCCAGTGGCCTCTTTTCTGTTTGCATTGGCTACCTCTTTAAACCTTTTGACCTGTTGACAAGTTCCTCCTCTCCCCCTTGGCTTCCATGTCACTGTGCTTTTGCAGTTTTCTTTTTCCTCTTTCCCCCAATTCCTCCCTGGTGTCATTGTCTAATTTATTACCTCATTACCTCCTCCTATCCACCTCAGCTGCCCTTCCTTTTTCCTTTTTGCATGATCTTCAGCTACCTTTCCTAAGTAATTGACTCTTAAAATTCCATTCTACACATGATATCTAAATGCACACTTCCAATTCATTCATACACTGAAAGCCCCAAGTTATATATGTCCAAAATCAAACTAGCCATCTTTTTCCAAAATTTTTTATTCCATCAGTTGTACTTATCTATATGAATGGCATCATACACTTAATCAATCTAGAAATAACACCTATCTTTGATGTCCTATTATTTACTCTCCACGTACAACTGATTGTACTGTCCTGTCCATTTTCCTTCTGAACTGTCTCATAGCTGCCTTTCTACCCCTATCGTTCAAGCTTAGAACATTGTTAACAGCTTCCTAAATAGTACTCATTTATGTTTTGATGCTTCCACAACAGGAATTTCTGCAGATAACAGTATTTATAAATAATATTATTTATACTTAGTATAGTATCTGGCATATAATGAGTATAAATAATATTTATTATACTACAATAATATTAATAATTAATATTATTAATAATTAATATTATTTAAAAATGATTACACTATACTTTTTCCAACTATTTTAATCTGTGCAGCCACATTATAAAGGATGAACTATTATTATTTAAATCTTAAAGATGAGGCAAAAGAAGTTTGGGGCGATTAAATAACTTACCTAAGGTCATAAAGCTAGCTCCGAGAGACACCAGGATTCCAGGTCCACTTGTTTTTGTTTTTGCTTTTATATATACAACTTTTTTATATCATCTCTAGCCTAATCAAAACCTGCTTTTCAGTCTATCCCTATCCCATTTGCCTTTTCCTTCCCACTCAATTCTTCCAACCCATAGGTTCTTCTTTTGGTTTTACTTATCTCCTAATTTAGTAAGGACTTACCAGCTATTTCAAGAAAGTCCTTCACAGCAGTCTCCTCTTCTTTCGCTGTGCCCATCACATCTGTCTGTAGCTCTCCTCTCTCTTTCCCAGCTGCTAAAATAGGGTTGGAGAGGAATGAAGAGTATGGAGTATCTCCAAAGTTGGTAGACGTGAATACAAAAAATCTCCCTGCATCTTGAGTTTTTCTCTGCCTAACTCAGTGTTGCTTTATGATTCTAACATAATGAACCAATTAAGTAAAAAGTGCTTTGTAAACTGTAGAGTGCTCTACAAATGTCAGGTGCAATTATTCACCCCCTCTCCCACACACACTTTGCATATCCTAGGCTTCAACTGAGTTATACTCTGAGTAAGAGAAGAGGTGTTTCAACCAGAGAATGCCACGTGTGTGTTCTAAGTGAAGGGAGAAATAGCTCTAAATAATATGAAGTTAGAGCTCGCCCTTACTTCCAAAACCCTGCCTAAAATTTCATCAGGGTTGCCATGAGTGAATAAGATATAATATAAGCCTGAAAACCACCAATTTTAAACTCTCTCCAGGAGTGTTGCCCACCCCTCAGCTCCCTGGAGGTTTTAAGTTCTTTAAAATGTCTCTCTTAACATTCACAAAGCCCCTGCCCTGGCCCTTCCCTTCCTGGCCTTCCCCCTTCCTGGTGGCCCCAGCATCAGACCCCCCGCCCCGCCAGCCCTCGGAGGACTACAAGTCCCAGCGTGCCGTGCGCGCCCGCCCGGTTGCACTGGGGCTGGGCGCGTGGCGGCTGCCGAGCTCTGCGCGGGGGAAAGCCTCCCGGCGCCGGCCACGCGGGGAGGTAAGTGATCCACTCGTGCTGCGAGGGCACTGGGAACGCGCCCGCCCTCTCCCCAATCCAGGATGAAAGGAAACGAAGAAAATCACAATAAAAACTGCCCTGCCCTCTCTCGTCTCTGCTGTGTGCCCGGCGCTCCTGCAGCTTGTTGCACCCACGAGCGTGGAATCTGACATCCTGGAGTGGAACTGGGGGCAAAAGCGTGCTCGGCCCCGCAGAGAGCTGGGGCTCGCCGGGAACTGCGGGGTTAGAGCCCGCAGGATGGAACCGGGTGGTGGCACGGCTCCGCTAGGCGCAAAGCGAGCGCCACACCCCCACACTCCCTTTTCAAAGACAGGCTGCCCCGGGGAGACCCTAAACTCAAAGACGAACCGTTTCTTCTTGAAAGTCTTGGCCAGAAACTTTTCCCTCTGTCGTCAGTGCCTCAAGCAAGTAGTTTGGCTCTCGGACGACGCCGCTGGTCCAAGAGGCTTTCTGGCGTTTCCTCTTCTTCCCTTCTGTCCTGCCCCTAGCGCCCCCTCTCCAGGCGGCTCCTCACTTTCCCTTGAGACGCCCTTGGGGACCCGTTGAGCTCTACCCTGCCCTCGGGCGACTTCTCGAGATTTCTTCAGCCATATGGACCCAGGTGTGCGCTCTGCGACGCGGGCTGGACACTCTTTGGGGGCCGATTTCTGAATGGGAGGCAGGGGCGGGTGATTCCTTTGGGAAGGCGCTGGATCTCTGGGCAAGTCCTCTCTGGGGGATGAGTACTGATCAATAAAAGAGCCCTAACGGAGGCACCAGTTTCCCTCCCTTCCTGACCCATCTTCCTCTCCCATCTGAGCCCATTCCCAAGTGTGCCTCAGAATCCCAACGCAAGGATCAACAAAGGTATTTTAGCACATTCCATAATATCATGGATAAAAAGGTCTTGTTTACATCTCTCTCAATCTACACTTAAACACACCATGCACACCACACATTCTGCAAACCTGCACACACCACACTGCACATACCACAGGCACACACATATTCATCACACACAGCTACATTGCACACACATACATTACACACACCATTTATGCTACACACTACACATTTTTCTTTTTTTTTTTTAGCAGAAAAAAGGGGGTTAATATCAGTTTGTCGAAGGGAGTGAGGAGGAAGTGGGTGACAACGAATATATATACTTATAGCCACAAATGTCAATTTACCCAAAGTTGGAAACCAGATGATAAGTGAAATCTCCTGGTGTCAGAATTTCGAATGCCTTTGTGACTCATTTTTTATGAAATTGGATTGATTTCATACGCCTTCTGAAACACCCTTGTCTAACAGGCAAACTTTCGATCACAGCAGGCAAGACAGGAGGGGATGTCCTTTCTATCTGTAGGAAGAAATGCTTGGAGATTCTTTGCAGAAACCTTCCTCTTGTGAGTGTGTCTAAGGAAGAGTTGGGTGTAACTACATTTTCTTTACCCCTCTTTCAAGAGTAAGGAGGTCAATCTGATTTTGTTCTGAGCAGTGGCAAGACAGTACTATCAGTACACCCTCCCTGCCCTCAGGACTCAAACAGCCCAGCCCTATTCCATTTGAATTTAGTTGGAGAACAGTTCAAGAATTTCAGATCAATTCCAAAACCATTACAAAATCTCTTGGCGAAAGAGCTCTCTATTTTGAGAAGAATTCATCAGTTTCATTAGTGGTGTTAAAAGACCCTCCTGTTTGACCCATGCTCAATAAATGATACTCAAAAATATATGAACACTTGGAATACATCCCTAAATCGTTTGCTTTTTCAATGGTTCAATGATAGGGAGAGCACTTCAAATCTTTCTCAGTGATCTTTTAAGAAATTGAAATTTTCTAATATCATTCCTGGACTAAGTAAGAGGAAAAAAATTTGACTTTGAAATTCAGGTTGCAAATTTAGATCATATTTGCCAATCTTCTAGTGCCCTTAAAAATTACTAAAAAAAGACAGACCAGCACCTTTCTCCTCAGATCTGCCTGACATCTGTACAATATCACAGCAGCAGATGACTTTCTAGAATCCTTCTTGGAACCTGTATTAGCTGCCTTGTCTTGAGTGGTTTTGTTTTTTACATCTTGGCCTAAAAGTGTCCAAATATTGATTGGTATTTATTTCAGTGATGACTGTGTATGTTTCCTGTATATCTGCAGCATGTTTGTGGAATGAGAATGTTTCCTAGCCAATCAAGAAAACTGTGAGATTTACTAGAGTAACTTAATCAAAGATCATGCCATGTCTCTAGTTCACCTCCCAGTTTTCCTGCATTGGAATTTAGGATGGTGGTGAGAAATACTATGAATTTAGTGGTTGACACAATATCGTCCTTTTTTATGTGTAATTAATAGAATACTAGGTGCTTATAGATAATTTGTTAGATGAATTTGTCTAACTATGCTTTTTGTGCAACTGGGATAAGCAGTTAAACTTCCCAGAACTAATTGTTTTGTAGAATAAGGTTTGTTTCATTTTGAAATTTTGCTGACTTCATCTGAGAGGATGAATGCCAAAATGAAAGAATGTGGGCGTTCTCAGGAGATCTGGTCATCTACTTTGCATCCTCTCTGAAATATGTTATTTCCTGTATAATGAAGTAAAAGAATTTTCTGTTGGACAGTGCTTTCCTTATCCTCACAAAGAGATTACTTAAAAGCCAGCCTTAGGAACTTTGTTCACAAGTCTCTGTTAGAGTAACACAGGACTACAGCTTCTGCATGTTCACTGGATACAGCCCATAAGCACTGGATTCTTTCTCTATTTTCTCTTATATTTTTTTCTCCCACAGGGGAGAAAAATAAATAGTTTGAAACATGACACGCATGTTCAGAACAACAGCAAAGACTTATCATGCAGCGACAATGAAGGGGAGTGAGAACATAAGAAGCTATTGATACAGCTTGTTTTTCTTTGTGCAAGACAGGTGCAGAGAGATTTCTGCAGTTTTTGGACTAGTAATTCATTCACTTCCACTAATTGTGCTGAAGGTAGTTAGCAAAAGTGAACAGGCACACTGTAGCTTTAAAAAGTCAGCCATGAACCAGAAGGCAGTTGGTGCAGCTTGTGTGTGATTCCTAACGTCATGTTGGCTGAGAGCCAGCCTGGTTTTATTTCACTGTGTCAAATTGTACCTCCTTATTGAATTCCTTTGCCAGCCTACTTTGTGAAAGAAAACATTGGGGTTTCTTTGGCTGTTCTTGATAAGCCTATAAAAAATGACATGTTTTAGTTGCTTCTAGGTAGGTTTTCTTTTTACTCTTCCACAAAAAAGAAAGAAAGAAAGAAAAAATAAGAAAGAAGGCAATGTAGTGTAGTATTACAGAGTATCATTGTGTTTTGTTTTGTTTTTTTGTTTTGTTTTCTGGGATGCTTAGAAAATGGTGAATATGTAACAGTTTCCAACTGAAGTGAAATCATTCTTTTGGCATGGAGCAGCAGCACTATCTTCTGTCTACTCTGTAACGGTGTGTGAATGTATGTTAATATCTATATGTATATGAAATGTTGGATTTCTTTATGAATGACCTAAGTGGTTTAGCAACTGGAAGTTTGTGTATGTGTGTGTGTGTATCAGTGTATCAGGAGTGAAGATTATCCCACACTTACAGTATTATTTTTTAATCATCTACTTCTCTAACAGTGATAAAATCTTGTGAATATGCTAAATGATGCACTTGTCGTGTCAGAGTAATCCCTAGAGAAAGAGTGCCGAACTATAAAGTGATTTGAGCGAAAATGTATTTAATTTATGGCTTCAGCTGTAGCAGAACGAGCACGTTTCAGAACTAGTTTTTTTTTTTTTAAGCAGTTTTGTTCATAGCTTTTTCATCTTGCTAATTCCTATTAATTGTGGAGGTTTTTAAATTTTTTCAGACCTCATCCTACTAAACAAAAAGACAAAGTGATGGGTGCTATTATATATTCTTGAATGTTTTGGTGATTTTTACATAAATCTAATTAGCTGCTACCCTCTCTTACACACCACACACACACACACCCCACACCCACACCACACACACACAGCACCACCTTTCTGTGCTAAGGGCTATCTGACATTTTTATGAGCTTTCAGCTTTACCAAAGCATGGTCATCTCACAGGTTTTTGAGGCTTTCGTTGAGAGTATGTGAGGTAGGGGGATACTTGCTGACAAAAGCCTTAAGTGCTCTTTTGCATTGCAATGAAAAAAATAAAGGAAGATTGATTGGGAGTGGACCAAAAAAAAAAAAAAACGCAATAAGAAAAAAGAAATCACAGCCCATGGTGGGAAGGGGCAGGAAAAGGGGGATTGTTTTTCTCGACTTTGACTCGTTTATGAGTTGCAATGTCTTAAGTGAGAGCTTGGCACCCAGAGGACGCTGTGCCAGTTCACACAGCACTTGTTTTGAACAAGGATTCAATTTCATTTGCAAATGCTTATTGTCAAGGCAAGGAGTGCCAGTACAGATGAAAGCACCCCAATCCTTCTCCTCCAGTTCTTTAGGTTTAATCACATCTCTCCTATCGCCGAGGGAACTGGAGATTTAAACAAACATACGTGAACTGGTGTGAAGCTGTAAAAGGAACCATTATGTTTCCGATTTAGAATATATATTCTTCTCTCACTTTCTAAGAATTAAACACAAGCTTTTTTCCCTTATTGATTAGTTGCTGAAGTAAAGGAACCTGCAGCCTTCCCATGCTATCTGTTGACATGGAAAACAAGGAAAATGGCTCTGTCGGTGTAAAAAAGTAAGTGAAAACTGGCTTGTGAGTTCTGCTTCTGCAAAGAACAGAGGGACTTGGTTTCTATTTTTATACTTCTTGCTTATCTACTACAAGACACTGTGTGGGGCTTGTCTTGGTTGGTATCCACTGGCCACCAGACTCCCTTCTCCCCCCACCCCAGTGGCCTTTTTCTATATTCCATTTCTAAGACAAAGATGACTCAGACATCAAAGTGCATAAAGGGTTAAGTGTATCACGCTTTGCAACAGGGACGGTTGAGGATTTCAGCCCTGCATTCTGTATATGGAAACAAAAACATGGAGCAAACACAGACTCTGCCTTTCAAGCCAATAGGCTGCAAGGGTTGGGGCAGAAAGAGTTTAAATCTTTTTAAATAAAATCCCCTCTCTCAAAACTGAGGGCTCTAATGAGGGAAGGAAAAAAGCTTCAGTGAGAATACTAAGTTTGAACAACTTCTCTGTCTTAATTTTATGAACTTTTCCTTGAATGTGAAGCATTTCAGTGCATACACAGTGTTCTTTCTTAATGTCTGTTCTCACATTTAAAACTTCTGATTATATTTGTTGTGAGATTATATGCTTGATTCTTTAAATAGGAGAATTCAGTTGCATTATGTAGCATATTCGGAAACAGAACAAAAAGTTAACTGGCAAAGTATCTGTGAGTATATGAAAAAAATGTTCTCTTATAGGAGTTATATTGAAGCTATAACCACTTTTATTACAAGGATAAATTAAGTTCCGAGTGGGAACTATCTGTTTTATTTCTTTTCATGTCATTTAGTTTAAAATTGCCTTCAACTTGAGCTTTGGAGAAAACTAATTAAGTGTAATTCATAGAAGTTGTGATATCTAAATGAAGAAACATACACACACGAATAGAAGTTATGTTTTATGTTAAAGTTAGATTAAACTTAATAAAATATGCTTTTAAAAATTCTCAGGTACTTTATGTGTCAGTTTCATGCTGCCATGCTTATTCCAATTCTTGAAGGTTGGGGTAGATACATGTAGGAGGAATGAAAGAAACAGATACTTTTTATGTATGTGTTAGATAGTGCTATATTTTGAGCAGTGATGGGAATGTTCTATACTTATGATGTCCAAAAATGGTAACCAGTAGCCACATGTAGCTAGCTATTAAAAACTTGAAATGTGGCTAGTGTAACTGATGAACTAAACTTTTAATTTTACTAAATTTTAATCCATTTGAAAAGTTAAGAGCTTTATTGAAATGTAATCGACATATAATAAACTACATGTGTTTAAAGTATAAAATTTGATAAGTTTGGATATTTGTATACACCGTGAAACAATTACCACAATTAAGATAATGAACATATTCTTACCCACGAAGTCATTATAAATTAATTTACTTTTCCTAGAATTTTATATAAATAGAGTTCTTCAGAATGTACTTTCTTGGTTTTCTGAGGCAGGGGGGGTGGGGCGGATCTGATTCTTTCACTCAGAATAATTAATTTGGGATTCATTCATGTTATGGTGTATATCAATAGTTCATTAATTTTTATTACTGAGTACTATTATATGGACTACGACAGTTTGTTCACCGTTTATCCATCTATTTGTTGGTAAACATTTGGATTGTTTCCATTTTTTAGGTATTACAAATAAAGCTGCTTTGACCATTTGTGTACAGGTCTACGTGCGGACATATGCTTTCATTTCTCTTGGATAAATATTTAGGAATGGAATGACTGGCTATAGGGTAGCTGTATGTTTTACTTTTTTAAAAAAAAACTGCCAAAAAATAAAAAAAATAAAAAACTGCCAAACGGTTTTCCAAACTTGCCCATTTTAAATTCTTACCAGCAGTTAGTTTGTAAACATTCTAGTTGCTCTTTCTCCTTATAAACTTGGTGTCATATGTCTTTTTTCATATAAACATTATTTTAGGTATGGCTTTAATTTTCATTTCCCTAATTACTAAGAATGTTGAGTACCTTTTCATGTACCTATTTGCCATACATATATTATTGTTCTCAAGTATTGTTCAAATCTTTTGCCCATCTTTTTAGTGGTCTAGTTTTTAAAAATATATTATTGTGTAAAGAGTTTTCATATATATTCCGGATACAAGTCTTTTATCATATACATGATTTGGAAATCTTTTCATATAGTATGCGACTTTTTTTCATTCCCTCTATAGTGTCTTTCAAAGTGCAGAAGTTTTTTAATTCTGATGAAGCCCAGTTTATCAATTTTTTATTTTAATGTCATAGTGTTTTTAGTGTCATATCTAAGAAATATTTGCCTAACACAGGGTCACAAAGATTTTCTATTACATGTTCTTATTTGGAACTATGATTTTTGAGTTAATTTTTGTGTATGGGGTGAGATAAGAATTAAAGTATTTCTGTTGACGATAGTAGCAGTAGTTTTTTTGTTTGTTTGTTTCTTTTAATTGTTCCCACAACTTTGTTGAAAAATAATTAATGAATCATATATGTGTGGATCTATTACTGGACTATTTTATTCCACCGATATTTTTGTATATATTTATGCCAATAACACTGTTTTGATAACTATAGTTTTATAATAGATCTTGAAATCAGGTAGTGTTATCTATTCAGCTGTGTTACTCTTTTCAAACTTGTTTTGGCTCTCCTAGGCCCTTTAACACAGCATTTTCCATTTACGTAGGTCTTCTTTAATTTCTCTCAGCAGTGTTTTGTTGTTTTTAGTGTTCAGGTCTTGCACATCTTTTGTCAGATATATCCTTATATAGTTCATGTTTTATGCTATGATAAATGATATTGCTTTTTAAATTTTTAAAAAATTTTTTTAAAGTTTAATTTTTAAATTTTCGATTGTTTTCTGCTGGTATGTAGAGATACAATTGATTCTTTTATATCTACCTTGTATGCTATAACCTTGCTAAACTCATTATTTCTAGTCATTTTTGGTAGATTTCATCGGATATTTAACATAGACAATTATGTCTTATGAGTAAAGACAGTTTTACTGTTTTCTTCCCAATGTGGATACCTTTTTTTCTTTTTCCTACCTTACTGCACTGAATAGGACCTCCAATAAAATGCTGAATAGAAGTGATGAGATTGGACATTCTAGTTTTGTTCCTGATCTTAAAACATTTAGTTTTTTCCTTATCTTTTTTTTTTTTTGTATATAATGTATCTTTTTTCTGCTTTAAATTTTTCTCTTTATCATCGATTTTTAAGCATTTTGGTTATGAGACTCTATTGTTTTCTTCATCTTTCTTATACTTGTAGTCTGTTTTGTTTTTTGGATCTGTGGACTTATTTTTTATCAAATTTGGGAATGTTTCAACCATTATTTTAAAATTTTTTTTGGTTTCCCCCACTTCTCCTTTGGGGACTCCAATTATAGGTATATTAGATCACTTGATATTGTCCAACAATTCACGGATGCCTCTTAATATTTTTTTGTCTTTTTTCTCTGTTTCATTTTGGAGAGTTCTTATTGCTTTGCCTTCAGGTTCACTAATCTTTTCTTCCGAAATGTAGAATCTCTCGCTAATCCCACCCAATATGCTTTTCACTTCAGACAATGTTGTTTCTGTCTCTAGAAGTTAAAGTTGGATCTTTTTTTTTTATATCTTCCACATCTCAACATAGTCTTCTCTCTAGTTTCTGAACATGTGGAATATACTCATAATAAATGTTCCAATGTTCTTGTCTACTAAATCTGTCATTTCTGTCGTTTCAGTTGATTGGTTCCTCATTATGGGTTATATTTTTCTGCTTCTTTGCATGCCGGGTAATTAAAATTTTTTAAAATTAAATTTTAGTAGGCATCAATAGCATATTAGTTTAAAGTGTACCACATAGAGATTTGACATTTATATCCTTTACAATGTGATCACCACTCTAAGTTTAGTAACTGTCCGTCACAGTGCCAAGTTATTACAATATTATTAACAATATTCCCTGTGTTATATACTACATCTCCGGGGCTTATTCATTTTATAACTGGGAGTCCATACCTCTCATTTTCCTTCACTTTTTTCACCCATCCTTCTACACCACTCCCCTCTGGTAACCACCAGTTTGTTCTCTGTTTCTCTGAATCTGTTTTTGTTTTGTTTGTTTTGTTTTGTGTTTTTAGATTCCATGTATAAGTGAAATTATACAGTATTTTTCTTTTTCCGTCTCACTTATTTCACTTGCGTAATACCCAATAGGTCCATCCATGTTGTTGCAAATAGCAAGATTTCATTCTTTTTTTTTATTGCTAAGTAATATTCTAATACACACACACACACACACACATACATACATACATACATACACTGCATCTAATTTATCATTGGACGTCTATGTTGCTTTTGTATTTTGGTTAGTGTAAATAATGCTGCAGCGAACATAGGGATGCATATATCCTTTCAAATTAATGTTTTCCCCCCTTTGGATAAATACCTAGAAGTGGAAAATCTGGGTTGTATGGTGGTTCTATTTTTAAATTTTTGAGGGTGGTATGTTTTCCATAGTGGTATGCCTGGTCATTTTTTATTGAATGTCAGATAGATACTGTGAAATTTACCTTGTAGGGTAATCAATATTTTTGTATTCCTGTAAATATTCTTGATTTTTATCCTGGAATGTGCTTCTGTAACTTGGAAACAAGTAACTTGATCCTTTTAAGTCTTGCTTTTAAAAACTGTTAGGCAGGACCAGGGCTGTATTTAGTCTATGGGTATTTTCCCCCTTTACTGAGGTAAGACTTACCTTTGTATTCTAACCAGTGCTCCTGAATTATGAGATTTTCCTCTCTGACAGTTGGAAATGGGCACTATTCCCATCTCTGCATGATCTCCAGGGGTTGTTCTCTATAATTCTTTTGCTTTATTCTTTCCCTAGCCTCAGTTAGTTTCCTCACTTGTATGGGGTAATTTCAGTACTCTGCTGTGTACTTGAGACTGCAGATCTCCAGAGTTCTCTCTGTATAACTCTCTCCTAAAATTTTTCTCTAGGTAGTAACTTGATAGAGTTTACCTTGCTTCTTTTCCATCCTCAGGAATCACTATTCTTTACTGCCTATGTCCAATGCCTTTAGTGCCATGCTTTCATATGTTTTGTCTAATATTTTTAGTTACTTTAGCAGAGGGTAAATCTGGGTCCTGTTATGCCATCTTAACCAGAAATAGAAGTTCCTGTTAATTTACATAGACACTAGTGGTTAGTGGCTAACCTTTTGGATTGGATAGAGTTGGACTATAATGCAAATCCCAAAAGACATAAAACATAGAGTCTTAAGGCTGTTTCTGAGATCTACCAAAGTTGGGCTTATAGTTGCTTTCATTTTGTTTTTCAGGTATGGAAAATATAGTTGCTTTACTGGGGAATGTACTGTCAGAAAGGGTCATTTTCAAAGAAGCCTAGGGTAATAGCCCTTATTCTGGCCACATGCTCCTGATCAGAACTTCAGTTTTACAAGTCTACTATTTATGGAGTCCCTTTCATGTGTCTAGCAATTTGTGTGAAACTTGTTAATCCTATTTTGAGGTATTTGTTATTATCCCCATTTTATAGCTGAGAAACCGAAGCTCCAGGAGGTTAAAGATGTTTTAAGATTTCACAGTTAATAAATAGTGGGACTGGATTTCAGATTTAAGTATGGCTCTGAAGCCTGATTTCTTTTTCTGCACTGGGGTGACTAGATTGTCAAAGGTGGCTTTCAGTCACTTTTACCACAAGCATGGCTTTCACTGGCGTGAGGCTATGGAAGTCCGTCTTTTGTTTCTTCAAGATTTGTAGATGGATGCAAACATTTAATAATATGATCATAATTTAACAAAAATAGGACTTTCCTTTCCAAAATGGCATATTTCTTACAAGTATAGAATATTTTAAAGTCTGTTCTGAGCACACTAGGCCAGTTATTTCTCAAACTTGAGTTCGCATCACTTGAAGGGTATGTTGAAATACAGTTTGCTGGGTTACGCCTCCAGGATTTCTAATCCACTTGATCTCTGACGGGGCCTGGGAACTTATATTTCTTACATATTCTCTGGTGATGTAGATGCTGATGTCCTGAGAACCACTGCACTGGGTCAAGGTTTTTTAACTTAGGCACTACTGACATTTTGAGCCAAATAATTCTTTGCTGGGGTTGGAAGGATGGTTGGATGTTTAACAGTATCTGTGGCCTCTACCCACTAGATGCTAGTGCACCCACTCCAACCATGACAATCAGAAATATCTCAAGACATTGCCAAGGGTCCCCTGGGGGACAAAATCATCTCTAGTTGAGAACCACTGTTCTAGGCTAAGTTCTGCATGAGAAATGTACAACAGGGTGACTTCTATGTATCAGAACTAGTTTTCATATTTATAATGGTCGTTTCTGCTCAAGAGTCTAAAAAGACCATGAATGTCAATCTGGAGCTTCCTCTGCCTTCCTTTTTCTGCATCTTGCTTTATATATAAGCAGGGGGGCGGGGCGGGTAGTTAGTTAAGACAGGAAGAATAAGGAAAATGTGGTAAAATGTAAACATTTGAAAGAATCTGGGTAAAGGGTATATGGTATTTGTGTACTGTTCTTTCAACTGTAAGTCTGAAATTATTTTTTAAAAATCCAGCCATGAGTTGAGAGGGAAAATTCATCTAACTTTAGGAAAGAAGCAAAACTCCTGGCCCAGATTTGGAAGCCATGGAAAAACTAAGCATGGCTTTGGAAAGCAATGGAAACAGCTTTCAACTTTGAGTCAAGTCAGGCTCGGAAGACTTGGGTTTGACCTTGCTTTTGTTTCTTAGCAGAAAAATAGTGAATAAGTAATTACTTATAACTCTCTGCCTTGGTTCCCTTGATTGTAAAATACAAATGAAGGGTTATGAGAATGAAAAGATGGCACTTGTAGGCTACAGAGTGATGTAACAATAATAGTCTTTATATTCCAGTTCATAAAGCTTCAGAGTGCCTGCTGTGAACCACGCACTGTGCTAATTGTCTTCATAAATGTTATTTCATTTAATCAGTGCAACATTAGGTATGGTAAATATTGCTGCAATCTTTTTTTCAAGGAAATAAACGGGGGCCCAGAGAAGTGACTGAAGTTCGCATGAGAAAGTGGCAAAGCTGAGTTCTCGAACCCAGCTCTTCTGACTCTAAGATGATGCTTTTTCTTTCATACAACTTTTGTCTGATAACTATCCTCACTCAGTCCATAAACTGGAGTGGGCCCGATTTTAGGCAGTCTTGGGACAGCCTTATTCCACAGCCAGACCATGGATTCTTATGCCATTGTTATAAGAGAGGGAAAAAGATGATTGGAACTTACGTATCAGACCTTCTAATTTGGCAAAGTTGTTACTATATGACTATGGTAGGACCAAATACTGCTTGACAGTTTTAAACAAACATCCTGTTAGACTTCCCTTCCTCCCTTCATTCGTTTATTCCTGCTAAAGTCTCATGGTCTTGACACACAGAAACTGCTAGATCTCTAAGCATGACCTTTGTTCAGATCTCTATCGTTCTGAATGTTATAAGTCAATATGATTTTAACAAGATAATCACCAAGGCTTAGATTATACTTCAACTCATTCTGAAATACAAGGATAAGTGAATTGTATACTTAATTTTATGTTTAGGGTTTTAACAGTAATCAACTAATAAGAAAAACATAAACAGAAAAATGGTATAGAAAATGTCAAAAACATGAGCAAACACTCCGCTCCACAGAGGAGTAAATATATGGCCAATTAATATATGAAAGATGTTCAGTATTGTTAGTGACCAAGAAAATGCAAATCAATATCATAGTGATATACCCATTTACTTGGCAAAAATTTTAATATCCGACAATACCAATCATTACAGAGGATATGGATTTATAGGATACAGTGCTGGTGAGCATGCAAATTGGTGCAGAGACTTTGAAAAACAATTTGGTATTATCTTCAAATTTTGAACAAATATTTTATAACTCAGGAATTCTATTTCTGGATGTATACCAGTGCTGCCCAACAGAAATAACATTGAAACCCTATATAGAATTTAAAATTTTCTAGTGGTCATTTTTAAACAAATGAAATTAATTTTAATACATTTTATATTTGACCTAAAATTTCCAAAATGTTATCACTTTAATATGTAATCAATATATCATATTATTAAGTAGCTTATATTATTGTACCTAATTTCCTAAATCTATTGTATATATTATAGAGTGCATATCAATTAGATGCAAAATTTTCATTAGCAATATTTGAAAAAAATCTGAAAATATAAATAGTTAAATAAAAAAGAAAAAAAATATTTGATCTGTGTTAGATTTCATAAAATTTACAATTGAAAAAAAGAATCACATACCCAATAATTCCAGACATACTTAGAAGTTCCAATAAATGAATTAAATACCAAAAAATTGTTTTCATTTAATATATGCATATACCTTAACACGATTGATTCTTCTCTTTTAGAAAATTTTATTTAACTTTTGAACAAAAAGGTTATCGGTTTTAAAACTCCATCCATCCAAGTTAAACAAATTTACTAATACTTATGTCAGTGTTGTTAACATTGAATTCAAAAGGGCATCACATAAATTTATAAACATCTGTAAGTTTATCAGTTAATAAGTCACTTTATTTTTTTCTTAAAATTTATTTATGTTAGAAAACTGTAAAATTATTTTTGTTGTATTGTACTCTGAAAAGTTTCCATTTCAACACAGAATTTTGTCCCTGTAGAGCTAGGTCACCAATCAGCTTTTCCTTTTTTTGTAGCTTCAAATTTAGCTCATTTACATGTAGTCTCATATCAATGAGAAAATATAACTGACTCTGCCATTTTTTGTCTTTAATTGTTGACTATTTGGCAAACATTCCTTTTGTTTTAGTAAAATCTTAAACTGAATGTAACAGTACAATAAATCTTCATAAAATTTGTTCATGACTTATCTAACCAGTTTTGGCAAAGAACACAGATCCTTAAATTTATTGTGTTCTATTTAAGAGTTTCATTATCTGGTGTTGATCCATAGCATTTATTAATATATCCTGAACGATTTAACAATGGGAGCCATGACACTTTTCAAGAGTCAATTTTAGAAAACTAAACATTAATATCATGCAGTAGAATGAAGCAATAAGGGAAACATTAGACTCTTGTTGTAAAATTACATTAAGTTCAGATTTTTTCTTTTTACCTGATATGGTTGAAGTACCATCCATCAGGATAAAATTAATTTTTTACATCTAGCTGAAGTTCTTCTTTGAAAGATGTAAAAGATTTTAAAATATTTAAACCATGAGTTCAGTTTTTCAGGCCATAAATTGACACCATTTCCTCATAAATTTGGAAGTCTTTTGAAACATAGAATACTCCAAGCATTAATTGGGTCATGTCTTTTATGCCGCACTGTTCATCTAAAACTAATAAAAATACTTATGTTTTTCAAATTTTGAATCAATAGATCTCAGATATTATTAAACAGATCTTGTATTGTCTACACAACTTCTTGGTTGCTTGATTGAAAATCTTTCACTTTTTCTGAAATACATTTTTAGTCTTTTTTCATAATCTAATAAATCTGAATAAAAGCACATATCTATCAAAAATTATTTTCTTTTCTGTTCAAGAATCCAAGTTGTTTCTAGCTGGACAAATATATAAGCTCAGATTCTGTTTAAAATCACTTCAAAATGTTTTCTTGGACGTAATTTGATTTCAGATTATTAATTTTATCAATGTTTTCATTGTTGAGAAGTTACCAAATTCACTATTTTTACTGAAAATCTCTCTTTATATCTCTTAATATTAGTCATTTTATTATCTTTACCATTTTTTACACAACAAAGTTTTTTTTACCTTTTGCTCTGCTCTAACAAGTTGCAATCACTGTTCATCATGAAATTTCTAATATACTTTCAGCCAGTCTCCGTTTCTCTTTACTGTTCAGGTTCTGGTGCTGGTCTCTTCATCAAATCTTGATTCTGCATCATTTGTATGCCTCCTTTTTAAATTTTAAGATTTCTTCATACTTATTTTCACCTAAAAACATTTAATTATATTATAACTAAAATAGTAAGACTGTCAACTTAATTTCGAATTATGGCATACAGAGATCCTCATAACTTGTGCTGTCTGCATCAAACACATTTATTTTTATTAAATTTAAAAATAACTAAGAGGGAACCATTTTAATAGTTTGGAATATATTCTTCTAGACAGTTTCTGTGCAAATACTCCTTTGTCTATCTATCTATCTATCCTCTTATCTATCATCTATCTATATATACACATAGTACACAACAACATACACATATATTCAAAAATATATGCATATATGGGTATATGCACAAGAATGTACACATGTGTTCAAAGAATACATGAAATAATCTTCTATTGAACAAATGTCATTATAATTTTGTGTGGATTTAAAATCCATAGGTTTTGAATTAACCATAAACCTTGCTTCATGATGCTCTTATTGATCTATGTTTGGCCATCTTAAATCCATGTTAGAATTTTTACTAAATTATAAAAAACAGTTCTTGGTATTTTACATGTATGTTCATATCTGTACATATCACAAGTATTCAATATCTTTTTTTTTTCCATTCTTTTAGTCTTACTTCTTTTTCATCATTTGGTCTTTTTTGTATTCTTCCCTTTTCTCCTAGGTTGGAGGAGGAACCAATGTTCCACACAATAGTTGATTATAATAAGTTAGCAGCTTTTCAGCAGGAAGCGGTTTATCTGCCCACTACCACCACAACCCTTACTTTTCAGTGGACAAGCTCTACTTGCAATAGAAAGTTCACAGCAACAATGTTTAGCAAAGACTTTCACAAGAACCTATTTCTTATTAATGCCATGTCTTTTCTTGCATGCATATCGCACTATCTTTGTGTGTTCAGTGTGTTATTTCGTAAAGAAAGACATTTTAAAAAGATTTTTAGAACTAGCATTCCTTTTATGATTAGTGAAGTGATACTTTCCTAGGTAATGAATGTTGTGAAGTTTTACACTCACTATAATATTATAATACTCACTTTTTAAAAAATCGGGATATAATGGGCCTATTAGTTTCAGGTATACAACATTATGATTCGTTATTTGTATATATTGTGAAATGCTTATCATGATAAATCTAGTTAACGTCCATCACCATACAGTTACAAATTTTTTTTCCTGTGATGAAAACTTTTAAGACTTACTCTCTCAGCCACCTTGAAATGTACAATACAGCATTACTAGCCTCAGTCATCGTGATGTGCATTACATTCCTATGACTTATTTATTCTATAACTGGAAATTTGTACCTTTTTACACCTTTGCCCATTTCTCCCACTCCCAATCCCCACCTTTAGTAACCACTAGTCTGTTCTCTGTATCTATGAGTTTGAGTTTCTAAATTTTCTTCAAATTTTTATATTTTAAATTTTTATATTTTAAATTTTTATATTTTTAAATTTTTATATTCCATATATAAGCGAGATTATGTAGTACTTGTCTTTCTCTGTCTGATTTATTTCACTTAGCATAATGCCCTCAAGGTCCATTTGTGTGGTCACAAATGGCAATATTTCCTTCTCTCATGGCCGAACAATATTCCATTGTAATATACCACATTTTCTTTATCAGTTCATCCTCTGACGGCACTTAGATTGCTTCCATATCTTGGTTATTATATAATGCTGCAGTGAGCTTGGGGTGCATATATCTTTTTAAGTTATCATTTCCTACAGATAAATATCCAGAATGAAATTGCTGGATCACATGATAGTTCTATGTTTAATTTTTTTTGAGGAACCTCCGCACTGCTTTCCATAGTGGCTGCACCAATATACATCCCTTCCAATAGTGCACACAGATTCCCTTTTCTCCATATCCTCACCAACACTGCTTATTTCTTGTCCATTTTTATAAATATTTTCTCCCATGTGGTAGGTTGCTTTTTCATTTTGTTGACTGTTTTCTTTGCTGTGCAGAAGCTTTTTAGTTTGATATAATCCCACTTGCCTATTTTTGCTTTTGTTGCTTTTGCTTCTAGCGTCAGATCTAAAAAAATCATTCCCAAGATTGACATCAAGGAGCTTATTACTTACGTTTTCTTCTAGGAGTTTTATAGTTTCAGGTCTTACATTCGTATCTTTGATCCATTTCGAGTTAATATTTGTGTATGGTATAATGTAGTCGTTCAGTTTCATTCTTTTGCATGTGACTGTCTAGTTTTCCCAACACCATTTATTGAACACAACACCATTTATGGGTTAATACTAACTTTTGAAATAGAATTCTCTGAATGCTGTTAACTATGTTAACTATTAAGCTAAATATTAAATTAAAGAAGTTATCATTTTTGCCCATGGGAATCAGAGGATTAGGAGGTGAATGGTAGCAGTAAAATATTAGAGTCCAGTTAGAAATCATTGGTATTGCTAGAATTTCAAAATTCTGACTTCAATGTAGAATTATCAGAGAGTTTTTATATAACAATAATAACAATGGCTACTATTACGTCATTTTACAAATTCAACAATGTTTACATGTATAGAAATCTACATATAAATCAGGTCTCCATCTGTAAGGGAAGCAGTCACATCTAAGGTTGAATAAATAACCTCGCAGGGTATTTGATTATTGGCCTAGAAGCCTTCCTGACTCCTTAGGGAAAGAGGAAAAGGAAACTGGTAGAAGTAATTGTGTGTCTGATCACTGGTGTTAGCTTTCATTCCTTTACTCCTACTCCTGTCCTTTTGTGGTATCCCATAAATAATCAGCAGTTTTTTGATGTATGTTTTTTGGAAAGCAATAAGGGGATTATACCTAGCTTGCTAGGTAGTTCCTGGGTACGCTCTCCTCATCGTGCCCCCTCTCATCTGTTCCATTCGCCTTTCCCAGACTCCACAACCACACCGCTCTGCTCTACGGGAAGGCAGTGAGTGATAGAGAACAGCCGTCTTGAACAGGGAGTGATCATGACAGGAAGATACCTCTACGCTAAAAACATGGGAAAATAAAATAAAACTCCTAAGAAATTCATAGCGGCTAAATACCAAATAGCTCTTAAGAAATAGCTTGTTAGGAAGGAAGGAGGGAAGGATGGGGGGAGCGAGGGAGAGAAGGAATAAGTAGGAAGGAGAAAGGAAGGGAGGAGGAAGAAAGAGAGGAGAGGAGAGAGGGGAGAGAGGAGAGGAGATGAGAGAAGAGAGGAAGGGAGAAGAAGGGAGGAGAGGTAAACTGAGCCACTAATTCACACCTGAAAAATTACCTTTCTAATCAGGATCTGGTGTAGCCCTACTGCAGATCTGTTTGGTGGGATAAGTTAGGGTGCTATATGGTTTTTAAAATACAGATAATACATGGAAGTTAATAGTGATCATTATAACTGGTATAATTTTATTTTTCTTAGTAAAGCTAAAATTCATTCCTTAATATTTTATGGCTGTCTGTTCATTCTTACATATGGTGTATTAGTCATCTTTGGCTGCCATAACAAAATACGATGGACTAGGAGGCTTAAACAACAGAAATTTATTTCTCACAGTTCTGGAGACTGAGACGTCCAAGATCAAAATGCTGGCTGATTCAGCTCCTGGAAAGAGCTGTCTTCCTGGCTGCTTCTCACTATGTCCTCACATGGACTTTCCTTAGTACATGCACATGGCTCTTACAAGGCCACCAGTCCTATTGGATTAGGACCCTACCTTATACCCTCATTTAACCTTAACTTCTCTATCTCCTGAAAGCCTCGTCTCTAAATGCAATCACATTGAGGGGTGGGGCTTCAACATAGGAATTTTTTTGAGGGGGACACAATTCAATCTTATTATTATATGGTCTTATGATAAATGATTATTCCCTTAGATTAAATGATACCTTCGGTTAAGAATTGAGTGTATTTACTGTTTTGATTTATACTAGTATGTCCATTGCAAATAACTGCCTTAAAGAAGTGTACATTTCAAAAGAATAAAATATGTACAACTTGAGTCAGCTAAGCATATTATATTTTAAGCATGAAGACAGCAGAAGCTTCATTCAAAGCCAGCAGAATTCACAAACATGCATCACATATTTTTAATACAGTAGCAGCCCTGAAAAACTGCTGTTTTCTACATAGTTTCTGGTGTACTACTGATATTCTTGCTGAAGTAAAACCAATTTTGTCTAAGCAATGAAGCCACTCCTGAGTCCTCTAGAATAATACCACGTGCTGTGGCCCAGAGCAAGGAGGAAAGTTCTTCAGGAGCTCTTTATGCAGTTACCTTTAGTATTAATGATTGGGATATGAAATGTTCATATGTTTGTGTTTAGCAGGAACGTGATAGTGAGTACAAAACAAATTCATTGCGTTCTCTAGAGAGGAGTGTGCTTATTTACACAAGTTTAGAATTCTTTATTTGCAGTACAGAGTTAAGAACAGGCAGTGAAAGAGGCAGTTATAGGATCCTTTGTTTTTGGAAAGTTGGGGTGGGATGTTGGGGAGACGTACCCAGCAGAGATATCCCAGGACAGAGTGCCATGGGATTTCAGGGGAAAGCCGTCAGCCCAAGGGAAGATACCTGTTGTAGCAGGAGAAGCCCCGTCTGTCCCTGGCACCTGCTCCTGGTGTTGCTGCCGATTCAAGGCTCCAGAGCCTCTCCTCCCAGCACAGCCTGCGTCACACTGCCGTGATGACTTTCACTGCTGTGCCCTCTTTCCTCCATCTATCTATGTCGCCTGTTCCTTAACCACTTTCCGGAATAAGGCATGGAACACATAGCCCTCATCACACAGCTGATTGAGATTTTCCTCTTCGCTAGAATATGAATTTCTAAGGATCGTCAGATACCTGGCCCATGGTAGGCAGGTTAATATTAATTAACGAGTGGAATAAAAGATCGATTGGGGGTATCAGGAAGGGGACATTGAACCAGTACCTTTTAAAAACAACTGAGATTCTAATTGCTGGAACTGGAACAGAGAGGGCTTTGAGTGGCATAACCAAAGCTATGGCCATGGAAAAGTCCGGGATTTTGCTTAGTTGGGTTTCAGTACATACCTGGAATGGGAAATAAGCCTGCAAAAGTATGTTTGAATCAAATCCCTGAATGCCAAGCTAAAGAATTTGGAACATACAGAGGCTCGAAGGATTATTTGCCTTTTCAGTGCTTTCATTGTTTGGGTGTACTAAAGCTAAATGAAGTCAGCTTTTATTTATCTGAATATTAAAAAAAAAAAAAAATGTCCTGTCAAGAAACTTCGAATCATTCTTTCTCTTTTTTGGGTCTGCCTTTATCCAGATTCTTGCTTGTTAGGATGAAGGGAGGGGGAGAAAGGAATGGAGATAAAACTAAAACTTATTTGGTCGCTTCCTTCTTAGATACATCAGAGGCAAAGAGATCGATATTAATGTATTATGATCAGATTTATATTGCTTTTAGCCAAAGTCTCTTTTAAGATACAGGCAAAGAGGATAATTTAATTTCGAAAGTAAGTTATAAAGATCAAGGCAATACAAAGTTCGAGTGCATTTTTGAGTAGAAGCTGAAGTAACATTGAGAATTAGCTTTATAAGAAG
This sequence comes from Eonycteris spelaea, assembly GCA_003508835.1. Lineage (NCBI taxonomy): Eukaryota > Metazoa > Chordata > Mammalia > Chiroptera > Pteropodidae > Eonycteris > Eonycteris spelaea. Next base: position 4,045,930 of record PUFA01000046.1, on the reverse strand, counting down.
AATAACATGGTAAATATATCGCCATTATCTATTAACCAGTGTCTAAAGTAACTTTTGCTCTGAACTTTAGAGCAGAAATGCAATTAATGAGTATAATGGCATTTTGAATCACATACGGATTGTATTTATCCAGAGTTCTCTTTTGGTCTGACCAACCCTCAGAATCTGCGATATCATAAGTACCATAAAATATACACATGATAGATTCAGAGAGTTTCAACTATTTTCCACATGCCTGCACTAATATATAAAGAGAAAATGCAGAGTCTTGCTGCCAGCACTTAAAATTATAATGTGCCAACATGAAAACACTCATTATAAGGTCCCAATCTGCACATATCTGCCAAATTTGTATTTATTACGTTTCTCTTCCCATGATGGTGTCTCTCTAGCTCTCTTTAAAAGTGAGGTGATTGGTTAATTAAGGGATAATCATTTCCCAGGGTGAATTATTCACGCATAATATAATTTTTATCAATACATGATATACCTAACCGTATGCACAGGGACTAAAAGGTGACTGGGTTAAATGGAATCATCGATTTGCTTAAACGAGGGCTTGTAGACAAATTCCGCCCTCTTCTTGCTAATTTTTTTTCTAATAAGGGAAAGTGCATACATATTTTTTAAAGGTTCCATGCCTGGAAAAATATTTATGAATTTATTGTCTTTATACATTATTTTCTAAGAAACATTTTGCTGTGATGACAGTGAATGATAAATATTAAATGATAATGAAACTTTTATATCTGCCATCTCATTTCATCAGTGCAAAATTATCAGCCACAATGGGATCCACCATCTGCGAAGTGTTCGAAACAGCACCATTTAAATTCCTTCTGGAATTTGACATGCACGAGTTATAAGAGAATGGTCCATTGAGAGGGGAACAAAGTGTCTCAGTTTGGCCACAAATAAAAGTCCTTGAGGAGACTTATGGCTTTCCCAGTGGGGAAAGGTGAGACTTAAACCCATCCTCTGAAATGCCTTATAATTTTACCCAGCCTTGGCACTCTGGACTCCCCAACCCCTCCATCATGTTGCCGTGGACCATCTCCAGTTTTCTCTTTAAAACTGTTTTTGAAACCACTGGACGGACCCGGAGAAATTATTCATCATGCTTTAACATAAACAACCTAGACTGACAATATGTGCCTGCATATATCTGCCTCTGCAAACCATCCCCTCCTAGGGCCTAATTTTGTGTATGTTTGGAGCAAAAGACACTTTTCAAAATTATTGTTGAAAATCTTCAAATGTCCTAGTCAGGGCCCAGAATTGGCTGGGCCCTCCAGTGCATGCATCCTCAATAGGACTTGTTCACCCCTCAATTCTAGTACAACTTAGAGTTCGCTGTTTACATGTTCACCTCCCCTCCCAGATTGCCAGCTTCTGGGCAGGGCCTATGCATTCCTATCCTTGTAACCCTGCATTTAGTGCAGTACTGAGAAGGAGTAGGTTTTATATTCGTACCAATGAGTAAGTAGAGTGGGGAAAGCATAGATTTGAAGGCAAGCATATGTGAATCCAGTCCTGGCTTTATCTGTGATGTGATTTTTGGATGAGGGTCTTATCCTTTCTGAGCCTTAGTTTTCTAAAAACAGGTTACACAAGACAGTTAAGAAGTAGCTGGGAAGCTGATAATAAGTAATGTGTGAAAAGTGTACTGTAGATTCTAAATTCTCCTTGGTTGTTAGTCCATTAACACAACATATTTTGGCTGTGTATTGTCTGCAATCATCAGACCTATGCGAGGTGCTGGAGAGCAGAAGAGATGAAAATAGGCAGGTTTCTCCTCTCAGGATGTGAGTAGTCTAACATTGTGATTTTTCTTCTAAGTTATTTTTGAGGGGTGAGAGGCTTAAACTTGGGTGGATCGCTGATTACATGCATTGATTAGTTTCTAACCCTTTGCTTCTGTGTGGGTCCCCTCACCCTGTTATACGAGTGTGCCCTGTTCTCCATTGCTCCTGTTTTCCATGGTACACTGCCAGTAGTTTTGCCAAGTTCACATTCTCTGCTGCATTGCTAGACCTCAAGAAAATTTCAGAATTATGGGAGTGGTGATGTCATATCCCAGCAGAATAAGATTCAGGAAAGGTTCCCATTCTAAAATTACAATGTAGCATACTTTGTTATTACAATTAGATAACTATTCTTTATGAGGAAAGGCATCTAATTGAAGCCATCCGCAGGGAGAGTAAATTCAGATGTTTTCTGGGGCACTTCAAAGTGAATCCTATGGGACTCTGTGCTCGCTGCGAGAAGTGAGCAGATTAGAAAATTTAAAAGATTTGTTAAAACAACAAACTCCCGTCCGAACATTCTTCAAGCCCACCTTAGGGAAAAGAGGAAGGAAAACGTTACCTTAAAGAGAGTCCCCAGGTCAGCCCATGTTGCTTATGTTAATGGAATAGTAGAAAATCCCAGCACGTAAATAATTTTTTTAAAACCCATTTAACTTTGATGTTAAAACACATAGTTAATGTTTGAAAATGCTTGGGGGCGGGGAAACAGCCTTTTCCCGTGTATACTGCCTGTTAAATGATATGAAGGAATGTGTGTGTGCACGTGTGTGAGCGTGCATGTCTACAAGTGTGTATGTACATGGGCATGTAGTGTTTACAAGTGCACAGCCTCTAAGTGCACAGTGTGTTCCTCGTTGGAGAGTAAGCAGGAGCTTCTTCCTGAAGGATCTCCTCAGCCAAGTGACACTGCTTAGAATTTACCTTAAAGGCAATGGGAAATTTGTAGGATTTTAAGTGGGGAACAGTGTGATCAGAGGTTCACTTTGGAAGAATCGCCTTGGTTGAGGTCTAGAGAAATCTAGATGAATGCACCTGAAGGAGAAGCGAGGCAGAGTCACAGTAACTGCAGGTCCCTGCTTCTCTTTCTCTATTTCTGCTTCTCTTTCACCTCCTTTCTAAATGCAGTGATGCAAGTTACCTACCCACTGACTCTTGAGGACAAATGCTTGATCATCATCTAGTCATTTGAATATTGATTGAGTTTCTAACTAGACACTTGACACGAGGGATAATAAATTGGAAGCGGCTCAAATGTGTATCTCCAGCCCACATCTCCCACTGTGGTGTGACAGACTGTCCACCACAGCAGAGAGTATAATCCAGCACAGAAAGTGCTACAGTGGGAGTTTGAACGGAGTTCTTGAATGCACAAGGGGTTATAACTAAAACAGTTCCCTGGTAGAGCAAGAAAATGCCTCACAGAGGAGGAGGCATTTGAACTAAGATTAACTAGGTAAGAATGGTGGATGTTGTCAGGTAGAAACGAATGAGGGGTCACTGTGTGGGAAACAACATGTGCAAAGACTCAGAGCTGTAAAAGGGCATGGCGTACTGGGGAACAGCTGTAGCCCTACAGTTTCAGAACTGCAGAGAGGGTGTGTGGGGATGCGGATAAGGAAGGCGTGGGAGATGGAAAAAGACAGTTACATTGGGGCTGTTTTGGAAAGGGCCTGGTGTTATCCCAGGAGTATGAATATCATACTGAATATCAGACTGTGGGCCACCAGAAATCACTGGACCACTCTTAATATCTCTGGATTAAAAAAAAAGAGTATATGAAGAAATACTTTATATTAAAGGTCTGATGGCTTATGAGGAAAGCAGTGACTGAGCCAGTACGTGAAATGATCTTCTGAACCTAGGAGACACAAGAATGATTATGGCCCCGAGGGAGGTGTACCAGGATCTGGGCCTCTGAGAGAAGAGCTGGCCGGGACCCGCCTCTAGGAAACTGAGTAGTGAGCCTGGCCACACACTCTTGCATGATCTGCCATGACGACTGTCTGGATTTGTGTTTTGCAGTTCCATGGAGAATGGGAGACCACCCGATCCTGCTGACTGGGCTGTGATGGATGTCGTCAATTATTTCCGAACAGCAGGATTTGAGGAGCAAGCTAGTGCTTTTCAGGAACAGGTAACTCAGTCTAGAGAAACACATGATGAACACAATTACCTCCCTTCCCTGCAGTGGGCAGAGGGAGTGAGGAGGAAGAGGACCGGAGAGCAGTGAGTGATCAGCGAGGCTCTCTGCATGTCCTCTACATCAAGTTCTGATCATACCAGACCCTGAGAAACTGAGGAGAGTGGAGAAGGGAGAAGGAAAGTGACAAGCTAATGGTTCCTTCCAGCAAGAGAAAAACCCAAGCCCTGTGTCACAGCTGCAGAAAGGAGGGCTAAAGCCCATTTACGTCTGGGAGACGGAACAGCTCTACCTTCACCCCAGACACACTAGAAAGCAGGAACAGAAAGGGATGACAAAGGAGGGACAGATCTGACACTAAGAGACATGCAGCACCATCTACTACTTGCCTTGGCACCAACTGAACTTAATAACCCCTCCAATGTGCTTTCCTGGTACATAGTAAAGTATTGTGGAAAGAGCACAGAACTTAGTCAAATCTTGGTTCTTCTAATTCTGTGTGACCCGAGCAACTTACTATTATCTCTCTGAGTCTTGGTTTCACATCTATAACATGAGACTCTCAGTGCCTCACTTGATAGGGTGGTGTTGTGAGGACACAAGGACAGTGAATGTACAGCGCCTAGGATAGGTCCTGGCCCAGTGTTGATGCCTCAACATGTTAACTCCCTTCCCTCAGATCCAGGGTCGGTATTGGAAAGAAGTAGAGAGAGGAGCAGGCCGTCCCTCCCCATTGTCTGGGTGATTCCTGACTCTGTTTTTTAAGCTTTGTAGGGATGATACTTAAGGGATTTTTGACCATGAGGAAGCAAATTGGGGGAGCATGTCGTCATCCACACCAAAATAGCTCTGGAGGGAAACAGTTTCTATCTCCCTATCAATGAAAGCTTCAGCTTTCTAAGCATCGAAATTATTTTTCTAATATTGTAATATAATTGAGAGACTTATAAACTGAATTGTGTCTGGCTGCTTCTTCCATCTCCCTTTAACTGTTTCTTATTCTCTCAAGCTGGGTTTGGAGCAGTGAACTTTTCTACTATCTTATATGCTAATCTTTGGATTTCCTCCAGTATTTTCTTCAAACCTGATCTCTATACGTATATATATATTTTTGTTAACTTGGAACATTTGCCAAATAGCAGCTTAAGTCACTTCACACCCACCAGAATAGCTAAAATTAGAAAGATTGACAAACCCAAATGTTGGTGAGGATGTGAACAAACAACACTCTTCTACACTGTTGGTAGAAGTGTAAAATAAACACTCGTACATTTACCCCATGATCCAGCAATTTCACTCCTGAGTATTTATTCAAGGGAAATTAAAACATATGTCCACAAAAGATTTGTACAAAATCGTTCTTAGTAGCTTTATTCATAATAGTCCAAAGCTGGAAGCCTAAATGTGCACCTATAAGAGAAAGAATATGCAAACTGGAGTAGTCATACAATGGAACGCTACTCAGTAATACAAAGGAACAAACTACTGACATGTGTAACAGTTTAGATGCATCTCAAAACATTATGCTGAATGAGAGACACCTTACATAAAAGACTTTATACCGAATGGCTCCCATCTCAGTCTTTTTGGGCCGCTAAACAAAAATACCACAAGTTGGGTGGCTTATAAATAACAAACATTTGTCGCTCACAGTTCTGAATGCTGAGGATTCTGAGATGAAGTCGGCTGCAGGTGTAGTGGCTGGGTCACGCTCACTTCCCAGACAGCCGTCTTATTGCTGTGTTCTCATGCGGTGGAAGGGGTGAAAGAGCTCTCTGGGGCCTCTTTCATAAGGACACTAATCCCATTGATAAAGACTCTGCCTTCATGGCCTAATTACCTCTCACACATTAATATCATTACCAATACCCCTTGAAAATTAAGTTTCAATGTAGGAATTTGAGGGAGACACAAATGTTTAGACCGTAGCAGTTCCATTTAGATAAAGGTTGAAAACAGGAAAATCCATCAGTGGTAGCAAAAGAATCAGAACTGTGGTTGCCCCTGGATAGATGGTGGTGGAGAATGACTGGTAAGGGGCATGAGGGGACTTTCTGGGTGATGATAGTATTCTGTGTCTTGATAAGGGTTTGGATTACAGGTATATGCATTGGTAATTGTCTGTGCACAGATATATGCAACTGATTTAGATTCATGCATTACATAGCCTCTAAATTTTACCTCAAAAGGGAAAGAATTTTAAAAATATTAACAATGATATGCAAACTGAAGTATTTAGGGGAAAAGTGTACTAATGTATACAACTTACTTTGAAATGCCTCAAAATATGGATTGAAAATTGGATAGAGGCATGAGTGGATTGGTAGGTGTACGATCAAGTATAGAAAATGTTAATTGTCAAATCTAGGAGGTAGGAATAAAATATTCTTATAACTTTTCTTTGTGTTTGAAAATGTTTATAATAAAATTGTGAGGGAAAATAGCTCAGGTTGGAAAGTGGTAGGCCAATCGACTGGAGTACATTTTATTTTAGTTTTTAATGGTATAATGTCTGTTTGTGGCATTGCAGTTGAGAAACTCGCCTCTAAAATTATATTTAATATTGTGAAAAGTTAACAACAACAACAACAACAAAAAGTGTCTTAGCTAAAAGAGCTCCTGGCCAGGTGACCAGCTGCCCAAAAGTGTCTTTCAGATTGAGCTTTTGCTCAGACTTCTCTGAGGCAACTGTCTCATATTGGAGTAGGGGTTGTTCTTTGGGCCTTCTGGATTCTGTGCCAGGACTTCAGAAATGGAACTGGCCAGCTCTGAGCGTGGCCTAGGTGCAGGCCCTTTCTTCCAGGATGATATTGCTCTGGCACCAGGGACACTGGAAGGCAAAAGGGAATAAACTCTCCCAAAGCATTCCATTCAGAAGTCTTTCTAGGGGAGAAAAGAGCCTCATCTTGCTACTCTGTTGAGCCTGCCACCTCAGGAGGCTGAGAAGAGAATTTCCAGGGCACTGGAGTTTTGCAAGCATGGACCAGAAGCTTAAGTTCCTTCATTCTCATGGAAAGGTGATTGGGTGGGGGAAAGAGTCAACCTTGAATTGTTCTCTGGAAGTGTTCCAGTCTTCCTCCTACATCGTCTTTCCTCTGCTCATTAAAGGAGGTAGGAGGTGAGGAGGGAAACACTAGTCAGGCTCAGGCTGATAAGACAAGCAGGTGCAGTTCATGAGGACTTGAGGACTGTGATCCTCTGCCATGTTAATCTGACTCTTTCATCATCATGCTTCAGAGACCTTCAGTGTTTCGCTTCCAGGGATCTTCCTTTCAATGAACCTCAAGCAGACAGTAGCCACTCATTAAGTTCCTCCCAGATGGGAAAACTGCAGGCCACCCCCCATCACAAACACGTGACCCTTTCAGGCACATCTTCTAGGTCACAACAGCCACATCTTTAAATCTCTTCAGGGAAGGCTTTGCCCTGCCATTAGATATAAGGAGGGCAAGGATAGAGAGCATCCCCTAATCCAGAAAAGGGCAGATCCTGAAAAAATAGCACAGTTGCCAATGATGTTTCATGAAGTATAGTCTCATGGCTGACTCTTATGGTCTGAATGTTTGTGTCCCCCGGAAAATGTGTATGTCAAACCCTAACTCCTGAAGAGGTGGTATTAGGAGGTTGGACTTTAGGGAGATAAATAGATTTAGATGATGTCATGAGGGTAGACCCTTGTGATGGGAATTAGTGCCCTGAAAAGAAGAGACCAGAGGACTTGTTCTTTTTCTCTCTGTCACGTGAGGATACAGCAAGGTGGCAGCTACCTGTAGCCAAAGAGAGGCTCTCACCAAGAACCCATCCCTGTTGCCACTGTGATCTTGGACTACCAGCCTCCAGAACTGTAAGGAATACATTGCTATTGTTGAAGCCACTCAATCTGTGGTATCTGTGTTATGGTAGCATGAGCTGACTAGGACACTGACATTGATGTCAGACCCTCAGATGGGCTGACTTTAAGGAGAGCACCTGTCTTCATGGTATATTCTCACAGTACGTAAGTGGAATATATGTTACTTCAGCAACCAGACTTGGATGTGTCTCTTAGAAAACATCAGGCCATTGAATGACCTTTGTCCAAAGGACAAGAATGGTGTCCCATGTTCCTGTGGTGTGGAGAGGCAGCTGGATTAAGCTGGTGATCTTTGCTTAACACTACCACGTGACAATTATCTCTATTAAAATTTCCCTCTGATGCAGTTACCCCCAAGTTTTCTTCTTCTGGAAATCCTCTTTGGAGCCTTCTGTGTGAGCCACAACTACAAGCCAAAAGAACTCTCCAAAGAGAAGGCCTGGGCCCCTGCATAGCCCCTGCCTACTCGCCCACAAATGAGCTACTGTCAATAGCGTGTGTATGTGTTGGGTTGTATTACTGTTCTGGCCAGTCTCCTTCTATGACCAGTGATGCTCTCCCTCGGGTTGGCATGTGGTTTGTGTCATCAAGAGAGCTGGGCCTACTGGCCTCATTAACATTCTGCTCCAGAGGGTTCACTGGCTCATAAGACAAGGAGGCAGTAGGCGCCCTTCCTAGAGATGGCAGTGATTCCAGCTCTGTCAGTATTATGTCTCTTCCCCACAGTCAGCATGGTGCCTGTTTTCCCAAGTGTCTTCTAGCAGACAGACCTCACAGGTGGTAGTGAAGGGCATGAGTGAGAGTCATGACTCCTGGTTTCTTTTCTCCTGATTCATAGTTACTGAATGACCCTGCAAGTTTACCTTTCTAGGACTCAAATTTCTATATAGTGAATATTGAGTTAAACAACCAGGATATTGCTCAAGCTCCTATATTAAAAGTTAGGTGTTATTTTAGAACTTGCCCTCATGCAGTATGCTTTCAATGCACAGCATAGGGCCCAAAAACACCTGAGATGATATATATACACAGTTGAATTTTTGTGACTAGATGCTAAAAAACTGGCACTTGCTCATGGATATAGGTTGCCTGGTTTTCAAGAGTCAAAGATACTTTAGAAATTTTACTTTCCTAAGAGCTTTAGTTTGAGAGAGAACCTTTTGATCACCCTTAATTCAAAAGCATTGCCAGCTTCCTCACTCAGAACATTAAGCATCAGGTTTACTTTGTCAAACTCTACAGGTAAATGAGCGCCATTCTCTGGTGTAAAGCCATCTCTATTGACAGTGCTTTTAGTGGCCAGTTAGGGCGTTCTGGCAGTCCAGTACAGAAACTTCACCACTCAGTCTAGAGCCAAACTGCAAGTCACAAAGACAGTTCTGTTCTTTGTAGTATAGTCACTTCATTCCTATCTTTATCTGTCTGACTCATTTATTCAGAATATATAGGAAGAAGATGGAAGACAGAGATCTGCCATTCAATCAATGCCATATAATTCATATTGTTCAGATTCCTCAAACTTAAAAGTGGGTGACATCATTGATTCTGTTTTTAGTAGAATATATGTCACCGACATAATTTTTTTCTTAGAGTATCATGACAAAATAATATGCAATGCATGGTGACAAATTAACTTTATCTGTCTCCTCACTTCCCTCAGTCCACACGAATAACGACAGTATTTTACTCTGAAATGCCCAATTTGTTGTTTAAACTTTTAATTTGAAAGGATAAGATTGGCATTTCTTTTCAGATGGCTTTTTGCTAACTTTTGTTATGTTTCTGAGGCCACTGACTTAATACATATAAGTGAAGTTTCTTATTGCTACAAATCACCAAGTAACACTAACCACCTTAAATGGAATAGTAAAGTGGGGAGGCCATCAAAGCAACCCCGAGCATGTGTCCATCATGGCCAGGCGGATTTCAGCTGTAGTGATTTTAGAAGGATATTTCTAACAAGACCCAGGAAAAATCCGGGTTTGGGGAGAGCCCAAAGCTTATACAATTCTAAGAGGCCGCCTTGGGAAAACATTTACAAAATTAGGAATACAAAATTGCTAAGGCTAAACTTAAGCTTCATTGGCTCTATAGTAAATCCAGCTCTGAATTAGACCAGCTAAAACCTCACACATCGGAAATAACTTTCATTACTTTATCAGCATTTTATAGTACCAAGTACTGAAAATACTCAAGGTGCTTTTACACCTATTTCTGAAAGGCTTAAAGTGTTTTATAGCGTAATGAACAGATGACGTGGCAACTCAAACTGCCGATGTGTCCTGTCAGCCCATAAAAGGATTAGAAAGAGTTAAAAAGCAAACAGGTAATGCCAACAATAAGAAGATAGCCAGGAGAATTGAAAACAAAACAGAGAAAGAATCTTTTGAATTTTTGATTAAAATGGAGTAGGTTTCTATAAACCAAAAATCCCAAATGGTTTAAATCATTCATTTGAACTGAGAACAATTACGAGACGTTAGAAGATAGGTGTGTGGTGCTTCTTTGGCTTTTTCACTTGTTCAGTTGTTTCCATGGTTGTTATAGATTTTTCTAACACATTAAAATAAGTACAAGACTATTAAGGTAAAATAATGCTCATTATTACAAGTTTTTTTTTTTTTTTACTTTAATAAAGCCATTTGAAATCATTACAGGTATGAGAACCATTTGAAAGAAGCACAGAGGATTCCAGGCAGAGGGAGGATCAAATACAAAGGCATAGGGACCTGAAATAACATGGTTTATCTTGAGAATAACAGGTACTTTGGAGTAAGAGTTGTGGTCCAGGGAATGCCAAGGGATTTGACTGAAAGGTAAACAGGGCTCCAGGTCATAGTCTGGTTTGCCTGGCAGAAGAGGACTTTACCTGACAGGCACAAGAAACCACTGGAGCATAGTAAGTGGGGAATGCCGTGATGGGATTTGTATTTTTGAAAGATCAGTCTTAGTGGCAATGTGGAGCGTGGCATGGAGGACAGGGAGACCAAAGGCAAGAAAATGGATGTAACAGTTCATCGGGGATAGAAAGTAAGAGATAGTTTGAAAAGTCTGGGAAGACAGTCGAAAGAATTTAGTGGATTGTTTACAATGGAGACTGAAGATTTGCCCCATCCTGATTCTCTGCCGTAACTCCTGGCTGAGCTCACTGCTCACAGGTGGAAGAGGGTAGCGACCTGGCTGACTGCCAAGTTTCCAGGTTGGGTGGTTATTATGTAGTGCCGTTAACCAGGATGTCTGTGGGAGGTAAGTTTTAAAAAGTATGTAATGAGCATAGTTTGGGGCATATTAAATTTGAGGGCCTGTAGAACATGTAAATGCGTATGTCTCATAGACAACTCAGGGACAAGTGAGGCCTAGAAACAGTGATATGAGAGCTATCAGCAGTCATAGAAGAGAATAACAATGAGAGAGACCTTTAGAAAGGGGAGAGGAAAAGGCCAAGGCCAGCACCTTGGGAAACACTGAGGTTTTAATTGTTAGGAGAAGAAAGACAACTAGCAAAGGCAACTGAAAAAGAACACTCAGGGAAGTGGAGAGAGAACCAGTAATGAAAGGTTGTATAGAAACCAATGAAGGGGAGCGTTTTGAAGAAAAAGAAATAATTGATGATGTCAATGCCTCAAAAAGGGGAAGCCCAATGGGATCTGCGCATAACGGAGTTTCAGTGGAGTTGGGCGGAGTGTGGATGACTGTTTGGGATGTGGAAGACCCTTTTTTCTAAGTTGAGGAGTGAGTGAGGGGCAGGCAAGGGAAGGGAGAACCAGTAGTGGAGGGTCATGTAGGTATAAAGACTCTCCTCATAAGAGGGGAGACGCTCAAACTTATTTACATGCAGGAAAGTAGTCAAAAGTATTGGACGGGTTAAAATTGAATGAAATTGAGGACAGTTAAATGAAGCAAACTCCCTGAGGATAAGGAAAGAAATGAGATCAAAAGAATATGGAGAGTCCCGGATATGGAGAAATTAAAACCCTCATGCATTGCACGTGGGAGTACAAAATGGTGTAGCTGCTGTAGATAACACTTTGGCAGTTCTACAAAAAGTTAAGCATTGAATTGCCATATGACCTAGCAATGCCACATAAAAGAATTGAAAAGAGGGACTCAGACAGATATTTGTACACAAATGTTCATTGCAGCATTATTCACAATAACCAAAAGGAAGAAAAACCTAAGTTTGCATGAACAAATGACTAGATAAAGAAAATGTGGTATATGTAAACAATGGAATATTATTCAGTCATAAGAACAGATGAAATTCTGATAACATGCTACAACATGGAACCTTGAAAACATTATGCTAAGTGAAATAAGCCAAATATGGTATGATTTCATTTATAGGAAATACTTAAAATAGACAAATTCGTAGAGACACCAAGTAGATTAGAGGTTATCAAGGGCTAGGAGAAGGGGTTATTGCTTAATGGAGTTTCTGTTTGAGGTAATGAAAGAGTTTGAAAAATAAATGGTGGTGATGATTGCACAACATTGTGAATGTAATTAATGCCACTGAATTATACACATAAAAATAGTTAAAATGGCCTATTTCATGTTATATGTGTTTTACCTCAGCCATAATACACACGGTTTGGTTTATGATTTGGTTCAGTTTGGTCAATAAAAAATTCAACTATTTAAAAAAAAAAAAGGAATATAAAGGGATTAATTCTAAGCAAGACAGAGATATCTTCCTCTATCTTTCCTGCCCTTCCACTATACCCCACTGCTCTAGGGGCATAAGTGAGGATGTGTGTAGATACAGCTAAGAGTGTCCTTGTCCTCAAGGACATTAGGGAGTTCCTGACAGTCTCAGTTAACTTTGATAAACAAGAGGCAAGCTCCTTCACTTAGAGTGGACAAGATGGATGGAGTTTTAATAAGAAACTAGAGGAGAGCAGTGAAGGTTAAGAATGGCCACCAAAGGGAATGGAAGAGGGAGCTGACCAAGGATAAACAAAAGAACTGTTGAGGTATTCTACTGACCCAGCTGAGATTGGTACACTGCACAAGTATAGTGTTTCATCTTTATGATTTCTTGATTTATTTCCAGCTGCATCAGTTATAGGGGTCAGAAAAGCTAGACTGCTCCTAGGTGTATTGTTTGTGACATGGACACAGTGGAGGACTAATAAATAGCCTAAGAGGGTATGTAAAAGCATGGTTCCCAGTGCCAATTATGAGGTATAGACTTGGAACAAAAGAGGAACCTGGAGGAGACTCATAACCCTGGAAAAAGTGGAATTGAAATGAAAAAGTGGGTGTAATTAGAGTGATGAGTGAGAAATATAATAGGATATATTGGCCTTCCAATGTTGGCAGAGGTAGGACTCTTCTGGTTGAGTCGGTTTTAAAAGTGAAGGTGAAGTTGTAGAAATGGTTGGTGTATTAGATTAACTTCTGTCTACATGTGGATGAAAACATGTGTAATGGATTAATTATAGTAGATGCTTATTTCTAGCTCATATAAATAGTCCAAGGTGGTCAGTGGGGGTATCTGCCTCACAGTAATTCAAGGACCAAGGCTGATGGAGGCTCTGTCATCTTCAGCCGAAGCTGTCAAGGTCATCTGGGCATTGACATCCAGTTAGTATGTGGATAAAGAGCAAAGAGTGCACGATGTGATTTTTTAGGCCAGGCCTGAAAGAGGTGCATACCCACCCTTTCCCATGTCATTGGCCAGACATGGACATGCCAAATTGCAAGAAAGTCTGGGAAATGTGTAGTTGTGTGTCCTGGAAAAAGAGCAACTGGAAGCTCTTGCTACACATGAGCTTTAAAGCCATTTTTAAAGCATTTGTTGTTTGTGATGCTGCTACTTAGTTTTGCCCTTGAGCCCAGAGATAAATTTCAAAAAGGCTAACTTTAAAAGATGAAATGAAGTGAAGAAGCCTTATCTGATCATACATGAAAAGCCTTCACTTCTAGTTCTGTTCCTTATATCTACTTTTCTTTTCTTGTCTTGTCTTGTCTTGTCTCGTCTCGTCTCGTCTCGTCTCGTCTCGTTCTCTTCTCTTCTCTTCTCTTCTCTTCTCTTCTCTTCTCTTCTCTTCTCTTCTCTCCCTTCCTTCCCTTCCCTTCCCTTCCTTCCTTCCTTCCCTTCCCTTCCTTTTCCCTTCCCTTCCCTTCCCTTCCCTTCCCTTCCCTTCCCTTCCCTTCCCTCCCTCCCCCTCCCCTCCCTCTCCCCTTCCCTTCCCTTCCTTCCCTTCCCTTCCCTTCCCTTCCTTCCCTTCCCTTCCTTCCCTTCCCTTCCCTTTTCTTTTCTTTTTTAAATCTAGGCAGACATCTCTGTAACCCAGTTTCCTTATTTGTTGAAGTGAGTTCAATTCTTTCTACATCAGAAATGTGTACAAGGTTTTTTGGTTTTGTTTTTTGTTTTTTGTTTTGTTTTGTTTTGTTTTGTTTTGTTTTGTTTTGTTTTGTTTTGTTTGGTGATAGAGTCCCTTTATCACCCACTTTGGCCCAGCAGCAAATATTAAATAACACAGGGAGATGCCTATTTAGTCACTGAAGGCATTAGTCCTCACAAATGAGCCCGATTTAAGTACAAGACTTATTTTGCTTCTGACTGTTAGTTTAATAAATGAGGTAAAGACTTCTTTTTGAGTCACATAAATATTCCTCTCTGTTAACAAGCTGGTCAGTGTTGCTCTTTGAAATTAGGTGAACTCTCCCCAATATGTATATTATCCGCCCCAAATTTTCCACCAATAGGAATGCAAGGCAAGCACAGCATCAGCTGAGAGTCATTGGCTGATAATGTTGAGTCACAGTTACTCCACCCACAATGAGCTACAGAGGGCAGGGAGGGGTAGGACACTGTAGAGGACAGCTACATCAAAGAGGAATTTCTTCCCAGATCAGAATTTGTCCCAAGAACCATGTGATCAGATTCAAAGGATCTTAGTAGACGAGTAGTTTACCATCTTCCTTTCCAAAGTTAAACGGAAATCCTTCAGACAATAAGCTCTGTGCCTTGGTGGGGAAAGATCCTTTAAAGAAACATGGTGAATTACTACAAAATACTAGGAGTGCCTCAAAATGCTTCCTCCTCTGATATTAAGAAGGCTTATCACCAGTTAGCTCTTCAGGTACACCCAGACAAGAACCCGGAAAACAAGGAGGCAGCTGAGGAGAAATTCAGACAAGTAGCCAAGGCCTATGAGGTCTTGTCTGATGTTGAGAAACGCAACGACTATGACAAGTCCAGAGGGAATCACATCAAAACAGAAAACAGAGGAGATGGCAGAGACAAAAACTATTTGAAGGAGGAACTGTGGTTTAAGAGGCCACACTCTGGCTTTCAAAATGTCTTCGAAGATGAAGACCTCTTCTCAGGAGATTGTGTTTCCACTGGCCATGTGGGTAGGGCAGGAGATCCCGTTCCTCTTTCTTCGATGTGACCCCCATACTGGACACAGGATTTTCCACTTTCGTACCCCTGCGCTCCAGACCACGTCCCTCTTCCTCTGGAACATTTGTGCCCTTTGTAAGCAGTGGAATGGGAAAGTTCAGATTGGTCACCACTTGTAGCCAGATAGTAAATGGCAAGAGAGTTGTTACAAAGAAAGTTCTAGAAAATGTGAGAGGGAAGACTGAAATGGAAGAAGAAAGCCTACTTCACCAGATTACTCCAGGTCATTGGTAAGATGTTGCTGCTATATTCTTTCACAGGGAGATTTTCCTGTGAAGCTGATAAGTGATGCTTGTCAGAGACAGAATTGGAATTTGAGAGTGTGTTGAACCGGAATGGACAGAGGTCAGCTTAGTACAAACCTCTCATTTTACAGAGGAAGTGAATAATGGGTCAGATGTTATACAAGGAACTAGGAAGCAGCAGAGTTTGCCTTTAGACCCAAGTCATCTGATTGTAAATTGATCCCTTGTTTCCCCTGCATTATATTTGGAACATCAGAGACCACCACCACAAATATGGCCACCCGAGTCAAAGCCCTACTTCATAAACCTCATTGACTTCTCTTCGACTTTTCTCCCGCCCTACCTTGCTCTTGTGCCATTGGCTCTTTCTTAATGGTCTCTTTTTCTCTTTCTAGCCTCTTTCTCCTAGAGTCTTCTCTTCCCACCTCATCATCTTTCCACACATTTCCAATGGACCATGTCACAGTTAGGCTCAACTGGGGAAGCTACTTAGGTGTAGATTAATGTTGATGGAGAGAAAGAGTGAAAAGTAAATGGGTTTAGATTTTTTATATACTTTTTTAAAATAGCATTCATTGAGTACTCAGCAGATATCAGGAATTCTACTTCACGTGTGTTATCCCAATAATACTTCCAGGAATGAAATATAATAGCTATCGCCTGCCTCCTGCCCATTATAAAGATAAGGAAATGAGACTTATAGAGATTAAGTGACTGGCCCCAGGCCCCACCTAATAAGTGATAAAATATATGCTTATCTACTGAGCTATAACATCTATAGATCCTATGCATTTATTTGTAGATCTTAGGGTCTTGCCTTCATTGGGATTTTATACCTGACATCTCTAAACCCTGCTTCCATGCATGAGTACTTGCTGAAACTTTCTAGTATGCAAACATTTTGAATTTTATTGCCAACAGGTACTTGGTTACTCTTAACATGAAGACAGAAAACAGAAGCAATGTAAAAACTTTCACTGAAACTAATAAATGATTATCCCTCAACACAGATGTGTAAACAGGATCCAAAGATATGAATTATCTTTTTTTTTTTTTTGGCTTTAATCATTATTACATGCAAAGTTATAGGGATTTTTTGTTTATTTAACTGGATCTGATCACCTTCTAACCCCTTCATTTATACTAAATGAATGGGGTCCAGAGGAGTGGTTGGTTCCTTGTGGAAGGTTACTTGATGGAGTCTGCAGTAGAACTTCTATTTTCCAATTTCTGCTTTCAGGCTCATTCTAGTACACCACGCTGACTGGCAAAATTTGGATTTTTATTTGCATCGCAAACTTTTATAGGAAGTTATGTAACCAGTGATTGGCTTTCATAATTCAAGGAACTTTCCTGTGTTTGTGATTTTTATGAGATAACTGTTTAATGTAGTCTTTGAATTTTTAAAAAAATTAATGAATTTTTTTTTAACCTGAACAGGAATAGTCCTGTATCCCTCTGGCAAAGGGTAGCATTCAAGCAGATAGCACACTCCCAGAAAGGAAGCAGAAGACCAATTTTATTTCCAAGCCTGTACATTTCCACATTAAGCACCTCCTAGATGTCAGGCACTGTGCTAGGTACCTGACATGAATACATCATTTCTAATCCCCCAAATCCTTCAGGGGTTTATTTCCATTTTACAAGTGAGGAAACTAAGGCTCAGGGAAGTTAAATTCCTGACCTAGGGTCATATAATAAGCTGTAGAGACAAAGTTCAGACTGTGGTTTCCTTGACCTGGAAGCTCACATTTCTATTATGCCATATTCTACTCCCATTCATCTGAGCTACCATAGTAATGGTTTAAGAGGAAAGTTTTGTTGTATGAATTCTATTTATTTCAAATACTTTAAATAAGGATTTCCAAACAGCTTTCCTTTACCAACCCTTATCTGAGGTGAAATGCAGTGTGGCTACTCAACAAAGGGAATGTCAAATCGGAGCATGAAACATGATTTTCCATTTCGTCTTAAATAAAAGAAAATTTCAGCATTTTTCACTGATATACTTGGCTTTTGACAGAAATGCTGAGTTGTAGAAGGACTTTTTGCCAGCAAAGACTTTTTAAAAATTCACTTTGAGTTAATCAAGGAGGTTTTCTTGTTGTATAGAAATGAAAGCAGTGTCATCTCTTCCTGATGCCTGTTTAAAATATGTAGTAAGTTAAGTATGAGCAAACACCAGCAAAGTAAAGATGGTGAGCAGGAAGCTATGCTGCTTTGTAAGCATTCCAAATGAGTCAATATTCGTCTCAATGCATAAGAGAGCATGAGCTTTGAAGTAATCTATGATTCAGATTCCTGCAACCTCACAATGCTTTTAGAACTGCTACTGTGATTGATATCCGGGTGTCAAAAGCCAACTCTCACACTGCTTGTGGTGAGCCATCTTTGAGATCACTAGCTGCCTAAATAGGAAAAAAAACCCAAAAAACTTTAGGATTAAAAAGTCAATTCCTATGCCCTTAATTTCCCACCCTTGCCCTATCAACCAACTGCTTGTTTAATGTTTTGAACAATTGTCTCTTACAAATTAACGGGAGACACTTTGTTTTCTAGTAGATGACAAAATGAAGGTTTCTAGCACTCAAATATACCACAGAACAATTAGAAGTATTTCTAGTCCTTATGCTTTGGTTCATGTTAGCTGGTTCACAAGTGAAGTAAGGACCCTTGTCCTGTCAAGGAATAATGACAAGTGATTGTGTAATTCAATGCTCAGGGAGCACTTGCAAGAGTGATCTCTCATGGAACCCTGTCAGAAACCCAATATCCCCCCAGACCAACTGAGGAGAGAGAAGAGGAGGGGACTTACCCAAGGTCACAAGTGGGTGTTTCTTCAGTCCCCTCACCTAGTGCTGTTTCTCCAGCACACTCAGACATTCAAAGCACATTTTCTGTACAATTTGGCAAAGTATATGAGAGAGTTTGGAGGAATGGCCCTCTTGGGGATGGTGTAGGAGGAAGTCACATGTTTATGTACTTGCAGTTGACAATGTGTCACCTGGTCTGTCCAACGGTGGGGGAGGTGGGTAGAGAAGTATGTGGTAAAATCATAAACAGATAAGTCGAGGCTGGCTGAGTATGTACTGCTGGTCCATCTCTTGAACCCTGGTCCCCTAAAAACAAGCTCAGCTTCTCTCCACAATAAACAATAACAAAAATAAGATGGCATTCAGCATTCTTCTCAATGCTTTTTTCCAAAAGTTTCAAATCCCTTTCTATATTCAGTATCTTCATATCTTTCATGAGCAGCCCATTTTTATTTTACCCTAAAGCTTTGTAGTCTCCAGGGTAGCTAGAGTGAATGGGGTACCTGGTTGGGTACCTGAAAGGTAAGGAAAGAGGACTCGGAGGAGAATAGGAGAACAGAAAGTGCACGGGCCCTGCTGCACCCTCACTACCTATTTCAAAATTCGAGGCTCCATCAAGGGAAAGTGTGGTAGGGCCTCAGCATAGAGATTGATTTTCACATTGAGGTAGGATGGCCTCCTTTGAAAGGGTAGAAAAGAAGATCACAGTGAGTAAATTGTTTTCCCAATGCCTATTGTTGTGATCGACAAGATTCAGAAAACCTAAGACTCTAATCTCCATTGATTCATCTAGACAACATGTATTTACTTCCAAGTGTCAAGAGAAACAGAAGGGAGTTATGAAAAGAGCATCTGCTTTGGCTGTAGGCAGATGAGAGTTCAAATCCAGTGCCATTTTTTCCTAACTTCTTGATCTTAGGCAGATTAACTTCTTGCCTTGATTTTCAGTTTGCCTATAAAATTAACATGATAATCCCTGCCTGTCCTAATTTACAAAGTTGTTCTAGGAATTAAGTACGCAAAATCCTGCATAAACTTGAATACATTTTATAAATGGAAAGTGTCATCATTCCTTTCGGAAGCAACATCTTAGATTCTTAGGATACATACTCCAAGCTTGCCATCACTTTTTTAAGACATGACATTTGTGATGTGATTTTGAAAAAACAAGAACAGCTATGAATTGTATGTAATCCAAAAAAAAAAAAAGTAGGACGTGGAAAATAAAAATAGAAGATTCCATTTTTTCCACTTTGGCATAAGTGAAAAAGTAATGATTTTAGTTTGGAGACAATCGATATGACTTTTTTTCTTTGAGCTTCCTTTTTTCTCTATTATTCTTGAGCTTTTGGACTTAATGTTGTCTTTATCCTCTGCTTCCATTATAGGAAATTGATGGAAAATCCTTGCTATTGATGACAAGAAATGACGTGTTGACAGGACTTCAGCTAAAATTGGGGCCTGCTCTGAAAATCTACGAGTATCATGTAAAACCTCTGCAGTCAAAGCATTTAAAGAACAACTCTTCATAGTACAGTTGAATTGGGGTCTTAGACCTCAAAAAAATACACGATGATGTAATTTAGTTTCATGTGATGAAACTTTGTAAACAGAATACATACATGTGTATATGTGAAGAATTTCAATCAAATGAAACGCTATCCTATTGGATAGACTAGGCAATCCATCGGCTGACCTGAATTCAGCCAGGAGGAGCAAGGATGACATGTAGACAGAGTGGTTTTCATTGTGGAGTTTTGTCAGAGAGAGTGAAAAAAGCCAGTCTTTGACATAATTAGACACCCCTCCCAGAAAGGCTTTGAATTCATAAGGGTTTTCTTCCTTTCTTCATAGATTGCTTTTCCCAAAATCCTTAACAAAGAATTTAATGGAATGATCATCTTTTGGTTACAGACTTGGGGAGGGAGAGAAAAGAGAAAGGGATTGCTGTCTCCCTTGGATTCCTCTGCTCCTTAGAGCTTGTGTTATTTGGATGGTATTGCCAATGCCCTTTTTTAAGAGGGTCCTCCACTTGACCTTATTAAGGTTTCACTAGGATATGCTGCGATGTTTGAAATGAACGTGCATCATGCCCCTTCAGGAGCAGAACCGTAGCTCTGAAAAGAGAAACGGTGTTGTGTATTGGGGATATCCATCCATATGCAGCTCGCTTTCACAAGGGTAATAGTATTTTCTGCATAGAATTGCTTTTAAATTGGTTCTTTGTTTCTGAAGAAAGCATTTTTTTCACTTTATGGTTTGTATTTATAATAATTTGTTTCTGAAGAAATTAGCCAAGAGTTACAGATAAAAAGGTTTGTTACTAGTACAGAATATTTTTATATATATTCCTTCATGATGGTGTGATTATTTTTTTTAATTGCTCTGATGCTTTGTTTGATTCCTGGTTTGAGTACTTGTTTTTAAGAACTTGAAGAAGTGGGCTTGCTACATCTCTGTTCAAAGAGACATCTGTCCAATCTCTGTGTGTGTCAATGCCTTGTTGGATTGGTGCTTTGTGGTTGCAATAAAGCATTGCTTCAGTTTATTCCCAGTGTAAGTCTGATCTTTTCTGTTTTGTTGCTTCTGCTTCTGGGATTTAGGATTAAGGTTGCTCCTTAAACCACAGAGAGAAAGTTAAACCATTTTTTTTAAAAAAGAAAACTTTAGATATAGGAAACATATAGATCTACATGTGGATTTATTTTCCTTTCAAACTGAATTCTCTGTGTATGCTTTAATCCTTCTCTTATCCACACCCCACAGCCAATTTGGGGTGTTTGTTTAGTCAAAAAAAAATTTTTTTTTTTTGCTATAGGCCAGTGGGAGTCATGATTTTGGGGCAAATTCTGATGAAAGCTGACCTTCTCTCCAGACAGAAGCTCACATTCCCACATACAAAACTTTGCAGAGGTGATGGACTCCCTGAATTTTCCTCTTCCTTCTCAAGAGTCACTATTTTAGACAGTGTTATATATCAGTCCCCTGTGGAGATCATTTCTACAGAAAGTCTGAAAATGAGAGGGAAAAACGTGGGAAACAAAATAGTGAATGGGGTTCAAAAATGCATTCCAAATTAATTCAATTATGGAGTTTATGGAGTATCTGCAATTTAAGTAATGCTTTTGTTTTACACCTTAAGTGGGAGAGGGGCTTACAAAAGAGACATTTGCTATCCCCAAATTCTCATGGTCTATCTGACACAGCAAGCAGAAAACATGTAAGAGTAAAAGACAGAATGTAGTTAAGTACCGTGAGAAGAGAGAGTGATTAAAGGTGAGAACCGTACCTGCTGGTGATTTAGGTAGGGAAGAGAGGACAGGAGCTAAAGTAGAGGGAAGAAGGAATGAAGAACTTGATTAACCTTTCTGAAGGAGTTTTCACAAGGGAAATGAATAGTGATGATGTTTGAGCCATCTACCTCAAAGTGATACCAGGAAGAATGTCCAAGCCCTGCTTCTGCCAAGTCACCTGATACCTTCCTTCCATGTGTTTGCAATAGGTTTTGGATATGAGTGATAAAAAACTGCCTCCCCTGCTCTTACCCTACCATGACGGGTAATATCAACAAAACAAAAGCTTGCTTCTCTTCATGTAAATATCTAGGGAAGGGAACCAGGGAGTCCCTGGTATGACTCTCCATGATGCTAGGGGATCTTTTTGCTTCATCATGCATGATATTCATTCCCAGAATTTCACTGCCCAGTATGGCTGTTTCAGCTCTTGCCATTACCACTTTACTTCTAACCAATGAAGAAAAGGAAAGGGAAAAGGTACATACTCTCTCCTTTATAATACTTCCACTTACATCTTGCTGTCCAGGATTCAGTCACATTGCCATAACTAAGCTGCAAAGGAGGCTTGAAATATCTCTTCTTTTTATTAGAGATGATGGGCCCAATTAAAATTTAGAAGTCCCATTATTCTGTAGGTAAAAAAGACAAAAATATTGGGTGATGACTTTTTGTCACCAGTCAGTTGGCCATTGCACTCTTAGAGCAAATGACACTTGAAGGTGTGTCTTTAGTTATATTTTTCCCTAGATTCAAACTTGGGCTCACACTCCTTTTAGTCTCTAGATGTTTTTATCACAGTCACCTCTTAAAATTATTGGAAGCTTTGTTCACTAATCCTAACCTAACTCAATTAAGCTTTAAATCTGGACTGCTCTATAAATGCTTGAAAAGAAAAGAAAGGAAAATATCTTAATTGAAAAGCAAACAGGAAAGAAATCATTCCTCAGCCTCTGTTGACAGCTTTCAGGCAAAATTAGCAAATTAAAGATAGTCTGCCTTTCTTACACCCAGAAAAACGAACTATGTATGACAGGCAAGCCTGAGTGCCCTGGCAATAACTGAAGGTGCCTTCATTCCTTCCTCCTCCCACTCCCAATCCAGGAGGAAAGCAGTGTGATCAAAATAGGCCATAGAGAGCTAGCTGGCTGGAAGTACTTGAAATTCAGCAGGTAGGCAGCCTTTGTCTCCAGACAGCAGTAAAACCATAGACGTTGATTCCTTTTCAGATCACACCAGATTTCTATTAATGTGATCTGGGTCTGCATCGAGTAGAAAATACACATGCCACGTGGGGAAGCACTTCATGAGTGCAAGTGGGAATGAGCATGCCTTGATGCCAATAGATTTTATGTGAGAACTGTTTAGTGTTAAATTTGATTATTTTCAAACAGAGGGACCGACAGGGTATAAGAACCACGAGGGATTTAAAAATTGCCACCACCCCCCTCCCCCCCCACATTTAAACCTCAGATTCAGACTCTGCAAAAAGCATTTAATGACTCGAATTTAAAGGTAAGGTCACAAACTTGTCGCTTTTCAGTGGAATCTAAGCTGACATGTTATCCCTTGGCCAGTGCGGTATGTGTGTGTTTGCACCACTACATTTGCATTCCTCTAGGTGAGACTGAAAGCTCTAATTTATTGCACTCTTTTAATTCCTGAATATTTTGCAACCAGCAATGCACTCTTATACATTACCTCTCTGGCCCCTGAAGGTGTATGAAAATTAGACTCCTGATCTAAAGCAAAGAACACACAGAGAGCCTCCTTAGAGTAAGTTAATTCAGAAACCAGAATTGCCAAGCAGATTTCAGTGAAAAGAAAACAAGCTGGCATATGGCATTGGAGTGTGCAGCAGATTTGAGTATCATTTTTGATACTTAGTGGACATGATGAATATGATGAAAAAGAGACCAATTGCTGGCAGTCTCTTCTTTCTACGCTTAAGAAATATCCCATGTGAGCATGGATATAGTCCCTCTGAGCTTAGGATACACTGTCAGGGCACACACTATCCGTACTTGCATTAGTGAAATATATCTTTGGAGGAATTTAATTTGGAAAAGTCTAATGACCCACAGTGTGCCCAGCCACTCCCATATTTGGAAGCAGAATGCATAAAGTACTTACTGATGGTGATCCATCTGCCTTTGACGGTCATTGTAAATGGGATCTGCAGGGGTCAGGTCTGGGCACAGAGCCATTAACTGTTTTCTGTAATGATTTGGAGGATGAAGTTAAATGTTCAAAGATCTGACTGCTGTAGGACAGATATGCTCCTTAGGAGAAAACTTGTTAATTCTGCTTCGAAACCAGGAATACAAGCCACAGGAAGAAGAGAGAGAGCCATGTGTGTATTAATGAGCAGCTCATTAGCTTCATGTTGTAGCTCCATAGGCAATTAAGTAGTCTGGGTACCATTTCTGGCCAGTAGTGGCAGTCCTATAGAGAGAAAAAGAGATGAAAACTATTGCATCCAAGTTTATTTGGTGATAGTGGCTGTCTTATGTCTTTGTGAATCTCAAGAAAAGAGTTGTGTCTAGCCTAGCACTGGGGCAGAATAATGGAGGAGGCTGTGAGTAAAGCAAGTGATCTTTGGCTACCTACAAGTAAGTAGCTATATTGATATCTGTTTACATTAGTTAGGTAGTTTTTCCTGTATACAGTTATCTTTAGGGAAGAAATAGAAAAGCTAGGGATGTCAGGCAATCTCCAAATAGAAAATGTGCCCCTCTTCCTTAGAATAAGCACATGGTCAGATCTACTGGCTTTATCCTAGTAGAGATGGCAAGGAGGTCAGTGAGTAAAGATGAAAATAATGCTGAACATACTTATTACCTGTAGAGTTATTAATATAAAAGCAGGCTATGGCCCAGACAGTCAGATCTGCAAACAACAAGATAAGGAAACATGTGTCACAAGATAGCACAGACTATCACCTAGCATCACCCATGGGGTATCTTAGGTCACAGAGCTTAGAGCTTAGAGATCTTAAGCTTCCAGAAAAGTCTGGTAAAGCAACCAGGAAAAAATGTACCATAAGGGTCTCTAGCTCTATCATCTTGGGATATATCTATGGCAAAGTTTTCAAGTTAAATGTCTTCTTTCTGAATTAAAGGCAGAGAAATCATTCTGTAAATTGTGTTTTATTCCCTTTTTCAATAGATTATGCTTTATTTTTATATGCTGGGAAATATTTAAAAATAATATGAAATGCATCAGGTTATAAACATATTTTGAGGGGAATTCAGTAAAACTCTTCCAACAACCAGCATTTCCTGCCTTTAAACATTAGTGTTTGGGTCAGTATTCTCGCTCCTGTGCCAGAACCCAGTGACCCCAGTTGAGGTACAGCATGGCGCAGTGGACGGAAGCACTGGGGCTGCTCCAGATGCATCTGGGCTTGAATCTAACCCCACCGTCTACTTGACATGGGAGCATGGGTAAGTTGTATGGTTCCCCTTCAACCCCAGGTACCTCATCTCTTCTCTAGTACAGATACAGATACAGAGCAAAGCAGCACTAGCCTGGCCCTGTCCAATAAAGATATAATGTCGGCCACATATGTAATTTAAAATCTTCTAGTAGTCACATTCTAAAAAGTAAAAAACAGGAATTAAATAATATATTTAACCCAATATCTCCAAAATATTACTTTTTTCATAAGTAATTAATATAAAAGTTATTAACAATTTACTTTATGATCTTTTTTCATGTCTTCAAAATCCACTGTGTGTTTTACACTGATGGCACATCTCAATTAGGACAAAACAGCTCAAGTGTATCAGGATTCGTTTCAGCTGAAAACCCAAATAACAGTACTTAGACAAGACAGAATTTCTCTGCCATGTTTATGAGGTCTGAAGGTAAGCAGATCAGGGTCAGTATGGCCATTCCACATTCATTGGATCCCAGACTTCTCCTAGCATGTTGTTCCACCATCCTCAGCACATAGCTTCCTATATGGTCCAAGATGACTGCTTCAGCTTCAGTTATTACCATGGAATTCTAGCCAAGAAAAAGTGCTGCTGTAAGAAGTTGCATACGGCACTTTTACTTACATCCCTTTAACGAGGCTTCAGTCATATGGCCATACCTAACTGCAAGGCAGGTTGGGAACTGTGGTCTTTATTTCAGACAGCCAAGTATCCAGCTAAATGAGGACACAGGGATAGATACTGTGAAGAAGTTAGCAATCCTTCCATGATACCAGTCTCACATGATTGATAGAGGATTGAATGAGAATAGATTGTACAGTCATTAGAATTATATGAAAAGTTCATTAAAATATGATTTTATTACTATGCTGTCACTCCATTTCAAGCCCAGTCAAGGCACAGAATTAACAAACATATGTTGAACCCAAATGCTGCTCATTTGATGCATCCAATTCCTTGCTTAGGTCCTTGGATATTGGGTTGTTCTAGATGCTTTATCTTCATAAGGGCACATAAAAGGGAAAAAAAGCTGCATTATTTAAGTTCCATGAAGATTGTTATGCTGAGTAAAGGAAAACATGCTGAGCAAAATGCGTATGCTTTTATTGGTCCCCAAAGACCCAGAGAAGTTAGTTTGAGACATTTGTGAATTCTAAACACATCTTGTCCCTGATTAAAAATGAACATTCAATAACATTCAAATGGTTTTGTGAGACTAATGAAAGGGAGATCTCAAATAGCAATAAAAATTTTTAAATAATAAAATTTTAAAATCTGAGTAAATCTACCTTCATTAATTTGAGCCAATTAGGTTGACATTGGTCTGCTTAATTGTCTATTGGGCAGATTTAATAATGAATTTTTAATGCTAAGGTGACTTCTCCCAGCCACCAGAATGTGGTTATTTATCAGCCTTTTGTATGATGTGCATGCAGAATGCAGAGTAAGTTAACATCGGCCTAATCCACATGGAGTTAAAAAGGAAAACTTTAAAACTATGAATCCGCAGTGGAGGAGGAAGAAAGCACTGTATGAAGGGTCAGGATACCAGGGTTCTGGTCTCAGCTGCCACTGACTTACCTGCAAAACCTTGTACATTCTCTCAACCTCTGTTGGTTCAATTGCATCCAGTTGGAATAAACAAATCCAACTAGAAATATATTTCAGCATTTAATTTCTGTGGTTTTTCTAAAAATCCAATTATTTGAGTTGTATGTGTCACTGCTCCCCTCTGCCATTCAATTAAAATTTACAGCATTGCTGTGTTCCACAGTGTCGTTTCCCCTTTACAAATGTTCTGAGCAACCAGTCTGGTTGACTGTCTCTTGACTGTGCAGTGGTAACAGCTGTTTTTCTTGAGAATTGTTGAGTTGGCTGATTGTACAAGCCCATATAGCTTTAAGTTTAAATCACACTCTCACTATATCCCCTGGTGGAAGTATCCCCCACTCTAGGAATAGGACTTTCCACAATCAGAACCTAACTGAGGAGATGAGAAAGCACAAATTTTCCAAGTGGGTCACTGGGAATGATGATCAATGGGGCCATTCCTGCTTAGACCCTTTGTGTTACCAGACCAGTGTGTTCTACCATTTGGAGACATAGCACCATGTATACTACATCCTGAAGATTACACTCTCATCACATGGTATCATTGCCAAGCTGGTGCCTCAGTTGTGCCTTTAAAAGACTGTATTTCATCATCCAGGACAGCAGCTTCTGGATGGTGCAATATATGATAGGACCAGTGGGTTATACGGTAATTTACAGGCTGCTATATCTTCTTTATTTTTAAGTAGATCCCTCACTCCCTTGGTCTGAGTAATATTATGTAGGACTGTATAAGCCCTTGGCTAGTATTGCCAGCTGAGTCTCTGTGGACAGGAAAGGCAAACTCATACCAAAATATGTATCAATTCTAGTTAAGATGAGTTTCTTATCCTTTCAGAATGAAAGGAGTCTAACATATTCTACTTGCTGCCAAGTCGCTGGTTAATGTTCTCAGGGATTTGTACCATATCAGGTTCTTACTTGATATTGGTCTCTGCTGATAGATATTTGTTAGCAGCAGTTATGATCAGTAATGGAAAGCAGAATCCTCTCTTTGGGGTCCGTGTAGGGCCTTCATCTCTGCTACCATGACTACTCTATTCACAAGCTCATTGTGCCAGCACTAAGATTGCCAATGACGAAGACTGATTGACATCAGCTGGCAAAGTCATTTTATCTATTCAGTTGGTCAGTACCTCATCTATGACTGATGTCCTTTTATAGACATTATGTAATACAAAGATCTTCACATTTAATGTCCACTCCCACAGTGACTTGTGCCCAGGTCTTCATGTAAAAGATGACTGAGTGACAAAATGAAGAGGTCAATGCCACTGAAAGAAGAATTTATTATTTCATTTCCTGAGAAAAGGGGACATGCCATGCTATGCAGGGCCACAAGTGAAGCATTGGGTCTTGGTCAGGAGGCAGAATTAGGAGAGAGAGGAAAACCTAGGCCAGAGCCTTTATTGGGATTTCCATGAGGAAAGGCAAAGCAGGGCAAAGTGAATAGCTTAAAACTGACTAATTTAAATAATTCTGGTAGGCTTTGGGGTTTAGCTCTAGCTGTCTGGTTCCTGGGCCTGGATTAATTTAGGGCAGAGAAAATATTGACTTGGTGTGTGATATAGATAAAGAAGTGGTTAGATTGCATATGAGAGGCATGCTCCCAAATAATTTACTATCTTTGGGAATTAGATACCCCTAGGAGGAGCAATCTCTCCCTGGGTCTGTAGGTCCCCCAGAATCTCAAATATCATAAGATATAGAAAACGAAAAACATGATTAATACATACAGATCTATTCACAAGCCTCTTCCTTCTCCCCAATCTGCCAATCTTTTACTTTCCAGAAGTCTGACCAACCAACCAAGCCATGTGCCTATGAGTTTTTAGATATCTTTACCGAGGGCCACTTTTCTTTCCATACAGAGTAGATGACATTTTGGTGCATTTTTTAAAGCTTAACTAATTGCGAGGATTTCTCTTTTCCACCATCATCAAAGCTACTCTCCTCTTATGGCCATTAGGGAATGACATGGAGGACGAAGCCCATGTCTTGTGCCTTCTAGCCCTACTTGTGCCTAATCCTGGATCTATGATTTCCATCTTACAATGGATTCCTGCTGGGCTTACCAGACCCAAATGCTTGGTGTGGGTTTGACATAAACCAGTTCATGATGAGCAGCTCTGGTCACAAATTTCTTGATGTCCCACAGACAGACAATTGTCTTTATTAAGACTCAGTAACAGGCCAGAAGCTTTTTTTTTTTTTTTTTTTTTTTTTTTTTTTTCAAATAGTGAATAAGTCTCTGCCTCAGATAGCATGCTCCAGAATCTTCGGAGTCTATGTTGTAATTTTCTTATTGGGGCTTGCTATAAGCCCCACACAGTGATACTTCTAATAGCGTAGGGTCTGCTAATTCATGAGATCTGAGCAGGAATGTTTGTATCTAGCCTGGACCTGCTGCAGGACCTTTTACTACTCTGGGCCCCACACAAAGCTAGAAGCCTTCCTTGCCACCCAGGGAAAGGGATTGGACCTGTATTTCCATTGGAATATCTCATTGGAATATGATGCCTCCAAAGCCTGTAGAGACTACCAGGCATTGTACTTTCTTCTTAGTGATAGAAAGTTTAAGAGGCAGTAATGTATTATTTTTGGAAGAAATGTCCTGGAATGCCCTGGATGAGGGGTTATCAAACTTTTCTATATAGGGCCAGAGGCTAGGGCTTTGTATGCCAAAGAGCCTCTGTTATACCTACTCTGCCACTGTTGCACAAAAGAAACAATAGATGATACATAAGCAAATGGATCTGGCTGTGTTCCTACAAAAGTTTATTTATAAAACTGGTGGGACAGATTTTTTCAACCCCTGACCTAAAACACTGGACTCCTAAAAACTTCACTAATATAATGGGACTTTGATGGGTTTCTCTAACATTCTCTGGAACACAAGGGCCACTTTTTGCTCTTCCAGTCCAATTAACATGATATCATGATGGACCAATGTGGTGTCCTATGGAATGTACAGATGGTCCAGGTCTCATATACAGAAGTCAGGAGACTTAGTATGTCGTAGGGCAAGACCATAAATGTACAAAGTGGTTCACCCTGTGTGAACGGAGTCTACTTCTGTTCATTCTTCTTGATTTGAAAATCTGATGGGTTTTATCCAGTACCTTTAGTATCTAGTTCCATGTATACCAGCTCCTGTATATATTGACTGAGACTTTGCCACTCTTTTGGCCTATTGTCCCTTTCATCCTGAGCAGGCTTAGCATGTCTCTGTTGATTCATGATGTAACTTGACCCTAATTATAGGTCTCGTAGCCTGGAGAGGTGGTAGGGATAGATCCTGGGGGAAAGGGGAGGGGAACACTGTTTCCTTGCTAAGCAGTAAGCAGAGGACTCTGCATTGTTGTCAGGCAATGGGGACAGCGCTAGCTTTTAACAGGGAGGAGAAGACCACTTCTGTAGGCTCAGAGAATTCAGGGAATTCTGAGGACTCAAGGTTTCAGGTGCCTCATTCAGGACCCTGACCTTGTTGTGGCAGACCTGTCAGGGTTGAGAATTCAATCTCCCTTGGGGTTTTGTTATTCTTATAATTAAGTGCTAGACCTGCTTCTAAGCTTTTCTTGCCATCTGGTTGTAGATTCTGTTTATGTGCTGCCAAGGAGGCCCTCTTGTTTTTTGCTTTGCATTATATTGGTTATTAATCATCTTCTGCTTTTAAATGTTTTCCTTCATGCATTAATGGCCTCCAGCAATCCCTATCCAAATTATACAGTCCTGATAATAATTATTTCTACCAAATTTCTCAAGCATCTGAGATATTGCCCCTATCAGTGTATTCTCTTTCTCCAGTATCTCCTCCCAATTCATCTCTGGTGAAAGTTTTAACAATAGCATGACAATAACATTTCAGGGGCTCATTGCCAGCTGGCCAGTGGGTAGTCCATTTCCAAAAACCCTTAGAGTTTCCTTCCTAGCACTACCCATGATATACAGGTTGGCTTGCCCACAAATACAGCAGTTAGACCCTGAGATGCCCATGCAGGAGGTTTGTTGAGGAGTGCTCTCTGGAACGGTACCTGTGAACATTGAGGGCCACAGGATTGAGCAGAGGGAGAAACTGAACTGTGCTGCAGTTGCAACAAAGGCCTCAGCCAATCAGGAGCCCTTGAGCTGGAATGCTCCACCAGAGTTGTCCCAATTGAGCAAGGGAGTCAGGATTTTGTATCTCACACAATGAGTAGCAGGGCATAGGTTTAAACTTGGGTGAGACAGCTTCCTTTAGCCAAAGGCAATTCCTGCAGAGAGACCCAGCCATAAGCCATCAGGGGTCAACACTTTTGACATCTGAGTGCTTCGGTCCCAAAGGAGATCTGAATGATGCACCATAGCATCTTTAACAGTGTCTTTACCACCAGTTTTGTAGCCACTGGGGAAACACCATCACACACTGAAGATGGCAGAGCAAAGGATGGAATGAGCCTGAGTCCTTGATGCTATCACCTAATGGCAAAATCAATCCTGGGATAGTCTAACTCTAAACTTCTTAAGTAAATTAGATGTCTTTCAAATTTAAGATACTCTTAAGCATTTTGTTACTTGAAACCAACAGCATTCTGACTCACACCTTCACTATCTCAGTTACTCTGAAGTAGACATTATTATTATTATCATCATCATCATCATCATCATCATCATCATCATCGTCCTATTTCAAAATTAGAGAACTAAAGTTCAGGGTAAGTTGCCCAAGCTCACATAGCTGGAAATGGGTGGAGCCCAATCTAAAACTTAGCACTATCTAGATCCAAAATCCATGCTCTTCACCCTTTTATAAAAATCTTGTGATAGCTGATTAAACTAAAGTTGGGGGAGTGGTGTGTGATCATCCCTAGATACGAAGGGAATAGTAGCCTGTCTGTAGCTAAAGATTGAATCGATATAAGAAGAGCTGCCCTCAAGAAGCTCACTGTCCTCTGACTTAGTGGAGTAGGTTGCAAAGTGGACCCGAAATCCTATGTTCACATCCTAATTGCTGGAAACTGTAAATGTGACCTTACATGGAAAAAAAGGACTTTATAGATGTCAGTAAGTTAAGGATTTTGAGATGAAGAGATGTCATAAGTAATCTGGGTGGGCCCTATATTCAATGACAGGCATCTGTGTAAAAATCAAACAGGGAAGACTGACAGACAGAAGAGAAAGAGGCAATGTGACCATGCAGAGACTGGTGTTGTAGAGCCACAAGCCAAGGAAACCCTGAAGGTAGCAGAAGCTAAACGAAGGAGCAAGGACGGAATACCCTCTAGAGCTTTTTTCTTCTTCCTCCCAGCCCATTCCCAAACTTTTAAAGAGAGTACAATCCTGCCAACACCTGGATTTTGGACCCCTGGGCTCCAGAACAATGAGGGAACAAATTTCTGTTGTTATACACCACCAAATTTGTGTTCATTTGTAACAACAGCCTCAGGAAAGTAATACATATGGAATCTTTCTCTTTTATTCTAAATATACTTATTTCCCTTTCTCATATAAAGGTAATCTGTATGTCCTTGTTCTAAGTTTGGTTGAATATATTCTTAAGTGATAAATTTCTATTGGAATCATTTATCCTATAAGAATAGGGTGTAAACTACTTCCTCAGTAGATGTTGGCACCTGTAGAGATGTGAATAAGCATTTGCCTGTGAATTAGGTCCATAGCCATTAAATTTCAATAGAACCTCAGTAAGATCCAAAAAAAAAAAAAAAAGTGAGAATTTCTGAGTTTAGTTGGGCAAATGGAAGAATGGGAGGCAGCTGAGCTCTGAAAGAAATCAGAACAAAGACTATGAAAAATACAAAGAGACTAAGTTTCCAATATTAGGAAGCAGGAAGAACCCAATGTGTCTGGTTAGAGGCTTGAAATTCATGTCTTTAGAAAGAAGCTTTGGTTTCCTCATAAATGCAGGTGAGGAAGCAGAAGTTACAAAGGTTTTACAAAGAAGACTACAAAAGACAAACTCTGTTCAGCCCAGAGTCTGAAGGAAAGGAAATGCTCTTTCCGGACAGAGGGTTAGAAGGTGAGAGAAGAGTTGAAATGTGTGCAGGGATGCATCCTTAATGGCAAAGAGAAGGCGTATTGAAAAGGTTAGGATGCTTGTTTTAGATGTGTGGTGAGGGGGAATTTGACCTAGAAGAAATCCGAAATCTTTCAAGAGAAGAAATGCACAGGCCTACAACCATGGAGGATTTTGAAATGGCTTTAAAAAAAGGTTTCTGAGTCACTATCTGCTGCAGACATTGAAAGAGATGAGAAATGGATATTTGAGTTTGGATCATGCTAAATTCTCACATGTAAACTGTGAGAAACCTGCCTTAAGTGTTTGAATAATAAATGTAGTATTTCACTGCACCAAACTTTAATTATGGTAAGATTTTAAATTTAAAAAAAAAAAACCCTTATTCTGAATAAAGGCAATTTTTTAAAGCTGCAAAAAAAAAAAAAAAGAAAGAAAGAAAAAAGATAAATTCTGTTTCAGTGACAAGTAAGTAAAATGCTGTCTCAAAAGAGTTATGACTATTACCCTGGGGGAGCAAAAAGAAAGAAAAAGCAGGTTATTATAAATAGAGGATGGTATGCACTTAAGTCTGACTCTAAAAAGGAAAAGGCATAGGACACATTTTCTGAGTCTGTCTAAGTGAAAAGTTAGGAGATAGAATTCAGAGGATTTAGAACAAGTCTTTACCAAATCTTGGCTGCCAAAACCACAAGCCTCAAACAATGGCTGCTTCATTGAGTGCCATGCAAACTGCCTCCCAGGCGGGAAACGCACCTGCATTATTCCCCCATGAAAGTACTTGAGATGAAGTAGGGGTAAGGAAAGGGAGAGAAAAGAGGAGAGTGTTGAGAGGCAGCTCTGCTTCCCAGAAAATTGGAAAAGAGTTCCCATGGCCTTCCACAACAAAATTACAAAGTGTTTTGATACAACTACCTTACAGGTGTTTACAGTGCAGGACTGCCTGCTCCCCTGCCAGCACTGAAGGGAGCAAGTGAAACTCAAAGCCTGGTTTTTAGCACATAGTTTACAATCCTACCACAAGAAAATATCCTTCACAAAACAGGAACCTGGTTGAAAATTTACTGACTATAGACTTTTCTGTCATCACACGCTTGGGATACAACATTCAATAGCTCATTTGCTATCCATTACAATAAATGTTTTAAGAACTCCAAAGAAGCAAAATGCATACATATCCAAAATGGGTCACAAGTTCTAAGGATTCTTCTTTAACCTGAATTTCTTCTTTGAAGCAACTACAGTGTTCTATAACTTACATGACCAAGAGTGTGTCAAGTAAGAAGGGCCTGATTAAGTTTACGTTCTTATTTGCTTGTTTAGGAAACATTATGTTAGATTCTAAATTCCTCTTTGAACAAAATTATCAAATCAGCAGACGAATAAATAAATGTACTGGCTATTTGGCCACACAAGTTGCGTGTCATAGAAGCACATTTTGTTACATGAGTATTAGGTATAGCATGAAGCTTTCTTTCAAATGATTTCATCCTTCTTATCTCATGTTCTTCTAAGCAGGCGCGAGCTGGTGAATGGCCTCTAGCATCTTCTAGGATTTGCTGCTCTCAGACCTCCTATCTCTCACCTCATTCACGAAGTCCAGTGATGACTTTCTACTAGGGTCTAATAACAAATGAAAATAAGGCAGGATATTTCATTTAACAAAAGTATATGGAAAGTTCTATGTGCCAGGCATAAATACTACCAAAGCACTCTACAAACGTTAACCCGTTTAATCCTCAAAAAACTTATTAGGTAGTTTCCATTTTCTCATTTTGTACATGAGAAAACTTGTCATATAGCTAGCAATAGGTGGATCCAGGATTTAAATGAGTTTGTGAAATTAAATATTACAGTTTGTGAAATTAAACATGTGTGATAATGAAGCAGATTGTCAAATTATACTAAGTGCTTATATGTAAGCATCTATAAAAAATAAAGATTTAAAAAATTTTTTAATAAATGGAGGAATGTTATCTAGAATGTTCGTGTGGACAGGTTTTCATCATGGATTTCTAAAATTATAGTTTATGAAACTTTCTGCTATATATACAATAGTAGAGTTAATTAATTGATGTCAAGATAATCACTCAAATCTGAATGCATCGTTAAACGATCAATTATACGTATTTCTCTGATTATATAGGTAATAAATGTTCATATTTGGAATATTCAGAAAGCACATGGCAAAATAACAATCATTCATAATCCAGGCATCCAGAAGTCATCACTGCTGATATTTCCATATGTAGTCTTTAGTCTTCTTTCCACATGTATATTCATCTATCAGTATATTCTTAGCATTTATTAAATGTGACTCTTCATGCCAAAGTGATACATTGTTCTAAGAAAATAATTTACACTTTTTCTCGGTGCCCCAATGTGTACTAAATATTTTCTAAGGGTTATAAATGTTATAAAACCAACACATTAAGATTTTTTAAAAAAGTTTTACAGTAGAAATAAACTCCCAATGATACATATGCTAGAGCATTCTTAAAAATTTAAATATTCAGTCTAATTGAAGTCCCAATGGTGATATATTTCAAAATATCATTTTGTCATTAAATTTTCTGCACTACCCAGAGCAGTTTTAGCACCAGTAGAATGAAAACAATGAGTGGTTCTTCAACTTGTGCACAAATTAATTGATATGACACTTCCATTAATTCATGGTTATTTTCTTAGTAAACTGATCCCAAAGTTTCTCTAAGATAGAAAGCCACAAGACAACTAAAAAGAAATATTGACTTGTGATTGTCGTTCAGCATTTATGAAATAAACTGTATCCAGAAGGTATGTTATAATTACTAATCACCAAACACATTGCTGAGCTAGGCATAGACAAATTATTTCATACAAGAGGAAAATGAACACTATAAATCATCATAGGTGGTTGAAAATTTGCATGGTTGCATGCTGTGATTTCCAGCATCACAAGTGGCTTAAGGAATTCCTCAGCTGAGAGTGGACTCTCACCGGTATCTACAATGTCACAGCTTCGAAGGCAGCTTCCTCTTGACTGTACCTGTAATTCTGCCGAATGGATTGTCTGTTGGTAACAAGACCTGTAGAAAAACCACATTGTAACTTCAAAGACATTAAAATAGACCTCTCCTTTAGTCTATGAATCATATTAAATCAACAGAAAAACAACTTGCTAAACAGGAAAATGTGTATACCCTACAATTGAGTTACTTCAATCATGGTAATGCCCTGTTTTTCTGGTGATAGTTAAGAAATGCGTCAATTTTCCAGAAAAATTAAAGAGCTTTAGAAAAATTTCAATCATTGGGATATAAATGTTTCTCAAATGCATTACATATTCTTGCCTTTTAAATAGAGGGTAGTGAACGTAATTTGGACTTTTTTTGATGACTCACATTGACCATCAATCATTGTCTGATGCTATATAATATGGCCGTGCCCTCAGGAGCAGTTGAGGTCCACAGGGCTGTTAGCCCATGCTAAATGGCTCCAGACAGCTGTACACTTGGAGTTCTTCTGTCTTCCCACCCTCTCATTTGCCACTTCTCTGCTGTTGTCAGTGTCCTGACTCCCTTCTTCTCATGTGTTGCCTTCACTTTATACACATCTTCTGGGCGAGGGCCTGAGAGCGGCTCTAGCCATCCCTAAAGTGCAGACACAGATAAGGAACAGCTTGTTCACTGACTCTGGTGTCTTTATGCAGAACCCTGGCCAAAAAGGATGCAGGACTTTCTACCTTTGTGTCCCCTGCTGGGCTCCAGAAGGGAGCTTTGAGTCTGACTTCTCAGAGCAAGGGACGCTGTGGCCTCAGCCCACAGCCTACAGGAGCTGAAATCAGCACAGGCCTGAGGCATCAGGGGGCTCTGAGGAGACCCTCTTCTCTCTCTCTGCCAGGGTTAGGGGTGGGAGGTGGTTGTTCTGGTCATGACGCCTAAGCCTTTTTGTGTTTGCAGAGCATTTGTTTCACCTTTGGTGGACATAGTCAGGATTACTTTCGGGTCCCTCTCCTGCCCTTTAGAAGGTAATCATTTCAAAAGTCTTTACATTCTAATTCATGGCATCCTGGCAATTAACATCCTTTCCTTCCTCTGAAGTAAACAGTGCTGCGCCTCCTTCCAGGTGAATGAACAGCACATGGGATCAAGGTCATTATCCTCTGCAACTTGGGGCTCTAAAGCAACTATAGCAGGCACAAAGCACGACCTCTGTTTCCCAGTGCTGCTCCTCTACCTCCGCGTACAGCCTGATGTGGCCAGACACACTGACTTGGTTTAGTCTTCTGCCATGGCTAAAACTAAGTCAGGGTAAGTACTTTTTCCAAGACAAAGTGTCCTTTCGAGCACGGAATTTCCTCATCTTGCCTTCTGTTATTGAAAGTAGAAACACAAATACTCTCATCTTTTCTGTGTATATTGTATGCTACTGGATTGACTACTTAATCAAAAGTCAGAGATGATGGACGAAACGAAAATAGAATCTTGTTTTTCCTCCTCATCACCTCATGATAAAAGAAGAATGAAACTGTGACCTTGTGCAGCACTGTTTGGAGAAGTGGATCTCAGAGCCGTTTCCTTGGGTACACTCTGTTCTCGCTTTGTCTTTTACTCTTTGTGACTTCCAACACTCCTCTGTAATCATTCATCCACTTAGGGTACACCAGCCTCAGGTACCGAGAGGCCCAGAGCCTAAGAGGGCTCTAAACAGTGGCAACTATAAATATTCCAAAACAAAGAGCTCCTGCTCTTAATAGTTTTGGTTGTGATAGTATCATCCTAAGTTTATAAAGAGGGATAAGGGAAAGGGGAGGAAGGTAGATGTGCTTTAAATATTTTGAAAGTTCTTACCTCTTCTTTGTTGATCAGTCCCATTTTTGACATGTCTATGTTAAGGTAGTGAATGTTTGGCAGGCTGATTTCCATTTCTTCTATCTGGAATCCACAATAATATATATCACGTTGGGCAACTGTGAATCTCTCTCCACCACTCCCTCCCTCTCTTCACATACTCACTAGCCCGTTCTGTAGGCTCCACCCCTGTCTCTGAGGCACCCTCCAATGTTCCTGTACTGCCTGACACTACTCTCTCCTCCTGGTCCTATTAGTAGACGGTGGGCCCATTCTTTTCCTCAACATGTACGAAAATGACTTCTCAGAAAAATAAGAGCTTCTTGGGTCAGAAACCTGGGAGACCTCTTTAGCATCTAACAGGCCTCCAGGTGCTGGCCAGTCAACCTCCTAAATCCCTCCTCATTACACTCCCTCCTCTTCAGGCCTGTCCCTAACATTCACACCCCCTGGGGTAAGAGAATAACTGGAGGCCCACGTACCAGATATATAAAGATTTAAAAGTTATAAATCAAGCTAAAAAATTATAAGTGAAATATGATCTATCATTCTAACTTGGCAAATACACCTTCATAACAACTCAGAAGGCCAGGATCTAATTTAAAATTCTCTGACTCTTTGGAGTGCGGTGCCATGTCTCTGGCCCATCCCATTTTCTTTCTCACACCCATGTGAGTGGACACCCTCATTTGTATATCAAGTCCCATCCATACCTCTTGCAAACATCTCAATTTTGCCCACTCTCAGGCCTAAAGGTACGCACAAAGAGGGCATGATCTGCCTTTCAGAGGATGAATGTAGGGAAGAGAACTATTCTGGTTCTGAAATTGGTATCAGGGCTATTTGAGCAGGAAATTCTGGGGTACACGTACCCATAAAATGGTCCAGAGGGGATACATGGGCTCCTGAAAGGTTTGTTGCCTTGGCCCCACCGACTCTTCATCCAGTGGAGAGAGGCATAAACAGAAGGCCTGAAGCAGACCTCCAAAGTAGTTGTCTGGGCCGTGGCAGGGGTCCCTCTTCCCTAAGCCTGAGTGTAGTACTCTCTCTCTCTGTCCCATCATGGGCTTAGTTAAGTTTTCTTTGCCATATTTTAGCATCAGCCTCCCAATAGCCATCTTCGTCTGAGGTCCATCATCCTCTTAATTTGTCACCCTTCTTTCGGAGTGATATTTCTGGAGTGCAAATCTGGTAGTGCAATATCCTACCTAAATCCCCACAGTGGCTTCTGAGTGCTTTCGGGATAAAGTACAGATTATAAATAAGCCTACAAGGGCCCTCCTGATCTGGTTCCTGCCTCATCTTTAGACATGTGGAAAAACTTTTCACTGCCGAAGCTTCACATATGGCAGACCCTCAGCAGTAAATGACTGTTCCATGCTGCCTCCTGTCTCCATACCTACTCTGTACTCTCACTTTTGACTGTGAATCCAGATAGCCCCTACTTGTGCCTTAAGACTCAGCTCAAGCACCTCTCCTCCAGAAAGCCTGGCTGACCCTATCTCCTATACCTGAATTAGATGCCTTCCTCTGTATTTCCAAAATATTCTATTCTCTATTGTATTGTTAGTTTACTTATTTTTTTCTTTTACTGTACAGTGAGCTCTTAAGGGTAGGGAACATGTCTAATTATCTTTGTATCCCTCATGTTCTGACAGAGACATAATAACCATTCAATAATATCAAACAGATGAATGGATGGATGGATGGATTGATGAATGGATGGATAGATGGAATCTTTCTGCATCTATCCTTCATTCTCTGGCTCTCCTAAAACATAGACTATTGGTCTAATTCCCTTTCTTCAAGGCATTTGAGTGTCCTGCCTATGAGGTTTAAATTGTAGCAAGCTGAGGAGACTCGAAGAATTTTCAACAAACTAAATAACTATAGCAGTGGCCTGTGTTTTCAGGTTAGACAGATTTTTCCATTTTTGCTCTCTTCTCACTTGCTATAACAAGCTTTTGAACAACAACAGATGTCATTTTTCATGTGTCTTCCACTTTCTTTTTTTAACTCTCAACTCCTTCTCAGAGCTGACAGGAGACACAACAAGTTCTCTCAGTCCTCGGAATGGCAAGTGACAAAACGTACCTCAGGAACCTGGCCGAGGGAGAGCACTTGGATGTCATAGAGGGTCTTCTGGACAGAGGGTGAGTACTCGCCTTTGCCATAGGGTCCAGCAAATTTTGCCAGGACAATGTCCCGAATAGTGACCCTAAAACGCAGAAAAGAGAATTGCAGACTCAGGTGGTCTCTAGGAAAGCATTATACAGCTAAGAAGTCGTGACCTTTCTGTCCTCATAAAACAATTTTATTGTTGATTTTGGAAGAGATTAGCATCTTGTAATACCAAAAAAAAAAAAAAAAAACAAAAACAAAACTGTCACTTTCCATTTTATTATATACATGCACCATTCAAAAAACATATTAAGTATCACTAGGCTATTTTCATAATTTGGCACCAGGGCCCAGTGGACAATACAGGAAAACCTCCCTCTGTGTTTGAAGAACCTATGAACCCAAGCACTTGACTTCTTACTGTTTGGCTTGGCTGGTTCCTTGAATTGTTACGTTTTGGGGGGTTTGTTCTGCACTAAGTGTTTTATGTGATACTTCATTGGATTCTCTCAATATACCCAAGGCAGGTACTGTTATTATCCCCAATTTAGAGATAAGAATCGGAGCTTACAAGTTAAATGATCTATTTTAAGTCCCTCTCTTTAGTGGGTGGCTCAACCAGCACCCTGATTCTGGCATGCTAAATTTTGTGCTCTTTTCCACATAAATATATCAAGCTGCTGCCCATGGGGGAA
Source organism: Eonycteris spelaea (assembly GCA_003508835.1). NCBI lineage: Eukaryota > Metazoa > Chordata > Mammalia > Chiroptera > Pteropodidae > Eonycteris > Eonycteris spelaea. The sequence continues at coordinate 4,005,652 of PUFA01000046.1, read as the reverse complement.
CACTTGAAAAAAAAAGGAAAAAGAAGATTGAGGTGAGGGTTTTTAAAAAGCATTTCCCAACCTAACACATAATAAAAGGAGCAGAGCAGAGCTATACCCATTGGAAGAAGCTTCAGGGTGGAGGGTGGGGCAGATTCTAGTTCATCGTAGAGTAGAAGTTTCTAACAATTAGAGCTTCAGCAAAGGAATGAGATACCTGGTCAAAAAGTAAACTGCAGGAGTTCAGAGGCCTAATTACGGCTTGTAAGGATATTATAATAAAGTTATGTCTTTTTGTAAGGATATTATAATAACAATCATACCTTTATGTTGCTAAGATATTTATCATTTATAAAGTGCACTGGTGAATATCATCTCATTTTGAGTTTAGCCTAGGATGACCAACTGTCCTGATTTGCCTGGGACCAAGGGGTTTCCTGAGACAAAGAACTTTCAGTGTTAAAATCAAGAAAGTCCTTGGCAAACTGGGACAAGTTGTCACATTAATTTAGCCCTCTCTACATCAATGATGAGGCAGTAAGGCCAAATATCATTATCCTCATAATTTAAGGTTCTTACATTGTGGCCCATGGTCCAGCAGCATCAATGTTACCTGGGAGTTTGTTAGAAATATAAGTTCTTGGGCCCCACTCCAGACCTACAGAATCAGAACCTCAGGGGGTGGGCCCAGAGACTTGTACGTTAATAAAAGTTCCCTGATTTTGATAACAGGATAATGTTTGAGAACTACTGCTTTAATCAACTAAAAACAGAGAGTCAGAGAAATTAGGAGATCCATTCTAAGTCTTTATCATGCAGATTTAATAAGTCAAAGGAAGATCATCATCTTTCTATCATCTAACAGGAGGGATATTGAACAGTTGGGAAGTTGAATTGAATAGTCTCTAAGTTCCTCTTTCAAATCGAAGACTTCATGAACTCCGATGCCCCAGAGACAAGAGCAGACAGCACCTGCTCCAACGCCAGGCCCCTCACACATGTTCATACCAGGCAGCCTCAAAGTCCACGTCTCTGTACCAGTGGTAGCGCCACTTGCAGTACACTTGGGTGGCTAAACATCGGTCCTTCACCTCGGGGAGAGTAGTAAACTTGTCCTTGATGAATCCTTCAAATCCAGATTGGGTCGTTTTCAAGAGCTTGAGGTCCTTGATTCCAGAATGAATGACCGGAAATCCTGTTTTAAGTAAAAAGGCTGAGGGGATGAGTTCATAAACAAAACAGTGCCTTCCCACTGATACTCCGACCTGAGGATCCCGGTCATTAAAACATGGCACGCTGTGCTTGTACAGAGAACTACATCACTGCCCATGTTTTCTGTCTCCCTGTCTCCCCCAAAGTCCAACCAATGAGGATGGTGTGCCTTTCCCTTTATCTGGATTCCACAACTCTCTGCCCTCTCCTGCTCTGGGAGAATTAAAGGTCAGAGACTAAAGCTCCATGTTGTATTGAAGCCCACAGAAATGAATACCTTCCTCTCAGCTACGTTCAGTGTTGTCTCCTAGGCCAAATATCTTCCATTTTTTGAATTCCATCTCATTCAACAGACAATCATGCTGAAATGAGCTAAAAAGATCCTACAGAGCGGTTTTTCCTTCCCTTTATGAAAGTAGTCCTGATGTTGATTGTCTATATTGGCTGATGGCTCCAATCACCACCAGACCCTCAGTTTCCTTGTGGTTATGAGCTCAGCAAAACAGACAACTTCATGAATGGATGGAGAGCAGTGTGGGCCTGGCCAAACCTAAATAGAGACTGGGAAAATAACGCCAGTAACATATAAGACATAGATCTGCCTAAATGAATACCCATAAAGGCTTTGTTTTTTTCGCTGAAAGAGAAGGACAAAGTTGGTTCATGGGGACCTGGGGGAGGTGGAGAGATATTAAGCATAATCTGAATAAGCTGTTTACTTGTGTGCCAGGCAGTTCCAGCTCATGGCCCAGGTGACAGGTGGGGCACAGAGCTAGTGAGGGTGACAATTCTTTCTTTTTCAATGTGGAACACACTGTAGCTCCAGCAGTTGGTGACACACTGGTAAGCCCCAGGGTACAATGCTCTGTAGAGAGCACCATTCTTCCCAAGGATCAGTGACAATAGGCATAGCAAATACTGAGCAGAGCCAGTGAGGTAGCATTTGTACCCAATGGGTGCAAACTTCTCTATGAGCACAAGTGAGATAGCCCTCTAGGTTGTCAGAAGGTGGGAGAGTTTGGCCAGAGAGGCCTAGGAGTTTTAGAAAGAGAGAGCTACAAGGCCAGGATAATTCAGGAATTAACCTCACCATAGTCTTATTTGCATGTGCAGGCTGGTGAGGCTGGATGTTCAGGAGGCACTTGAGCACACACTTCCGGTGGCACAGGGCCATAGCAGAATGACTAAGACCGCCTCTTTTCAGTCTTGTAGTTAGTCCTGATAAACATCTATCCCTCTGGCCTGCTTAGTATAAAGATCAAGGGCCAGAGATACCAAGCAACACTATGTCGTACAAGTTTTAGTTAATGAATAAGAAAATAAGTCATGACTCTCAGTTACAACACAGGGCAGCTCTTACTAATCCAATAGTTTACATCACCTGTGTGGCTTCAGGAGCTGCTGTCAACTCAGGAGATGTGGGGTTTCGGATGTAGGTAAACAACAACAACTATATTTTGATATTTTCTCAGCCACATGTGTGCACCTACCTGAGAGAGCCATGGCCAGTGGTCAGTGGTAGATCTGCAGATTAAATATGTGCTGAGTAAATAAGGTGTTCTGGCCACAGTGTTCCAGGATAATGTGGTAAAATTTAAAATAATATCTGTTTCTCATAAGTTGTCTGGATTTATCAGATTCTAGATGTATGAAGACATGGTTCTGGAAAAATCAGCATTTCTAAATGCAAGGTGGAAACAATCCAAGTGAATTTAAGTCTCAAATCCAAGAGAATTGCAGAAGTTATCAATAAGTATCTATTTAATGAATGAGTGAGTGCAACAAGACTGATTCACTTCAAGAAATAAGTATCTTGGATGTGGTTCCAAAGTGTAGCAATTATCATGTCTGCTTTACACGCAGAAGGTCCTGGGTTCGAGCCCCAGTGGAGCCACGGTCCATGGTCTATGGCCATACCACCCTGAACAAGCCTAACGTCTGATCTCAGAAGCTAAGCGGGTCAGGCCTAGTTAGTACTTAGGTAGGAGAACATCTAGGAAGACCAGGTGCTGTAGGTATAAATAATAATAATAATAAAGAAATAAGTATCTCACAGTTTAGTCTCTTTTTCTTCTAGACAGTTCTCCATCAGTCTTTACCATTTCCCCTCCTGATCACCCTCATCACAACTCTAATACACAATGGGACAGAAGGAGAAGGGGGGGGGGGGCAGGCAAAAACAGTAGCTAAGAATGTCCTGACTATCAGCATGTGTTTAGTTACTGCCTTTTGTAGTCTTTATCTTACTTAATCCTAACAACTCTATTACATAAGTATTTTTATACAGGAGACTTTTAATTATTTGCCCATGTGGCTAGAAACATGGCTAGAAACTGACAGAAGTGGAATTTGAACTCAACACCCCTTTGTGAGATCCCTCGCTTTCTTCCTCCTTTTTGGATCTCTCCCCATCCACACAATGCTTTCTTCTTCCTTTAACTTTCTCTCCCCGTTTCTTTGTAATAAGAGTCCTTTCCAGAAGATAAGAAGTTGCCACTTCCCATTCCCCAGTGTGCTTTGAGGGCCTCAGATAGTGCCCCTAGCCTGAAAAATACCATCTCCATTGGCCTCAAATGGAAAATGAAACATCACTTTTAGAAATTGCTCGTAGGTGTCTTGAAAACTTTTTATGCCTTAAAATTTCCCATTGAAATACAAGAACTCCTTAAAGGACTAACTCCAACCTTTATAAACTAATATCATAATCTATTTCCAACAATAATCCCTTCTAGGAAAAAAATTCCATAAAAAAGGAAACAAGGGTTTGCAATCAGGAGTGGGAATCCTTGGGCAGGGAAAAGAGAAACTGAAGGAGAACCGAAAGCAAACTACCTTATTTCATCTTTTCCTATACAGCTGGCCTGGACCGCCAGCATCCCTGCAAGCCAGTAAGACTTTGGCTCCTCCAATGGTCTTAATCATAAAAGGATTCCTGGATGCAGTGCTGCATAGCGATTAAGTCCACAGCCTTGAGACTCAGATTCTCTGAATTCAAATCTCAGCACTCTCCATGCTTTACCTCCCCTGTTTATGAGCGCTATTCCCCTTAGAAATTTACTTAAGCTCTCTCTACCTTGATTTTCTCACCTGTCAAATGGAGATAATCATACCTATTTCGTAGAGATGATAGTTGTCTAAGATAATACCATGAAAGACATGGTAGAATGGCTGCCCAATAGAAAATGCTCTATAAAGTTTTTATGATGATTTTGACTTAACTGACTTTTCCTTATGGACTTCAACCACCTGTAAATATTCCCATGTTTCACAAAGTCTCATTGGGTTCTGAAAACAACTTCTGCTGTGCCATCCCTATTTACCTCCTTCAGCCCTGGGTTGAGATTTATTGATATTCCAGGAATGTCAGTCCTGCTAGGCAAATTTGAAATGATCTACTTTTTTGCTAGCATCTGAAAATGGAGAAAGTAGTTGCATTTTCTAATGTGTTTTGGCCTCAGTTTCATGCAGAATAAAAAGTCTCATGTTCCCTAAGAAAGTTAACCATGGCCACAGTTTGGGCAGAACACAAACCATCTCCGTTTAGTGCACTCATCATTCTATAAACCAAAACAACAACAAAAGACCTATTCTATTTGAATGTGAATTTTTTTTTCCTTGGCACACATTAGACACTCTGGATGAAATCAGAGAGCTTATTTTATCTTCTCTGTTGGCAGTGCCCCAGCTTTCTCAACACTGGTAAGAACCTGAGCCTTTCAAATTCATGAGCCCATCAACTAAAAATATGATGCCTCACACACTCTAAAAAATATTCCAATTTAGACTAACGAGAAGTAATTCAACCAAAAGACTGTCCTTTTCTAGGTTACTTCCCATTAAACCACTTAATCAGCTTTTCTTTCCTTTCCGCCATGCTATGGAATAATGCAAAAGGAGATTTCACATTTCACTTTGCTAGAACGTAATCTTTTCTAGCTTTTAGTGTCCTCCCACACACTTAACAGATTGTGGTTTATCTCTCAGAGAAGCATACATCCTACCCTTTAGCTCTCTAAGGGAAAGAAACTCATTGCAAATTAATAGAAAATAAGCTGAATTCCTTACCTACGCATCAGGTGTCACAAAGCACAAAGCTATACTAAGCCAAGAAAAAATCCCGTCATGGAAAGGATAATTGCTTCCACATTTAACACCTCCAAAAAGGACACAAATAGCTAAATGGAGAATATTTTAAAATTATATTAAATCATTCTAGTAGAAAACCTCAAACTTATAAAGCACTAGAAAAAAGTAAAGATTAATTAAATATTTGCCTTTGAGAGTTCGTTTAGCTCATGCAGGGAGAGTGAAATCTTCTGTGCAGTTCTGGATAGGGCAAGATGACATCATCCAGAAGGAAAGAAATTAACTGGGCTTTTGTACAATTAGGTGATAATCAAGATGATATTAAAGACCTTGGGTTTGCCAAGAACTCTTCTTTTGGAGGAACTGAAGAGCATATTAGTTTTTATATCAAGGACAACAAAAGGCAGTGGCCATCTCTGTCCTGGGCCTCCCACTTCCCTGATCTTACTTCTACTGTCTACCTAGCTTGACATTTCTTAAATCTACTCTCCTTCAAGACTTCAATTTTATCATCCCTTCCTTAAAATCATCCTCTTACCCAACTAGTCTCCATCTTAAAAGATTTTTTCACTACCACAAGACAGTATCTCTTAGTTGAGATCTCAACTCCATTTTCCATCCCTTTACTTAGCTATGCTTAGATAAATTTTTATAATTATGGCAAATTAAGAGAAATTTGATTGTTAAAGAACTGTGAGTTGTAATTTAAGCAGTGTAGGGATTTGGGGGCCAATGTAGTTCAAATTAGCAACTCAACCATCCCAGTGAATTCAAGGCTTGGCTAAGCTTGTAGTTCACAGAGACACATGAGAGAAAAAGTTTGAAAGACCCAGGCTCCATATAAACACTTAAACCAATAGCCTGCATCACAAATGCAGAGCCTAGTCCTCCTCTCTGAGTTTAGGAAGGGGTAAACATGACACAGTTTGAACAAATTTTTCTGTCTATTCTATATTCTCCCATGGAACTAGCAAACTTCAAAACAGGCAAAAGTAGTTAAGGGTATAGCTTTAAAATATCCATTAGGGAAACAGAGTAATGAGAGTTTTATAGCAATTCTCAGAGCCTAAAATGGTATTTGAGATTCAATAGGCTTTCTATAAAGTATTCACTCAATTGATATGACTGAATCCAATCCACTAGGAGAAACCCAGTTACATATCCTGCTGGAAAAAAGTCCTTTTTGGGAGTTGCATGGCTGAATGTGTGATTTAGTGCATGTGTTTGAGGGGGCAGAATTCTCACCAATCTAGCCAGTCCCCACCAAAAGCCTTACTTAGGGATTTGTAACAGTCTTCCCCTGTGGATTGTGTGTGTGTGTGTGTGTGTGTGTGTGTGTGTGTGTGTGTGTGTGTGTGTCTTCAGGTAAGCCTATGCAAGGGCATTTCTTATGACAATGATTGTACATTGATTCACCTCACAGTTTCAGCTCTTGGATAATGAGCAAATTAGGAATTAAACTTTGCCGCCCAAAGAGCATAGATCCTTACTCCGAAGAGGTACAGAGACATGTGCACTGCATACTGCACACCCATAAGGCAACAGACGCTTCTTTCCCTGCCCTGATCCCTGCCAGCCTTGCATGATATAAGAGGGGTGCTGGATTCTAGATGAGACAAGCTGGAGCTCTGGGAACACTGCCACAATAATCGCAATACCCTGAAGCTGTGTAGCTTTCTGGAGAAAGGAAAAGCTTTGGCCTGGTTATGATGACTTCTCCACTGTATAGTAAGTAGAGTGACTAAATTCAGGCCGATGATGGCTCCTGGAAATTCTGGAAAAAGCAAGGGTATGAAGAGCAGCCTGTTTTCTTATTACGATCAGCAGAGCCCTGTACTTGGCCATTCCACTTCTACCTCCAGGGCTCTGCTAAAATACACTTGCAGAAGTCACCAATGACCTATTTGCCAAACTGTAGTTTCTCATCAGTCTTCTTTTAACGTAAACTTCTTAACCTTCTGTGGCAGAGACTGTTAGCTGTTCACTAAATCTATTTCCTCTTCCTCCTGGGTATCCGGCTAGACTACATTTCCTGGCCTCCTTTGCAGTTAGATGAAGCCGTGTGGTTGCGTTCTTTTCAGCAGAAGTGCTATGTGCTATTTTCAAGCCTGGTGTTATTATTATTATGTTGTTCCACAGTTAATTTTTAAATTTCTTGGTAAATAAAAAGAATTATATAATGGCCATTGCTATTTTAAGTGAGGTTTATTTTCATAGTAATATCAGTGGTTTTATTATTATGCAAATAAAATGTCAGGGAAACTTGATTGTTATTCAGTAGATAGTTCCTATAAAGGTTATTATAATTAAAGCATGGTATGGGACAAAAAGCACTGGTCAGAAAATTCAGAGATTTGGATTTTTGCCAGCCTGGGCCTTCTTTTTTTTCCCCTTACCTCAAAATTGGGTAATAGAAATGATCTATCCCACTCAACTCAAGTATTTATTTATCTTAAGATAAAAAGTAGTTTTTTAAATGTAATCCAAAGTCACAATGCTCATCCCATCTCAGATTTAAAAGCTTTAAAATTCTCTACAGTTTTCCTCAGTGTTAGTAAACAGCATGGTTTAGAAAAAATATCTGAAATTTCTATAGCAGAATTAAAGCATGAAAAATGTTTCTCACCATTCCTTTTCTGTTCAACCTCACAGAAGTGTGTTCCAGTGGGAGTGTGAATAAATGCATGGACATGCTTAGCTCCTTTCTGAAAATTAGAAGAAGAAGAAAAATATATAGTTTTCAGTAAAATTTCAGCATTTGTTATAAAGCCAACTTCTTTAATTAAACCAAGAGCACAAGTAAGTGAAGTAACCTTTTCAAACCGCTTCCAAGGGACTTCTTCCATGTAGACTTGAGCTCTGATGACATGGTTAAAAGAAGAAAGGAAATGTTCACAGATATTCATAGAAAAAGTTTCTATGCTTTTGATCTGCAAAAAGAAACAAAATGCTAGTCATAGGAAATACTTCCCCTATTTAAAAACAGTTTTTAAATATCCATGGAGCTCTCTTTCTTGATCAAGTACTTTTTAGAATCAGAGCAACATAGAATTAGAAAGAATCTTGAGAGATTAATTGGTCGTTATTTCATTTTTTCACAAGGGCTCCCAAGTGTAGTTAATAATAGATCAATATCACCAAGTGAGACTATTCCATTTTTAAAAGAAACCTGTTTTTCAGGAAAGAATGTGTCAACTGGTGGATGAGCAAAAAGTAACTTAGCATTCAGCTGCTCCTCACCGGTGAACTCAGTCATCACCTATGCCAACTACAGTAGACACTGCAGCCCAAAACACTCTAATCTCTTTATGATGATGGCAAATAGAACTCCCAGTTTCTCAAGGAAAAATGTTAATGAAGGGCCACTTCAGCTTCTTTGCCTTGCAAACAGGCCTTCTATTGACCATCCCCAGCTCTCCATCCCCATAAAGCAGCTCTCTACTTATATACAAATTCTTCCTTTTTATCTGTACATAGTGCTCTATGGCCCTAGTACAGTCTACTGATTATTTATGGTTTCGCCTATAATTAAGATGGACTATTTGTACAGGTTTCCCCAGGACAGTTTTGACATTTATGAGACATTTTATACCTGTTGTCCTAAAATAATTATTAATAGCATCCTATTTCACTCTCAAAAGTGTCCTGGTTCGGGAAATGAAAACGCTAACTCAAAAAGATATATGTACCCCCATGTTTATCGCAGCATTATTATAGTAACCAAGATATGGAAACAACGTAAGTGTCCATTGACAGATTAATATATTAAGAAAATGTGGCATGTGTGTGTTTGTGTGTACACACAATGAAATATTATTCGGCCATTAAAAGATTTCTGGCAACATCGACGGAACTTGAGGGCACTATGCTAAGTGAAACAAGTCAAAGGAAGAAAGACAAATGCTATGTGATCTCACTTATATGTAGAATCTAAAACAAAAACAAAATAAATAAAACCAAGCTCATGGATATAGAGAACAGATAGTTGGTTGCCAGAGACGAGGGGTGAGAGGTGGGCAAAATGGGTAAAGGGAGTCAAAAGGTACAAACTTCCAGTTATAAAATAAATAAGTAATGGGGATGTAATGTAGAGCATGGCGACTATATTTAATAATACTATATTTGCACATTTGAAAATGGATAAGAAAGGAAATCTTAAATGTTAAAAATACAAAAAATAAATCTGTAACTATGTATGATGACGGATGTTAACTAGACTTATTATGTTGATCATTTTCCAATATACACAAATATCAAATCATTATGTTGTACATATGAAAACTAATATAATATGTTTGTTAAATGTTAATTATACCTCATTTAAAAAAATAAGAAAAATTTGTCCTGGTTTGGATAAAAAATTATTTGGTCATTCCTAATCTATAATGAGTGAATTTAAAATTGTTTTTAATATCCAGAATCCATTCCTTCACTTTTCTGCACTTCTCCAAAGTACAGAAACATAAAAATCTGCGTTACCAGCCTCTTCTTTAGCACAGTAACCAAACCTATTTTCAATTTATTTTTTTTTTACAGAGGATGTCTTTTTCCATAGCCCTTTCTGTGCCTGCTGGGCCATTCTGATTAGCAAGAGAAAGGTTCATTGTGGAGATAGGCCTTACAGAATTTATATTTCAATTAGTTGGTTCATTTCATGCCATTAATGGGTGTGGATTTTATGCAAAAGCATGAAAAAGACTCTTTCCAGTCTATATTTCTTATCTTTTTTACAACTTTTGAAAATGATTTTTAAAATTTTTTTCCTTTTTAACTGTACATTAATTTTATTTATTATTTATTTTTATTTTTTTACTATAATTGACACTCGATATTATATTATATGAGTTTCAGGTGTAGAGCATATTGGTTAGAACATTTCAAAATTTAATGAAGTGATCTCCCTGATTAGTTCAGGTAACCCACCTGGCACTACACACAGTGATTACAGTATTACTGACTGTATTCCCTATGCTGCACTTTACATACGTGCACTATTTTATAAATACCAATTTGTACTTCCTAATCTCTTCACTTTTTTTCACTAAGTCCCTCAAACCCCCTTTAGAAGTGGTGACATAATCAAATGACCTAAACCCTAGATTTAACAAAATGCTCTTGAATTTCCCAGAAATCTGTTGGTGATCTATCACAGCTTCCCTCAAAACTTAAAGAATCCAAAGGTATAGTACTAAAATATCAGATTCTGTCAGTTTCAAGGCCCTTTCAAAAAGTATGTTATCACCAATACGGATACTAAGTGTGTCATGGAGTTGGAAATTAGGACGGTATTAAAAGTTGGACAGATAAATTTCAAAAAGGTATCTCACACTCAAGATTTTCTTCTATAGTAACACCAAGAAGAGAAATGGTACTTTCTCCTATAATGCACGCCATTCTAAAAGAATAAAAATAAACAATAAGATTCAAAGAAATACCATGGCAAAAATGTATAGTTCTATTCTGGAATACTCTCAAGGGCCTTGATTTTGCCAATGATCCTAATCAAGAGAGAACATGTGAAGTTTCTGAGTAGGGTTCTCTACCTAAAAGATGTAGAGAGTTGAGATCCAGAAAAGAGAATAAAAAGGTGAGTTAAATACCAACAGACAAACAAACAAACAAAAAACAAGCTTTTTCTGTAAGGTTAAGATTTTATAATAGAATAGGAAAATTTTTAAATGGCTTAAATATAAAAATTGGGTTTAAAAAGCAAAGGTAACTTGAATAAGGCAAAGTAATATCCTCATGTTATAGAAAAGCGATAGATAAGCATCTAAGAAAGAATGACACGTACTCCTTTCAAACTTTGCCAAGACGTGAACTGTGTTCTTGATGGTGTCTGTAGGGATGATGTCTGAATTATCTCCAATCAGATAATCTTTTTGGAGCTCAGACTAAGTTGCACCGAAGTTGCCACTCTTTAATGGTGTGATATTTTTCCAATCTCGCTGAATATGGAGAACTTTTTACATATCCTTCCCATAGCCAGTTTGGACAAACTCCACCTCATCATTCTGCAATGAAACACAGTCAATAAGGTGAGAATTAGAGTATTCATAAAAAGCAAGGGGAGGTCCTGCTTTTGAAAAAGAATGAAGAACTTGTAATGGAGAAAAGGGAACCACGAGTAACATATAAAACTGTATCAGATCACCCTGCAGACAGACAGGTAAATGGCTTTCTGATAATAATAAGTAATAATAATAACTGCACTGTGGGCCAAACTACTGTTTTATTAATTCCTGTTAATTTATACTTATAACAGTTCTGTGAACTAATGTTATTCCCATTTTACAGAGGGAGAAACTGAGGTTCAATGAGTTTAAGCGACTTGCTCTATTTCACATAGCTAGTTAGCAAACTAACCAAGGATTCACACTCAGGTCTGTTGACCTTGAATTGTGTACTCTTAACCACCACGTAAACTGCCTTTCTTGTATAAAATTTTTTCACTATGTTAACTGGAAATAATTATATTCTCATTTTTTATAGAGAGTGAATATTCTGGAAAAAATGCCTTGTGACAATAAAACAATTTGAAAATTTCTTCTACTTACTGCCAAGAGGAAGAGTGACAGAGTCCAGATTACCTTCGGGAGTGCAGAAACAGGGCCAATCTGACTGCTCAGGCTCTACGTGCTTCCCTACCCGTAGGCCTTTGAATTGGCCATCTCTTCTTTCTCAAACACTCCTCCTTCTTAGTCACTATTCAATTACCAATCTTTTCATCTGCCTAACTTTTTTCTAGTCATCCTTCAGGTCTCAGATACCCTTCTATGTGCTCTCCAAAATTACCGTTATTGCTATTAAAATCTGTATCAGATTGTATTGGAATGGCCTCATTATGCGTGATTTGTTTAGAAATGGTAAACTATGAAGCAGGAACAATTTTTACCTTAGTTGTAAACACGCTCAGCATCGTGCCTGGAACATAAATAGGTTGCTTAATAAAGTGTCGTGAAGGAATGCACCACCACCTCCCACACCTTGTGTATGAACACAAAAGAGTTAATGAAAATACCCAAAAGATTTCAATACGGGAAGAGCTGCTTCAAGTACACCCCAATCAGGCAGTTTCTCTTCCTGGGAAAGTGAGGAGGGCCTTCTTTCTTCTGATCTCAGTCGCCCGGAGATCACAGGCACAGTTGGCCAGAGAACAAAGGCCCAAGAAGGTCAGAATTGAGTGTAGATAGAGTCAGTGATGCAGGACAATGTATTCACATTGCTACAAAGACGAGAGTGCTCCAGCACAGCACAGCCACCAAGGATTCAGGTGTGACACACACGAGAGCCATCAGCGCTCTTTAGCAAACTCCTGACTAGGCCTTGGCGCCGGAGCAAAAGCTTGAGTAATCAAGTTTACTGAGAAATGAGTCAGAATAAAAAAGGGCATAACCATCTGAGGCTAAAACAGAATGGAACCAGGAACAGTGTGGAACACCCAAGAGTCTCTCAGCAGGAATTGACAAAACAAATAATGGTTCCGGACCACAACCGAAGTTTGTTCTTTCAATAGGGCTTCCCTCATTTCGGTAGTCAGAGAAATCCAAATGAGTGGCAGAATCCTGTTGTGTATATGCACAGTACGATGTGGAGATCCATGTCCAAGATAACAGTACAGTAAAATACGAAGTGTCGCTCTCTGTCCAGAGGGTGGGCAAGGTGACTGAGAGAATGAGCTCTGGGCTTGGAGACAGTCAGGCCAGGTGTAAATCTTTATTCTGCCACTATTCACTCCAAAAATAGAAGCAAATTTATCTATCTATTAAAATGGGAATAATAGTAGTGCCCATCTCTCAAGATTGCTGTGGGGATTACATGAGAAAAAAATAAAGCACTTAGAAAAGTGTCTGGCAAATAGTGAGTGTTACTATAAATGTTAGCTATAATTATCATTGATAAAAATAATATATGTAAAATTTTGACTCAAAAGGTCCTTCTAGTTACTGTTGAGATAAATACTCAGAACTGCATAGCAATTCAGTCAGGGTGGCTAAAGTCAAAGACTGCTGCTCTGATGAGGCTGGCTTCTGCCTTCAGACTTTTGTTGTCCATCTCCAGGCTAGATGGCGTGAGGATGCAGTTACCAAAGAACATTCATTTCCCAGACTAATACTCTGGACAAAATGTCAATAGGAGTAAATCTTTACTTGGCTCTACAAAAGAAAAAAAAAATCTTAGACACCTTAAAAATATAAAGGGATGGAAAATTGTTATGTGTCCACAGGTAATGTAGGAGAGAACTCTCAGAGATTTTAAATGAATCTTACAAAGTTTCACTTTTACTATGAGAACAGTGGGCATTCTCTTATTTCCAGGTCATACTGAAAGTGATGGTTGTCACTTCAGGTCTACAGATTCTTAGCCTGGAGTCTGTTAACTTTGTACAAGACCCACTGGGTGAATTTGAGGCAGAAAAATATTAGAAAAGATAGGAAAATCTTTATAAATTTAAATTTAAAATAACTAGAATGCTCTTTCCAATCTTAGAAGAGCTTCTGTTAAGCATCATCTCTACCCTTTATCACAGAGAGAAACACAAAAGTGCTAGCTATTTAGGCCCATCACACAAATATAAATATCAATTCAGTCGCAGTGTGCCATGATAAATGTTAAGAACTATGTGTGGAGAGAGCCTCTCTCTAGTTCTTTGGGATGTTGCTGTAGAAATTCTTCCAATTCTCTTGCCCAGTTTTTTCCTTGCCTGGCTATTTTCTTGCACATTTGTGAACAAAAAAGACTTCAGAGAAAAATGCTGATCTAATAATATTTAAAAAAGGACACTCAAATGAACAACATTACTATACTTTGGTGGATTTTAACAATATGTAATGATTAGAACAATAATGATGAATAATAACCTTAGAGCAGCTGGTATTTTTTTTGGTTGCCTAGGATCCATATAAATGTCAGATGGGAAAATATTGATATCTAGTATAAAATGTCATGTTGTTTTAGGCTGTAAAGTGGCTTATTTTGCTATTGAAGGGGAATGTGCCCTGAGTGATGTTCGAAATGTGACTCTAAAGGGATTTTGTCAAGCAAATCTTTCAAGAACAGTGTAAAACTTACATGCATAATATGATAGAAAGAAAGGGTGACCCTTTCTTAGTTAATCCATTTACAGGTGCTCAGTTATTTTCATACTTCTGCCTGTTACAAAGGAAGAGTCATCACTAAATGCCAGCGAAAATGCTAATTTTCTTGCCAGCCTCTCCACAGCACCAACAGCTCTAGGGTAGGGAACTAGAACCAAGGCCCCCAGGAGCCTCTAGGATTGGGGCCAGGAAACCCCACAACAAAGAATTGATGAAGACCTCCAAAAATGCAGTTTAGAAAAATTTTGCTGAAATGCATATGCTAAAGATCCTTTTCCTAATTAATGTATAGTCTTGAAAATAAAAATAATAGTAGCAACCATTTGCAGAGGCTTTGATATGCATCAGCAAATTTGCATATATTTCCTCTAATCCTTTACAAAAACCCTGTGAGGCAGGTATATTATTCAAGCTTGACAAAGGAAGAGACTAGGGTTAGGTAACCTGCCAAGGTCACCTAGTTACTAGGTGACAGAGGCAGGAGGAGAACCCAGCCCATTTGCCCTCAAATGACATTCTCTTTCTTCCGCACTACATCAGAGTCCCTACATCCCCCTGACAGCCAGCCCCTCCACTCACTAGGAAGAGAAAAGTAGCATTCTAATCCCAACAAAAAAGAGGAAATGGCCATGCTATTGCAGAAACCGTACTTCTACACCATTTAAAAATTTTTCGCCCATTAAGATCTACATTATCTTATCTATTCCTCACACACACAACTCTGCGATTTTGTGGAAAAACTATTTTTAAATCAAACTATTTCAAAGACGTTGTTCAGTGAACTGCCAAAGTCACAGAGCTGACAGGCAGAACAATGTAGCAGAAAGAGCCCTGCTGAAACTGAACAGTCTTAGTCTATTACATTATACTGTGCAGAACTTACGCAACACTGAGAGGATGCCCCCTGCCCAAACCATCACTTTTTCTAGCACTTCTGTCATTGTTATAAATTACAGGGAAATTCTAAGCTCAGATGAATTGTGTTTATTAGAGGATGGCTGAACTGTGGAGCAAGGGGAGATTCAAAAGGTGATTGCCCTTTGGGGTGGGACGAAAATTAAATTTCGTGCCTTTGACAACAGGTCACTAAATTGGACATTGACTTTTATTTGGATAAGTGATGTAGGTTTACTTCTGGTTATTAGAACCATATTATCAAAGGACTGTTTTTAGTCCACCTGTAAGGACAAAGAAGTAAGTACATCATGGAAGAAAGGAAACAAGTTGAGAACGAACCAGCATTTTAATGAGGCCAGTTATATGCCAGAGGCTATCCACGTAGCATCTCATTGAATCCTGATAGCCCTCTATGAAGGAACAGATGAATCCTACCCTTAGAAGAAGATGCTGACGCTCATGATGTTAAAAGTTTGATCAAAACCCATGGCTAATGAGAGGCAGGGGCAGGCAGTCTGCCTGATTATTTTCACTAATATCCAGCTGCTTCCCTGACATAACATAATAAAGTTCTTTATAATGGGATCTTACCTACAAAACCACTTTTTATTTCCTGATTAGATTTAATTCTTCCTATATTCTGCAATAACCCCAAAATAGAAGTCTCTGAAGCCGTTTTCTAATTCTATTCCTGCATTCATCTATATTTATTTAGCTCCTTTTATGTGCAAGCACTATGGTAAATACTGGAGATACAAACAGCAAACAAGGTAGACATTGTTCTGCCCTGATAAGATTATACACACAACCAACTTTTTCAGCACAGAATCAAAAAGTTAGCATTTTAGCCTTTGCAGGCTGTATGATCTATTACAACTACTCAGCTTTGCCATTATAGCATAAAGTAGCTACTAAATAATACATAAATGAATGGTTGTGGCTGTGTTCCAATAAAACTTTACTTATAGAAACAGTGAGCCAGATCTTTGCTCATAGGAGTTTGCTAACCTCTGCTCTCTCAAGTAGGCCTCGCAAAAGTAATCAAGTAATTAGAACACATTGTGATAATTACTCTAATTAAAAAACTACAGCCCTGGAACTATATTGCAGGACACCTGATTAAGAGAAGATCTTTAAGATTGGCATTCACAAAGCCACCTGAATGATAAGTGGGAATTAAACCAAATAATCTTTTCTTGCCTTTTTCTACTTATTTTACTCATGTTTTTATTTAACTACATTCTAGTGAACAATTCTTTATTTTACAAATACCTAAGTCATTTTGCTTGTCTTAGACTTTTCATCAAAATAATTCAAGTCCCTTCCCCTTCGCTCTCAACAAGAACATCAAGTTTTCCTTCAGCCTGTCATATTCTAAGTGATTTTACTCCATACATCAACAGTCTGTAAAAGTCTGAACAAAAATAAAGTCAAACTTAGATAAATTTATGATATGGAAATTAAACAAAAGGCTATTGAAAATTTAAAAAGCCAACAGGCTGACTACCAGAGTTCTTACAGGATATTCGAACTTTTGTTGAGCCAGCATAGACCAGGATCTGAGGAAGCTCAACTTTATCTCAATCTCAAAAATTTCTCACGATAAAGCTTCAAGGACATGAAATCACAGCCCAAAATCAAAAGTACACATGGTAGGAAGGTATCATGAGAGAGAGTTGTAGAACCAACAGATAACAAAGTATCACCTGCAAAGACTTCAGATATTGAAATCATCAAACACAAAATATAAAATCGTATACTTAATATTTTTACAGAAGTAAAAGAAAAGATTGAGCATATCTTCTTCTTGAGATAGGGTATACCTTGTCTTGAGCAAGAAACAAGGGACCATAAAAGAGACCAAGTAAATTGAAAAAGAACCCAGTGGACTTCTAGAAATGCATAAACAAATGACTAAAAACAGATTAAATGCAACTGAAGAAGAATTTGTTATTTGGAGACACAGATTAAGTTAATTTTGCCAAGAGACTTAGAGAACTGAAGACAGGTCTAAATAAAGAATCAAGGAGTAAGGATTAATCAAGGATTAAGACACACAGAAGGTAGAATATATGAAGAGACATAAAATGTGCTAAAAAGATGTGATAGGGCAAATGTGGAAGGGGCACAATTCCAAGACAGCAAGACCAAGATTTTTCTAGAATGATGAATGAAAGAAAAGCAAATGTATTGTCATCTGTAAAATAAGAAGCCCATTACCCAGTGAATAACTCTTCTTGTTCACTATACTTGGGAAAGTTACAGTAAAGAGATTTTCTACTATTTTTTAGAGGTGATTGTGTTGTGAGGCAGAGATGGTATTTTCACAATATTCTACTGTTTGGGCTTCAAAATGAGTAATATTATGAAAAACATTCTACCCAGTTTGCATTTTTTTCCATTTACCAAATTCGCTTGTTTCTTTCCACAACATTACTTTGCTGTTTTTAGTAAAAACTGGAACACATTGGAATCTAAGCTTTAGGGTAAAGTTGAAATCCCTGGAGCTCCTCAATGTCCAGTACAGGGTTCAACACTTAGCAATTACATAAGGAAGTTTGCCTGACTGACAATCAGCACGATTATGTCAATAACAATGGGAGATTAAGAAAGCTTATTGAAAGTGACATCTGAAAGAGAGTAACCTAACAGCGTTTTTCCAGAACTTGAGATAAAATTGGATTTAGCAAAATCCATCTTAATACAGATGTCCGCCAGTTCAAAGCACAGGAAGGGCTCAGGTTGTAGAAGAAATAATTCTTAGGCTAAATCTGTGGATCATTTGTTATTTGCCAGGCACTGTGCTAAACATATAATGAGAGGAAAACGAAAAATGATTTTGTATCTTATTCAACAAATGTTGTTTAGCCTACCATAATTGAAAACAAGGTGTCTATATTCTCTAAATGCATCAATGAATCCTAAGCCTGGTGCACTCAGCTATTACTATTATAATATCAAAAGACATCACATGATAAATAAAATTAATTTTATTATTTCACTTAGAAAAGTAAACTGCATGCCTATGAAACTTTTAAAAATTGATGAAAAGGTGGGTTTCTGAAATCCTTTTCTCTGAATACAGTAAAAACATATATAAAACAAAACAATGCCCATAGAGGAAATAGCCAGAAAAATGTTTCCTGGTTTACTAGTTTGGTAGATTGGCCTCAAGGCAGCAAGTCTCAAAGTTTTAGGATGCACCATCATCATCAAAAACCTTGTAAAAAATGTAAATTCCTGAGCCCAACAGGAAGGATTCTGAAATTAGCAGGTTTGGGCTGAGACCCAGAATTCACCCCTTCCCATAGGTACCACAGGAAAATGTGGACAGTTATCTCTCACAAATTCTGTCCTAAGAGAAACAGAACCACAAGCCCTCCTTTTCCTGTTAACCCTGAGAATCCTGAATAATTCAGGCTTACCAGTAACGTTGATACGATTTGCAAGGGTCCAGTCTGGTCTGAATTCCTATGTGACTCTGACCTGAATCCATAATTATAAGGATGGATCAGAGCCATGATTTCTGCATGAAGTAAACTTCTATTCATTATACTAGCATCTTTAATAGTTAATTCAAAAGCATCATGCACTTAAATTCTTTTCATATGTCTATCTATCCCTCCCCTCCTCTAAAAAGAGAATGACCTCACCTTTTATAGTCGTTATGGTAATGGGCCATTTTCTCTTGGTCTTTCAATTCAGATTCAGTTTCAAGAATGAGAAAGAATAGTTTCAACGAAACTGATGTTTGTAACATTTTTTATTTAACCTGAAGAGTGAGCGGTCAATATGTTTACCTGATTTCATCACAGCCAACTGAACATCGAGACCTCTTTTAAAGTAAAGCACCATGTTGAGTGGCTAAAACCAGGAGGTTGGAGAGGGTATGTAAACATCTTTAGTAAAAATACAACTAAAATTTACTCTTATTTTGAAGCAGCAACCTTTTGAAGTACCCTTTAGGGACTGTTTCCTTAAGATAGAGGCTATTACAAGTGATAGATCCTAATTATTACTAAGCCATTGAGGCTTAATCATTTCTGTTTAATGTGTGAATCAAAAGCATTTGCTCTTAATCATGAAAGACAATCATAAGGAAAAAAACATGAAATATATTTAATGCAACATCTACTTACCAACATGAAATTCCCGTCTACTGAACTTCATACTACATAATATTCACTCCAAAGGGTTAACTGTATATCACTTTTTCTCTCTGAACTTTTTGATGACTTTGCAAACCAGTCAACAGTTCAGCACAAAGGCATCAGAGTCACGCTGACATGCTGTGACAGAATCACAGGATCGCATGGATTTGGTCCCATTCTGAAAATGCCTGAACCCTGAACAGTACAGGAAAATGGAATCAAATGCCAGAGCCGGCACAGCCTGAGAGAGACTTGAAACTCAGACCCCAGCAATCTACGGGGAAGGTTTCCTGCGGTGGCATTAAATAAAGGTGACATGGAAAATGACAGCAAGACTTCAAAGAACAACCTGTGCTTTGCTTTTCCTTGGTCTCTTTTGGGGTCCTGGAGGCAACAATATCTTGCAGAAATGAAGAAGGTGAAGCTGTCGATTGGTAGGTAAATGAAATGTAAAGATAGGTCCATGCAAATAGAAAGCCAGAGTATCAGAGACGAACTCGTTTACTGTGAAGTTTCAAAGGAGAATTCCACCTTAGCTCCTTAAAATGAATGGAAATTAAAGTGTGTAAGTGGGCCACATATCCAGATGGGCTAAGCTGCATGAGGGAGCTTCCCCGTGAGAAAGAGCTGAGCAGCCCTGTAGGCATGTGTGTACTGCTTCTCAGTGGGGCAAGGCGGTGACCACAGATGTGGGTAGAACTGATAATTTCTCTCAGTCGGCAATTTTCTTTCATTACATTGGGTCTTTCCTAACAGAACCCTTCCAATATTTTTGAGACTGACAAAAGAGAAAAGGCAGATTTACTGTTTTTCTGATACTGGAGCTTACACTTCTCTTTAGGACAATGAGAAAGAAGGGTGATCATACACAGGATTGTTTGGTCAACCTCATTATTAGGCAGCTCTTGGAGTATGGGTGGTCACTGGCCTCTTGCACAGTGTTAAAGAGACTAAACAGAGCATTGCATCATAGTCGTAGATCCTCCTAAAGCTTTGATCACTTTTTCACTCTTTAATTAGAAATATTTGATTTGCCATTATGGTCGGCATCAAGCTTTGCTTAAACTAGAGAACACAGGCCATACTCATTCAGCCTCTCAGTAAACAGTTACTGAGCTCATATCAGGCCCTGTGCTGAGTTTTTAAAAATATAAATATGAAACAGAACATAGTTTTACCCCTTAAGATGCTCATAGTTATGCAGTAAGGGCATAGATCAGGCATTGGGGAGCATAGAGCCCAAAAAGTTTCTCTGAGAAAATTTTGAGCTAATTTTAAGAATGATTATGAGTTAGTTAGAAAACCAACAGAGATGCAAAGGCATCTCAGGCTAGTGAAGGAGCAATGAGGAGGTCCAGAGGCAAGAAGTAATGGGGAGAGTCTGAAGCAGTTCATTATTGCTGGCTCCTTAGGAGAACGTGAGGAAATGGCAGGAGGTGAGCTTAGAGAGATAGATGAGGGTCAGGACATGAAGGTTTTCTGAAAAGAACTATTGAAGGACTTCAGGCGGGGATGTATTGTGGTCAGATTTGCATTTGGAAAACGCTTGGCATTACTGTGAAGGCTGGCTAGCTGGGGACCAGTCTACAGTCACAGAGACCAATAGGACTTTGCAGCATTACAGGTGAGAAGAGATGTGAATCCAAGTTAGAGAAATGATAGTGGAAACACAGAGAAGGAAACTCTGAGAAGACTTGGTAATGGACAGGTTGAGGATTGTAGGAGCAAGGGATTGTTAAGAAAGACTTGTAGGTTGTTGGCTTCTGCGACTGTAGGATGTGTTCTCTAACAGTAGGGGTAAGGAAATTTGGAACAAAATATCATAAGTTCATTGCAAAAATATGAAGTTGAAGGTCTTTGGCCTGAGCATAGAGATCTCAATTAGAAATAGATTTGAGAATCTTCAGTGTATAATTGGAAATAATCACCCAGGAAAAATATTTAAAAGCATTAATTTTCAACTGGTATGCCACGGCACACTAATAGTCACATACCCTTCACTGGTGAGTCACCAAATAGTGATAACTATAAAAATGTATTTTGCCACCACTGAATGGACATGTTACCTAGCAATATCCATCAGAGGAAACTCAGCTGAAAAGACAGGAGACACAGTCTCAAACTCCTACAATTTATTGTGAGACTTAAAGGGACAGAGTAACACCACGTCAGCTCCAAAGAATAATTTCTTGCTTCCTGTCACATGGGGACCTTGCCCTTAGAGTGAGAAAGCATGGGAAGGCAGGAAAGAGTTTACTTAAATAGAAGCATTAGATTAAAGAGAACCAAGTAAAGAGTGAGAAGCTTTTATCGGCAGTTGTGACACTGTTTTGTGGTAATAGTGAATGCATTATAATGTTTGCTTCACTGTGAATGTTTTGAGGGTTAATTGTGGAGTTTGTGCTATTAGAGAGCACTTGGCTAGACAAAGTACTCTCACACACAAGCTTACCCTATCTGAATTTTGCCCTCAGGGAACTTTCAGCAATGTTTGAAGACATTTTTGATTGGCACAATTAGGAAGTACTGCTAGCATTTAATAAGTGGAGGCCATGGATGTTACAATGCACAGAACAGTCAGTCCCCCACAAACAAAAAAATGATCTGCCACAAAATGTGAATAGGGTACCTGGAGAAACCCCCAGCTAAATGATCCAAAAATGTCTGAGTGCTATATGGGCCCACCACCCCTCCTCCCTGTGTGATACCCAAAGGAGATATACAAACAGGAGATAATAGTAAAGGAAAAGCAAAATGTCTACATAATTAGTTGGCCTTGGCCCTGAATCTTCAAAGTAGAGCGTTCTGATAAACTGAGCTGAAGAATGCGGCTTAGGCCAGAGGCTCAAGGAATCTTCCGCCTACCTGGAAGCCCCATCCCAAATCTCAGACCCAGCCAGCTACTTGCAAAGATGAACATGCCAAGTACTTAGGCAGAAGAGATAACTGTATTTGAAAACCTCTCCAGTCCAGGCCTTGGCTTTGGCCTTCTCCCCACTTTAGCCATAAGGACTGTGGAAACAACAGAATGAGGCACTCTCAATGTACATAGACTTCCACTACAGGGACCCCCCCCCCACCAGGCCAGTTAATGTCTTACAATAAGTCCAATTGGATTTGCATTTCCTTATCTAAAAATGAGCAATAATAAGAGTGGGGGAAAACAGTCAAAGAGCTTGGCCTCATCTCTTTCATTAGATGTGGAGGCCTTTTGTGAAATTTAAGTGAAAACGATGTATTTAAGTGCTTCACTGTGACTGCCACCAGGGAAGCAGTCAATAAATGTTAGTAACTCATAATTATCTCTTTTGTTAGGTTTACCTTTATAAGTTACCTAAAAGGCAAGACAAGGAAAGTAAAAGACTGGGTTAGAGTATCATATACCTAGACTCTACAACCAGAAGCTGGAGGAGGAGTAAGCAATTAATGAATACCACCAAGAGTGTTTTGGAAGGACCTTACAACAGCTGTATGAAGTATATACCTCCAAGGTATGTTATAGTTAATTATTAATTGAATCATATGACACGCATAAAATAGAATTCAACGCTTCCAAAAGATTTTAACTGCTCACCTACTCAACCCTTCAATCCTAGCAACATGAAGTAAGCTAGCTCAGAATCTGAACCAATCTGAGCGAGACCCTGGGAAACATGTCATCAGACTCTACCACAAAACAGATTTATTGGCACATTTGGCACTGTGTCCAACAGTATCACTGGGGGACATGTGAACTAATTACACATTGAAGTGTTCAGGCACCAAATTCTCCTAATTTTCTCAGTACTTGCTATCTTATCCCTCTAATGAAAATATTTATAATGAAATACATATCTGTGATCCATATGCCATGAGTCATGGGTTGTTTATTACCATGGTGGTGATGAGTGGTGGTGACATAAGTAAAGGGTCTCACTCAGTCTTCCTTTTAATTAATCTTTTCTCAAAATGGTAGGTTGAGAGCTAGGACTCTAGTCTAAGACCTAGAACTATCTTACCTGAATGGAGATTAAACCTGCTCTCTGAACTCCATCAGGCAGTGAGCTAACCAGCCAGAGAATAGGTAAGTGGGCCTGCTGGCTCAATGTGGGCAGTCCCCCAATGTTCCAGGCACCATCTGCTATTCATGACAAGATATGCTTTCCTACCAGGGGTAACAAGTAAAATTTCGA
This sequence comes from Eonycteris spelaea, assembly GCA_003508835.1. Classification (NCBI taxonomy): domain Eukaryota; kingdom Metazoa; phylum Chordata; class Mammalia; order Chiroptera; family Pteropodidae; genus Eonycteris; species Eonycteris spelaea. Next base: position 3,982,057 of record PUFA01000046.1, on the reverse strand, counting down.
GCAATAATTAATATCTAATTATGCTCATTTTCTAACAACTTATAGAGAAGTAAATAAGTAAATGACATAGCATTTACAATATGCTAGGTCTTTACCATATGCTAACTAATTAAATTCCCAACCAATAGTGTGTTAAACTTGTGATTTGAGTATTTACTTCTGAATGTCCAGGGAGCTGCCACTGTGTATGCTAAATTCACTTTATGCATTTACCATTAACACCAGCCCTCAGAGCCAAGTTACAAAGTCAAAACATACTTGTATGCTGTTTGATTACCTGTAACATGTCAAGCACTGTTCTAAGTGCTTTTGAAATTATTTAATCTCAACAACAACTCTGTTTGAATTAATAGATTGTTATGTAAAATCAAACTGCCTGCAGCTGCTTCTGCTTTCCAAAGTTGGGGGTAAAGATTCCCAGCAGAGGCCAGCAGTGAGAAAATAAACAGTTCATATTGTTCCCTTCCCCATCTCAGAGACTGGGAGTGGGTGGGAGAGGGGGCATGGGGCAACATTGTGAAGTTTCTGTCAATTATCTTACTGGGGACAGATGGTTCGTAGCTTTGCAGAATATAATATGATAATAATGATCTTTGGAGGCTCAAAAGTAGCCCTGGAGCCTACGAGGGTAAGAGAGCTAAACCGCTCTGCAATATAAAAAGAGGTAGATGGGAGTAGGAATCAAAGAATATAATAACCATGGAGGGAAATTAGGGGCAGGATAATGTAAAACTGTTCAATGTTCAGAACTTCAGTAAAAACCTGTTAACACACAATGCCTTGAATGATTGATTCTATGAAGAAAATGACATTAAAGGGCTGATTTCCATGTTTGATTTGGTATAGACCCAAAAGGGAGAACAACAATAAATAGTGAGTGATATCCAGGTGAGACTGGGTGCTTTTTGGAAACTAGAATAATGTGCCAGAGTGACCTTTAGAAAACATAAATCCCCACCTCCTGACCTGGAACTGAACTTCTAACAGAGTAAAATGCAAGATCAAACCAACCAGTTTTAAATCTCAAAATGTCAAGGTGACCTAGGCCAATCAATAACTGGTTACCTTTAAATGGTTTTCTTCCTTTTGCCTTTTGTAACTAAGAACCTTCCAAACACCTTCATAATAACACTTTCGAACTATGCTGGCAATTGTTTGTACATGCCTATGTATACTCTGCTAGACTGGGAGCAGGGGACCATATATACCCCCTTGTTCAGCAACCAGTCGTCAAAATAATACCCAACATTATGTGTTAAAGGAATAAGCTGTGCAAAGGCACACACTTACCTCTGTCCATTTTGAAACCCATGATCTTTCTTCTATATCAGAGAGCCTCTCTCCCATTAGGCTACAACACATATAACCTTAGCTGGCTGTTCCACACCTGGTTGGAATAATGAACTTCATCTATTTAAGAAAGAGTTCCTCATTGAATCTTTCCAGAGCCCCCCTCACATTGCACTCCAAAGGCACACAATGACCTTCATTGCCAATTTGCTTCAGGCTTCTAGAATAAATAAACTGTCAGAGTTCTCCAGAGGAGGATATGAATGCTAATGGCAGCTATGGTCAATTAGGGAAAATGAGGGTAAGAAAACAGCTTAATTCCTGGATATTCCTAAACACAGTAGCCAAGAATGTTAGACAGATTATGTTGTACATTTTTACAGATGTTTTTAGATTACATCAAAATAATTAAGCAACTATAATAGACTCATTTTATGACTTTTTTTCTGAGAGAAAAAGCAAGGACCTTTTTTAAAGACATGAGTTGCCCTTTCCTGTTTTTTAATTATGTTATTGTCATTGAGATTTTTAATATTGACATTATTGGCTTCAATAAAAGCCCTTGCATCATGAAAAAATGAAATGAAACTGCAAAACAAAATATAAGCACTTTCCAAAACATGACAAAGACGAATACTATCAAAAATAATAGCTTTCATTTTGACTCAGAGATTTGGCCAACTGTTTGGAGAATTGACTTAGTATTTTGTCGCATGAGAGGAAGTTCAGTATCACACATCCAATTTCACCACTTTTTTCTAAGCAGGGAAAATACCAAGTTAGAAAAGCAAAGTAGACAAAAAAGAGATTGAAGAAAAAACGCTCCCTTATCAGGAGCTAGGAGAAACAGAGAATGAAGAATCTGATTAAACACAAAGCCTTATGACCAAAGCTGTGAAGCACAAAGTAGGCAGAGGAAATCAGATCCTGACAACCAGTTCTGCATTGCGCCTATAATATCAATGGAAAAAAACCCAGATGTAATCCTTGGCTGGTTGTTCCTTCTTCATTTCCTGAACAAATATTTAAGTATTTCTTTATTATACGACTAGCTGCCAAATCAGAAACATGGGTTCAAAGCAACAAAGAAAATAGGAATATTGCCCACATCAGCAGGGCTTCTGTCACACAAGACAGATCCGTGCATGGTTGAGAACGGACTTCCTGTCCTTTGTCTTGCATGTCACAGAATTCACATGACGGAGAAGTTGCGTCTTAGGGAAATGAATGACTTTTCAATGTATATGAATGAAAGCTCTGTATTACAGATTGGGTAGCTGGTAGAAAATATTGTGAGCATTTGTGAGTGGAAAGATTTACACATTTATAACACTAAATCTTCCTGCAGAATAACAACACTGCCTACCTAATATACAATGACGGAGTCCCTAAATCTGTGAATTACAGCAGAAAGTAATGGACACACCAAAGGTATGACGAAAAGCTTTTAGTGTTTCTTTCCTACTGGAAATCAACATTTTCTTAAATATTCCATCTTGAATGTTCTTATATTTTTCACACACACACACACACACACACACACACACGCACGCACGCACACACACCCTCAGCTACACACACACACACACACACTTTTAGTCAGGTTTATTGAGGTTTAATTTACACAGAGTAAAAATTTACTCTTTTGTACTGTAATAACATTGAAACAAACATTATTTAGTTCAATGTTTGAAATAAACATTTTTGAAAATTTATTTTTCAAATAATTTTTACATTATAGTAATTTTGTTACTTTTTTACATATTATTATATATAACAGTAATTTTTATTATAGCAATTCTTGTATTTTTCTACTTATAAACTATGTATGCATGTATATGAATTTTAGAAAAATTAAAAATGCAATAAATGAAATTAAATCTATACTCTTAAAACCATTAAATGATCACATTTAATCCTTTCTACTTTTTCTATAATACATATTTTTTAAATATGTTTATAAAACCATCATTATGACTCTTTCAACCTTTTTTCAAACTTGGCATATTATGAATAACTTTTCATGGCAACAAGTATTCAGAAGGTTCCAAACCCAAATGTCTTCAGGAATAGCAAGTGATGTCTGCAAGCGAAGTGGGCTAAACTAGCAGATAATTGAAAAGAGGAGAGCAACGTCCTTAGTCTAAAGGAACAGTTACTATTCAGTGTGCCTTATAGGAATGCAGTTTTTCAGAAGATGTTTGAAAATTAGTAGTTCTGGGAAATCGCCCCCATTTTTAAATGTTAGCAATGAATTCAATGTTTTAAAATACTTTGCAAGCAAAATAGTATTGCAGGGCTAGATTTGTCCGTGCGCTGCCAGTTTAACTCTGATAAAGAATAAAAATTGTAACGGTGATTAAAAGTCGTGAATCATTGAAAGCTTCTGATTTAGCCAAGTTTCCCTCCTGATGGTCCCTATTTGCATGGAGCTCCAAAATTTTTATAAATATGTCACAATCTCCAACTTCTTCTTCAACAATCTTCTCACCACAATTCTATCCTGCTAGTTGTACAAGGTTTGAAAAAAAGACTGAAAGGAGTTGGGCCCGATGTCAAGTGGGGGAGTTCTCTTTCCAACAGGTACCCTGACATCCTGTGGCATTTATAACAGGAGGTTAAGATTACAGCCAAACAGTACACTCATCTGGCAGAAAGAAGCCCCTGAAAGTTATTCAGCTCAGTTAGGCAACAGAACTTTGAACATTTTCTACCCATACACAGGTATTGATTCTATATGCACTGAGAGAGCGATAGAGTACCTTCTTAAAGTGTGTTTTTGAAAAAAAATAACTAGCAGGCATTTAGTGTCCACTTAACCATAAGGCAAACATGAATGTTTTATGTTTGCATAGTCATAGTCATATGCAAACAGAAAAGTCTAGGTAGTATACCCAAACTACCCTGATGTATTATAAACAGAAATAGAATATTACAGTATGCTTTGCTGGGCAGGGCTCTTTTTGCCAGGTCACAAAATGATGAAAATCTTTGTTTTTTTTCTTCTTCTGGCTTTCATATTATTTTTTTGCTCTAGACATTTTTACTAAACACAATTAACTGGATGGTTTAGCATGGCTTCTCTTTTTTCTCTTGCCTCTTTTTTCTGGACTTGGGGAATTAGGTGACTTTCTGCAAACAACTGAGCATCCATTTCTTACAACAAATTTACGCAAGTACATTTCTTCGTTTGATATTTTCTCTTTCAACTTTGTTTTTTTTTACTGCTTTTGAAACTAGCTTAGCTGTTTAGCAGTGAAGAGGTATCTGAAGCTTGCCAGATGACTGTATAGTTTAACAAGGTCAAATTCCAACTTAGCAAATTTGATTCTGCCAAAACAAATTTTCCTTATGGTTTCAATGAAATTTCTCTTAACTCATCACAAGGTGGCTGCCCTGGATCCTCTTTTGTAGTGGGTTTATTATCCGTAAGGGACAATGTAATGTGTGCCTGAATTGGTTTTGAAATCTTTGAAAAAAATAAGCATGATTCTTGTGATTATCAGCCTAATAAAATATTAGGCCTGAAGTAGAAATGAACTTAAATGTGCACCTTTGAATCCTATTTTTAAAAGGAATTTTGTTTTTCCAATTTACATGTATTAACTATCTTTGGCAGGAATACTGCTGTGGACAAAAGTCCAGGGGTTCTGGCTGATTCATTCTATTCCCCAGTTTCCTCCAATTCCTGAAGAAGGCTATGATTATCCACCCACAGGGAGACGAAATGGACAAACCAGGCATCTGCATAACTTTCAAGTACAACCAGTATGAAGCAATAGGTAACTTTAAAGCGTGTTAGGAAGATAGCAATGTTTAAGAAGGGATTTGGATTATAGTAATAAATTTGTCATGATTTATTTCTCTATTCATTGACACTCTAATACTTATAATCTATAATTGGCCATGATTAGACCTTGAGCAGGCTCACTTCCTGTGTTCTTGGTATCCTGGTCTTTAAAGAATTCTAAGAAGTTGATTGGGGTAGCAGTTTAAAATGTCTGCAGGGGCCAAACAGGTACAGAAAATGGGTAAAACGAGTGGATGTTGCATGGCAGGCAGGACAGTGACAAACTGGAATGTTGACTCTTCCTTAGTTTCCCTCAAAAACTTCAGCCTGCATCATATTGTAGCTCTGCGAGAATGTAGACCTAATGGTTAGTAACCAGAAAATCTAGGGTGCTTGTGTGTGTGTGTGTGTGTGTGTGTGTGTGTGTGTGATGGTGAGAGAAGAGAGAGAGAGAGAGAGAGAGAGAGAGAGAGAGAGAGAGAAATCTGCTTTTTAAACATGGTCTCAATTTTATTTTTTGAAAAAATTGTTGTAAATCTCATGTTTGCCTGTAGGCTGCCAGCCTGACCTTTCTGAGCCCCCAAATGATCTTCCTTTAGAATCTTCAAGCTCAAATGACCAAAATACTTGACTTTGGAAAACTATGATGAGGGAGGAAAGAATAAGAAAAACTGTTTACCAATCATTTTTTACTTAGGTGTTAACTTTAAACATTGGCAAAGAGTGACTTACCTTCTAATAAGAAGTTTAGAAATGTTTTTCATACAATTTTCAATCTTATGGCAAGGATTTTGTGAGCCACGTCAAGCCCCAAGCTGACTAATGTAGTTTATGTAATGAAAGACAACGGCACTAGCATAGAGATTAGGTGTGCATGTTGATGAGCTTGGTCATTCTTGGAGGTAGATGATTGGTACATGGGAAGTGCTCTACCTTTTGTATATGGTACATATAAGAGAAAAAAACGTATGTCTCCAAGGCCAGACTACTGGGTTTGTAGTTACAAGCTTTACAACTTTTGGCATGACATGAATTCTCTGTTAATTCACCTGTAAATGAAGATAATGATAAAAGAACTTACCTAATAATAAAGTTGCTATGAGAATTAACTAATAAATCTATGTAAAACTCGTAGAAACAATACCTAGGAAGTAGGAAATGTCAATAAGGTCAATTGTTTTTAACTAAAAGTTATTTGCAGGCTATTGGTTTTAAAAAGGGAATAGTTTTATTTGTTTGTTTTAAATTCACAAAAAGATCTATAATATCAACAAGATTTCCACTATATATTCTAATTCTCAATTTTTCTTTATTGTTCCTTGTTTCAGATTCTCAACTCTTGGTCTGCAACCCAAAGATTTATAGCTGTTCCATCCCATCTATCTTTCACCAGGAGCTTGTTCACATGCCAAGCTCTGTTGCCAGCTCCAAACTCATCAGAAATCCCTGGCCGGCACCTCATCACACTTCAGTCAGCCCGGGACAAAACTTCCTCCATTTTGCAAAATCTGATTCTTTCTTGATGTATGAAAGACATCATCAAACAATACACTATATAACTCTGTTGTTGGACTAACTTTGGATTGTCTGTAGAAAAAACATTCTGACTTTTCAGGGGAGAAAAGTAGAAAGAAGGGAGGAAAAAGAAACATTTTCAGACACCAATATATCATAGTAATAGATAATAACTTTTATTTGCATGTTACTTTAGCATTTATAAAATATTCTGTCATTCACTATCTCTATTATGTTATTATTGTACTTGTGACATTGCATATCAGGAGTGAAATGATGATTTCCATTCTTGAATATATTTTTCAGAGACTTATCTAAAAATAAATACTAATCCCATTATCTTTCTCCTTATAAACTCTAGAACATTTTGCAAGCCTGGATGGCTCAACGATTGAAGACGCACTTGCTAGCAGAAACCTGGCAGCGTAAGAGACAAGAGCTTCCTTCAAACTGCTCCCTTCCTTACCATGTCTACAATGTCAAAGCAATTAAAATATCTGGACAATTCTTATTTCAGTTCTTATCAGGATCATGCCAAATGGTGTATTTCACAGAAGGGCACCAAAAATCGCTGGACATGTATTGGAGACCTAAACCGGAGCCCATACCAAGCTTTCAGAAGTGGAGGATTCATTTGTACCCAGAATCAGCAATTTTACCAAGCGTTTCAAGGATTAGTTTTGTATTATGAGAACTGTAGCTAAACTTGGTGAAAAGGCATATGTACTATCATTTTGAACATTGACAATGGGGCTTCTTCCAGTAGATCTTTCTTTATATTAAAAGTCTGTGAATATATACTTTTAGTCCACATATCATCAAGTAAAACACTTTTCTCCCATGTTTACCATTTTATCTTCTAATTAGTGGCAATGGGTCTACTTTGCATTTATATTCCCTAAACATAAACTATTATATATAACTAAAATAGAATGTAAGGAATAAAAAAGAAAAATATTTGCTCCACATTAGTTTATTCGATTGGTTTTGTGGATTGACGGGCCATCTCAAAGATTAAATTTCATCTCCTTCACAAAAACTTCCCTAACTCTTCTCTCTCACCCACTTTTGAAGGAAAAAAAAATCTCTCTCTTTGTACTTCATACTATTTAGTCATATTCCTCTTAAATTTCTTTCTTACTGGCCTGTAGTTAAGTAATGTCATTCTTACAGCTGCTACTTACTAACTACATGAACTTAGGCCATTCATTTGAACTCTCTGGGCCTTGCTTTTCTTATTCCATGAAATGGAGATAAATCTGGGTATGTTTGAGCCCTAGCACAGAATCTGACACAGAGTCGATGCTTAAAAAAACTAGTGGAATTTGAATCTGATGCCCCCACCCAGTAAGAAAAGACAAAAGAAAGTTAGAAATGAGAAATATGTTTCAAAAAAGTTTTAAGTCAAATCGGAAGAAATGAAACAGCATCTAAATGGAAACTATCAATTTATGGGAAATAAAAAAATGTAAACATAAAGAAACCAGAATCAAATCTAATAATCTCAATTCCAATATGTTTCATTTTCTGGAATTCTTATCACGAAACATAGCTATTACATAAATGATAATAATAAATGTGTATTAAGCACTAATTGCTTAATAAAGATATGATTCCCCATTTCAAAAAGCTTACAGTTTAGCAAAGTAATCACAATAATTAGAACTAGTACTTATTGAGTGTTTACTATGTAGTAAACATTCAACCTACATTTTATTTAATCTTCATAACAGTATTATGAGTTAGGAACTGTTATTATCCGTCTTTTATTAACAAGGAAACTGAGGCCTACAGAGTTTCAGACAGTTTCCAGTATCACAGAGGTTTATCTGACCTCTAAGGCTGTGTCTTCTATTCAAAGAGACGATAAAAGAAAATGATGCAATATAGGATAATATATATCTCGATATCTCAATCCCAACTAATACTCATGGAACCCAATGGCACTGGTTTAATGACAAGCAGAGAAAAAGCTAAGTTTATCTTCCTGTCAGAAGCAAGCACAAGCGATGGGTATATTGACTGCTAACTTCCATGCTTGAAAATATGAAAGAGACTTGAAAAATATGTTTTGGCTTTCAAAGAACATATGAGCATAAATAATTTCAAATATAAAATAGAATTAAAAGAGAGAAATTAAAAAGTATAAGAGCCTTACTTTAAAGTTGAAGAGATTCAAACTTGATCTAAGAGTGTAGAGAAATAAAGGAACAGGTAAAAAAGAAAAGTAAAAAGTGAAAGGATTCATTCTATTGGACTAAAAATTTTACAATAGTTATGAGCCACCTCTCTCAAAAGGCAAATCCATACCTTCTAGAAAAAGTGCTTTCACCCAAGCTTGACAGAACAGCCTAAAAGAGAAAAGAATCAAAACCAGAATTTATAGAATAAAGAGTATACAAATGTGACAGAGAAGAAAAAGAAGATGCTGGCCCAGTGAAGGTGCACATTACGGATGTAGTTCCTGCTGAAGAGCGTGATTGGAAGGGGCTAGGGCCCACTTTGAGAAAGGCAATAATGCTGGAAAAAATTGAACAGTCTAGTAGTTCAAGGATACCAAATACTGACCTGGGAGGGATGTTGGAAGTTCCCTGTGAGGTGGCCATGATGAACCAAAGAGAGCTAGTACTGCTGTCTTGTTCAAGCATATGTCAAGGAGTATTCAGTGGTATTGATTCCTATAGAATGACTGGGGTATATCTTCAGGGAAATCAAATCATTGGAAGGAAACTGAAACATTTGAGAATATAACGGCTGTTTTTGTTGATTTTCTTTGGGTGAAAGGCAAGGATATATGAGAAATCATTGAATGAAATGTAAGTTCTCAACATGGCTTTAAATAAGTACTGGAATGAAAGACATCTAAGATGGAGTGTTATCTTATAATCTAAGATGGGGTGTTATCTTACAAAGGTGCGTTTGACTGGAAACTACTTAAAGTAATGATGGAGAAAAGAAAGTAAAAACAGAGATAAACATAAAGAATGGATGGTAGTTCTAACATGAAAATTCCAAATCACATCTGATGTGTCCTCACACCCTTCTTACAAATGCTATTTTAATCTGTTGGTGAAATGCCCCTTTCCTCTCCCAGCTCCAGATAACTGGGCCAAGAATAGACTTGTGACACCAAAGAAAATAAGCCACAGGCCAAGCCAAGGCAATCTTATTTGGGAGACAGTTTAAAGCAGGGGTAACCAAGACTGAATTTTGAGGTTGGGGGCCGGAAATGCTCATTGGAGATAACATCAACATTTTCTGCTTTGTGCACAGTGAAGCAGAGAATGCTGGGCTGCTGAAACTGAAAATGGTACAAATGTACCACAAAATCAAGGAGCACTGAGAGAGTGATATCAATTCCTAACGGTTCTGATGTCAACTGAGTTCCTGTGGAGCCCGGCTATTCTGCTTGGTCACATATTCTATTGACATACCTCTATAGTCTTTCATTAAATGCCCCATTTATAGTTTAAGTTAGTTAAGCAAATGATTCATGTCTAAATCATATAGAAACAAGAACAGTGTGAGTGTGATGCAAATCATTTTAACAGGAATAGTAATTGAGGAATAGGTCATAAACAATTCTTCTGCTTCACATTTTCGAGTGTTTTATGTACCAATAAAATATGGGTTATAAAGGAAATAAACTTGAGATTGTAGAATGGCATAATAAATATGCTTCATAGGAAACAGTAGAAAGGATTTGGTAGAATGGAATATGAAAGAGTAATGATAGAGGCTAAAATATTCAGACTTTTTAAATTCAAATATTTACACATTTACTAAGGTTTCATTCAACTAAAAAAATTGTTTTTAAAATATTTTTTTCAATTATAGTTGACACATAATATTATATTTAGTTCAGGCTTACAAATAGTGATTAGACATTTATATAACTTGCAAAGTGATCACCAACAATAAATCTAATACCCCTCTCACCCATACATTATTACAATATCATTGACTACATTTCTTGCACTCACATACCCATTACTTTTTTTTTACTTTTTTAAAATAAAGTTTTATTGGGGTAGCATTTGATTAGTACAATTACATAATTTTCAGATGTACACTATAATTTGACATCTTATATTCTATTGTGTGTTTACCACCCCAAGTCCGGTTAATTCAGCTACCATATATTTGATTCCCTTTGCCCACTTCACCCTTTCCCTACTCCCTATATTTAACCTCCTTTAACCCTTCTACTTCCCCCCACCTCCCCACTCCCTACCTCTGGTAACCACTAGTCTATAGTCCAAGTCCATGAGTCTCTGATTCCTTGTCCTGTTCATTTGTTGCTTTTAGGTTTATATCCCACATATAAGTGATATCATGTGATTTTCAGCTTTTTCTGTTGGCTTATTTTGCTTAGCATGATTATCTGGAGGTCTAACCACATTGTTGCAAATGCAGTATTTCATCTCTTCTTAGGCTGAGTAATATTCCATTGTATATATGTACCACAGCTTCTTTAGCCAATTATCTATGTAGGACATTTTGGTTGCTTCCATGTCCTGGCCACTATGAATAATGCTGCTATGAACATTCAGTGTGCAAATATCTTTTCAGATACTGGTTTTCAAGTCTTTGAGGTAAATATCCAGTAGAGGGATTGCTAGATCATATGGTAGATCAATTCTTAGTTTTTTTGAGGAACCTCCATACAGTTTTCCATAGTGGCTGTACCAATTTGCAGTCCCACCAGCAGTGTATGAGGGTTCCTTTTTCTCCGCATCCTCTCTAGCATTTGTTACTACTTGTCCTGTTGATTATAGCTATTCTAACAGGTGTGAGATAGTATCTTCATCGTGGTTTTGATTTGCATTTCCCTAATAGCTGGTGATGTTGAGCATCTTTTCAAATATTTTGTTGGTCATTTGTATGTCCTCTAGGTAGAAGCATCTGTTAAGGTTCTCTGCCCATTTTTGATTAGATCATTTATTTTTTTGTTGTTATTGAGTTGTATGAGTTCTTTGTATATTTTTGGTTATTAGGCCCTTATTGAAGGCATTGCTTGCAAATATATTTTCCCATTGGATGGTTGTCTCTTTACCTTGTTGAATTTCTTTTGCTGAGCAGAAGCTTTTTATTTTGATGTATTCCCATTCATTTATTTTAGCTTTTACTTCCCTTGCCTTTGAGGTCAAATTCATAAAATCCTCTTTAAGTTCAAGGTCCTTGAGTTTAGTTCCTATGTTTTCTTCTATGCTTTTATTGATTTCAATCTTATATTCAGGTCCTTAATCTGTTTTGAGTTAAGTTTTGGTGTGTGGTGATAGACAACAGTCTGGTTTTCATTTTTTGCAGGTGGCTTTCCAGTTTTCCCAGCACCATTTATTGAAGAGGCTTTCTTTTCTCCACTGTATGTTTTTGGCTTTTTTTGTAGAAAATTAATTTGCCCATATAAATATGGGTTTACTTCTGGACTTTTGATTCTATTCCACTGGTCCGCGTGTTTGTTTTTTCTGCCAATACCATGCAGTTTTTATTACTGTTGCTCTGTAGTGTAATTTGAAGTTGGCAGGGTGATGCTCCAGGCTTGCTCTTTTTTCTCCAGATGGCTTTGGCAATTCAGGGTCTTTTGTGTTTGCATATACAATTTGAGATTTTTTTGTTCTGCTTCTTTAAAATATGCTGTTGGGATTTTGATGCGGATTGCGTTAAATGTGTATATAATGCTTTAGGTAGTATAGTCATTTTAACTATGTTCATTCTTCCAATCCAAGAACACAGAATATCTTTCCATGTCTTCATATCTTCTTTGATTTCTTTTAATAGAGTCTTTAGTTTTCATTACATAGGTCCTTCATATGTTTTGTTAAATTTATTCCTAGGTATTTATTCTTTTTGTTGTAATTGCAAAAGAAATTATTTTTTCTACTTCTTTTTTCTGACACTTCATTCCTGTAGTACAGGAACATTATGGATTTTTAAATATTGATTTTGTATCCAGAAACATTACTATATTTGCTTATCGTTTCTAGTAGGGCTCTTGTGGAATCTTTAGGGGTTTCTATACAGAGAATCATGTCATACGCAAATAGTGACAGTTTGACTTCTTCATTTACTATTTAGATGCCTTTTATATCTTTCTCTTGTCTGACCGGACTTGCTAAGACCTCCAATGTTATATTGAATAAGAGTGGCAATAGTGGACAGCCTCGCTTTGTTCCTGATCTTAGAGGAAGATTTTTTTCACCATTAAATATAATATTCAGCTGAGGGCTTGTCATATATGGCCTTTATTATGTTAAGGTACTTTCCTACTATCCTGATTTTGTTAAGTGTTTTTTGATTATAAATGGGTGCCGTATCTTGTTGAAGGTTTTTCCGGCATCTATTGATAATGATCATATTGATTCTAATTTTTAATTTGTTTATGTGATGTACCACATTAATCAATTTGTGTATGTTCAAACCATCCCTGTGCCTCTGGGATGAAGCCCACTTGATCATAGTGTATAATCTTTTTAATATGTTGTTGTATTCGGTTCACTAGTATCTTATTTAGGATTTTTGCATCTGTGTTCATGAGAGATATTGGTCTGTAGTTTTCTTTTTTTGTTTTATCTTTACCAGGTTTTAGTATCAGAGTAATATTGGCCTCATAAAATGAGTTGGAAAATGTTGTCTCCTCTTTGATTTTTTGGAAGAGTTTGAGGAGAATAGGTATTAAATCTTTGAATTTTGGTAGAATTCACTGGTGAAGCCATCTGGTCCTGGACTTTTACTTTTTGGTAGTTTTTTGATGATTGTTTCAATTTCCATACTGCTGATCAATCTATTTAGATTTTCCAGTTCTTGATTCAGTCTAGGAAGTTGTATTTTTCTAAGTACTGGTCCATTTCTTCTAGGTTATTAAATTGGTGTTATATACTTTTTCATAGTATTCTTATATGATCCTTTGTATTTCTGCGATGTCAGTTGTAATTTCCCCTTTCATCCCTGATTTTGTTTATTTGTGTCCTTTCTCTTTTTTCTTTAGTGAGTCTAGCCAGAGTTTGTCAATTTTATTAACTTCTCAAAGAAACCAGCTCTTGTTGCATTTATTTTTTCTATTGTTTTTTTTTGTTTGTTTTCAATTTCATTTATTTCTCTAATTTTGATGATTTCTTTCCTTCTGCTGACTTTAGGCTTCATTTGTTCTTCCTTTTCTAGTTTTTAAGATGAATCATTAGGTTCATTTATTTGGGCTCATTCTTGTTTTTGGAGATAGGTTTGTAATGATATGAACTTTCCTCTTATGCCTCTTTTGCCATGTCCCAAAAGTTTTGATATTTGTATATCATTATCATTTGTTTCTATGTATATCTTGATCTCTCTCTTCATTTCTTCCCTGACTCAGTTATTCTTTGGTAGCATGTTGTTTATCCCCATGTATTTGTGGTTCTTCCTGACTTTTTTTTACAGTTGATCTCTAGTTTTATAGCATTACAATCAGAGAATATGGTTGGTATGATTCAACCCTCTTGTATTCTGTTGAGCTATTTCTGCGTTCCAGTAAGTGGTCAATTCTTGAGAATGTTCCATGTGCACTAGAGAAGAATGTATAAGCAGCTGTTTTCTGGATGGAAGGCTCTGTATATGTCAGTTATGTCCAGTTGGTCTAATGTGTCATTTAAGAATGTTAATTCCTTACTGATTTTCTGTTTCGATAATCTATCCAATATCCAACAGTGGGGTTTTTAGATCCTCTACTACACTAGTGTTTGGTCTGTTAAGAATTGCTTTACATATTTCAGGGCTCCCTGAATGGGAGCATAGACATTAATAAATTACGTCTTCTTGGTGCATGATTCCCTTTATCATTACAAAGTGTCCCTCCATATCTTTCTTTACCTCTTTTATTTCAAAGTCTAGTTTGTCCGATATTAGTACCACTACTCCCACTTTTCTCTTTTGCTCAAAATATCATTTTCCACCCTTTCACTTTGAGGTCGTATATTTGTCTTTGGAGTCTATATTTGTCCTGGAGGCTGCATATAGTTGGGTTTGTTTTTGATTCATTTCTGCAACTCTGTGCCTTTTTTATTGGTGAGTTCATCCATTTATATTTATGTATGATTATTGAGATATGAGGACTTCTTATAGCCATTTTATGTTTTGCTTTTTGGTAGCTTGGTGTTTCCATTGCTTCCTTGTCCTTGTGTTTCTGTTTTCGTATTTTGGTTGGCTTTTTGTGGATTTTCCCTTCTGGTTCTTCTTCTTTTATGTTATATACTTCAGTTCTGAATCTTCGGTGTGTGATTACCATATATATGTAAAGGATAGTTATATGTATACGGTCATCCATTTTCTTCTGCATGTGCCTTATCTCCATTCCTCTTTGCAAAATTTGGAATCTTTGAATCCTCCCTATTTCAGTCGTTGTTATCTCAATTTGTCCCTATGTATGCTGAATGTTCATTACTATCTTGCTATATGCAATTCTCTTATATATTTAAGGGTTATAATGTCCTGTTCTTAGTAAGGGTTGCACCCCTCTGACTCTATTAGCCTGATAATCACTTTATTCCTAATTATGGTTTTTTTTGGGGGGGTTTTTTTGCCATTTTATTTTTAGGTGAGCTGACCCCTTTCAATATTTCCTGTAGTATAGGCCTTGTAGTGGAGAATTCCTCAATTTTTGATATCCCTGGAAAGATCTTAATTTTCTCCTTCACATCTAATGGAGATCTTAGCTAGATACATTATTCTAGGCTGGTAGTCCTTTCACTTAATAATTTAAATTATTTGATTGCATTCTTTTCTGGTTTGTAAGATTTGCACTGAGAAGTTCCAAGGATTAATCTAATGGGTTTACCTTTATAAATTTACCATTTTCTTCTCCTTGGCCGCCCTGAGAATTCTGTCTTTGTCATTGAATTTGATAATTTTTTACAGTGTTCTAGATGAAGGCCCTTTTGGGTCGAGACAAATTTGGGTGTTCTGTTGATTCTTGAATTCCAAGCTCCAGTTAGTTCCTTAGATTTGGGAAATTCTCTCTCTATTGTTTTTCTGAAAATGTGTTCAATAGTCCCCTGTTTCCTTTTACTTGCCTTTGATAATGCCCATTATTCTTATGTTTCCTCTACTGATGGCATCAACTAGCTCCTGTATTTCTCTTTTCATTATTTTTTATTCTCCAGTTTCTCTTTTCTTCCTTCTGATTTATTTCTAGATTTCCGTCTTTGATATCACTGATCTTTTCCTCCATTTTGGTCAACACTATTTCCCAAGCTTCTTTTTTCATTTTTGAATCTTGCAGTTGTGTGGTGTTGTGTTTTTTTTATCTCCAGAAGATCTATTCTGTTATTTTTAAGAGGTTCAGTCTCTTTATTCTGCTCATCTAGTTTGTTTTTTCAATTTCTGAAATAGTTGATATGACTTGTTTCAGAACTCACTGAGTTTCTTTCAAAAGTACCATCCTGAATTCTCTGTCATTTAAATTGCATATTTTCTACATCTCTAAGCTTATTTTTGGAGATTTTTTCTCTTTCTTTCTGAGATGCCTTGTCATCTTTGTTGTTCATGGTGTTTAATGAACCTTTTCTCTGCCTGGGCATTAATGGAAATGTGTTCTGCTTTTTTCCAGAAAGATTTGTTCTATAAAGATCTCTCTTTCCAGTAGGTGGCATCTAAACCTCTTGGATCCCCGCTTTATTTAAAGCCTTAATAATGCCTTTTTATTTTCTTATAGAGATATTTTAATCACACTTGCTACTCTCAGTTTCAGTCACTGTCAGTGTTAGAAACGGATTATTTTGGTAGTGTTTGCTCAGATTCCCCTGGGGCTCTGCAAGTGATCGTGGTCTCAGAGGGTAATGGGGGAGGGGCCCTTTGGGTGAGGGTTGGGGGCTGTGCTCAGCCTCAATTTTGCAAACTGTGGCCAGTAAAAATCAACTGCTGTTTTTCTGCCATCGGCTTCTCTGCTTTCTGCCCTGATGATGGGCCCTGCTGCCAGATGTGGAACTCACAACTCTCCCAGGCAGGCTCTTTCTGGGAAGTCACTGCACTTTCTCCCTCCCCTCCTCTTTGCAGTCCCTCAGTGGCTGCAAAGAGGCAGCTTCTTTATTCCTCCCAGTCTACCACCTGACACCTGGGGTTCTGACCTGTGGTAGCTCTTATGTGCAGATCCCATACTCAAGACATGCTGGTGTGCAGTTTGGGTGTTTGTTGTTCAGTTTTAAGATGTTCAGCTTATTGTTGTTTCAAGGGGAGAGATCTGGGGATGTCTCTCAGTCCCCCCTGTTTCTTCAAACCTCCCCATGACTATTTTGCAAATATTAATTTGTATTTCCTTAATCCCTTACCCTTTTTACCCCCCCAAACCCCTTCCCATCTGACTACCATCAAAATGTTCTCTGATCCTAAGCTAAGTTTGTTTTTATTTTATTTGTTTGTTTATTTTCCTCTTTTATGTTCACACGTGAGTGAAATTATATGGCATTTGTCTTTCTTTGTCTGACCTACTTCATGCAGCACAATACCTTCTAGGTCTACCCATGTTGTTACAGATGGCAGGATTTCATTCTTTTTTATGATTGAATAATATTCCATAGTATATATGTACCACCTTTTCTTTTCTATTCATCCATTGCTTGGACACCCAGGCTGCCTCCATATCTTGGCTATTTGTAAATAATGCTGCCATGAACATATAGTTTCAAAGGTCACCTCAAAGTAGTGGTTTTGGTTTCTTTGCGGTAAATATCCAGAAGTAGGATTACTGGGTCCTTCTTTGTCTCTTATTATAGACTTTGTTTTAAAATTTATTTTATCTGGTTATAAGTATTGCTACCCCCAGATTTTTTTTTCATTTCCATGTCCATAAAATATCTTTTTTTCATACCTTTACTTCAGCTTGTGCATGTCTTTCAATCTGAAGTGCGTCTCGTAGGTAGCACATGTAATGGCCTTGTTTTCTTATCCATTCAGCCACCCTATCATTTGATTGGAGCATTTAATCCATTTACGTTTAAAGTAATTATTGATAGATATGTAGTTATTGCCATTTTCTTATCCACATTTTTTACCTTTTTTTTAATTCTTCTTTTTCTTAAAGAAGTCCTCTAACGTTTCTTGTAATACTGTTTAGTAGCAATGAACTCCTTTAACTTTTCTTGTTTGGAAAGTTCTTCATCTGTCCTTTGATTCTAAATGATATCTTTGCTAGATAGAGTAATCTTTGTAGATCCTTGCTCTTAAATAATTTCTTGATTAATCTTTCACCTAAACACCAATTTCATCTCTCAAAGAGTAGATGAAACGACTAGAACCTAGACTTGAAAACACATGAGGAGTTTGTTGGCAAAATGAAAGTAATGGCCCTCACAAGAAAAGTATCCCTGGATGATCATCAGGGAAAGAAAAGTTAATATAGTCCAAGTTTAGAAAGTTCAAGATTGAGATACAGAAGAAAATATGATTTCCATGGCAGAAGACTCTTAAAGGGAATGCAGGCTCAAGAAGTTAAAAAATTATAAAAGATGAAATTCCAACTATGTGATTTCTCCATGAGTAATAAAAGGAAGAAGTGTTCCAGAGAAAGCAATATAAATACATAAATTTATATAAGTTATATAAATTTCTTACAAGCTCATATATAACTTAGGTGCATACAAAGCATGGGAAAAAAGCCAATGAACAAAAGAAGAGTAAAAGAATGTACCCAACCTTATATAGAATTATAGGAAACCACAATGGTTATTCATTACCAAAAAAAAAAAAAAACGTGAGCGCAACATTAATATGTTTTATACTCATTTGGGATCATTAATTTAAATTAGACTAATAGTAATTTTGTAAAGCCAAGTGAAAAAATCTTTGTTTCGTTTTAATCTCTGTCTTTTTCAGTAAAGATGAATGGTATTCAAACTAAGAAGATAGAAAAAAAATGGTCAGAGACAACTAAATCAAGACCACTGCAGTAACAATTTTAAAAGAGTACACAATACCCTACAATGAGTTCATATCTCCCAGGACTGATCAATGACAGTGAAGAATTATTGAAAAGCCAGAGGTCTTTAAGAAAAACATGAAAGTCAGACAAGTATCATTAATTGTCAAAACTGGGTGAAAGATGTGGTCTCAAATATAATCCCCTGCATGAGTCCTTCACTGGATCTTTCAAGGGCCAGATTCTAAACACTTAAAAATGACAAACTAGGCAATCTACAGGTGTCAGCATAAACCAGGTTTCTCTATGAGTCAGGCATCTATGACTACCTCATTTCCCTTTTTGAACAAGATTACAAGCTAGTGGATCATAAACTTGTAGTAGCTATAGTATATGTAGCGCCCACAACAAAACAAAAGATTTCTCTTGATACCCTTGAATAACATCCCAAGATAACAACAATGGGTGAATTTGAGTATAGTCCAATGGATGTAATGCATTATTCAAAGGGATAGTTAATACTGTATCTTCGTCAATTTGAAAGGGAGTCTTAGTGTCATACCAAAGGGCCCAAGCATTTTTTCAATTTAATCCATCAAACACACTCTGTACTAGACACTCTAGTAAGCAAAAGAAACAGCAATAAACAAGACAGATGGTCTCTGTCCTTATAGATCTTATATTTGAGTCTGATCATTAGCCCTGTTCCATAAACCATTTTTAGGTGACTTTGGTGAGTATTCAGAAAATCTATTTATTAAATTTGTATATGTGGACAAGGAGGTAAGAGGAATAGCAGATCCAAGCAATGATTGAAATTGTATCCCAAGGAAATTTGAAAGGCTAATGTCATGGGTTAAACCAAATAACACTAAATTATAATAAGAATAAATCTAAAAACTCTGCCCTGGATACAAAAACAACAATGAAATCCACAATGATCTTCACAGAAGTATAGGATGAAGAGAAATACAACAGAAGATGATAGTATAAATAAATGATCAGGGGTTTTAGCAGAAAACTCAATATAGCTAAGTGTCGTTGGCTGGAAAAAGAAAAAAGAAAGACATATAAAGGTATTATAACCCTTAGATGTTATGACTAGAACATATATTCGAAAGGAAGAAAACAGATATATTCTATCCTGTGACATAGGTAACTTTATGAGGAACACAGAAAGAACAGAGGGTGTGTAGAAGAAATTGCCTAGAATAGTGATGGCTTCTGAGACAGTAGATGGAAGAGTAGAAAGAAATAAAAATGTCTCTTGCAACAACATGGATAGAACCTCGAGATAATCATGCTAAATAAAAAAAGCCAAACAGAAAAAGTTGAAAATCACATGATATCACTGTACGTAGGATATAAACCTAAAAGCAACAAAATGAACAAGGACAAACAGAGACTCATGACATGACTACGGACTATGGTGTTATCACAGGGTAAGGGGTGGAGGAGGAGTGGGGAGGTAGACAGGGTAAAGGGAATCAAATATGTGGTGACAGAAAGAAATCTAACTATGGGAGGTGAACACAGTATAAATACACACAAACACACACATATGCCTTATTATTAAAAAATAATAAATGAAAGAACGAAAGAACGAAAAGAGCGAAAGAAAGAAAAGAAAGAAAGAAAGACAACATAAAAAAGAGCAAAGAAGAAAAGAAAGAAAGAAAGAAAAGAAAGAAAAAAGAAAGAGAAAGAAAAAGAAAATATTCTCTTTTTTTGAAAGGACTCACAGGGAGACAGGATAGATATCTTTCAAATATATAAAAGACTATTCTGTGGATGGGGTCTACACTTGTTCTATATGATACATAAAGGCAAAACTAGGACAAGAGAAATGAAAATAGAATGATCCATATTTAGTGTCAAACCAACTACAAACTGTGTTATCCAAACTTCTGCCATAGCCTATGAGCTCTACAGGTTGTACCCTGGGCTCTCCCTCCAGTTGTTCTCCCAACCCCCTCTCATTTATTTACAATGCACCCACTGCCATTCTTTCTATTCCTCAAACTCACCAAAATCCAACCCCACCTCAAAGTCATGCACTTGATTGTTCCCGTAAGTCTGAAAAAATTTTCTCCCAGATATACACATGACTGGCCTCTTCTCATCATAAAGGCCCTCAGCATTAAAAGTAATTTCTTACAAGAGGCCTTTCCTGGTCACCTATCTAAATTAACACTTCCAGATACTCTCTAAAACAACACCCTATTTAATTTTCTTTTAGCACTTATCAATCACTATATGGTATTTTCTTTGTGATGTAACATGGATTTTTGTGTTTTGTTCACTGTCAAATTCTCAGTCCCCAGTGGAATGCCTGGAACATTACGTATCCAGTAAATATTGGCTGAATGAATAAAGGAATGTAAGATATGGCAAGATCTAGCTCATTGGAAAGGCTATTGTTAGAGAGGATTCACATAACAGATTGAGAGGTAGAATTGGGTTGATCTTAAAGTCCTTTTCAAACACTGAAGTTCTATAATTGTGCACTAAATTACAGGCATTACTTATATAATTACACTATCAATTCAGAGAAGGGGGGTTAATGAAGACTGGAACAGTCAAAAGTCTTCACTGGAGAAGCAGAAATCTAGGGCCTTCAAGGATAGGTGGAGTTTAGACAGCTTTAATGGGAGGAAAGACGTTCTAGAAGAACGCAATGCTATGAACAAAGTCTTAGAGGAAGACCTGAGCACCATATGAGGAGACAACTGTAAGGAATAAGGCTTAAGAAAAGACAGGAGGTGCTTTGGGAACCAAAGAAAATGAGACTGGACAGGTAGAGTAGAGCCACAATGCAAGGTGGGACCTTAAAGCCAAGCTATGAGTTAAACTCAGTGGGCAAACCCTGAGTATTCTTGAGCAGATAGATAATAAACACCATCATAAAGGAAATGAGTTAAGGGAAGTTAGACTCTAATAGGGTCTGAGCCTCGTAATGGTTTTAAACTAAGTAATGACCCTTCAGCTCTAAAACAATTTATTCTTTTTCTATTCTATTCGATTTTAGGAGGTTCCTGATGTGAGATATGAGGCCCTGGCCTAAGACTGTAACAAGCGAAACAGGAAAAAATATATGTAAGAGACAGTTTTAAAAATCTGTCAGGATTTCACGCTTAAATTAATAATTATTATAGTTCTTTCCATAATGGGAACCTGACATATAGTAGATGCTTAATAAATATTTGTTTACATACCATAAAAAGATTATTGAACATTGGCAAGATACCCACAAGCCTTTGTATAAGAATGGCAATAGATTTACACACACTCTGTCACTCAGATTCTATTGTCACCAGGGTCCTGCAGGTAGCTGGCTGATTTTGGTTAGGTGGAAAAGCTGTCCTCTGTTGGAAACAAATGGCCTCTATGACCTATATGGCTGTGACCTTATTAGAGTCATGCTCCATCCAGACCAGTTGTTACAACTTCATGTGACCAGACCAGATCTATATGAAGCAGTGGGATTATAAAGAGATTAAAACAATTTCTTTCCAGCACTTACACATTCAATGAATGTAGTCCTTTTCAAATAATCACTTTAAAAGCCTATCCCTTAGTCTCATGCTTCCAACCCTGACACTTCTCCTTAAAAAGACTTTCAGAAGCCACATACCAGCCAAACAATTAAAATCTCATCACTGTAGGCAGTGGCCCATGCCATGTAGCTCTGCCAAATCGCTTTAAAGTATGAACAAAACACCCTGTGTTAGGCAGTGATGGTTAGAGATCTAGTTCCTGGCTACCCTTAACACCATTTTATTCTTCTTCCTTGTTAAATGGCCTCTCTTTCCTTCTCTTTCAGCTTGACTTATTTATTTCTAATATGGCTTTTTTGTTGTTGTTTTCTCACATTTTCTTGCAAATCTCTTTAAAGGAAATGTTTACTATATTAGTGTTACTTAAATGAATTTAGTATGCCACACCATGAGAGCTCAGTTGAATTTTGGAAGGCACATAATACAGTATAACAGCTCTATAATCACACAGCCAGGGTTTGAAATCTGGCTCTGTCGACCTTGAGCAATTATGAACTGCATGACCTTATACAAATTATTTAACCTCTCTGAACCACTGTCTAAGCTGAAAAACAAGAATGTTAATAATAAGAATAAAATAATCTATGTAAAACACTTAGTGCCTAGCACATAAAAATGTTCCTTTATCTTTCATTTTAAACTATCAGAACAATAATAAATATTAACCATATTAATTAATCTTATTAATTGAGACATTGAGGAAAGAGTAAACGTTCTATCTGCATCACATTCTAACAACTATTCATTCTGTGAAGAATTCAATCTAACAGATTGGTGTAAATAAAGTAAAGGAACCGAGAGTGCTTTTTATTTGAATCGTTCCCTTTCTCCATGGTGACAGTGCTTCCTCAATAACAAATAGACAAATGAATAAAAGCCAGTCAGTTTTTACTTTATCTCATACTTGAGGAATCAAGAGGAAATGAATGAAAGAAGTATGCTCAAGAGAAGAGGAAGGTGCAGGCATTAAGCCTTGCAAACATCGATGAGAGATTTCTGCACATGCTTTCAGTACAACATTAACAAGTGACTAAAGGGCGCTGCTGCCATTATTTGCAGAGCAAACAGGCCTGAGGCCCTTCATGAGAGCAGGGCTTTAGAGGTTTAAATTCCAGTTCTACTACTTTCTGTGAGGCCTCAGCGATTTACTCAAACCCTCAAAGACATGATTTCCTCATTTGTAAAATGGAGAAAAATAACATATGTAAAGTTCTTACACTGGTAAGCAGGCAGTGTATACGGTATCCCTCCTCCATTAGGGCAAGTGTTACCTAAATAAAACTGTGTCTTCTGATCAGGGTTTCCAGCTGCATCATCTGATGTGCACAGGGTGCTTTGATACAAAGGAGGACTTTGTATCTGAAGAGTGGGCAAGTAGATGTTCAATAAATATTTGATAATTTGTTTTGGCTTTAATAGAAGTAAGTACCTTGTGTACCAAATACCTAGTCTATGATCTCTCTCATAACCTTTGTAGATAGAGAAGCTACCAGCTTCCTAGGTCTGCAGCATCCTAACCTAATCCCAAGATCCGGTCTTTTTCATTCACCACTGTTTTCCTTCATTTCCTATAGTCTTATAAAGTTTCCAGTAGTTTGGCAGGAGAGCTGTTCATCAAAGGCAATCTTTTTTTTTTTTTTTTTTTGACCATGTTAAGCTTCAACTACATTTAACTATTACTCTATGCCTGGGAGGTATTTCCAACAGAATTAAAGAGGAGTAATTTAAATGAGTGTCATAAACAATAAATTATCAATGTCACATATCTATAACTTTCTGAAAAGGGGGCTGTCTCTCCTTTTTCCGATTTTGTGTAAGAAGATTTTTATAACCCCTGAAAGGCCACTGATTCATGAGGGGGTAGGGAGCAGCTGACTTTCGGGGGCAGGGCTGGCCTGACCGACTTTGGCTCAGTCAAATGACTGGAGTGTGAGTAGGTGGTTGGGGGTGTCCTTTAGAGTCAGGGGCAAAGCAAGAAAATAGAAATCCCACCTTTTGATGCAAATCAATGTTGAAATAACTATCTCATAGATTAATGTTTTGTATTTCTTTCCTAGTTTTAACATAGTTTTAAAATTATGTTTAAGTTTTTTAGATAGAATTTTCTTTATTTAAAAAAAAACTTCACTGGAGAATATTAGATTATACAGATAAAGAATACGAAGAATATTAAAAGTATTTATGCAAAAACACAGATCTGCTTGGAGCTGGAGACTAGGGAGGTGGAACTGATTAAAAGGGGCATAAAGAAAATTTAGGGAACAGATGCAAATATTTTTTTTTGTGGTGATGATTAAAAATATGTATATTGTCAAAATTCATAGAATGGTATACTTAAATAGATGTATGATAGGTATTTCACTGTATGTAAATTATACCTCTATAAAGTTGATTAATACTTTTCAGAGTACTTCTGTCAACATCCAGACAAAACTACTATTAATACCCTTATGTGCATTTTTTTAAAATGATTTCCTATGTATTTTTATATGTACATATTTGTTTACACAAAAATATGGCGTCATTTTTTGATCAAACATAATGGGTTTTTATCGATTTCTACTTTTTACTCTCTTACCTGGAAGTAGATTTTACCACTATAACCAACTGCTCCCTCAAAGCTTATTATATAACACCCAAGGGGAAAAATTGCTTCGAGGAGAAACAGGAAGTTATTTTTATTTTTACAGCCTCCAGGATCTTGTTATTGACAATTTAGCAACCATTGCACATTCACTAGGCAGGGTCTTGCCATATAAATGTTGGATAACAACATTTGCCATCAAAATTTAATGGTAACCGACTGCTGAGAAAGTCACTGCCAATACCCTTGACTACATCACATCTGCCTCTGCAAATGTGATTCTATCTCCATGCTTGTGCTTGATGTACAACTATAGTACCCTTTGCACCTAGAGTTTTACTAGACATTTTAAAGGAGAAGACCACAGAAAATTCTGACCTCTTCTTCCAGAGGCAAAGCTATCATTTTTCAGAAGTATCTGCAAGGGAGGCAAACTTTACCTCTACCCTCTTAGAGTCTCCAGCTGGGCCTAAGTATTAAACTTATATAAGACAGATTAACAGGAGAAAATTATACAAGCTTCACTTAATATAGGTTTTGCATGACAAAGAGCCTTCATAAGGAAATGAAGACCCAAGGAAGTAGCAAAACCTAAATGCTTTCATGCTAAAGTTAACAAAGAGAAGCAACTGTGGAAAAATAAAATATATGAGGAGGTTACAGGAAGAAAAGAGTTATTTTAATAAGGTCTATTTGTACAGAATGCTCTGAACCTCAATTCCCCAAGAATGTTTTCTTGCCTCCTGATACAGGAAAGACATCTTTCACATGAGAATTTTTATCTTCTGTTTTAGGAAGACAAGGGTAAGTCAGAGCATCTTTCTTGTACCTGCTGTTTTTAAAGTACCTTTAGCTCAAAATAATCCATAGGCCAAAGTGGCATATTTTGGGGTTACATATTCTGGTTTCTTTCATTCTTCTGAACTCCTGAGATCTAGCTCCCTCTTATCTATGCAAAAACTCAGGAGTAATAAAGGAGTCAGAGGATATAAAGTCAAATTCGTCCCTGCAGTGAATATAGATGTTGGCATAAAGGCCCGATAGGAAAAGCACCACCAGTTACCACCTAATTTCTGCCTCTGTTCTTGTGGGTTGTGAGCATGTGCGTGCAGGTGGGCTGTTCAGCCAAAGAGAGATGCCTACCTTCTACTGGGGAAGTTAGACAAAGATGCTAACTATGGGATAGTCTGTCCCTATGATGTCTGGTTCCTACGAATCAGGAAAGGTAGCCATAAAAATCCATCTGCATTTACCAGGGACAAAATAATTTGGCCCCATTGACCAAAAAATAAAAACAAAAATACACAGGTCAGATTTCATGACTCATGTATAGCAATGCCCAATAGCTCAGGACAATATGCAGGGCCACTCAGGTCTACACATCTCCAGGAGAAGGAAGAGTGCTTGGTGACTAAAGAGGGTCCCAGCAAACTGCTGGGCCTGCCAGGTGGATCTCTACATCCAAGTCAGACTTGCAGCTCCCTCAACTCCCTCCTGAAGCCCAGGTGGGGACCAGGAAGCAGGAAGGCCTGAATTTGTTTGGGCCAGGGCTCTGCATAAAGGCAACTGAGTGGCTGAAGACGCTGCCCCTGTGTCTATGCCTGCTCTTTGGAGATGGCTGGAGCCACTCTCGGGCCCTCGCCCAGCAGGTAGGTATAAAGTGAAGGCAGCGCACGAGAAGCAGGGAGTCAGGACACACTGACAACAGCATAGAAGTGACAAATGACAGGGTGGGAAGACAGAACTCTAAGTGCACAGCTGTCTGGAGCCATTTAGCACTGGGCTAACAGCCCCGTAGACCTCAAATGCTCCTGAGGGCACAGCAGTATTATGGCATTGGACAATGATTGATGCTCAAAGTGAGTCATCAAGGAAAGGTCAAATTATATTCAGAACATTTTGTTTAAACAGGAAAAGTAAAGCATTTTGGAAAAATCAGTTTCCAAAATAAAATTTTTAAATTGGCATTCAAGTTTGGGTTTTATTATATTGGCTATCTATAGTACTTCCACTTAAAATATTAGTTATATTCCATGTTATTATCTTTAAAATTTCATCTGATGAGAATTGATTTTTATCTGTATAGCCTTACTGATATGTCAATATATATATACACACATATATCTATTTTTAAATCAAATTCTACACCTTTCTACCTCTTCTAGGATCTGATACCATTGTTTATCTCCTTCCACATCTTCAGCCACCTGCTTTCTGCTAGATCTTTCTCTTTAGCATGTAAACATGTTCAGGTTCCTCCCACCTGGTAAACAAAGCGAAAAATCAAAAACCTGCTTGGGTCTCACAGAACCTTTCCAGCACTAACCTATGCCTTTCACAGTTAAACTTATAGGAAAAACTCCAAACCTTGTGGCCACTCCCCAAGGAATCTTCTCTTGCTAATTTGCAATGCTTTCTTAAGTTTTAATATTACCTTTTACGCATTTGCATTTGTGTAATTGAGAGTGCCCCTCTTCCTAAGCCTTGCTTTCCTCCAAGTCCCTGTGATACTGCTCTCTTTATTTTCTACTTCTGTCTTACTGGGGTCTTCTTTCAAGTTTCCCTTTCCCCTCTCTGAACCCCCAATGTCAGTTTTTCTCAAGGCTCTATCTCTGGATCTCTTCTCACTTGAAACATTCTCTGTGGGCAATCTTATCCATGATTGCTGTGATGACATCTATATTTCTGACAAAGTTCTCACTTGCGTGTGGATATGTACATGAGTGTGTAAAACAGTGTAGTGAAATCTCCATCTGGATGGCACTTAAAATGTCCCGTATTCATGCCTCTTTCCTGCTCTTCAGACCTGTTTCTCCTTGATTTTTCCCTGAGAAGCACTCAGCCAATAATCCAATTTTGGAGGCACCATAGATTTTCCCCTTTTCTTCACTCTCTCATCCAAACAAGTGCCGCCTCTACTTGATTTTGCTTCCTTAATATCTTTCAAACCATCCCTCTTGCCTGTCTTCTGTGTGCTGCTTTACCTGTATGTTGGATCAGAGTATGTCTTCAGTCCTCACCTTCACATTTCAGTTCTTGATTCCTGAACTTTGTGCTTGTACTTCTTGGCTCCTCTTCGGAATTTTGGATTTGGTAATCTGGATGTATTCTCACTCTCAATCCAGAACATGAAGTCTTGCTCCTGGCATACAGTCCAAAGACCATTCTGCCCCCACTCTTATCACCACCCCCATAAAGGGAGAGAAACAAGACAATTTCTCTTGATTGAGGACACTCTCCCGCAAACTGTAGCTCGATTGTAAGTAATAATTACTCTGTTTTGAAATTGTTGGTCCCTTTGTTGGCCTCCATTTCATGCTATGAATTATTTGATAATCTTCGACTGCTGATTTCAATATCTAGATCATCAATGGGACTGCTTCTATTATCTGCCTTTTCTCTTGATATTAGCCAATTTTTTTTTTCTCTATAGCATATGCCAGACATTAGACATAAAAATATAAAGATTATAAATGTTACCTTCTATTAGAGAGGGTTCACCCTTTCCTTGCTTAGGCAGAGAGGGTGAGGGGTTGGTCACTTCAATTACATGCAAAATCGAGGTACATAGGACCTGTATTGCAGTTATACCAAGACTTGCTCTGCCTCTGATGTGCCCCTCTTTCCAGGGCACAGATCCCCTGACTTTATGATGGTGAGCTTAAGGGACTTTATCTCTTCAGCCATAAAAGACTGCAGGAGATCCAGCTCTGCTCTTTAGAAGATCCTTTCCAGAGGGCCTTTGTTTCCTAATATTTCAAGACTTTGAAAGGTAGACTTCACTCTGTCTTTTAGAATCTTTTACCCAAGTTCTATAGCCTCCTGTGCAGTACCACAATTCAGCAAATATGTAATGGGGAATATCAGCCATGTATTTGAGTCTCCTCCTTATTTGTCATGTCATCACTTTTGAACTGTTAAGAAGTTTACTGTTCATTTTGTTGTTGGTGGTGGTGATGATGATGTTGTTTTTGCTCCAACAGAAGTTCTCTGCCTAAGCAAACCCTTCAACCCACAGTCAGAATCAGCAAACTCCCTAGGGAAAAAACTATCAGATAGTATCAGCTCAATTTGGAAAGGATTCTACTCTCTGGAATTTTAGTTCATCTAATCCTCATTACTTCCACAGCAACTTGATTCCTTTAAAATATGATTTTTGTTATTTACCCAGGTTATCCTAGTTGTTACGCTACATCTTACCCAGGAAAGAAAGTCTCATATAAGACTTTTTGATAACTATCTCACTATTTTGTGCATAATACATGGTAACTTGCCAAGTGACTTTTTAATTAATGAATAAAAACATCATTTAACATTTCCTTTTTCTTTTTTTATAATATAAGGTTTCATTTGCACATTTGATATGTGCTAATGTTATTATTGTTGTGGGGTTTTTTTTTTAGTGGGTATTAGGGTTCAATTTTTAAGTTATTTATTTATTTGTTTTTTTATGGTGACATGGGTTAATGAAATGCAGTAAGTTTCAGGTGTACAATTCAACAGTAAGACATATATATATATATATGCATTGTGTGTTCACTGCCCATAGATAATTTTCTGTCACCACATATTTGACCCCTTTTAACCCATCTACCTCCCTCCCCGCTCCCGCTTACCCTCTGGTATAACCTTTCTTAACATCATTTCCCTCTAGTAAGATAGTAATATTTTACATGAATTTAATGTTTACTGGTATATGATATATTTTCATTTTAAAAATAAATGTGGTTCATATTCCATACTCAATTCTTACACTATCTCTTTGGTAAGCATTATAATAATGATAAGGAGGATAAAGATAGCCACTATTTACTTACTCTGTTCTAAACTCTATGCTAAGTATTTTACAAACATTACCTTATTTAATCTCTACAATAGGCTAATAGATAGATACTCCTTTCCCAACTTCCATGAGGAAATTGAGGCTGGAAAATGTTAAATGACTTGTCTAAGTGCTCAAAGGTGGTACATGGAAGAGTTGAGATTTGAATATGGTATTTCCAGTTCCCAGTCCAGGATATTTTTCACTGTACTTCAGCTTTCTGTCTGGTACGATATTCATTTTCCTATAGGGTTCAACTAAAATACCTGAAATTCTTTAACTTATCCTAAGAACTACATGAATATAAAATGTAGTTATAAATGAGATGTCACTAGACAAAACTAAAAACACTTCGAACAGGATTTGAGTTAGTTACCTCTTACTGATGGAGATAGCTTTGCCTTATTTAGATGACATTTCATTGTCTGGGCTCACATCTGGACAGTAATCATAATTTGTAGGATAAATGATTAGACAGAGTTAGTGATGCATCTGTGACCAGAGTAATGAGCAACCTAAAACCTCATGGGAATTAAATTTATTATTTTGACTTTATTAGCACCTCATTTTGAACCTCTGAATTAACAGCCACAAATCAAATAGATTAAATAACACTTTGTATTGGTAAGAATGAAAGCTATTCCATTCATTTCTTTAAGATTCACTACTTAAAAACACACACACACACAATTGTAATGTTACATGTTAAATATTTCTAGAAAAAGAAAAGATTTACTGAAAAAAAAATCAGCCATTTTAGAAACTAAGTGAATAAAATGCACATTTTTTATTATGCTGAACTAGATTTCTTTTTATTCAGGATCATGTATATTTTTTATCATTTATTTTTCTTCTATACTTAAAAAAACATATTGATACCATGCTTTCATTCTGGGTACAAATGAGACAAGTAAAAAGGGAACTGGTAAAATGTTTATCAGGTATATTATTAGATAAAAATGGGTGTGTATTATAGGCTTTAGTTAAAAATCATCTCTAATTCTTTCCTTATTAAACGTGCATAGAAAATAAGAGATAAAAACTTCCTCTCACGAGTGAGAATTTAAGAAGTAAATTATATAAATAGACCCCTGGATTCTTTATTGTTTTTGCCTGTAAGCTATCATTATTCTTAATGAATGAGTGGAATAATTATTATAAACAGTATAATACTTTCAGAAAGAATTGTCTTTACCTGTTTACCTCTTGTATGCATATAGATTACATATAGAGTTAGATCTATAAATATAGATGTCATATATATCTTACATAGATATATGTACTTAGCTATATATAAATACACATAAACACATATATACATATATATGTATGTACATATATACAAATAGGGTATATGCACTGTATATGCATCTATAACCTATAGATGTACAGACATGCATGTGTCAAACTATGTTTTTTGTTTAAATTATTGTGTAGTTATTTCTTGATCTTTCAAGGTTTTTTTTTTTTTACAAATCTATTATATACATGTGTATATATATACATATATATAATTTCTTCTTCATACAAGTATATTATGTTCATAAAAAAAGAAATAGTACAAAGAGTTAATTTAAAATGTTTTGTTCATAATCACAAAGCAGAATCCAAATGAGATCCTGGTCTGAGATCCTGGTCTCCCGACTCTTCCTTTCTGCAATGCTGCCACCCTTGCTTGATAGGGTTCACTCCACCTAAATCTGGGAAGGACATCATGTCCCTATTTCGATCTCCTTGAATCAATTCACTCAAACAAAAGGTCATTGTTAGACAGAAATCTGGTTTGACTGATTTCTTTCACCGTATTTCCCGGTTTAAATAAAATGAGAAAATCAGTATCTTCGTTTCTGTGTCACATACACAGCCTACATACTGACCAGTAGCTGTTAACACCAACCTCTGTGACCCATTTTAAATCCCATCTTCAGGGTTAAATAAAGACCTCTCTCATAATTAGAATATGATGAAAGGTAGGACAGAGAATATGAAAAGACATCAGACGACTCCTTTCTAAGCAAACGCTATTGAATTACAAAAGTAAAAAAAAGCTATTTTTAAAAATTGCAACCACAGGGAGCAAACCTATCGATCGTTCATTGTTTTTTTTCCTCCTCGTTGCTAGGATGTGGTCTATGTTAAAGATAGTTGTTGCCTTGGTGAAAATCTTCCTGGACCAAAGTGGTAGTGCTCCCCCTGCTGACCAAGAAGCCCAGGTTATTTTTTTTGTTGTTTTTTCAATTTAAAACAAAACAAAAAAAATAGGCAATTAAATGTTCTTAGTATACAGTTTTGAACTTTACCTGCCAAATTGTATTCCAAGGATATATGAAATGTACTTAAATGACACTACAGATTTTCTTTCCTGCTATGAGGCAAATTCGGACCAGGTTTTTCATTGCTTGGGCTATTTCTTTGTTTTTTCTCTTTTAACTCAGGGTGAGCCTAGAAGTTAAGACCATTCTCACCTGAACACAAATTATCAAGTTCTTTGTGTGTCATTTAAATTTTTGAGAAGGTCTGGGACAGAAAACTGCTTATAATATTGACAAGTAAAAATCATTAGTTAGCTGTGATAGAGAAGAGGGAGAAAGAGATTCTACAAAGGCCTTAGTTTCCTTCATCATGAAAATTACTGAAAACATCTAACATTAGGGGTAAGAAGTGGTAGGGATGGAGTGGTCAAATTATGCATGGACAGGTAAACCCCACTGAATTTGAAGTACCTGCAACCTATCCAGTTAGCTATTACCAGAGGGAGTAGAATTTAGGAGAGGAGTTGGGAAATGGAATTATAGATTTAAAAATCATCAACCTATATGTCCGAATTGAAATCATAGGGGTGGGTGAGATCACCTAAAAGGGAAATAAAGGAAATGAAGAGGAGAGGGCTGAGCATAGAAACTTGGGAAACACCTCTGATATTTAAAGAATAGGGAGAAGAGAAGTCCTCAGTGGAAACTGAGACAGAAACCTGAGATTTCAGAGAAAACTAAGAGAAATTATTATCAAATTAACCAAAGAAGAAAAATTCAAGACAGAAAAGTGAATAGTGCCAAAAACCAAAGAGAAGCCAAGAAAAATAACAATTTAATCCATTGGCTTTGTTATTCAGGAGGTGCCTGGTGACCCCAAGAGAATTTCAGCATAGTGGTGCTAAGTGAAAGCCCAATTATAGTGACCATATAAGTGAAAAATGAGAAATAAATAGTAAAGAGGATAAATAATACTATTGAGAAATTTGGCGATGAAGTAAACGGGTGAAAAAGAGTGGTGCCCAGATGAAAGAGTGTGACAGGAGAAATTATCCTAAGACCAGCTGACTTGTACATATTTTAAGGTTAATGAGGAAGAGCCAATGAAGAGTTTGGGAGAGACAGATGATGAACAATTGCTTCAGACAGGTTTGAGAGAAGCTGGCAGTGGAAAAAGCACAGGTGGAGTCTTTGAAAAGGGTAAGAGCACATTTTCTTTTAGGACAGTTGGACAGTTGGACAGTTGGAAAGGATGTACAATGACTTTTGAATGATGGTGAAGGGTAGTGATTTCAGGAGAACAGCATTGAGATGAGGGTTTAAGGAGACTGGTAAAGGTTTTATGCTAAAGCAGTTGCTATAGAGAAAAGAAAAAAAAATCAAACCAACTAAATATTGTAAGAGATTCTCTGGGCAGTATTGAGGGGACAGTGAGGTTAGAACATAAGCTCAAGAAGATAAATATCAGCATGGCTGACTGTTTTTCTCCATCACTGACAGTTAAACCAAAGTCATGAGAAGAAAAAAAAAAAGGAATTGGGCTGATTTGGAGTTATAGATTGCCATGGCCAAGGGAATGGACAAAAGAGCGATGTCCTGGTGAGATTTTGGCAGTGAATAGTTTAGTGGTGGTGTGCAAGAGGAACATGAAAGGAAATGAAATTGGCATGGAGAGAAGAAACATGGGCGGAAAGTGGAGTGATGTGGCTAACCGTTTGGTAAACTAAGGCGATATCCAGAGACCAGCAATACTAAAGGGACTGGAAAGCTCATTTAGTGGGAGAGTGAACTTGGAGAGAGAGGTGGAAGGACAGACGCAGGAGTCTGTAAGAGGTTTTGAGAAGTCAGGATCTCTGGCAAGGATCAATTCTTGGTCTAAATGTTGCTGAAGGGAAATGTTCACGAGGCTGTCTGAAGAGCCAGATGCCAAAACCCTCCGAGAATTCCTCACACATTGTAAGAAGATGAACCTGAAAATCAAGTTATAATAACTATAAAGGTGAGTCTCTATAACAGATTCCCAGTTTTTAAACCCCTAATATGTGCCAGGCATTCTGTGGAAGTGATTTGTACATGTTACCTCACTTAATTCTCTTTTAATGTATTTCACCCATTTTACAGAAGATGAAACTGAAGCTCAGAGAAATTAAGTGATTTGCTCAACATCCCTCAGGTAGTAAATAGTAAATGGCAAAAGATGGAATGTGAATCTTCTCCATGCTGTAAGCACCATAATATATAACTCACTTGTGTCCCTAGCAGTTAGCAACACCAAACACATTTTATGAACCTAAAAAAAAAATTGTCAAAAAAAAAAAAAAAAAAAAAGGAAAGAAGAGAAAGTATAAATGACCAAAGGGAAAAAAAAAAAAGAACTTGAAAGCCCATGTGCTTTCCTCTATACCCCATCACCTCCCCAGAAGGACATGGTCTAATAGATGGTAAAATCTAACCACCCGCAATAGAAGACAAAAAAGCCCCTCAGTTACTCCCCTCCTTTTCCCTCACCATTGACCATGAAGTTTCGTTTTTATATCAGAGCCTAAACTAAATTGTCTCCTACATCAAGCCTTCCTAATTATCTTCTCTCTCTCCTAAATTGTCATGTGGACCATATAAATAAAACATTCTGTTCTTTGCTAACATGAATCTTTCCAAAAATGATCACCACTGTCAACTTCGTGCCAATCCTCCCTCCACTTCCATTAAGGTAATGAAAATGGGCTTAGATTCCTCTAAGGACAGAGACAATTGATATGAAGGGGAATTCAGCTAGATTTCGCTGACCAAAAGTTGAAGTGAGAATAGGAAATGTTTTGTGTCTTTGCAAACTCACAGTGTACTGCTTTCTCACTACAACGTGGAAAGGAGAACATTTTCACAAGTCTCTATTTTGGATAAATATTTTAAAGAGTGTAATGCTGTAATAAGAGCAAACTTAGCACTTCTGTGCAGACTCTTGGAATAGTTTAAAGGACCCTTATCCATCAGGCATAGCCTCATGACACTCACTGTAGCAAAGTGTTGTTAAGCCTGTGACTGCCAGGGGGGTGGCACTTTACCCTCTAAATAGGTTGGGGATAGGTAAATAATAATCTCGAAAGGGAGTACAAAATGAAGTTCTTGGGCAATCCACACCCAGCAAATCAGGCAGTTTTTAAAGGTCTCTGTGGAAGAGTGTTTCTATGGTGTCTCTGGACGGCTCTGTGGAAGGTGAGATGTTGGAGGACAGTGGGGACCCACTGCCCCTCCATCAAACACAGCTCTGCATTTACTTGTTTTATATAGTGGATTTCCAAATAAGGTTTCTTTTAAGCAAAGATCATGCTAATAGAAAACAAAAACAGAAAAGCTTTAAGGCTCTTTCTAGTTCTAAAAATATGCTACAATTATAAATCTGTGGAACAACTACCCCAAAGATGAAACGCTGTGATTTGCTGTGGTTTGAGGAGACCCACAAGGATTTGTTTGCTCAAAAATCCATCTTACAAAAATACAGATAGAGGACTGAAGGAGGAAAAATGGCTAGGAGAGGTTCAGATTGCTCTGGGAAAGAAGGGGACCTATCAAGTGATCCTGGGGAGCACAAGGAGCCTAAGGGAGCATCACAGCTTCCCTGAGGAACTGCAAGGCAGAAGAACCTTGAAGAAGGCCATGAGCACCTAGGGAAATCCCACGCTCTAGGTAAGTGAGATACTAAATTCAGCTTAGGTTAAAGCTTGAATTATTTTCTGGTATCCAAGGAAACATAATTAAGGGGACACAGGTAGTAATTTCCTCCTAGAATTGAGAGAAATCCCGTGAAGGCTTGGATTTTGGGTTTGTGTCAAACAAACAAGCTTGGCTAATCAGAGGGAACTGGCAACTATGATCAGACAAGATGAAATAAATATTTGAGAACTTTGGGCATGGATAGGAAAAGAAAAGATGAGAGACAACAGATTCTTATCTATTCTAAGCTTCAGGAGGAGAGAAGACAGTGATTCTCAAATTCTAGGGTCAATATAGAAACAGTAATGTTTTATATTTGTAACATCTTATGTGCTTAGGACTCATTTTTAGTCTATAAATAGTAATGCCTAAGGACAGGGGTAAAGTTGTTATTAATAGAACAATATAAACTGAAGATAATCCACGCATTTACCAGGCTATTTCTTTTGATGCTTGCATGTAGCAGATATTCAATAAACATATGCCAAATGAACAAATAATGTAAGATTTTTGTGAGTATTAAGTCATGGGGGCATCGAAGGCTTTTCTTACCTCAGTTAACTGATAGATTCTTCTGGGGGCTTAAGTTATGTCTTGGAGAGTCCCCACATCAGTGATAGCTGAACACCATCAACACTAATATCAACTTTAATACTCAAATTAATACCTTTGTGAAAGGGTGTTGTAAAGGATCTCAGCAGATGTAAAAATGCGCTAAGCTCCATAGTACTAACAGTATATAAAGAAACCACAGTTAGCTTTCAGGGACTAGCTTTTGGGGTAATAATGTTTACGTTTTCCAACATTAATTACAAAATGAAATGAATGAGTACAATGGCATTTAAAGTAATTCTAGAAAAACACAAACAATTGCAAGGTAAATAAAGACTTTGCTGTAAAGCAGAACCAGTGCAAAGGTTGAGTTTCTATATATGAAAGAAAAGAAAAAAAGAAAGCAAGTTTTATTCTGTTTCTTCTTAAAAAAATCCTCCTAATTAAAATTTTTAGATTAGATTATACAGTCAGGAAGGGGCTGCTCTCTTAGAGGATGAATAAAAATTCCTAAATGTCCTAAATTTCTTTCTGCATAAGTCACAATTTTGTAAAATGGGGTAAGTTTCTACAAACATGGACTATTAAATAGAGTTATATATTTGCATTTTTAATTCCCAAATCTAAAAATTTGTTTTAATAAATCTCTCCTTGATGATTACTGCTAAATATTCTAAAAAATCATTCCCTGCTCAGTGTTCAACTTTTTGTTACATGGTAACTCAAAACTAATGACAAATCTTAATCATAACAAATACTCCTGTGTGTTACTAATAAATTCTTGTTTCATAAGGGTATGCATATTCCAGAATAGGCGATGAGATGATTATAAAATTAAAATATAATCTTATAGCCATCCACTTTACTGTCGTCCTTATCATCTTCATACTATTTTATTTAAAAAGAAGTCAGAATATCTCATTCCTTGCTCAAAATTCCACAATTGCCTAAAACCCCAAATCCTTACAAAGTGTGTAAGAACCTATCTGGCCTCATCTTCTATGACTCCACCGCTTGCTCACTCTGCTTCAGCCACACTGACCTTCCTGCTGTCATTCAGACGAGCCAGGCATACACTTCCTGCTCAAGAGCTTTGCACTTGTTACCCATGCATGGACCATTCTTCTTCCAAATATCCTTGTGGTTTGCTTTCCCTGCTCTTCTACAGCTTCACCCAAATATCACCTCTTCAGTAAGGTCTTCCCTGCCACCCCATCTAACTGTAATATTATTCCTCACTCTGGACACTCCCTACCCCCTTTCTCTGTTCTATTTTTTTGACCCAGGACTTATCACCATCTAAAATAATACATATTTTATTTTAATATCTTTCTGACTTGTCCTCTAACTAGAATATAGAAACTTTATGAAGGCAGGGGTATTCCTCTCTGTTCTGTTCCCTGTGGTATGTATCTTCAGCATCCAAAAGGGTGCCTGGTACCTAACTGATGCACATAGATATTTGCTGAATAACTTTTATGACTCCAAATAGAACCAATCCCCTAAACCATGAAAAATATGAGAAAAAATGAAAAAGATGAGAAAATATATTAATTATATTCATTAGGCTTTATTACTGTGTATCAACTGCTTTTGATAAAGTTAAAACATTTTTCATTTATCCAAAGATTTCTCTTCTTTCCCAGAAAGGCTTCCAAAAATTATGTGATGAGTAACAAAATTATTGCTTTGTATTTTATTCACTCTCTCTTTCCACAACTTTCAAGGCATAATGAGAGGGATTAGAAGGAAGAGCAAAAAATATAATGTTAAATTGGGCAAACAGTACCAAACGGCAGGGGCGGGGAGGGGGGAGGCTAGGAGACGGTTGATCATTCATAGAAATTATTAAAGGTGGGCACAAAGAACTTTATTCGATGAGGTTTGGGTAGTATAAGTCACTAAA
Organism: Eonycteris spelaea; assembly: GCA_003508835.1. NCBI lineage: Eukaryota > Metazoa > Chordata > Mammalia > Chiroptera > Pteropodidae > Eonycteris > Eonycteris spelaea. Next base: position 3,944,197 of record PUFA01000046.1, on the reverse strand, counting down.
TTCAAATGAAAATACTTTTTAAAAAATTATGTAGACTAATGGACTAGAAGGTAATTCTCACTACACAAGGAGGCAGTGTTGCTCAGAAAAACTAAAGATCCTACTTCCTAGCTAAGTCATGAATATGAATCATCAACATACACCCAAAACCATTACAGAAAGAACCAGCATAATTTTCCATATGACTACTGATCCCACTTCTCCAAAACTCATTACCTTCTGAGCAAAAATTGATGTTGCAAAAAATCCAACACAAATGCATTTATAAAGCCCTGCGGGAAGGTGCTCTGTTTGAATATTCACTCAATACAACCTTGTTTCAGATTGGGATTTTTGTCTTCCATAATCTTCTATAGAATTTTCTTTCAGGAACACATGTAAAAGGGTAACTTTAAATGAAAACAGCAGCCATTTAAATTATACAACTTTTAAAGTATTAAACTTGTTTCAGCAGGAATTCAAGTTTTACATCATTTAAATTAAGTCTTCAGGTATCCAGGGCTTTGCTGGCGGTGCCTGTGATGAGGACTGAGGAATTCCCTTCTCTGCTCTATCGGTATTTTGTTAATTCACTCTTAAGAGATAAAGGTATTGAGGAGCTATGCCTTGGAGATTAGAGTTACAGCTGAACAAAATCACAAATCAACTTGAGTAATGGGTTTTGCTTGTAAAATCAACTCTCAATTTTTCCCTGTGTGGATTACGATTTGGTAGAGTTTCCACATGGAATGTTAAGAACAGCCTGGCTTTCCCTGTTATCAGTATTCTCCCAAATCACTGGGTCCATCCCAGCTGGTGGATGCTTCCCAAAGTAGTCATTTTAAATGCCCTCTGCCTAAAGCAAATCATAATCAGGAGGGGAAATCCACTACAGAACAGTGAAGTAACCATCCCAAGGCTAAACAAGCTATTCACTTCAAGCTTTAAATAATTGACACTAACGTCCTATTTCTTGTGATACTGAAAAACTGACTGCTAATAGGATTATATCATGTTTTGAAGCCAGATAATTTTTTAGGAATATACCGTAAAGCCTAATCCAGGACTCTGGGAGACCCAATAACTTGGATTTTGACAAGTAGGTTCTGAAGAAAAACAGGGTCTATTTAGAGCCCTCAATAGATATTCATTCATTCATTCATTCATTCATTCCTCCCTGGGTTTTTAGAAAACTTTATCCAAGTGTCTTAGAGCACAAACGCTAAGAGCACTCTTCCAATTGTTATTTATCTCCTACTTTTCAGTGACCCCTCTATTCCAAATAAAGGGTGATGTGTTTTAATTTGATAAAAAGTAGCTTATACAAAATGTTTCCAATCTCAGAATAACCTGGGCATGCATTATTATAAAAAAAAAAGCAAGAATTTAAAAAAATTTGAACACTCAAGATATTGCAAAATCCATCGAGGTCACCAGATATTTTTTTCTACGATGCCTGAGTAAGAGAGCTTAAACGTGTTTCTTGACTAACAAAGACAAGAAAACTGGGGGGTTTACAAGGAGAACTAACACTTTGTTTTAACATATAAATCGCTCAATTCAAGAAATAAGCCATTGAGTATAGGAATATCTTAGTGACTGTTACGTGGGTGCTCCAGTTCTAATTAGAGAATACGACCATTGTCCTTTGTGTCAATGCTCATCAATGAATGTGTATCTGACTATTACTGCAACGTTCTTTCTGGAAATAGAATTTTGCACACACTGCTGCCAAACTCACATCGGCAGCTCATTGACCAGAAAAAATATTTAATGAGTTGCCCCCAAAATATGCTCTTCATTTATTTATCTAGATCAGTGAGTTTTCACTTTTTAAAGGCAAAGATCTTTTTCTTAAAAACAAATCCTATTTAGAATTCTGATTTTCAAATAGATAAAGCAAGGCTACCCCTGTTGAAACAGGAGCGTCAGCTCAGAGCCCCTTTCGCACTTACCACTACCAGCCCTAGAACCCAGAAAAACCACTATACAACCCTAGAGTTCTGCAAGGAGTGGTTTAAATCTATTGCTCAAGATAGTCTTACTATTATTGCTGGATCAAACCAAATCATCAGAAACATATGCATTTGAACAATGATTTGGGCCTTTATAGAATGATTTGCCTGAAAGTACTGAATCAAATTTACTTAAATTGCATTGAGGTACCTTGTTTTAAAATTACATTAGTTTTACTTAAAAAGTAACCCAAGGACCTAGAGTCATATTTACCATAGTTTAGTAGCCAAATGTGTAGACTTTAGAGCTAGACTGCCCAGATTTCAAATCCCAGTCCTGTTATTACATTCATTGCATTATCTCATACGAGTTACTTGACCTCCTTGTGCCTTTGCTTCTTCATTTGTAAAAAGGAGATGAGGATAATAATAGCACTTAACTCAGAGAACGCTGCGAGGAATAAATGAATTCAAGTATATAAAGCAATTAGAAAAATGTTATTTATAAAGAGCCATGGAAGATTCTTTTCTTTAAATTTCCTTTCTATTAAGAAAATTTATCTCTCAATCTTAACTGTATGTTTTTAATTATAAAAACACTGTGATTCTTATAAATGACCATGACATGCTTTATTGTGGCAAAATACAAGGATGTGTCTTTACTTCTCCCTCCAGGGTTCATTGGAGGGACACCTAGCTGATTTCCCACTGAAATCATACAAAGCCTCCAAATGTTTTGCAAGTAAACCAGGTAGCTCTTACTACTAAGTCAAAGCTAGCATATAAGTAGAACCTACTACTCTCCTTGAGCCACAAGTACACTTTCTATTAAACCTGCATTCCAATTGGAAGAAACAAGACCAAAGAAACAAATACAGAGCATGTTTATGAAAGAGAAAATATAAGAAGCCAGCATAGGTTTTTATTTACCAAAAATTAATATTGACTTTTTGTGTGTCAGGCTCTTTAAAACATTAACTATTAATATTAAATAATACAGACTTCATAATAACCTTTTGAAGTAGATACTATTATCCTAATTCACAGTTAAGGAAACTGAGGCAGAAAGAAATTAAGAAACTTGCTCAAGATCACACAGCTAGTAAATGGTAACACAAGCAGTTCAGCCGCAGAAGACAGCTTTTAACCACCCTGCAATGAGGCATCTCTTCAGAAGTAAGGAAGAGAGAATGTCAGAGAGGAAGAGGAATGTTTAGAGAGGATTAACTTGCTAGCAGGAAGTAGGATAAACAAGAAAGAGTGAATAGTAATATAGCCATCCCCTTATCCATAAGGGATACGTGGATGCCTGAAACCACAGATAGTACTGAGCCCTATATGTACTATGCTTTTTTCTATATGTACATACCTATGATAGAATTTAATCTATAAATTAGACCCAGTCAGAGATTAACAACTAATAACAAAATAGAAAAATTATATACAATATATTGTAATAAAAGTTACGTGAATGTGGTCTCTCCTCTCTCTCGAGTAAATTTTATATTTTTCAGTTCAAATTTATTCCTGAATCTATGCAACCATCCCTTAACCCACAGTAAATGGCTTGGTGTCACTCTTTTCAGAGGATCCCTTCATACAGCCTCAATTCTTTCTGGTGCAATATGTTGCCATCGATTGGAACATGTTTTTTGTTTATGTGTTCAACCCAAAAGTTTATGCCTTTTCCATCTTAATCTTAACTAACCACTTATCATGCACTGTGTCTGTAAGTTTGTAATTTGAAGTGAGACAGCAAAACTAGCACAAATTTCTTTTCCCTTCTTCACATTTCACAGATTGAAGATTTGTTCTTACCAGGTTGAAGATTTATTCTTACTGTAGATCTTAGCAACCTTAGCATTTTTCTTTCCTTATTAAGTCAAGAATTTTCACATCTTTACTTAAAAGGAGCACTTTATGGCTTCTTTTTGGCACATCTGAATTGCCAGCATCACTACTCTTGTGCTTTGGGGCCATGATTAGGTAAAATAAGGGTTACTTGAACACAAGATTGAATGTGATACTTTGACAGCCTATCTGATAACGTAGAGTGCTACTAAGTGACTAATGGGCCTGCAGTGGATGCAGCGTGTATACGCTGGACAAAGGGATGAGTCATATCCTGGGCAGGATGGAGCAGGACGACGAAAGATTTCATGATGCTTCTCAGAACAGCATGTAATTTAAAACTTATGAATTATTTCTGGAACATTTTACTTAATCTTTTTGCCATGATTGACTGTAACTGAAATAGAGTGAAACTGAGGGTAAGGGGAAACTACTGTGATTACTATTATCTGTTGAACACTGAGTATGTGCTGGGCACTCTACTGAGTATTTTACATATGTTCTGACATTTAATTCTCACAACTATTTAAGGCCAATACAATTTTGATCCCTATTTTATAGATAAGACTACTAAGGGTCAGGGAGATAAAGCAATGACACATAAGTACTAAGCGGCAGAGCTAGGACTTAAACCCTGTTCTGCCTGACTCCAAGCCTATGTTCTTCACAGCTCACATATGTGAAAAATAGTAGGACAAATGCGAAGAAATAAAATTGATGTAATAATACATACTGAAAAGAAGAAATTCATGGAGTTTAGCAACTATTTCTTTTTTGTGTGATTATATATATATTTTTATTTTTTTTAAATTTCATTCTATTAGTTTCAAGTATACCGTAGATTGATTAGACATTTATATAGTTTATAAAACGATCCCCCTAATTGCTCTTTCTTTCCTCTGGCTTTCTACCTAGCCATTACATTAGGGCTAACTACAACTATTTCAGTGTATTGAAGAAAGGGGAGAAATTAAAAATGACAAAGATTTGAAGTGGGAAGATCATGGAGAATCTTGACACTGTTCAAAGAGATAAGTCAAGAAGAGCCAGCTTCTGAGAGCACGAGTTCATACTTAGATAGCATTCACTCCAGAGCAGAAAAATGGTGTGTGGAATAGAGTTACCATTTTCATATTAGGAGATATTACTCATCCATCAGATTTTCCAAAACCTTTGCAAAGGCCAGACTGGAACTCTTGGTTCTTGCCTGTCTGAATGCATTTTTCTGAACTCTTTTGCTATTTGAACATGAATATGGTTTTAAAAGTGAAATCAGAAGGAAAAATTAAAGAAAGGTGTTATTTTTTTTAAAGAACGGGATGGATTTTTTTCTCCAGAAGTACTTGACCTGTGTTTAAAGCAACCAACACATGCCTCTGTACAACAGTCACTAGTAGTTTGAATTAAAATCTACAGGGACTATCATAACAGCCACTGCCATCAGAGCAGAAATAGTAGTTTCACCTTTTTGTAAAAACCTCTGTTTCTTTTCTACCCATCACACCCAACACCACCACCAACAAAAGATAGTAAGAAATTTTTTTTCTGAGAAAGGAATCATATTGATTAAAAACCCAGGTTGCTGCTTTTAGTTTGTCGTGTAAATTTGACAAGTGGCTTAACTTTTCTGTGCTCACTTCGTTCCCTCCTCTATAAACTAAGTAGGTTGTCTAGATCAATTTACCTCAAACTTAGCTAATATTTACTTCTTTCCAACACTTTATATTTCATTATTCAAAATAGTAGAAATGAAGGACAAAGGTCTTGAGCCCAAACAGAACATTAGAGCTACAAGTGCTGTTGCAGTTCATTTCATGCAATTCCTTTAGCTTATAAACCAGGAAAATGAGGCACAGGGTTCATTCCAGGTAAATAGTTGATTAGCAACCAAGTTCAATCTAGAACTGAGATTCTAATTCTCAATCTTGTGCTTTTCTCATAACAACCCAATGTCTTTTTTAATTTGCTGGTTTAGAAATGTTTGCCTTGGATGAACTCAGAGTGAATTACAAGACACACACACACACACACACACACACAGCCTCACTGACCTGAAAGAGATTTATGTGTTGGACTGAAGGTTCTTATAAAATGAAATCCCACAACACATCAGCTGCTACATAAAAGTATTAGACTGTGTTATGTGCTTTTTATAGCACAGAATAATGGCTAAAGCCTCAAACACCTTCTGGTCTCACCACTGCAGACACAACATAACCTCAGAAACGTCACTCTGAATTCTCAGCTCCCAAGACCACAAAAAGGAGGTAATGGTGCCCTCCTAGTTGGGGAGTGCCCTCGGCCAAGTCTGCATTTGATTCCCACTTTGACTTTGCTGTTGGAGAAGCAAAACAAAAAAAGTTCTGAGCTAAGTAGACAGGAAAGAAAGTGGGTGACAGAGAAGACCAGCTAAGTAAGTCTTCCACCAAAATCTCAGATTCCTATCTTCAATTCCCTTTCTCTTTCCTTCTGGCCTTAAGGAGGATACAGAAGTAGAGGAACAGCAAATACAAAATTTAAAAATGAACATTCAGTCTAGTGAAATCGGCTTGGCTCTGATGGCAGTGCCTAAGGAGCTGTGTGCTCTGCTCACAACCTCTGTGCTGAGCTGTGAGGTTTAATACAACCACCTGGTGGACGCCTTGGACTTCCTTAGAGAGGAGCAGTAAGTGAACACAGACAAAATTCATTAATAAAACCAACTCGTTGTTTTTATATATCAGAATCTTTTTACCTTCTAAACGAGATTGAAAATGAAAAGATGTAATTAACTATATGCCTCCTTCAAGGCAACAACAACAACAAAAAAGATCTGGAACGTAAAATAGCTGCCCACTCTGAACACAAAGAAGCAAACCTCTTCTGACACTTGGGTACTTCAAGTCTTCCTCAGGGTCCTTTTCTAAATGATAGTTTTTAAGATATTCATAATTCCAGGCCTAATATACTTAGTATATCTCTCACTCTAAAATGATTTTTTAAATCACATTAATATTTATTCATCAACAAATATTTATTGAGTGACTCCTATGTGCCAGGCACTGTTCTGAGTGCTAGAGATATAACAGTGAATGAAATAGGGTAAAATCCTGTGCTCACGGAGCTTAAATTCTAGTTGAAATCTCTCCCTCTTTGTTTTTAAAGTGTCCAATTTAATAGATGTTTGTTGAATGAATGAATGAATGATAAATAATATCAGGAATGATATGTGAGAATCAGATGAATTATAGTATATAGATGGGCTGTGAGCCATATAAAATGTAAAATAAAATATATGTTTTATAAATCAACTTTTGAATTTCATCTCCATTCCCTTTCAACTCTTTTTTTCCTGATTAGACTACTACAAAATCAAATAGAGGTAATTTCTAGGCAGTATTTCTCACAAGGCACTGAGTGTAAAATATCAACAAAAGAAAAAGGGCTCTTACAAACAGAAAAGAAGAGAGGGCCTGCTAATGATCATTCTCCTTTAGTGAAGTCCTGTATTTAGAGACCTCATGGTTCTATGCTGAGCATCAAATTTTTAAAATCCCAATGAAGTAGCATCTTAAAAACCAATACTGAAATAAGTAATAATCTGGCTGAAAACTTACTTTCAGGGGGTGCAGAGATGACCTTCCACAGCCTGGCCTTCGAGGTGCCATGTTGGATTAGTTTCATCTGAATCCAGCAGAGTACTACTGACCTCCTGTCAGTGCAACTTCATTTTCATAGTGTCCTGGGTGGTGTAGCCTGTGGAGGGATGGGTCAGACAAACCCAGGTGTTTCATAATGCTGTCAGGCATAGAGCATGTCTTTTGCCTCTGGGAAGTAAGGTCATGAGGATAAAAGGATAGGATGGAAATCACCTCTCGCATTAAGGAATGGCAACAAATATGGAAACGCACACATCAAAGCCTGGGTAATTATTAAAACAAATCTCCAAAGAAAGAGCGCCCATCATTGGATGAAGCTGCCTCTCACCCTCTCCTTCTAAGATGACTGGATGAAAGGAGAAAGAGATTTATTTTCACATCAGGAAGTAAAAAAAAAAAAAAAGAAAAGAAAGGAAAGGAAGAAAGAAAAGAATACCAGAACACCACAAGCACAGAACATTTGCTAGCCTAAATGATGCTACCGTCTTCTCAGTGTGGCCTCTCCTTAAAAGGCAACCCTATAATAAAAGGAATGAACTAAGCTTTCTTTGCCATCACTCTTGAGCAAAGTGCCATTTGTATTATTATCAGCTACGTTCGTATCCAAGAGGACAGCTGAAGCTAAACAAAAGTTTTCAAATAATACCAGTGATATGGAGGTAAAAAGTTTCTAAACAATAAAATGTAAACATGAACAAAAATGGAAAATGACTCAAAAGGTGCAGAATACAAACTATCTTAAGAATAGTAGTAAGAGATGAGAAAAAAAATCTTAATTTTCTTCTTGGATCATCCTCTCAGGCAGTCCCTGGCAAGGATAACTTTACTACTAGTAATGATAAAGCAATTAGAAGAAGTTCTCTGTTTAATTGGATGAACCCAAGTAGCAACAAGCAACAGCTCTAATACATATATTGAAAGAACATTTTCAAAATCACTATGACTTCAGCGAAATGTCTTGTATCAGAAAGGCTTGAGGAGGGAGAGATGGATGGTAGTGGGGTGCCGCAGGTGAAACAGGAGGAGAGGAGGATTAAGTGACACTTTTTGAGTGTTGTCTTTTTTTTTTTTTTACTAATTCTAATCTGCTTTTTAATACTTTCAAAATATTTTATGAATATTTGTTCTTCCTTCTCTTTCAAATTTTCATTCTTCTCTCCAGCTTCCATTACTGTCTTTTTGTCTTTTTGTTGCCTTTTCTCTTTCTCTTTGCCTCCATCTTCTTGTACTGTAAAACTCCAAGTTTCTGTGGAAAAAAAAAAAGGAATAAAATGAGAAGGGAGAATGAGAGTGTGATCAGGATTAGAGGAGGAACCAATCATCTCCCTTGAATGCTGGTTCTATCAGAATATCTATATAACCTGGTGAAACTTATTACAGAATGTGGCAGAGGTGGAAACTTAGGAAAAGAAGTCTACCATCACGAATTCCAGTTATGAAACATATAAAAGCACTCACGGTCCCTGATTGCGCCCCCATACATTCTACCCCTGGTATTTGATATTACATAAAAGCATCCAGGAAGTTTTAAATGCTTCCTATATATATCATGTCAGAAGGTGTGCTTGAAGAAGATGACTAAGGACAATACCTTGCCAGTGACCCAAAAGCCAGTGCCTATGATGGATGGGCTGTATCCTAATTATTTTGATGGAAAGTGTGTCTTCTGAGAGTTCTTTCAGACAATTTGGAAAATGCATAAAGATTGTTCATCTTTGGACACAGGCATTACCATTCCTGGCATTATAGTGACTAAAAAGAGCCACTATGTACACAGAAAGATGACCCAATATATCTAATAATAAATGTACATTCTCTATGCTTAAGTAACATGTAAAATAACACAAAATACACAAAAAATTCAATAAAAATAATAAAGATATAAAGATATCTGAAAGTTTTTTTTTTTTAATTAAACTACTGGAATTTTTTGAAGTGCTATCTTCTTTTCTATTCCTCTTGTGTGTCTTTTCATTTTTCTTCTGCCTCCAACCTGCTTCCTAATTCAAGCACATAGGAAATATGTGTTTATTGTCTCCAAGTAGCTTTGGGGCAAGGTGGAAAGTAGAAGAAGCCTACAAGCCTTTCATTGCTTTTCCAGGACCTTTAGTAAAAATAGTGGTTTTGTGAAAGGGATGAAAGTTTCCATGCTAAACATAGAAAAGTGTTTGGGCCAAAAATATAAATGGAAGAAGACTTTCACAAGTAGAGATTTCCCTCTGTTTCGGGTTGGTGGCTGAGGGAAGAGGAGAAAGAGAGAGGGAGATCTGCAGATTCTGAGAGCAAAGCAAACCTCCGCCCACTTCTTGCCAGCATACCAGTGCAGCAGCAAGACCCAGAGAGTAAAGGACTGCCTCCTGCATCTAAACTGGTAGAGTGCAACAACCAGTACAAAATTTCCACCTAATGTCAGTAGGTAAGCAGATCGTCCCCATGGGTGATGTATAAATTAAGGTTCTTAGAGTGAAAGCAAACCGAACCTGGTTTGAGCAAAAAAGAAGAATGTACTACCTCAAGAAAAAATAGAATTTATTGGAAGATGTGGGAAACCTCGAGGAAAAACCTAGTTTCAAAAGGGGGAAGACTGATGTAATTCTGGGCATTTTGGTGTCCTGAGTAATAGGAAATATGGGCTTCCTTCAGGGCACTGACACCAAGTAGATCCACTATAATCTTTTCCTATCCTTGAGTCACTACTCATAAAATTTAAATTCCTGGAGGAGTTGGAGTAAACTTGCTCAGATCCTTTGCTCAACTTTCAGCTAAGGAGAGTAGGATAACTTGTTTAATGTGTGTCTTTTAATCTAAAGTGTAGGAGATCGTAGGCTTTGCAGGAGGGTTAACCTCCAAAGGAAAATCAAGATGCTAATACAAAAAAAATGTAAGAAAGAATAAATAGATGCTGGACAAACAAAAACAGTATATTCCCACTATAGATGGCCATTTTAGATAGATAACAATCTCATATGCTTGCTTATTTTTAATACATTATTATGTGTGACAATCAATTGGAAGAAGTTGGAGTTTAATTTGTCTGAGTATTAAATTCATCGTGGCCCTCCCCTTCTTGCAGCTATTCATTAATACCCCATTCTCTCCATAAAGTTTCTTCATATTCATCTAGTCTTTGCCTATCCCTCCAGCTAAATCTTCAATGCCCTTTCTTCCCAGCACCTCATGTCCCTATAATCACATGAGACTTACAGTTCCTTGAAAACATTATCCTATTTCACATCCATGAGTCTTTATACATGCTGCGCCCTCTGCTTGGAACGGTCTTTCCTATTCCCTGTCTGCCTGGAGAACTCACTCACCCAACTCAAACACTTCCTTTTTAGGGATGCCTCTCAGATACACTCTTCTCCCAATCATCGTTTCCTCCACCGGTTCTCTTCTTCATCTCAGTATCGCCACTGTATATCCTGCACATGCCTTTATTTATTTTTAAACTGATTTTACTGTGTTGTAATAATTTTTTTACATGTTTGTCTCCCCTACAGCTCTATGAGCTTTTGGGAGGTAGGCTCTGAATAAATGGTTGCATGCACTAATGGACTTTCCAATCAGACAGTGATATTCATTGAAGGCCCACTCTGCTTAGAATCATCCTATGCAGAAGGCATAGTAGTGAGTCGTGCAGAATGTGTGTCTTTTAATCTAAAGTGAGTCTCTTGTTGGCAGCATATGTAAGGACATTGTGTTTTTGGTAGTCATAAAAGTAAGTACCGGCCTTAAGGTCCAGTGTCAAAGCCAAGTGATCTTAGTGAAAATTAAGCCTTTAGACTACTGAGATATATTTTCTTCCTCTCTAATCTCTTAAGGTTTAGCTTTTGTTAGGATGAGTATTAATGAGTAAAATGAGATAACTGGATATGAAAAAAACCAACTGTGCTATTTCAGCATGTTTGGGACAATAGGTGAGGGTGCTTTGGAGGGTGAGAGAGACATGTTAGCATGGAAAAGGTCTTCAGTCAAATGGAATTTGAAATCCAAAGGCTTCGGCAGATGATGGTAAAGCAGTAATAATGAATACCTTGGTTTTCAGTTCAGCTAAAATCTCCCTCTGTGATCTTACTTCTACTACACAAAATGATCAAAAATAAATTCCCTTAACTTCCCCAAACTGAAACTTGCACAACAACTACATAAAATTGCAACATTTTTTTTTCTTTCCTTTTTCCTTTCTCCAAGGCTGGTTCCTCTTCCTGAGTTCTGGATCCCATCTCCAACTGCCTCCTCTTTGTGTGTTCAGTTCCTAACACCTCTCTGTACTGGATCCTTCCCATCAGCTTTCAAACATACTCAGTCTTTTAACCTCTAAAGTATCCTCCCTCGACCCTACTTCCTCCACTCACTACCACCCTATCTTGGTTTATATTTCACCACACACTCTCCGTTTTCCTTTTGCTATCCTTTCTCAGTCTCTTTTGCCAACTTGAACTTCTTTAACTGTTGGAGTTCCTCAAAGATCAGTCCTAGAATTACTGTTCTTCTTATGCTATATCCTCCCTATTTGGTTACATGCATATCGATACCTTTAATTATTATCTATACAGCAATGACTCCTAAATTTATACCTCCAGCTCAGAATTCTTTGAACTCCAGGCCATAGGTCCATCTGTTTACTTAATAACTCCAGTTAGATGCTCAAAAGGCACCTCACAGTTGAAATGTGCAAAATGAAACTCAGGGCCTCCCCTCTACCTGAGTACCTGATTCTTTCTTGACTTTTACCTGTCTCACCATCCATCCATTTTCTAGCTCAGAAATGGGGGATCATTTTTGAATCTCTTCCCCCTTACATCCATGTTCAATATTTCAGGATGGTAAATTGCTCTCTCCCTATTGTCTCATGATTGCCACCAAAGCTCCAAAGCTGAAGACAAGAGGCATCTAGGAACCTCCATCATCTAATGAGAACCAGTGGTTTAATGAAAGGCAGCAGAACTAGCTTTGATCCTCTAAACATCAGTCTCTCTCCTTTTTCTCTCCTCCTCCCAGTAGGCTAGGGGAAGATGAAAGGAGTCCCAGGGGGTAAATGACATGCCTCTTCCCTTCCCCACAAGCTAAGTTAAGAAACCCAATCAATTACTGGTAAAGACAAGAAATGCCTCCAAGAAGAACATACAAACATCTCATTTACTCACCTACTCAGCCAGTGGTCTTGCTAACATGCTCTTAGCATCACTCTGAGCAGCAGAAAAACAAGAATTGGGGTACAAAGAGAAGTGATACCACTGAAGGTGGCAAGATGCTTCGATTTCTTATAAGACACTGAAGAAAGTTAAACTTCAAATGAATTGCTGTTACCTGCCCAAGAGGGCCATACCACAACACCAAGAGGCTGTGGGGTACCTTGCTAAGGTAGGGTGTCAAAAGAAGTATTCTCTTCTAGGAGAACTGTGCAGAGACCTTTGCAGGACCTTATGAAGAATACCTCATCAAACAGAGGCAGCATGTGGGTGCCTACCAAACAGAGCATATCAGTAGTGGCTCCAATTAAGTGGGAAACATTTGAAGCTTTTCCCAGCCCTGCATTAGGTTTCATTGGTCAGAGAACAAAGGAAAACTGATAATAGAAAAGTAGGAAGAGAGACCACATGCTAATCTCACTTCCAGGAATGTTCCTCAGTCCTTGGGTTATGACTGGCCTGGAAGGTTATTGAGGGTGGGACTGGGCAGAAAAAGGTTTAAATTGGGTATAAGATTGGACTAGGCCAGACAGGATTTTTTAATAACAGAAAATGATCTAGAAGCTATGATAATCTGCAAGAAATATTAAGAAATTTTAAAGGAAATTGTATCAGCACATTTGAAAACAGTAGTTAGCAACAACAGTAGAATCTTTTCATGTTTATGCCCCCACTGAATTCAGTCCCTTCAATCATCTGGTTATCTAATCAATCACAGAGACTCTTCTCTACTTCTAGCACTGCTGGCCCTCTCACACTGAGGCCATAGTACTCTTGCAAAACACAGATCTGATCCTGTCGTGATCCTATTTAAACTTTTTCATCATTTGTCATTAATACACTTAGAACAATGATCGAAATCTTTACTGCCCCCAAAGCCCTGCCTCCGGTCTCACTTGATCTGCCTACCCTCTATGCACTCCATCCACACTGGTCTTTCCAGGTCTAAGGCACACCAAGTTCAGCCTTCACATATACTATTCCTTCTGTCCAAATGTCCTTCCCCATTCAATCTTTTCCACTTTAGAGTTCAGCTCATACATCACTGCCTCAAGAAAACCTTTCCTGAACTAGGCAGGTACCCCCTTGCTACATACTCTCAGAGCATGAACTACACCTTCATAACACTCATTGAAATAACTACATGTATATATATATGTAGATATATATAATTATATGATATCACATATATCACATACATGTACACACACATATATATTTATGTAAGTATTTGTTCAATGAAAAAAGGGTCTGCTTATTTTTCCTTACCTTTGTATTCTTGGCACCTAGCACAGTAGCCAGCAATGAGAAGGCTACAGGAAATATTTGATGAATAAATGAATTAATGAATGAGTGAATAAATGAATTTTCATGCATTTACTTAAAGCCATTGAGTAAATCTCCAACCGAGGAATCAATTATGATCTCTTTTCCTCAGTATCAGTGACAAAGTAGGGCTTGCACTCAACTCAAAAACTGACCAGGTCCACCTTAGTGCTTGTCTTCTCTGGGGAATCTTCTCTGATGTACAACACAGTGATAAGACAATATTATCAACTACTAATAATAGGAGTTACTAAGTAAGAGCATACTGACTGACAGACAAATTGTGCTAAAATTGTTTCATGCATTATCAATCTCATCTAATCATCACAACTCCTCCATGGGCTAGGTCCTTTAATTGTCTACGTTTTAAAAAGGAAAAAATAAATAGAGGCTTAGAGAAGCGAGGGTCTTGCCCAAAATCAAACAGCTAATGTGGGTAAGCTGGGACTGAATGCAGATCTGGCTGACTCAGTAAACAAGATATGGAAACAATCTACATGCCCATCAATGGGTGAATGGAAAGCTACTGTACATATACACAATGGAATTTCATTCAGCCTTGAGAAAGAAGGATATTCTCCCATTTGTGACAACATGGTTGGACATTGAGCACATTATGCTAAGTGAGATAAGCAAGTCAGAGAAAGAGAGGTACTGTATGATATCACATTTGTTTGGAATCTAAAAAAGTTGTGCCTGTAAAAAACAGAGAGCAAAATTGTGGTGACTAGAGGATTGGGGTAGGAGGGAGGAGAGAAGAGTAATATTGTTTAAGGTACAAATTTGCAACAAGTAGTAAATAAGCCATAGAAATCTAAGCACAGTATAATGAATATAGACAATAATAATGCATGATAAAATAATTAAAAATAAAAATGTGTTCCTAACCATTATAATACATTGCTTCCAAAACAGGGCTCTTTCTTTATTTAATATCACAGCACTTACTAAAAAAATATAATCTTCTAATTTCTACAGTACCATTCTTTTCCTGTGCTACTTAATACCTGGACTGAGGTATAAAATATTATGTTGTAGGTTTTGATTCTCCATTATATTTTAAGTTTCTTGCAGAGGAGAGCCTTATGTTGTGTTTTGTTTCGTTGGTTTCTTCACCAGGCCATGCTTGGTTGTGAACATTAAGAAATATTTATAGAGTGAATCAATAAATTAGTACTGGAAGCACCTTACTTAATAGCTTATGTGGACTAAATGTGCTATAGTCATTCAATTCAATTCCAAATTTAAAGAGACTTCTATTTTTAATAAGATGCCTATGGATCAATATCATGACTCCTATTTAAAAGTGTGATATGATAAGACAATGTTCTTCCAAAAAAGATAACACACTGTATTTCCTTATCTAGAATACCAAACCCTGACTGCTCTATGTTAGATGTTAGTTTCACCACAAATGCTGCAATGTTTATGCTAATTCAAGATAAAATATGAAATAGATGGCATCAGCTATGTAAAGTACATTATATGCATCTTCATTTTGTATAAGGCCAAAGACACAGTCTCCTAGAAGTTCAAATGGTAAACTTCCTGTTAACAGATAAAATATTAAACCTCCCTAAGAATAGTTTCAATGTAAAATCTAACTCAGGTATTTGAAAAGTGTTTTATTCCTGAGAATGAAACCTGAAAAAAAAAATCTATAATTCTCCTGGCCTCTGACCAACAATTTTGTAATTCTGTCAATCAAATAATTGTCAATTTATTACCTCAGCTCAGGAAATAATAAAGACAATTCTTTCTCACTTTCTATAATTAGAAACCTCTGAGGTAAGTCTCCCTGGCTTAAATATAGATATGAAAGACAATGTATCAAATACACATTTTTTTTTGCTTAAAAAAATTTTTCCAAAATTGTATCAACCTCTACCATCTCTGAAAACATGGATCGAAATAGTTAAATGAAAAACAAATATTTCTCTTACATTTACTGCTCCAAATTTCATGCATCTGCCTCTTTTAAAGGGTCCACATTGCACTTCATCAAGTGCTTTGTTCCTGAACATACACTGCAGTCAAGAAAAGAAAATGAGTATATGCAGATGTATGGGGTTATGTTCATTTAACAATTTACTCTAAGTAACAAGGATCTAAGGGCATGACACATGACTAGTTGAAAGCAGTGGCCTAAGAATTACAATTTGTATTGTAATCTGGGTGCTGTTTTTAATCTCTTTGAATTTCTGTTTTCTCGTTGGAAAGATGGCTATTACCATCCTGCCTTGCGTCTATTTATAGGAATTTTAGAAGAATTGAGATGATACATTAGAAACACTTTGCAAATCTCTACTGTTATCTGTATCACACTTCTTGGTATTTTTAAGTAGCTTTGGCTTTAGTTTACATAGATATTACCAAGGAAGATCAGAGAGATAAACGATTTCTTCCAATACAGGCTTTTCTCAGAATTTCTCAACACACATCAACAGCTAGGGCAAGATAATGTTTGTGATACTTGATTACTTTAAAAAAAAAATACAATAAAACAAAAAGCAAGAAAGAAGTGAGACTGGTAACTTTCTGTTCAGCCCCAAATCTATTTTAAAAATGTCAACTTCACCACGAACTATTCACCTTAGGTTTTGAGTGTATTTCGTATGGATGATTACAATTTTTAATATTCTGGTTTCTACCGACAAATTCTGCATTTTGACAAGTTTTGATGAAGTCTATTCACTCTAGACAATTTATGCACACCTAACTAGAATGGTTGATTTTGACTTTATCTCCTTGAGTTCCTAGAACTGCCCTGATTAAATTTTAAAATATAATTATAGGTAGCACATTGAGTCAGTTGGTTAGTCAGAGAAATCTGAGCTCTGAATGCCTGCTTCTTGCAGCGCACTGCATTAAGTGCTCTGGAGGAGGGCGGAGGCGGATGGGAACAGTCATCCATGAAATGATTTGAGGATTATTATTAAAACAACATATCACCAAGTGCAAAGTACTCAGGTGGAAACTCCATACATCAAAGTTCAAAAAATGGAGAGTAAAGGAAGCACCTTTCCTACATTAATTGCTTGTTCTAGATATTTAGCAAATGTGTTTTGTGACTATTAATAGCTTTGCTGGCATTGCAACAAATTAAACAATGTTGGTCTAACTATAAATGTGCAGATGTAGAGCAGTTCTTTAATTTCTTTTACCTGTAATATTTCAACAGCTTTGTTAAAGAATGGGCCAGAGAAAGGTTTTTTTTCAGAAAAAAATTTTTGGAATGATTTTAAATTTGTGGAAATGTTGCAAAATAATACAGAATTCCTATATACCCTCATCCAGTTTCTCTTAATGTTAACATTTTATATCACCATAGCACATTTTTTAAAACCAAGAACCAACATTGGTACATTAGTATTAACTTAACTAAACTTTGGATAGTATTCAGATTTCACTTGTTTTCCATTAATGTCTCTCTTTTTTTTTTGTTCTAGGATTCAATTCATATACCATATTGCATTTAGCAAGAAGAGACTTTAATGTCTTATTGCTGATATTCAAAAATCAGCTATTTCTGAGCAATAAAAATAATCACTGTCAAAATAACATGAGCAGTAATAAAAATGAATTGAGTGTCCCAGAGGCACCTGGGGATACCATAGTGTCAGATTCTTAACTTTTAGGCAAAAGTAAACATGGTCTTAAAGTCAGTCATTAATCTCTCTTTTATTTAGATGATGATTATAGCAATACAAGCTCTATTGTCATTGCTAGTGGTTTTTTTTATATTTATAAAAACATTTCCTATAATGTGTTTTTAGTATCACCTAGTGTGGACACCAAAATTTTCCTATATGAAGACACGAGAAGCACCTGATTTGGTCCCCAGTTAGGGAAGCATACCGAAGACACTAGAGAAATGAAACCGTACATAGTCTGCTTGTATATATCAGAAAATAATAGATCAAGATTAGTGGGTCTCCAACTTGGGTGTGCATCAGGATCAACTGGAGGGGTTGTTAAAACAAAGATTTCTGAGTCCCATCCCCAGAGCCTCTGATTCAGATTCTTAGAAACAAGCATCTGCACTTCTAACAAGTTCCCAGATGATATGAATGTTGCTAGTCTTGGCACAACACTGAAAATCACTTTCTTTGATAGTCGCTTGAAAGAAAAAAGTAAAGACATTTTGTTCTCATGAGGTATAATCACAGGTCTCTGGATTGATATATTGACTACCAGTCAGATAAAGGATCTATTTAGTTTCATTTCAAGTCTGTGCAATGACTTAGTTAGAAAATAAAACAAATATATTAGTTTTCCAAAATAGTTCTTACTAGTCTGCCCTTCAAACAATGCAATCATTTTTAAAATAGTAAAATATTGTTTTTAACGATAATAAAAAAAATATCATTATAAACTAATCATAAATGTTTGGCCTGATGCAAGACCTCTGATTGATCAATAGAAAGGAACAGGGGTAAGGAACGTAACAAATATCTTTTTCAGATGTGTTTCTCAAATTTTAATGTTTTATGAACCACCTAGCATCTTTTAGTTGATCTGGGGGTGGACTCTGAGACTCTGCAATTCTATCAAGCTTCCAGATGATACTATAGTTGTTTAGTCTGCTGATCATACTACAAGTAGCTCTATAGGGTCTCTTGCAAGGTTTTAGGAAATATAAGATGTTCTAGTGTCTTGTGATCCCTGGGGGACACTGGAACTTCCTAGTCCTCCATCACAGAAACAGTGCCTTTAACTAAGGCAAGTTTTAGAAGATACCAATCTGTATCCTGAACTCTTGGCTTTAGAATACAAATAAATAAATTAATTAAATAACTGGAGGGAACCTAAATAAACAAAATCTCCCTGGAGTCTACTGGAATGCGGTGGAAACTTTCGGAACCTGATCACTTCTTTACCCTACCGTCAATCTAGTAGGCAGAAGTGACATAGGGAAAAAATACAGAGGACGAAAGTATAATCCAATTCTGCAGTTTCTGCTCATATCACTACTGTTAACACTTATCACATAAACATATCTTCAGTTCTTCAGACTGTTCTTCCATCTCTTTACCTCTCCTAAAAGCTCTTCTGGCTTTTGTGATGAAAATTCTAGGAGAGCTACTGACTTATTATTCCCCTTAAAGAAAGCTAAACTTT
The DNA here is from genome assembly GCA_003508835.1 of Eonycteris spelaea. Lineage (NCBI taxonomy): Eukaryota > Metazoa > Chordata > Mammalia > Chiroptera > Pteropodidae > Eonycteris > Eonycteris spelaea. The sequence goes on along the minus strand of PUFA01000046.1, from coordinate 3,925,135 downwards.
ACTTCCATTTTTGTGGAGCCAAAGATCAACATTATATAAGACATTATAATCCCTATTAGAGTATAAAGGAATAAAGGATTAAGAGTCTGTTATCTATATTTCATCTTGTTGCTATAGGGGAAAAAAGAAACTTCAGAAAAATTGAAAATGCTTTTTGATTGCTTCAAGGAGAAAAGCAAAAGCTGTGAGAACACATTATTTTCTATAGTGTGTCAGAAAAGAAGAAAAATCTTAATCAGAATCACCAAATAATATAACTTTGGCTCCCTATGATGCTGCCTTCGGATCTGTCATATAATGGATGGTGGCTTACATCCTGCACAAATGAGTAGAATAGAAGGACTGCCAGGAAATACCCCTTGCATTGCTTTTTCAAGCAGACTCCCAGGATATATTCAGCCTTTAAGTTAAGGTTACTCTTGCTAACTAATGGTGGCAATGGAAAATTAAGACAATCATCAGGGGTCCACAAATGAAAGAAAGTAACAGAGAGATGGCTTAGCCTGAGAAACAGCCCTGGGAAGTGTACAACAAACAGAGGCTCTTATCATCCATAACTCCTCACTCTCCTAAACCCCTACCTTCACTCCCTGCATTACATTATGGGCACTGACACCAGTGACCTGCAGCCAAGGAAGCGTCTATTAAAGTGAACATCAGAATTTCATAAGACTTGTATCTACTTGATACACTGTCAGTTTGACAGCTTATCAGTACTTGAAGACTTTTCTGATGAGGTTAGTGATCATCAGAAATCAGTAGTGACTTTAACAAATGAGATTTTTTGATAATATATAAGGAAGTGTGTCAACTTTGTGAAGATATGCATAACTCAGTGAACCAATATTTTCCAAATATCCAATAAATACATGATGCTACAAAATCATCTGTGGGTAAAAGATCCGTTCAAAATGCAAAATAGATCAATAGATTTTAATATAATAGACTATGAAAAGCTCATTGATGACTTCACATTACACATTACAACTAACCTTTAAGAAACTTACAACTCTCAAATTTTGTGTAATATCAAAGGATAATATCCATAGTTATCTAGAAAAGTTCTTAAATACTCCTCCCTTTTCCAACTACATACCAGTCTGAGGCCAGATTTTCTTCATGTACTTTCTACTTCAATCAAAACAGTACCTCACAACAAGTTAAATGTGGTAGATTTAAATCCAGTTATCTTCTATTACGCCAGACAAAAAGATTTGCAAGGCATGTAAAATAATACCACACTTTGCATTTTCTTTTGAAAACTATAGTCATTTTCATAAAGTATTTTATATAATGGGTTTGTTATTAATTTTAAATAAATACATATTTAATTTGTTCTGTTTTAATTTGTAGATGCTAAATATTGATAGGTATAACTCCCATAAACAAAAGCTCTTTGAGGTTCTCAGTAATTTTTAAGAGTGTATGGTGTTCTAAGAAAGAAAGTTTGAGAGCTGCTAGTCTAAGCTAAGGACTATGTTTCATTACCTTTCATTTTAAATATTGTGTCTTTGATAATGGTATAGAAGATTTGCTATATTTTATGTTTGTGAGGTAATATAAAAATATTTTGTATAACAATTCTTTCTATGGTTATAGAAAATTAAGACACAAATATAAGGAAAAAATAAACAGCATTTGTTGAAAACAAATAAATAAATATCTGTGTCTCTGGCCTGGTGATATAATCATGACTAATGGGTTAATTTCCATGGAAAACATATTCTGAGCTATCAAAAGGTAACTTACAAATATACCTACATGAGAAGATGTAATTCTAAATTTGGTCTTGATTATACAAAGTAGTGGTCATAGCACCTCTCACAATTTGGGGTTTTGCTTCTGTGTTTGTTGGTCTTTTCCTACTGGAGTCCTTTGAGTGGTTTCTTTTTGACTACAAGAACCAGAGGCTCTGGTACAAAGTATGACTTAATAAATGTTTGTTGAATGAACCAATCAAAATAAAAATACATGAAAATCATTCCAGACTGGTATTTAAATTTTATTTATGGTTCCTCTAGAGTCAGAAACACCAGCCAGAGGCATAATATATATTCCAAAGATTTAAATCAAAACTCCTTTGATGAATTCAAACAACCAGAAATCAATTCAAGAGATGGTATTTTAGTGAAACTGCAATTTGATTGTGGTATTGCTTTCCCTGGTCAAGTGAGAATCAGAAACGTGTATCACCAGAGAAGGCATATGTGGAACTACACTTTCTGGAAATATTAACAGGCAAAAAAAAAAAAATCCTGTTTACCAAACAGTTCACCTTCTTGCTCAGGATCATTGGAAAATATAGTTAGGACTGTCCTTGCATCCTATACCAGCATGGCCAAGTTTAGAGTGTGCCTAAAAAAATTTTAATGCCTCAAAGAAATTATTCCAAAAACACAACCTGAAGACTTACTTCTGGGAGAAAGTTTTTGATTTTCTAATATATTTCTGGTTTCTGGAAAGGTCATCAAATGCATTATGTATATTTCATAGTATGAAGCATATAGAGATGATGAAATATTCACCACATTACTCTCCAGATTTCCAATATCTGAAAAGTCTCCAAATTTCAGTCATTCTAATTCAGTTTCAGGTAGGAGGGCATGTGACTCTAATATCTCTTCACAAAATTGTATTATTTCTATTCTGATTGACTTCAAGTTCTTTTGAGGGAGAATTGACACTGTGAGAGTCCTATTGACACTATGAATCTCAGCAATAACTTTTCAACCAACTTCCTGTTTACCAAACAGTTCACCTTCTTGCTATTAATAAGGAAGTACATTGCTTTTGTAATTGTGATTGTTTACTAGAAACTTAAAAGTTTTTAGGGTAGGAGCACTGTGGAAGCTTAATCATGTATAGCTGATTGGTTAGCTATAAGATAACACTAATAAGAGCTTAAATTTTTAAAATATTTTTTAAGTTTTCAATTATAGTTGGCATACAATATTATATTAGTTTCAGGTATACGACATAGTGAGTACACATTTGTATAACCTATGTAGTGATCGCCCCGATAAATCTAGTACCATCTGACACCATACATAGTTATTACAATGTTATTGACTACATTCCTTATACTCTACTTCACATCCCCATGATTATTTTGTAACTAACAATTTGTACTTCTTAATCCTTTCCTCTTTCTCACCCTCCCACCCTCTTCCCATCTGGTAACCCTCAAAATGTTCTCTGTATTTATGAGTTTTCTGTTTTATGTTATTTTTTTTCATTTTTTTTATTATTACAATGGTATTAGTTGACACATTTTATTCTTTAGATTCCACATGTAAGTGAAATCATGGGGTATTTGTCTTTCAAAGAAAGCTTAAGTTTGGTTTAAGGTCAAAGTCAGCATTTGGGAAAATCAAGTCAGTTGAAATTTTGGTTGTATGACTATGAGCTTTGGTTTACACGTATATTCAAACTATGGCCTCCATTTTGGTTTTTCTTTAACAGTTCTTACCTGGTTTTACTGTATGGTATAATTCATGCTCAGAAAACATCAATTTGCTCTGTGTTTGTCAAAGGGTTATATCACATTATAAATAAAAAACTGGTATCCCATATTCTCATCTAATGAATTAATATTTTGTGCCTTTGGAATGATTTTTGTGATGTAAAGAGTTTAAGTTATATTGTAAAATAATGGATTAAATTTTCTAAATGGAATCTTGGTCATACATTTGTTTGGTTCACTGAATTCATCTAGTGTCCCAGGGTTGTATTATAGGGTCTCTCAAATGTCAGAACTAAAATAAATAAGCAAAAAATATTTATTAAATATTAAAAAATGTTTTATTTTAAAATAATGTAAATGGGCCTTGAAAATAATGGACGATGAAACAATTAGTGAGAAAAAGCAAATGGATGAAATGGACCTCAAGCTAAGAAGCACTCTACACTGACCATTATTCAATATTTACACTAGAATTGTGTTTTATCTTATAAACTGTAAGCTATTTGAGGGTAAGCATGATATCTTTTTTTTTTCTGCACAATGTTTACCATAGTCTCGTACACTTAGAAGTAATAAAAATAGCCAGTTAGCATTTATCGAGTGTTTCTTTAATATATGTTATTTCAACAACCTGTGAGGCATTATAATTAGCCCGTTTAGAGATGAAAAAATTGACTCAGATTATGTGGTTTAATTGAGATTTCTAATGGACTGAGTCAAAATTTGAACACAGATCTGAACATAGAGCCTCCTGTTTACATCATATTCATCACCCTATCATTTATTGGATAGCATTAAATATATATTTGCTGACTTGATTGCTGCTTTTGTGAATTCTGATCATAGAAATACTTTTATTCAACTCACACAACTATTACAAATAGGCCATGAAGGAAAAAAAGGAAGTCTCTGTGTTAAACAGTTTATGGTCTCATTTGTATGGCACTTCTGAATAAATTTAAGACAACTATCTAAACACATTTCGGTACTGTTTTATGTTCTTATGAGAAAAGGATGTACTTATTATATGTATGGAAATAAAATATTAAGGTTATAAGAAGCTTCCAAAATATTTTTTAGTCTATATTTTTTTAGATAAAGGTTGGTTTGTCTCCTCCTGCTCTTTTCCTCTAACCCTCCTCCTTCTTGTTGTGTTTGATCTAATTACTCCTCTTTAAATTATATAAAATTTTATGATTTATTGTTGTCAAATCCATATGTCAGTGATTTTTAAGCTCAACACTATTTTCATAAAATTAAAATGAAAAATATAACAAATTTAACCACTGGGGAAATACTTTCTTCTCTTGGCTTCTCATTCTCCTTTATTGGATCCTCCTTTTCTCTTCATGTGGGGCTGCTCCTTCATCTTTCTCTTTTTTCCAGTTCACTAGTTACATTTACTATAGTGGTGTGAAAAAGTATATGCTGATGATTCCCAAATTTTGATCTCTAGACCACGCCTTTCTCCGGCTGCAGAATCACATATTCCAACTGACTACTTGAAAATAACAATCAAATTGCTAATATTATCTCAAACTTAACATTTCTATAACTGAAGTTTTGATCTTACCCTTCAAATTTGTTCCACCTTAAGTCTCTCCCATCTCAACTGATTGGTAACTCCATCTTTCCAGTTGCTCAGTTCAAAAGTCCGGGAATCATTCTTGATTCTTCTTCTCTCATACCCATCATTCAATCATCAGGAACTTATAAAAGAATCTGATCACTTCTCACCACTTCCACCAGAGCCACTGGGTCAAGACACTGTCATTTCTCCCCTCCATTCTTTTTGCCTCCCCTAAAGTCTAGTCTCAAAAAAAGTCTGAGTGATGCTTTTTTTATTTTTTTTGTTTATTGGGGTAACATTGATTTTTGTGTTTGTGTTTTGTTTTTAAGGCAAGACAACCCTTGTCATCTCATAATCCCTTACTTTTTAAGCCTACAGCACCTGGTTTTCCTAGGTGGTCTCTCATTCAAGTACTCAGCGGGCCTGACTCTGCTTAGCTTCCAAGATCCCAGAGGATCGGGTTTGTTCAGGTTAGCATGGCCACAGACCTGAGTGTTGCTTTTAAAATGTAAGCCAGGTCATGTCATTCCTCTTCTCAAATCCTCCAAGAGATACACATCTCACATAAAACAAACACCAAAGTCCCTACAAAACCCTACATAATCTGCAACTCCTAACCATTTCTCTTTCCTCTCTTACTCTCTTCCTTTCTCATCTGACTCCTGGCCTTCATAGTGTTTCCGAAACAGGCTAGGCTTGCTACTGACTAGGAACCTGCGAGGTATATGGTTCCTTTGCCTGGGCTGTTTTTCCTAAATTAGCATATCTTCCCTCAGATAACAGCACGTCCTTCAAATCTTTGCTCAACATAACGTTTAAAAGCTACAACATTCTCCTCTACCCTACCATCTTCTTTATCCTACTTTTCCCATGTCGCGTGTTACTTTATAGCACACCAAACTATTATTTATGAGCCCATTTTAGGTCTTTCTAGTAGAATGTAAACTCTACGGCAAAGATTGTTTTGTTCCAATGTTTTGCGGGCTCGGCACATAGAAAACGCTCAATAAAGAATTCCACGAATTCATCCTTTCAATATCCACACAGCTGAGCAATCCCCTTAACTTTCTTCCAACGTTAAACTTCAGAACCATCTTAAATGTCTACAGCTCACGTGGCATTCTACATTTTTCTTTAAGACCTCCGCCCCCGGAAGTAAAAGGCTAAGAAAGCCGGTCAGAAGAGGAAGTTATTTCCGTTTCCGTACAGACAAGCAGCAAACGCCATGGAGAAGGCGGGGGATAAGAGCGGCGGTAGCAAAAAGAAAGGGCTGAAACGCAAAGCCGCTACCGAAGAACTTCAGGAGGCTGCAGTTGCTGAGGATGGGGCGACGGAAAGCGGAGGCCAAACCCCGAAAGCGGCTGCTTTTCCTCCAGGCTTCAGCATTTCAGAGATTAAGAACAAGCAGCGGCGACACTTAATGTTCACGCGGTGGAAACAGCAACAGCGGAAGGTACGAGAGATGGAAGCGGCAGGGCGCATGCGCGATATAGTTTGCAGGAGGTGGGGGTTTGGGTGGAAGTGTTGCACATGCGTGATCACCCCTACCTGGGGTGCCCGGCGGTGGTGATGATTCTGCGAGGGAAGGTGGAATCTTTTAGGTTCTGTTCCCCTCTCTCTACTTTTTGCCTGAGCTTTAAAAGTAGTGAAAATGGCTCCCCCCTGATCTAGGAGGCAAAAGTTACCGTCTCCGCTTCGTACCATCCACTTGTCGTTGGTTAATTCCTAGAATCCGTAATACAGGCAATAATACGTAAATCAAAAACGAATTCTTTCTCTGATTCCTGTAGCAACTCTTAACCGAAATTAATACTGTAAAAGTTTCTAGTAATTGTATTTACTCTTTACAGCTTTATCGTCATGTAATTCTGGGAGATAATTAAGAGTTGATGAACAAATTAAGCCCAAGGTCACAGTGCTCATTTGTGGTTAAATTGCAGTCGAAAGCAAACATTTGCTTATTCTTGCACGTATAAAAGTTCATACATATAATACTCTTTCTGTGCCGGCCTTGAGGCCCTGGACTGAGTCTTATTTATCTTAAGTGCCAAAGTGCTTTTTGAATACTTAGAAAGGAGCATCTAACCCTTTCTGGTGTGCAAGTATGGGGGAATGATGTCCTAGAAGACTTTTTGAGACTATAATTTCTCATCTGATACCTGACGGATTAAGGGTTTTATAAGCACGGGGAGGATGGGGAGGTGTAGGGGAGAAGTATTTTCTGATGTGTATCAAGCTTTCCGTTCAAAAATCTCCAGAGGGTACACATTTACAGAAAAACTATTCCAACTCACCTTGTAAATTCTCAATAATTTTAAAAGCATATTTTGATTATAAAATATATGGGTAACCAGCTATGGTTTTATTGGAAGCAACCTGAAAACTCATCTCCTATTCCTATTTATTTTTAGTACTAAGTGAAGCAACCAGTATAGCCATGGTTTTCTTTAGGATACAACTTGTTAGGAATGTAAAACAAAACAACAAAAACTCGTTTAGATATACATTTTGCACTATCACTTAATTTGAAGTTTCACAGTAAGAGATAAAGTTTGTGAAATTGTGAAATATTCAAACTTGCCAATTTAGTTATTTTTTTTAAGGAGCAAGATCTTTGTTAAGTGTTATTGGTTGTCTAGCCTATTTGTTTTTCAGTAACTTAGGTATGAAAATCTATGCCAGCATGGTTTTTTAATACAAAAATTACTAAAGCTATATAGTTTTAGTAACTTGTGGTTTCAGTATGTTTGTGATATAACTAGTGATTTCTCAATTTTTTTTTAGGAAAAGTTGGCAGCTAAGAAAAAACTTAAAAAAGAGAGAGAAGCTCTTGGTGATAAGGTAAATAAAATTTTTAGCTATCTGCTTTCTATCTTATATTAAGGAATGTTCTCTGATATTTATGCTGAATGACTTTCTTTTAAAATCTATTATGAAATATTTCAGATGTATGACAAACCCCTCTCTACCCTTTACCTAACTTAAGAAATAATGCATTAGCAAAAAAAGTACCTTTTGTGCTTCCTGATTGATAATCAGCAATGCATGAAATTGCTCTTTATTTTTTCCATACACTTCTTTATCACATTTACTATACATGTTTGTGTCTCTAAACAATAAACACAATGGTGATCTTTTGCATGTTTTTAAAGTTTCACATAAATGGTATGTGTACTTCAATTGCTTATTTTATTTAACTTTATGAATTTAAGAGTCAGAGACACATCTCCCTGACTTTGGGAATAGGGAAATTCCCTACTTTAAGCCTCTGACTGGAGTTCTTGTGACTCAAAGTAAAGGCCAGGCTGGGGAAAGGTAGGACAGGGCCTCATTTGTTGTAGGGTTGAGTATGTAAGATGAGAACTGACACAGGATATGAATCTGTGAAGAGTAAGAATGGGGAGTAGAAAGAAGGGGAGATGCCTGGATAGATTACGGCAAAGAAGAGAGAAAAGATAATACATTGAGAAAGGATTTGGCTATTTTCGTGGTATTGATCAGAGGTGAAATCTTTCTATCGAAACATTTTAAAAGAACTACTAGATACTTCCACACTATTGCACAGCTAATTTATTTTCAATTAGTTTCATTGTATTTATAGTTAGTTCAAGGTTATGATTTATATTTGCAAAATTTTAAAAACATGCAACTCCCTTCCATCTCTCAAGATGAGGTACCAAGTAAGGGTGTTTTTGAAGAAAGGAAAAATATAAAGACTTTACAAAGAAACACTGCTTTTACATGCAGCCTCTCAATAGTATTAGTTTAAATAACATGACATTGCCAATATTAGACTATTTTGACTTACAAATTCTATCAAGCAATGTTAATCTCTTTTTAACTCTTAGCAATCAGTCAATTACAGCAAATTAATATGCTGATTATCATTTGAAAATATCACTGTTCTTATTTTTTGGACTGAAAGATGACTTCTTAGAACTAACTCCTTCAAAAAATTATGTAAAACTTAATATTTATTTCATAGAGTAATAAAAAAATTCTAAATAGTTCATCAGCTCATATTTCTTCATATCTCTGTAGTGGGCATATATTTTGAATTTGTTTTAGTTAGTATATGCTTGCAATTCTATGTTCCTGCTCTTTAACATTTCATTTACAGCTTATTATTTATTTATTTATTTATTTATTTATTTATTTATTTATTTTATATATATAAGCTGAGTATGCATGATTGCTGGTTCTTACAGTATTCCATTATGTTGAAATGCCTAGTCATTACCATGTTGTTGGACATTTGCCCTCTTTTCTATTCATTTTTATTAACAATAGTAATATTACATATTTGTGTAAATTGCTCCTCCTTTTCATTCCTTACCATAAATCCCCCAAACTAGAATTACTAGTTCAGCAGATAGAACAGATTTGTAGCTTTTGTTATATATTTCTGAATAGCTTTCTGGAAGTATTCGAACAAAGTTACATGTATATGCACTTTTGTAATTTTTTCCATTGTTTGTCATTTTTCCTCTTAGTGGATAGTTATTTTGATCTCAGTTTCTTCTCTGCTACTTCTGTCTGGATTTAAGCCATTTCATCCAATGTTAGCAATTCTTTCAGTATGTATATGTTTCTGCTCAGAGAGTTAAAAAGCCTTTTAATCAATATTGTTAGGATTGATGTAGCAGTACATTGAAATGAGGAACAGATAGAGTTTTGGAATTGTTTGCAGATTTCTGTTATTCTTCCCTAACCATAATGCAAAATTATTTATGTAAAATGCTTTTACAGCTTAATCTTTTATCTTTTACTTAGGCTCCACCAAAGCCTATACCCAAGACCATTGACAACCAGCGAGTGTATGATGAAACGACAGTAGACCCTAATGATGAAGAGGTAATGTTAGAAGTCTTAAGTAAATTTGGATGACCACACTTGATAAATTATCGGTTTGTATGTTGACATACTGGCTTGTGAATTGTGTAATGGACGGATTGAGCTATAATGTTGGCATAATATCATGTTCACTACAGATTATTTAATACTTAAGTTTCCCAACAGTGCTATGGAAAAAGTGATTTATTTTCTAGAAATGTATTATATTTTATGCTTATGTAAACTTTTTTGTCATTTAATATTTTTATAGTACTTTTTTATATCATTTGATAAGCATTTCACATACTATAGAATTTTCTAGTATTTGTTAGACATTTTGATAACTATTTGTTGGGATTTTTTGTGTGTCCTTATAAAACTCTTGGTTTCAAAATAACATACTTTTCACATTTTCTCTTTAGTTTACAACAGCACAGTGAGAGAATCGAAGTTTTTAAAACTTTGCATATAATTTTTAAATTTTGTACCGGAAACTTGGTTTTGTTGTTTGCTTTCAAACAATGCTTTTGTCAACATTCTTTATCATACCTCCTGGTATACTCATTCACGCATTCAATTAGTCTTCCACCAAGTGGTCATTGATTGCCTGCTATCTATTGGGATCTTTTTAGGGACTTGAGATCCATCAGTGCACATGGGATCTATCAATGTATAGCGCTTACACGTATACACACAGAATTTCTGCCCACCCAGCTTACATTCTAGGAAGAGAGACAAACAATGAACATAATAAATAAATTATATGTTAGCAGGTGATAGGTTATTAGAATTAACAAATGGGATGAAAGAGATTCAGGACTATGTGGAATAGAGAGCTTGCAATTATATATATATATATGTATATATATATGTATATATATATATATGAATTTGTATGTGTGTATACATTTTATTTATTTTGACAATTTCAGACTTAATAGAAAAGTAGAAATTTATATATACCCTTCACCCAGATTTTATCAAACTCAGATAATTAACTTTGATAGACAATATTATCGAATCTATATAGGTTATACAGATGTCACCAGTTTCCCAATGATGTCATTTTTAGCAAAAGAAAAATCCAAGCTCATGCATTTTACTCCATTATGACTCTAACCTCCTTTAATTTGGAACAGATCCTCATGTGGTCTTTGCTCTTAATGACATTGACATTTTTGAAGAGTACAGACCAGGTACTCTTATATAATGTCACTAAATATGAATTTGATGTTGCTCATGATTATATTCAGTTTATGTACTTTTGACTACAGATATGATGTTATTTTCAGTGCATCTTACTAGGAGTCACATTGTTGATTTTCTTATTACTGGTTATGTTAACTTTCATCATTTTGTTAAAGTGTCTGACAGGTTTCTCCATTACAGTTACTATTTTTCCCTTTGTAATTAAAAGTATTTGGGAGAGGGGATACCTTAATATTACATAAATGTGTGTTACTCTTTAAACTCACCCAAGATTTTGCAATTACAAATAATTTTTTTCTTGTCTGATAGGTGATAAATTTATCTTAGTGTAGTTTTAATTTGATGTTCACTTGTTATGAATGGGGTTGAACATCTTTTTTTCTTTTTAATCATTTATTTGTTCATGTCTCTTGCCCATTTTTCTGTGGGTTAGGGTTGCAGTTTCATACACAGTGGTCAGGTACACGTCATTGAAAAGATGATCTCTATTAGCAAAGACTTGAAGGATATAAAGAAATTAGTCATCTTTGGGTGAAAAGTATTCCAGGATGTGGCAACAACTAGTGCAAAATCTCTAAGGCAAGAGAGTATGCTTAGCATGTTTTTGAGGAACAGTAAAGAAGCCCGGGTAGACAAACTAGTTTAGGAAGCTGCTGAAGTAATCCAGGAAAGAGATGATGATGATGATGATGATGATGATCATGATGATGATCATGATGATGATCATGATGATGATGATGATGATGATGATGATGATGATGATGATGATCATGACTTGAGTATTGAGAATTGTTGTTTTTTCTGGGTACATTTTGAAATTAGAGCTACTTGAATTTCTTGATCGATTAGATATGGCATGTGACAGAGAATTCAAAGATAGTATTGAGTTTTTTAGCCTGATAATTAGAAGGATGGAATTGTCATTGATGAGATATGACTGGAGATAGATTGGGGATCATAGACATACAGGGGCTACATATATGTAAAAGATTCCCTAAATATTTCCTTAGGGGAAGTTTTTGTTGAATCCTGGAGTGTGTAAATGTTCAACTTTCCATGATAGTGCCAAAATGTTCCTCAAAGTAGTGGTGGTATCATTTTGCACTCATAGTATAAGAACAATGTTTTTGGTCATCCACATTCTGACCAATGTTTGGTATATTCAAACTAGTGATAAAGGGCTAACTCATTGTGGTTTGAGTTTGCATTTTCCTGATTTTTAACGTGATTGAGCATCTTTTTATATATGTACTGTGTGTTGGTAAAGATATGCCAAGCTTATGTCTTTTGCCCAAATTTTCTACCCTGTAGTATATTTTACTAATTTGTAAAACTTCTCTCTATAATTTGGATGCTAATCCTTTATATATGTTATGAGTATCTTCTAATTTGTGGTTCTTTTTCTTTGTATGCCTTTTGATGAACAAAAGTCCGTAATATAGTTAGATTTTAAACTTTCAATATTTAATGGTTTTTTTTGTATATTTGAGAAATTTTCCTATGATCATAAGTTCTCATGGTTTTTTTCCTAAAATAATTGAAGAGTTGCCTTTCACATTTACATACTTAATCATTAGGAATTGATTTTTCTGTTCGGTGTGAGAAAAGAAACCCATTTCTTTCTTCCCCTGACAGCTCTCTCTCCCCACCATATATAACAACTTTCTCCAGCACCATTTTGAGTAGTGGAACCTTTCCCCAAAGTGAATTGTAATGCTGTATCATATATCAAGTATCCATACACGCTCGGCCCTTTTCTGTGCTTTCTATTTACTTGGTCAGTTAGTCACTATTTTCACTTCTTTACATTTTTAATTATTTAGCTTCATGATAAGTTTTGATACCTGTTAGGACAAGATGTCCCTCCTCAACCCTATCCTCAAATCCCTCTCTTCATGTGTGTTCTCTTCCTGGACTTTTGGTCTTCCATATAAAATTATATATTGCACTGAAGCAGATCAGTTTGTGGATCTCTGTATATGTTGCTTTATTTAGGTCTTTAAATACTTAAAATGTATTTCAGTGAATTTCATAATTTTCTTCATATAAGTTTTACACATAAATATTGTTAGAGCTATTCCTGGTTATCTTTTTTCTTATCAGTGTAAATCACATCTCTTTCAAAATTGTTTTATTTGCTGATGTATAAAAATGCAATTGATTTTTAGATAGTGATCTTCTAACCAGTAGTTTATCAAATTTATTTCTAATAATTTGAATATTGTTTTCATGTTTAGGTAAATCTTTTTTTTTTACTTTCAGTCCATTAAGTTGTTTTTGTTTTTGTTTTTGTTTTCCTTTCTCATTTTTATGCTGACTAGAACCTCCAGCATGTCAAATAAATTGAAAAAGCACTGGTGGCATCTTGATTTTAAAGAGTATATTTCTAATGTGTCATCATTAATATTTGTGATACATTAATAGTATAGTCTTCTTATGAATTAAGGAAATTCCATTTTTCCTTTTTTTGCTGATTTTATCATAAATGAATGTAGAATGTTATTGATGCTTTTTCTGCAAACACTGGGGTAATTATGCACTTTTTCTACCAGTAGTGAGATGAGTAAACAGGTTTTCTTTCTTACACTAAAGTAAATGGAATAGATTTTCTAATACTAAACCTCTTTGAATTCTTGGGATAAATCCAGTTTAGTTCTGTTGTTATGTCTTTATTTTATACAATGTTTTCGTTTGTTAATACTTTGCTAAGAAATATATACCTGTGTTCATGGTGAGATTGTAGTAATGTCCCCTTTTCATAACTAACCTTTGAGCTTTTCACCAAAGATATATCTATTTTGTTATTCTTTTCAAACTGCTGTTTTCTTTGATCTTACCTATTGAATCTTTGTTTTCGAATTCATTTATAGCTTCCTTTCTCTTTGTTCTTTCTTTGTTTCTGCACTCTTGAGTTTATTCTGTTTTTATTTATTTGATTGATTGTTCATCTTTTCTAATATAAGAGCAGTTAAGGCCACAAAATTCCCTCTAAGTACCATTTTTGGTATATCCTACAACTGTTAAGGTATGTTCCTAGCATTATTGTTCAAATCTTAGTATCTCTCTTAATAGAAGAGTTGATATCTTATAATTTCATTAGTTTTTTGCTCAATGTATTTTTTTTTTAATTAGTGTTCCCCCTAATCCCTATTTCTTTTCTTCCACCTACCTAGGGTTTCATTTGCTCTTTTCCTAGCTTCTTCAGATGGAAGATTATTGATTTTATACTTCTAGTACAAGCATTTAAGCTTTGTTTTTTCCCCTGAGCACTGCTTTAGCAACATCCCATAAATTTTGTTGTCTTTTTTGTTTTCATTTCCATTCTGTTCAAAATATTTTCTAATTTCCCTTAATTTCTTCTTGTTGATTTTTAAAATGTGTGTTGTTTCCAAATATTTTAGGATTTCCGAGATTTCTTTCTGTTGTTGATTTCTAATTTTTTTATTGTGGTTGCGGAATGTACTTTTAGTCTTTTTTCAGTTAAAAAGACTGTTTCATGTGCTAGCATATGATTTATTTTAGAGAATGGTCTCTATGTGCTCTTGAAAAAACATATGTATTGTGCTATTGTAAGAGTTGTTTCAAGTTGATTGTATTGTTCATGTTTTCTATATTGATGAATGTCTTTCTAGTCATATCAGTTACTAAGAGAGGAGTATTGAAATCTCCACAGCTATAATTGCTGAATTGTTCATTTCTTCCATTCCTTTCAGTTTTGCTTCATTTCTTTTGGGGAGTTCTTATGTTAGGTGCATATACATTTATAATGATTATATCTTCCTGGTATAATTTTTTTCTCATTGCTTTTATTTTCAACTAGTTTTTGTCTTTGAATTTAAAGTGTCATGTACAGAAAGCATATGGTTGGATGTTGCTTTTTTATTCAGTCTGACAATTACAATTAACTTTGATAAAGATTTGCATTTGCCATTTTTTATATTAAAATTTTTTTCAATTATAGTTGGCATACAACAAATATTATATTAGTTTCAGGTGTACAACATAGTGATTAGACATTTATATTACTTAAGAAGTGATCACCCTGATAAATCTAGTACTCATCTGACACCATAATCATTACAATATTATTGGCTGTTTTGTAAATATCAATTTGTACTTCTTAATCCCTTCCCCTTTTTAGCCCACTCTGCAATGCTACTTCCATCTGGCAACCTTCAAAGTGTTCTCTGAATCTATGAGTTTGTTTGTTTTATTTTGCTCTTTTGATTCTACATTTAAGAAAATTCACATAGCATTTATCCTTCACTGTCTAACTTATACCACTCAGTACAATACCCTCTAGGTTCATCCATGTTGTTGCAGATGGCAAGATTATTTTATGGCTGAGTAATATTTAATTGTATATGTATACCACCTCTTTACGCATTTATCCATTGATGGACATTCATGTTACCTCCATATATTGGCTATTGTAAATATTGCTGCAATTAACATATGGATGTACATGTTCCTTCATAGTAGTATTTTGGGTTTCTTCAGATAAATACCCAGAAGTGGGATTACTGGGTCCTTCTTTGTTTCTTAATATAACCTTTGTTTCAAAGTCTATTATGTCTGGTATAAATATTGCTAGTCCCAGATTTTTTTTTTTCATTTCCATTTTCATGAAATATCTTTTTCCCTTTATTTTCAGTCTGCGTTTGTCTTTCAATCTGAAGTGAGTCTCCGGTAGGCAGCATATGTAAGGGTCTTGTCTTCTTATCCATTCAGCCACCCTATCTTTTGATTGGAGTATGTAATCCTTTCTAATTTGAAGTAATTATTGATAGATATGTAGTTATTGCCATTTTTTTATTCACATTTTTAATCTTTTTTTCTTCTTTCTCAAGAAATCCCTCCAGCATTTCTTATAATACTGGTTTGGTGGTGATGAACTCCATTAGCTTTTTCTTGTCTGGGAAGCTAGCTGTTCATCTGTCCTTTGAATCTAAATGATAGCTTTGCTGAGTAATCTTGGTTGTAGGTCCTTGCTTTTTCATCACTTTGAATATTTTGTACCAGTCCCTTCTGGCCTGCAAAGTTTCTATTGAGAAATCAGATGACAGTAGTATGGGAGCTCCCTTATTGGTAACTAATTGACTTTCTTTTGCTGCTTTTAAGATTTTCTCATCGTCTTTAAGCTTTAGCATTTAATTATGATGAGTCTTGGCATTGGCCTCTTTGGATTCATTTGGTTTAGGACTCTCTGTGCTTCCTGGGCTTGTATATGTCTGTTTCCTTCACCAGGTTAGGGACATTTTCCATCATTATTTCTTTAAATAAGTTTTCAGTTCCTTACGCTGTCTCTCTGGTACCCCTATGATGTTAATGTTGGTATATTTAATGTTGTCCTAGAGGCCCCTTAAACTAAATTCTCATGTTTTTTGGATTCTTTTTTCTTGTTGCTGTTCTGATTGGGTGTCTTCTGTTATCTTATCTTCTAAATCGTTGATTCAGTCCTGCAAGGGAGCTCCCATAAGACTATATCAGCTGAGGTTATAAGGATTTCTTTTCTTGGTACTGGAACCCTGGCTTGGGGACCCCAGTCTGGGACCGGGACCCCTTACTCTTCAGAGGGACCTCCACAGCCCAGATATCCCTCCCGATTCTCAACTACCATATGTGGTTGTGGGACCAGCAGATTTCACATCTCCACCCCTCCTACCAGTCTCAATGTGATCTCTTATGCATGTCCCCAGTTGTTAGGACCTCTGTTCAGCCAGACCCCCTGGCAACTCCCAATAATGGTTGTTCCATAGTTTCGTTGTAATTTTAATGTCGTTGTGTGAGGAGGCATCTTAACCTTGCCATTTTCCTTTTTTCCACAACGTATATCTTTATGTTTTTTTTGTTCCTCCTTGACTGTTTCCTTTTTTATTAAATATTTTTAATATGCTGTTTTAATTCTTCTTTTAAGCTATATATATATATATATATATATATATAATAAATATATATATAATTTTTTTTTTTAGTAGTTTCTGTAGGAATTACATCATGCACTTTTATTACAATCTACTTCAAGTAAATACACAATTCTGGTAAACCATAGCAAGTTTACACTAGTATAGCTTCATTTCCTCCACTATTGCTCATGCTATTATTGTCATATATACTACTTCTGTTTATGTTGCAGATCCAATTGTTGTAATTACTGCTTTAAACAATCTTTTGTTTGTTAAAGACATTAAGAGTCTACACAAACACAATCTTATGTGTTTATCTTCATATTTACTGTTTTTTTTTCCTTCCTCTGGATTCAAGTTACCATCTAGTGTCACTTTCTTTTAACTTGTAGGATTTCCTTAGTCTTGTTTTTATATCAGGTCTAAAATAGCAGTTGTTTATGTTTTATGTGAAAATGAACATAGTTTGCCTTCATTTTTGAAAGATAATTTTATAGGCTATAGAATCCTTGGCTTTTTCTTTTTGTAATTTGAATACATTCCATTGTATTGTGACCTTTATTATTTTCCCAGTACATGATTTTTCTCATATTTTTTCAAAATTTCATCTGATTTTGGTTTTTAGCAGTTTGACTCTGATGTATTTAAGTAGTATTCTTTCATTTTATCTGACTTAGGTTTTGTTGAGTTCGGAGAGCCAAATTTTTCATCAAATCTGGGGAGTTTTCAGCAATTATTTCTTAAACTATTTTTTTCTGCTCTTTTCAAACCTCTTATTTTGGGATTCCCTTTCACACACTGCTGAAATAGTTAACATTGTCCTCCAAATTTCTCCGGCTTTGCTACTTTTTCTGTAATTGATTGCTCTGTTCTGCAGACTGGATATTATTTATTAGTCTTTTTTCTAGTTCATTGGCTTTTCTGCCATTTCAGGTCTTTTATGTCCATATTTTCAATTCCTTGAATATTTTAATTATAGCTACTTTGAAATTTTCACTAAATTCAACATATAGGCCTACTCAATTTTTATTGACTGCTTTGTTTCTGGTCATTCTTGTTTTTTTGCTTATCTGATGTTTTAGGTTGAAAACTGGACATTTTAGACAGCATATTGCACCAACTAGATTTATTTTTAAGGGTTATTGGCATTTTTTTGTTTTAGTAACTTGCCTAGAGCTAAATTGTGGACTCTATCTCCTATAATAGCACTATGTCTCTACGTATTTTTTATTTTTAACCTAACTCCCTAGGGATTTCCCTTGTTTGTGGCACTTAATATTCAGTTAGTGATTCAGATAGAGGTTGTGTTGAGATACCTTGAGCCACTGACATACATAGCGTCTGACAAGCTGTGTGTGGGTTGATGAATGTATTTAAAGTTGCAGCCAGTGCTTAGGTCTCTCTTGCTGCTCATGTGCTCTGGATTCTCAGGTATCCCATGTGTAGTTTACCTGTCAACTAGGGATTTGTGGAAAGATTATGTTGCCTCTCTTTGGCTCTTTCTTTCCAGAACTCTTAAATTTCTGGTTCCTTTAAATTTCCACACTTAACCTAAAATGGGCCTGTAACCTTTGACTGGGGTTTACACACATATCCCCCATGCTCCCATCCTGAATTGAGTCCACCACCTCTGGATTCAGGATCATTGGTTCTTCTTGCTTAACATCAGATCTGAAATTGGTCAAGTAACTGTTTTCAGCAGTTAGGTTGATGGGGGAAATGGAGTAGCTCCAGGCAAGATTCCTGATACTCTTGGCTATAGCTGTACCATTTTTCTTTTCAAGAATAAATGTATCTCAGTCTGTATCCTGAAATTGTTTTTGACATTTTTTCCTATTTTATACTTGTATTTCTATATAAAGGAAATCACCTACTTCTTTGTGTTACCATTAATGTTAGTCCCCCTACGCCTTCCTTAAATTCCCTATCAATTAGGTAATCACTGTCATAGAATCCTTCTAGAACTACTTTTAAAATTCTGGCTCAATAGCTTATTTAATGTAAAAATTTCTCTTTCTGTTCTCAGGTTGCTTTTGATGAAGCTACAGATGAATTTGCTTCTTACTTCAACAGACAGACTTCTCCCAAGATTCTCATTACAACATCAGATAGACCTCATGGGGTAATAAATACATTAATTAGTATAGTTCTTAAATTCCTAATTTTATTTTATTAGTCTATTTAAAGGAACTCAGTTCACAAGAGTTAAATTCTTAGTAATTCCCTTAGATAAGGCTGTGAATAGGCTAAATAAAATGTTATACTGGTGAAGCAATATAGGTTCACTAAGCATGGTTCTTCAGCGTACGGTTTTCATCCTCAACACTATTAACATTTTGGACTGGATAAGTTTTTGTTATGGAGGTTGTCCTGTTCATTATAGGATGTTCAGCAGTATCCGTGACCTCTATCCACTAGAATACCAGTACCAGCCATCCCCGAACCCCCGTCATCACCAAAAATGTTTCCAGACATTGCCAATGGTCCCATGGTGGAGCATAATCACCCCCACTTAATAACTACTTTTAGGATGATCAGCCTTAAGTGCAGGAAGAAACACTGTTCAGATTTTATTCTTTCCTTAGCTCTCTATTAATAACATCATTATACCTTTCCTTGTAAATATATATCACCTAAGATTTTTATTTCTACTTTTGAAGATTTTTGTTATTTTTGTTTTACAGAGAACAGTACGACTCTGTGAACAGCTATCCACAGTTATACCAAACTCACATGTTTATTACAGAAGAGGACTGGCTCTGAAAAAAATTATTCCACAGTGTATCTCCAGAGATTTTACAGATCTGATTGTTATTAATGAAGATCGTAAAACACCAAGTATCCTTTTGTTTTTTAAGGACTCCTATTTTGCATGGTTTTTGTTAAAAATTAGCAATAACAAAACTCTTGTACAGTGCAGGTACTTAGAAGCTAATCTTTGGATTTTGTAGTTTTCTTTTGACACAAACCACAATTTGGTGGGAATATTCTAGAAAGGATTAAAGCCTTGATTTAGGTCATAAGAAATGACCTTTACCTCTCTTAACCCCTTAAGATTTTGATTTTTTTCCCATGTGCAAATGATGCAGGAATACTTTTGGCTATGCCTCATGAAGTTGAAACTGTGTTAAATTTTTTGGGGGGAAAAGAAGAATTCAAATGTTTAATGATAATCTGCTATGTGGTAGGCCCGCTATTAAAACAGATGTTTTCCAAGAGCTAATGGATTAGTTGGAAATAAAGGCATTTATATGTCTACAACTCAAATAAGTGACAAGTGTTAACAGTAACAAGAACTGAGATTTAAAGCTTAATTTTGACTAAAAAGAAGTGGCATTTGAAGTGGGCCTTAATGGATGAGTAAAATACTCCAAGTATATGAAATAACATGAGCAAAAGATACACAACTTGAAGAGGGTTATGTAGGTAGTAATCTTAGTTTGCAGCAACCCAGACTTTTAAAACCATGGGCTGCTACTAACCCTGCTGTGTAGGCAAGTCTTATTTTATTTTTAGTTTAGACTCTCGAGCACTATTCTCTCATCAGGGTAGATAGTAGTTATTAATTAGTTGGGTAGTAAGTGGTTATTAATTAGTTGATTTTAATTTGTAGTACATTAGTCCCAAGAGTAAGAGCTTGTCTCTTGAGAAATGCTAATAACCTTGATTCCAAGAAGAGCTTAGGAGTCTCTGGTCTTGTGGAATGATCATCAAAGCTGATAGCATATCCTAATCTTACATATGTATATAAATCTATAAAAGTATGCATTTTTTAGGGTTATAAGGCCTCTGACTTGGAGGTAAACATTGTTTACAATGCTAGTTACCGTAGAATCCTATCCTGTTTTACCATTCCTACTGTAGTAGACATTAAATAGTTTTCATCTACTTTAGTTGAATGCCCACTCTATTGAGAGTGATGATGAGCTATTATATTGTAAAAAGAGAAAGAGTAGGACAAGTTAAAATCTATTTTTCTGATAGGTTTAGGTTGCTTAGGTTGCCTATGTGTCACCTGAGTTTGGCATATGCTGAGACAATTTCCACTCCCCCAGAGGAATACCTTTACCCACATGTTCACCTAGCTACAGATTTCAGGAGCCTTTGGGCATACAGAGGACCAATTATTTAAACAGTTTAAGATTTAGATTACAGAGTTCAGTGTGATCTTAGCTTTATGAACAGATGGATTAATTCTGAGTCACTTACCAAATGGCCCAACTGCTCATTTTAAAATGAGCAGTGTTCGTCTGCGTAAAGAAATTAAGGTAAGTTTTATGCTTTCCTTGATTCGCAGTGGTCTCACAGTATTTGCTTGAATAGATGTTGTTACTAGTTGATTTTAGTAATAGCATGTTTTCCTCATTAAATAAGTTTTATATACTGACAGTTTTCTTGTGAGACTATTGTAATTGAATTATGGCAAACAGGCAATAGCCTTCATTACTATCTTTTTGGTGCATCCATAGCATATTAAAATACTTATTTCGTGAATTTTGATAAACCATCTGGTTGTCATTAAAATTTTCAAATTTGTCATATATATTAAAAGACTTAAAAATATAGTTTTGCCAATTAACATGTTTTTTCATGATTTTTGTAGAGAAGAGGCAAAGACCCCACAGAACACATACCTGAAATAATTCTGAATAATTTTACAACACGGCTGGGCCATTCTATTGGAAGGATGTTTGCATCTCTCTTTCCCCATAATCCTCAGTTTATTGGAAGGCAGGTTGCCACGTTTCACAATCAACGGGATTATATCTTCTTCAGATTTCACAGGTGAGGAAGATACTTTTGATTTTTTGGACTTTGACTTCAATCATGAAATACATTTTTAACATAAGCTTCATTTCTAATGTATTATAACAGGTATTACAGATGAAAAGTAAATTATCTTTTGGACCCTGTCATTAATTGTAAATAACAGTTGGGTTATGCAGACTAATTTCCTTAACTTTTTTTTTAATTTTGAAGATACATATTCAAGAGTGAAAAGAAAGTGGGAATTCAGGAACTTGGACCACGTTTTACCTTAAAATTAAGATCTCTTCAGAAAGGAACCTTTGATTCTAAATATGGAGAGTATGAATGGGTCCATAAGGTATGTGTTTACTCTTTGAGAAGCCATTTAGACAATTTTAAAAGTAGGGAATAAGAAAGCATGTATATTTTTTGAGTGTTTATACCTTAAGTTATACTCTGCATTTCTTCCCAATGAACTAGAAAGAACCATTCTCTGATGTAGTGTTTGGGTCTGGTTCTTCTGACGTATCCTAATAATCAAGTTGTTCTCAAAGTGGGGCCAGCAGCATCACTTAGAAACTTATTGGGCAACGACTTATTGAATCTGCAACTTAAGGAGTAGGCCCTAGAAATCTGTTTATAAGCCTGTGTTATCCTGAATTATTGGTGCATGCTTGAACTACTGTGTACAATTTTTGTAGAAGGTTGGAGATCATTATCTTAAATCATAAATGAAAACTTCATTATTTTAAAACATTCTCTTTTCTAGAAAAGTTATACACTTAAGTGTGACTTTTAAAATTTTATAGATATTACTAACATATATTGGAACTGTAACTTTAGGTATCTTTTATATTAGACCTAATGACTATTCAGTCTTCAGAGATAGTGTTTTAGCAGCTATATGTGGATTGTTTACTAACTTTCCCCCCCCTCATTTTCAGCCCCGGGAAATGGATACAAGTAGAAGAAAATTCCATTTATGAAGTGCTGAAGGAATACTATTGGATTCTGCTGAACGGGCCTACCTTGAAATTGTGACAGAAGACCCTTTTCAAAATGGCATTTACTGATTTTATAAACCTTGTTTATATCTGGACAAATTACGAAGTGCCATGAATTTGCCACTTACCATTGTTGTAGAAAATACAAATAAAAGTCATTTTGGTAAAAGTTTAGAAGTTGCAATATAGGTCTCCTAAAATTTAATTATTTTAATTTGGGGTAACTGTGAATAACACGTTGGAATTAATTCTGATTAATTCCATTTGCACTTTCCCATAACTTTCCCATTTGCACTTAACTGGAACACGTGGGTTAGAGAAAAATACAATGCTTGGTAGATTACTGTGAAACCAACTAACTGGTTTTCTACCAGATTAATCTTGGATCTGGCAGAGTTTTAAACTCCATTTCCTGAATGAGTAGAGGATAGGTTTATGGTGGGATGTTTTAACATTCCCTTAAGCCTTTCAGAAAGGTAAAAATTTTAAAGCAAAATGATTTATCAAGAACTTAAAGCAGGGTTCCAAATTATTGAAGCTAATCTTTGGTTTCTTTTTTCTTGCTACTCTGTACCTCACTATATTGTACTGTAGTACTCCATTCAAGAATGGTCTTGAATTCTGAAGTTTTTCTTATGTCTTATAATGGAATTCTTATATCCAGTTTTTCTCTACTATCCTTATTAGGAGATCCATCTGTTATGATGTAGATAACTTTTAGGTTTAATGGTAATACCCCTACAAAGGAATTTATTAGAAATATCTATTAAAACAAAGTTAACCCTAAAAATACTCATTAATAGAAACTGTAATAGTATTAGCAGCCACCTTCTGACCATTAAAATAACAAAAGTTAGCAACTTACCTTTATTTCTCTAATAAAGTTATGTGAGAAAAGTTGGTGGAACAAACACTAAAAACTTAACCCGTAATGATGAGAAAATTGTCATTTAGGTGCTCAAAACAAATACACTGTATTTAATAACAATTAAGCAAAAAATTTTAATACTAAGTATTTTATTGTATGTTGCCGCCAGTGTATATAAAATAATTACCCTTGTGAAATAGAAATTCATGAAAATTCAGAGAGGTAGATGTTAAGGACTGACAAGCAGAAGTTTGTGTATAGTATGGCACATGTTATAGGCATAAGCTTTTTGTACAGGCTTCAAATTTAGCTCTCCTTTGAATATTCACTGGTTCATGGAAAGTGGCTTCGAAAACCTGAAATAGGGGGAAAAAAGTGAATTAGGGTAAAGTGTCAAAGAACAATAGTTTTTGCATTACTTTTTAGGGCATTTATCTAAATGTAAGTTTATAAAGTACTTTCAATTAAACTAAACCTATTTTTAAAAAAAGATACGAAACAAATGAGAATTAAAATGGGAAAAGACTATGGTGTAAAATGTAACTTTCTCAATTTTCACAACCACTCTGAAGTATATCATTTATGGTTTATAAACAGATTTAAAGATTAATTTGCCAAGATCGTCACCAAAATACACTCTGTATCTTAATTTAAAAAAAAAAAGTTAATATAAAAATGTTTAGGCTGAGAAAAATCAGAAGACCCCCTAGAAAATGAGCAGTAGTATTGGGGAGAGCAAATTAGCAATATCTACTAAGGTAGAAGGTGCAATCACACTTCTATTTACCTAAATAAACCTATTCGCAAAGTAAAATGTGTACATGGATATTGACTATAGTGATGTTTTAGCAAAGAACTAGAATATCCTAAATGTAAATCAACAAAGGAATGAATTAAAAAAAAACCTCCAAGGTTTATACATGATGAAATACTATAAGCCATTAAAAATGACTAAATCTGTACATCAACACAAATCTCAAAAATAATACAAGTTATACCTTAAACAACAGCTATGTTCTAAAACTATAAATAAAAATCAGTAAAAAGCAAAAACATGAGCCTACCAATTTCAGAATAATCATCTATGTAGAAAAGTATAAAAAGTGTATCTTATTTTTACAAATTAAGTAGGTAAACCATTTAATTCAGGATGGTAGATACAGGGTTCTTTAGACTTCTGAGACAGTCCCTAACAAAAAGTGTTCAAGAGGCATAAATGCAGAAAACAGCAAATTGGCTGAAGTTTGTTTGCCAAAGGCTCAGCAAAGAAGCACTCTCAAGCTCCCAAATAGAATAACAGTTTAAGACTAGTGTTGTTGAATTTTAAATGTCATTAACTCTTGAATAATTTTACTTCTGCTATTTTGAGATGGATCTTAATTAGGTAAAGTATACATAAAGGTACCTAGGTATTTGCTTCAGTGTAGCATCAAATTTGGAAACCATGAACATCTCATTGACAAATAATATTTAATTAAGAGAATTCTTAGATGTTTTTAAAAAGCAGAATGAAAAACTACATACTATCCTCATTTTTAAAAACTAATTTTTTTCTCTTGAAAAGGAAATATCTGTTAACAACAGTTATTTCTAGGTATGTCGATTACGGTAATTTTTGTTTTTCTTGAACTATCTGTTGCAAAATTACCTGTGCTTTCAACTATGAGTTTAAAGACAATGTAGATTCTTTGCATCCATGCCACTTGTGGGCCTACAACCACCATCCGCAGTTAACCTGAGAGGTTGTAAGAAATGCAGCGTTTACTTTGGAACTACTGAATTACAATTTGCATTTTAACGAAGTGATTTGTAGATACATTCAAGATATTTGTAATATTTGTAGATACAAATATTACATCAAAATATTTTCCTAGCTCAAAGTGTTTCAAATCTTAATATCCACAAAGCTTTTATTATACTGCCAGGATTAATAGCCATTATTTTACTTTGAAATCTGGGTTGTTATTCCAGCTGAATTTGTAACATTAACTCATTTAAATACTTAGCTGTAGACTTCCGTGAAATGTAGACTCCTATTAACAGCCAGTTAAGAAACCAGGCTTCTTATCAGTATTTTATATCAAATAAAACTATTTTGTAAAGTGAATACAACTGGAACAAAGGTTTAAAAGGATCTTTAATAAACCATAATATGCAATTTCCAAAAACTGCCCTGTAGAATATTGCCAGAAGCAAGGAACCTATTAAACAAATATGAAGGAGCTAGAGTGTTAAAAAGAATTACTTCCTTATGAAGAACCTGTTACTTAAGGGTGGTTTTTTTTCCCCAGTGCTTCAAAAATCTTAACCAACTTAACCAATTATTGTATTTACTGGAAACATGCTGTACTTATACAGACTTCCTGGACACTCCCAAATCTACAAAGTTTAATTAGGGAGGGCACAACTGTGTAACACGGTATTTTAGGAAGCAGCTTCCTGGACTTTGAGGAGTTAGAATGTTTGTAAAGGTGGTGTGCCATAGCAAAGTCTTCGTTTTTGTTTTTTTTTTTTTTTAAAAAGCACTATTAGTTTAAGGTTGTTTTTAGGTCTCTAGAGAGCACCCTGATTACAGACCTATGGATTTTTAAAGGATAGCACTTTTGGATTACATTTTAAATTACTGATAGTGTATTTTTGGTCACATCTCTTTTGGGCTAACAGGTTTTTGCACACACTGACATTTGATCTGGACGGTACAGGATAAAATATAGAAGTCACCTTATTCAACTATTTCATTTTTTCTTACATTCAAGACTCCTCTAATTCTTTCCTATGCTCCCCTATAGCCAGGTTCTATTAGAGCAATAACATCAGAATTAGTCCAAATCAATTGGCAGTACTTTAGAAGTCATCTCCATAAACACTGCAGATTTTTTTAAAAACTGTCTAAATATCTGCTAGATACACAAAATGAAACTAGCATTTAGGGATCCCCAAACACACCATTAGGCCAATGTTATAAAAATATGGCTTGTCACAGAAATGGAATTTTCTAGTAATATCCTCTTTATGGTTATTCAATCCTATTTAACCCTCCTTACGGCAAAAGAGAAACAACCTTTGTGACTACTCAATCAGTAAATTTCATCAATCCTCACTTCCTCACAAAACAAAAAGAATGGAAATTTAAAGTGCCAAACAAAGAAAAAGACCTGACCAAGTTATTCTGCTATGTGAGGTTTTTGTTTATTTTAACTAAGGAAACTTACCTCCAAAGATTAGTTTCACTACAAAAAAGGAACAGACTTTCTGGGGTCTGAAGGGATTTGTACTTGAAGAGACTCCAGTCAGCAGGGGGTCATGTTGAGCATTCTGCAGACAGAATTGTTTCAAATCTGCAGCAGCCTGAGAAACCTATAAATGACAAAGGGGAGGGGGAGTGGGAGGTCGTGAGAATATTTTAAGGGAGGTTTTTCTCAAATAGTTCAAAATACCTGCAATAAACACTTAACTCAAAAGATACATACTAATTGAAGGTCAACAGTCATATTCTGAGTTCTTACACTTGAAAACATTACATGTAAATAAGAATTATTATGCTTATTAGAAGCATCAAATGATTCATTACAAACAGTACAGTTTCATTTATCTGCAAAGCTCAGCATATCCTTGCCAGTTTAACAGGCTGTTCAAGTGCAAACCTTGAGGATACTCAACATCTTGAACTAAATCTTGTATACAACATCTTGTAGTAAACACACAATATTAGAGGTTAAGCAAAAAAGTGTTAAAATTGTAGCAAACTATTACTTTGTCTTGAAAGCAGTGTTTACTGGGAAAATGCTGTTAATGAACATTCTAAATCAGAACCATTCAGTTCATTGTTTTGGTATTATGTACCATTATCAGCTATTTAATGTTACAAAATTAGAATCAGAAAGGCTGACAGCAAACTTCAATAACTTCAAACAACTTCACTAAGCAGCCTGCCTTTAAGAAACTATATTTGCCTTAAATGTGATTTAATAATTTTTTATATGTGTATGCAATGCCATTCCAACAGGACTTTAGGAACTTCTATGGCTTTATATTTTGTTTTATATACTGTATTATTTAAAATACCTATTTGTGTATATGCCGGGTAAGGTGATGCAGGACACAAAAACAATGAAGTGAATGGTTTCAGATTGTAGAACATGAACGACTAAAAGATGCTCCAAATAAATAAAATATCTTAAATCTTCAATTGAGGTTTTAGGAAGATGGGAAAATAATTATTTCTCAGTCTTAACTACCCCCAAGGTGGGTGAGAGCAATTGATCAGTCCAGCTTCGGTACTTGGCCTTTGAAAGGGGGTTAAGAGCACCACAGAAGCTCTTCTATATCAAGAAATCCTGCAGTTTATCGCTGTACCCCAGACATTACCCAAAAAAAAGGCTCCATCATCCTGAGATGAATCTAAACTCTGCTCCCAATCTATATGGATGTTTGGCTTATACAACAGTCCAAGGTAATGATTTCCACAAGTTTATTTAGCAACTGTGTAAAAAAGTAGTTTTAAAATACCTGGTACCAAGTTCTATAACAAATGATCACCTGCTCTCTCCTCCCCAAAAAGACACAGAGCTAAAGTAAGGGAATTAGGGGTATCATGTTTCACAATCTTATAACTTGATTCTCTTCACATTAACCACCAGTAAGAATATAGTATGTTAATTTCTGCCTAAAGTGTAAGTAAGCTCCAACTTAACTCCCTTTCACAAAACTGCTCAATCACCACTGTGTGCCAAATATACTTCTAGACAATGAGAAAACTAACAGCAGCCCAGGTCCTGTTACAGGGAGCTGACAATTCAGAGGAAAAGAGAAAAGGTCCTCTGTAGAAAAAGAGTGACTTCTTAGATCGTGTCCTCTGGGAAGGTGTCTCTGAGGTGACATTTAAATATCTCGATGATATGAAATCCAGCCAAGTAACCTTCCGTGAGAAGCCAATCAATGAGAATTCTGAGCAGTGGGAAAAATACACCAAGGCTTAAACTAAACAAGCTGCTAACCTATAAGGCAGTGTAATAATCATCATCCAGGAGGCTGAAACCCTATAATCCTGGCATAATTATTGGTGCCCTCGTTTACTCTCAAAAGTGTCCTGGTTGGCAAATAGGTGTATGGTCACCCTACATGTGGGAGAATTTGTAAAGCATTTGATAATTTCTATCAGTTGTACTCAAATAGAAACAGTAAACATGAGCTAGTTTAAGAATATCACCCCTAAAAAAGTCATGGATAAAATAGATGCACAAAATGAAACTGAATTAACCACATTTTGCAACTCATCTAAAGAAAAGCTCATTTAAGGTTGCAAGGTAAGATCCCCGTCCCCACCACACTCCTAGCTACAGTCTGAATGTCACATTAAAAACTCTTAAACCAAAACACTAATGATGGCTTTAATAATCTCTACCAGAAGTTCTCCTAAAGAATTAAGTATACGAAGCAGGCGTCATGTTGCATAGTTAGTGGAGGGGCTATGATTTTCATAATAAAGTCCTTGAAGTACTTTAGTATGAGACTTTATCTCATTTCTTTGGAGAGTAGGGTTAAGTACCCCCACCTAACACTTACTGCATTCAAGAAGCATTTTTTTTCTTTTTCCTGGGACAATCCAATCTATGATAAAGGCAGGCCTGAATGATAATGTAATGGTTGGTAAAGCAATAATGATTTCAAATTTCATCGTTAAATCTAGCCAAGACGAACGAACCATAAACTACTGGAATGAGGTAAAGAATCTGGAGATTAGAGAGAAATGGATTCCAAACAGCAATGGAGTCTACAGGACGTCTTTAAGGACAGGAAAGGAGGGGGAATCCCACATCAAGACTGATGGGAATTTCCCTTCTCTCCTGAGGTGAAGACAACTAAGTTAGATGCCTGACATTTCTATTTAAGGAACTAGGTAAATGAGAGACCATCTTACTCCATAAAACATCTCAGAGAGAAGTAAAGACTAGCCTGATGAGTACAGAATCAAATCATCTCATAAACTGGCTGCTTCTTTCAACAGAGTACATGATATTTTTCTCCTCTGGTTCTTCTAATTACTAGTGTTTAACACGCGAGCTGACCTGCCTCCGAAAGAAGCCAATTCACGTAGATACGGAATAGCGCTAGAATGTCAAGTTGTTACATCAACACACACAAAAGCCTTTTTCCTCAAAGTAAATAACCCAAGAAAATGTCAATGTCAACCAGACGCCAAAATAAATAAGACTGGCCCACTCTTAATCTAATCACTTTCTCGGGTATGCGGACCAGCACATAACCCAAGGTCTGATCTTGGCAACTGCCAAATAGGTATGAAATGCACGCTTTGTATGAGATTGTACCCTTTCACCACCGGGGACGTTTCACGAACAAACATGCTTCTTTAACCTATAGTTTAAGTTACGCAAGAATTCGTTCTGAAGTACGCGCTCAGTGGATGAAAGGAGCTGGAGATAAAAATCTACTAAAAGGAGTAGGTCTGGTAAGTTGACATGGAAAAAAAATACGTTAGTTCTGAATCGAAAGTCGGATAAAATCCTCGTCCAGTGACGAGAAACGGCGGACGCTGGTCGAGAGGGACGGGAAGGGTGCAGACGGCGCGCGGAGGAGCAGCTGTTGTTGGCCAGGCCAGCCATGGAGTCACTGCGGAGGGAGGGAAAGAGGGAGGAAGGGCCGGAATGCGGAAAGCCGCTGTTCAGCCTAGCGGGCCAGCCCGCTTTGGAAAGTTCTGGGGCGGAAGGGCGCACTAACTGGCCCGCAAACCACAGCGGCCACCCGCGCCGCTTCGTCTCTAAAGCTGGGCGCCCCGGGTCGCCGCCGCCGAGCGCGCGTCCTCCCCAGGAGAAAATCGCGTCGCGCCCGCCCCAGCCAGCTCCGGGCTGGATCCCACTCGCGCGCCGCCTCCGCCTTCCCCTCCCCCGCCGCCGCCCGCCCCCGCTCACCTTCACGCGGTTGAGCCCAGCCTCTAGCCGGAGCTGCTGAACCACCTTCTTCATAGCGGTGACGCTGGAAGAACCAGACATGGCGCACGCGGAGTCGGGCCGAGGTGTCGGTGGTGGGTCGCTGACTTGTCTGTCCGCGGGGCCAGTCGGCGGGGCAGCGAAGGGAGGGGCGGGGCTCGGAACTTTGTCTCTAAGTTTCCGGTTCTTCGCCCAGCGGCTCCGCCCTCGGCGCGCATGCGTGCCCTCCGCCCGCCAGCGGTTTCAGCTCCCCGCGGGGGCGGACCACGAGCCGGAGGGAGGCGGAGGAAGGAGCGAGAAGGGGTGGAGCAGACGGTGGGCGCGGCAGCTGCGGGAAGTGAGCGCGATCAGAGGCTCAGCCCTCCGACCTCCTCCCTCTGTGGAGAGGCGGATTTGGGAGAGGTAAGGAAAGAACTTAGCATCGGCCGCCAAGACTCGGACTCTGAAGAGCACCGATCAGGGAAAGTCAGACGATGGAGAGCGTTTATAAAAGGCCTGGTGGCGAGGTGACAAGGTGGCTTCAGTTTTCCAAACGGAGTTGGCGGCAGAGGTTCTGGCGTGGGTGTCAGTGGCACCTTATCCCCATAGAGACGTGTCTCTAAGTGACCCAAGTTTTGTCCAACGTGCTCGCTTCCCTACCGTCAGACCCCCCGAGGCCGAAAGAGGGCGCGGAGGTCACTGTAACCGACCAGGAGAGCCGGGTGGCGGGGAGCAGGGGTGTTGATTCCCTAGAGAAAAGATGATATTCTCAAGGTTTGGCTTCTGTCGCCTCTTACCTCTTAGTTTTTCGAGGTTGTGGGGAAGCTAAGGTAGTAGCTGAAGATTACACCTGTTTTCATCATTTAATTTGGGAGATTAACGCTTTACTTTATAAAGTAAAACGTCTTTTTGTGTTTCGGGAAAGTTTATTGTTTTGTATTTCACTTATAACTTATTACTTGCCTCTTGAAATTGATCTTCAAAAGGGTTTTCTGGAGAGAGACAGTAGGATCTAGCCAAGCAAAATATGCTCAGTCAGTGCATGTTTCGCCCATGGAACGTATATGTTATGTTTTTCTATTCTGCTGAGATAGTCCATCAACGAATGTACTAATTTTTCTATAATTATGAATAATTTCATCATTAATGCATTCCATTTTTTTGTATAGTGAAAAATTTTATGTATAATTTCCTCTATATCAACAAACCCTATTTTATTTACTAAACCATTTAAATTAGTTTACAAATGTACAGTGTACTTTAGTATTTTTACTTCATACAATGGAAGTAATGACGAGGGTTATAAATCAGGGTTTGAATTCTGTTTCCCTCCGCCTTGGTATCCCTAGGCAAGCCACATAAATTTTACTGAGCCTGTTTCCTCATTTCAAAATGAAATAATAAACCTTACTTTCCGGAGTTGTTTTTGAGAGTGAAATGAAACTGTATACGTAAAAAATATGACAAGTATCTCAATAAATGTCAGTTCTCCCTGTTCCTCAAAAGTACTTTAAATTATTTCACCTTGATGCCTTGTTGACTAATCTTATTCACACATTACAGATTTGGAAAATTGAACATAAATATTTTTAGTCAAAGAATCTTTTATTTCACAGTAGTTGTAGAATATGCCTCTAAACTCTAAGGTAAGAACTGTAAAATAGTAGTGCCAAAGGTATTTTAGGAAATATATAGTTTACTCTCCTATGAGAAAGAGGGCTGAGGAATAAGCAAGGCCTGTATTATTATAGGCCTGTATTATTACAGGCATTCTCAGAAAAGGTTTTGTTGGTTTTTTAAATTTCTTCAGAGACCAACCACAGAATTTGGATTGCTGTCTCAAGATATCATCTTAGTTTTTGAAGTGTGCATCTAATAGAGGATTCAATTTACAGTAGGAAAGAAGGGGGGCGGGTGGAGAAAACAGTTTATTTTAAATTCAGTTGCATCTGAAGGGATTAGCAAGAAATACAGTTTATGAACTGTCAATATCTCAAGCCATGTTCTTTGACGTTCCACAGTGATTTAAAACAAAGACCTTACCAACTTTGCAGATGTAAAATTCACACTTCAGATAAAGAGAGGCCCTTTTGTACAAACAACTTGTCACCAAGAGAATCCTTATAACAACGAATGACAAGAAAACAACCAAGAAATCTCATTTTTTATTTTGTTAGTAGAGCATAGTCAATTTAAACTTACCTGGGATCTTCACCTTATTTGATTAATACTGTAAGTTCTTAATTCACTAAGTCTATATTCAGTAATTTGAATACCTAAAATATACTTTTAAGTTTTAAGCGCCCTGCTTTGTAGCTTAAAGCTGAGTTTATTTTTAAGGGGATACTCACAATTAATTATGACGTCTTTCTCAAAAAGTGAGTTTATATTACTCTGTTTTTGTAGTCAATAAGCAGACAAGGTTTGGAGATGGGTAACTTGCCCACCATTATACAGCAAATTTGTGCCAGAGACAAGACTAGAACTTAGATCTTCTGATTTTTATCCCATTATATGTAGGGAATATATTTTTTCCATGGAGCTGCTCATATATATGGAATAATAATTAGTTTTCATAATTGGACATGGAACTATAAGGAAATTTGGTTATAAGAAACAACAAAAAGACAAGGTATCCACTAGAAGTATTGTAAGATATTGCATTTTTAATTCAACGTCTATAGATGTTTGGAAGTATCATTAAATACTCTTTCATTTTAAATTTTACGTTTTTTATTACCTTTTCTATTACTTGTATTACTCTTCATCTCAGTAGTTATAGTTCTGATCCAAAAAATGGCAGAAGCAATTTATCTCTGCTTTGTCCCCTTTTGGAAAGTCTCCCAGAAGGTTCATGGAAAACTGAAAGAGTGTCTTTCATAACTGGACATGTGCATAGTTGAGAAAATATATTCTTTCATAGGGAAGGAAGGCATGTATTCTTTCTACCTCTTATAAAACCCATGCTAGGCTTTCATTTTGTGTTAATGATACCATTAATGAGACAGGTTTTGTCTTCTATGTTCAACTCTAAATATATTAGAAGCTCAGTCATTTTAATCTTGAACTCTTTTTCTATTTTTGGAATTTAAACTTTGAGATACTCTGTAACCAGACATTCAAATACCATATACCAAGAGAAATATCATTTGTAATGTGCATCTTAAATCAAGTTTTATGTTGGGCAAGAAGATATCTCTGTCTCTTAGAACATTTTATAAGAATTTTTGAACAGAACAGAAAATTGTTTAAATGTTGTTATTTTATGATTATGAAAACTACACTTGCTTAAAAGAACTTGAAGGAATATATGAATAGAAAACAGTCTATAATTCTTTTCAAACATAGTCTAATTCTATCTCATTCTGTTACGCTTACCCTAAAATGACCCATTCTCATTTATTCTGAGAATATCCCAAAACCAAGACAAGTATTTTATTTTGTCTACACTAGGACTGATATGGAAAAACAAAACTTCATTCCTCTGTTAGTCCTAAAGTCTAAAGACTGAAATGCTTAGGAGTTTTGGAGTGCTCTCAGACATTTTAATCTATTTGCCAAGAACAAGTAACCCTTTAAATGGATTTATTTATTTACAGGTTAACCATGAACTAGATGTATATGTATATATGTGTCTTAAGACATAAATGTAACATGAATTTATCCTTATCAAGCCTTGTGTCTTGGTGATTTAAGAAATAAGGAATTATGTCAAGAATTTTAGAGCTGTTTTAGACTACTTTGTTTACAGACTAAAAACTGAGTCTTAAAGTGAATGAATGACCTTATAGATTTATTAGACTCAGAAACCTGTTTTCTGACTCCCAATTCACTTAATTACTTTGTGCGAGATTCTACTATATTGTTATGTTTAAATATAGCTCATTTCAGGTTTCAGATTTTAGTGTTTGTTTGGATTTTCTAATGAGCATCTCTTGATATGCCCTATTATCAAATCAGGATATAAAATCACCAGGATTCTTGTTTCCAGGCACTGAACAGAGTATCAGAAATTCTTAACCTTGACTTTCAGCTCCCAAAATCATTTTGGAAAAATGCAGAGAAAGCATGATAACTAATTCTTCTTATAAGTAGGGAGTAGATCAGAGAAGGCAGATAGGTTATACATCTACCAACAGTTTCCCCTCCCAAACCCATGGTGGACTATGATAATCTATTTCTGTACTCCTCCTCAGGCCTGATGTATCCTTGAAACAAAATTATGCAGTAAATGAAAGATTAAACTCTATAGTCTCTTATCTTTGGCTATCAAGCTATCAATCTTCTTTTGTTTAAATTGCGATTACTTTGTTCATTAAGTAATAATAGGTAATAAAATTGAAAATACCAAAGATTATATGTTAGAGTTAGTGAAATGTGATTTTATTAAGAATCAACTACAAATTCTGAGCATGCCTAAAGAGGCTAATGAAACTTCTTTTGGTTTAGATAACAAAGACTTACTCAAGTTACCATTGAAAAATTAGTGGTCTCTGGTAGGAAGACCTCACAGAGCTGTAATAAGTACCAGATGATGGGAATTTTAAGTTTTGCTTGATTTAAAACATATTTTAATATAAATGAAAGTGGAGCAATGCTTTGAAATCTTGAGAAACCTTCTGCTCTCTGCTGATATGACAGTGTATCCTTAAAGATTGTCCAACTTTAATCATTCCTTTTTAGAGTAATAATTCAGCTACCTTATCTTTCAGTTTTTATGACATATATATATATACATATATATATATATATACACCTTAAGTTTTATTGCATATTCTTGTAAACTGTTATAAATTCTCTGATAAAAAAAACAAACAGGAAATAATACACAAATGTAGCCTGATATATTTAGAGATTGGCATTTTCATCTGGAATGATTATTCTCATTTATTATTGATTTATCTGAGTCAGGAAGCAATGTACATGGTAAAACATTTTTTGATCATTCTATAGCCATTTGTATAAATTTAGTCTTCTCACTTCTAAAAGTATATTTCTACTTTATATAAAATACTATGTATATTTTATCTTAATTTTGATCAAAGAAAATGAATTATTCAAAATATGTCCTGGTCAGAAGTATGTTATAATATAACATACATGCATAGGATGTATGTTATTTCATTTCTTTACCATCCCTATTTACTACTAATATGTCTATTTTGAATTATTATAAAAAGATTATATACTAAGCTGTAATTTTAAGTCTTTTAAAGGCTTTCATGTTTTTTCATCTTTGAATGAATCAGAGACCAAAGAATGAGTGGAATTCTCTCTTAAACAAGTCAAAAATCTGTTATAACCTTATACTACTTAAATGAAGATAGATTAAAAAAAAGAACCCACAAAATTCCAACTGATAATTACCCTATTCAGAGACATTGGTGAATATGTCCCTCAATCCAAGTCAACCTTCCTCATCAAAGGTAAGAAAATATTTTTATACTATGATACAAGAAAAACTGCATTGTTTTCAAAAGTTTTGGTAAAGCAAAAATATGAATTATATAAAGTATTAGATATTAACTTCACTTTGAATCCAACTTCATATATTCCATTATCTGATCATCGTCTTATATCCCTAGTTCACTTCCTCTCAGTACTCTGATTGTACTGGGACGTCCAATGCATTGATCCTATCATTTTTTGTTCATTCCTCACTTCACGATGCCCTCCATAGCTGGCTTAAACATCATAGGGCAGTCTTCATCACTCTTTTGCACATGCTTTCTCTCGTTCATTGCCTCTCTCTTGATTCATTGTACTCTTTGGCAAAACAAAAACCCTGGTTAATGCAGTTTTTCCCTCTATTTTAACATCTGTACCTACAGCAGAACATGACTGAGAAAAATATACCAGCAAAGGACTATTCTCACTTTAAATTCATGACCGTGAATCTCAAGTGGAGTCTTTTGCTGGTAGGCAATCAGACTGTCTTCCACTCATTTACTCTTCCATCATTCTAGACAACTTTTCATGCCTTTCATTTTGTTTTAAACTAATTCTAATCAAGCTTTCATTCCACTACTTCACCAAAACCTGTTGTTAAATTCATCTCTAAGTTACTAAATCTATTGTACTTACCGCATACAAACTTGAATCTATTCTGTGCATACAAAACTTGATCTATTCTGTGCCAAACAGTTGACACTGTTGATGTCTTTTCTCCTTGACAGAATTCCTTTACTTGGCTTTTAGCATACACATTATCTTGGTTTTCCTCCTGCCTTTCTTGTTATTCATTCTTAATCTTCTTTGCTACGTTGTCTTCCTCATCTTCTAATATAGGAGAATTTCAGAGTTTGGCTCTTCATTTCTCTTCTTTATATTTACTCATTTCTTGGTGATCTCATCCAATCTAATAGCTTTAAATACCAACTTTATGCTAAGGATTTCGAAATTTATATCTCCATCCAATCTTCTTTCCCAAATTCCAGAGTCATATTTTCAACTGCCTACTTACATGTTCTATTGGATGGCCAATAAACAGCTCAAACCTAACATGTATGAAACTGACCTATGGATCTTTTCCCCACTCCAAGCCTCTCTGCCCATAACCTTCCCCCATCTCAGGATGCCTAATCCATCCTTTCAGTATTTGAGATCAAACACCTTGGAGTCATACTTGACTTTCGTAAAACTTCACTTCTAATAGATTGACTGCTAACTTCAAATTACATACAAATCTGACCACTTCTCATCACCTCTATCTACTGCTAGCATATTGGTCTGAGCCATCATCATCTCACACTTCAATTATTCAAATAGCTTCATAACAGATTCCATTTTCTTGTCCCTTATAGCCATTCTGTTATCCCTTTAGTAGCTATTAAATATAGCAAGATTTAGAAGTAGAAGCTTATGTGTGTCCTGACGTGAAGCAATATAAAATATAGGGCACCATTTATAAAGTATCTTGAACTCAGATGATTAACTTGTGTCAGCTGAAGACTATACAGTTAACTGTTTACAGGAGATAGAGGGTTAGAGAAATAAGTTAATGACACCGTAAGCAGTTTTTAGGTCAATCCAGGATGCAGAACATTTTATAGGACAGCGGGCCCAGTCTCTTTCAAAAGACAGTACTATGAAGAGAAAAAAAGCAGTTCTAAAAAACTCTTCCAGATTAAGGGTTTTAAGACTTGACAGGACAATGCAATGTGTTCTCTTTGATTGAATTCTAGATCAATAAAATTCTTCTGAGGACAACTGGACAATTAAGGAAACTTGGAATGGACTGGATATTAGTTGACATTAGTATTGTTAATTTTCTTAGATGTGGAAATGGTATTGTGATTATGTTCCAGAAAACCTTAATTTTAGGAAATGGTGCGAAGTAGGAGTATATTGTCATGATGTCTGATGTACTTTGAATGGTTTAGAAAAAAGAAGAGAGATAAAGTAAATGTAGCACAATGTTAATTTTTGAATCTAAATAGTAGGTATTTGGACATTCATTAGTATTATTCCTTTTATTTACATATATATGTTTAGGTTTTTCTTCATATTAATACAATAAAATATAAAAGTCAGATGTCATTATGCTTCTATTAAAATCTTGTATTGGCTTCCATTGTGTAAGATAAAAATCTTAAATGGCCTGGACGGCCCTATTTAATTTGTTTCCTCATTCTCCCCTATTTTCTTATCTCTACTACTCTCTTCCCTGCTCTCTCTACTCCAATCATACTAGCACTCTGTCCCCTTGAGACCTTTGCTTTAGCTCTTCCTGGAGCTCTTTCCTCTACATCTTCACTTGGCTAATTCGTTCTTCACATCAAGTCTTTACTAAGATTTCACCTTTTCATCAGAACAACCTAGACTGTTCTGTTTAAAACTGAACCTAATTTCTTAACTTCCCAGTTTTCTTTACCCTGCTATACTATTCTTCCTTCTCCTCCCAAGTACTTAACACTTTCTAATGTACTCTATAACTTATCAGTGTTTTATATTTATTGTTTATTGTCTATGTCCCTCACAGGGTAGGGATTAGTCTGAGGCAAATGAGTCATTTCCTTGGATGCAAAATTTAAATGTT
This sequence comes from Eonycteris spelaea, assembly GCA_003508835.1. Lineage (NCBI taxonomy): Eukaryota > Metazoa > Chordata > Mammalia > Chiroptera > Pteropodidae > Eonycteris > Eonycteris spelaea. The sequence goes on along the minus strand of PUFA01000046.1, from coordinate 3,886,569 downwards.
TTATTTAAAAACTTGTATTAAAATATTTATATTAATTACTGAATTTTTTGGTGCCCTCTTAAATTTGTACCTGAGATAAGTGCCTCACTTGCCTCACCCTTTTTCTTGTCCTGATACCTCATGAAAATGTAAGCTATAGTATAGGCAGAATTGTTTTATTCACCACATAACTTTCTAGTGTCTATAACTGTGCAGACACATAGTAGGCACTTAGTAAATATTTTGTCAAATGAATGAATGAATGAATGAATATAATTTACCATAAATTAATTTACATCACAAAATGTTTCAAAGGCTGAGAAATGTTTTATTAACTATATTTTCTTTGTATTACCTACTCAATTATGGAATTAAAATCTGTAAAAACATTGAATTTTAATTTTATGAATTGTTATAACAATATTGAAGTAATTTACTTGGCTTGTAAAAACAAATAGAGTGAAATTCTTATTTCAAGAAATATTTTTCTCCTATAAAATATTAATACATTTATATAGAGTAAGGTCATATTTACTTTTAGACTTTTGAAGGTTTTGCAAATATTTAATGGTGTAGTTGTTAAATATATATTATTGATAGTAAATGTAATATTAGCTCTTAATAATATAGTATAGCTAGAGAATAATCCTTTAAATGCTCTGGTGTTCAAAATACTATATAGCATAAGGCATGCTTCACTATCAATTTGAGTTAATATTTTCTGTCATCAAAACATAGAAGTAATTTACTTGGTCTGTGAAACAACCAGCTCAAAACGTTGTTCAGTTCAAGAGCCATTTTTACTCCTATAAAAATTACTACTAATAATTGTAGGTCATATTTAATTCAAAGTTTCAGATATTTAATGTCATAGAGTATAATCATTTAAATGCTTTGATTTTTAATATCCAGCGAATATCAAGCTTAATTAGATTATAAACTATTTCTGTAATTGTTCTGTTTCTATTGTAGTAATCTAAGTTTTCTTCTAAATAGGAGGATTCTAATTGAGGTCATTACAAAACATTAGTAGAAAAGAAGATAGTATATATTAGCACAGTCAAGCTAAGCTTGCAGACATGCCTATTTAAGAACAACCATTTCTTTCTCCATCACTGGTCAGGAATAGGTTCTTGCTAGAATTCTTGGGAACAAAAATAGTCTCCAAACCACAATATTCACACTTTTGCTGGTGCTGAGAACTAGCAATCTTCATAACTGTGTTAGGGAGACAATACATAAAGGATAAGGAATCTGCAACGTCACCCTGATGGAACTAAGTAGATAGGGATTAGGGAAATGGAAAAGGTTGGTATAAGAAAACTGATCTTGGTGGTCTAGTATTTATACCGCAAGCCACAGTAAGAACACAGTAATGCAAAGAAATGTTAGCATCGTCTAGGACCACATCTCTGACATTGTTTCGAAGGGAAATTTTGCTCCAAGTGCAAGTAGCCAACTTAATGAATTTTTGGCTCTTCATTTTATTTTTTGTGTTTGTTCAAAAGGATGCATGTATTCCATGTTTATTTCAATTATGTTTATTAAACTTAAAATTTTAGAGGACATCAATTGAGTTTTTCTCCACTTTAAAAATATTTTAACTGATGTTCTTCTCAATTTATTCAGTTGGTGGAACTTCATGTTTTTATGTCCCTGAAGGATCGTGGAACTATAAGTTAAATACATTTCAATAGACATTGTTAACAAATTCATTTCAGCTGGATTTATAAGGCAAGTATTTTTTGTGGTCATGTTACAACATGCCTGAAAAAGCAATCTTTTTTTTTCTGCAGAGGAAAATGCCTTCTGTAAATTTAAAAATGTTTAAGTGAAAAATATCTTGTCCTTGTGATGGATCCAGTTCCTACTTAATGAATACTATCAATAAATAATACTATATAACAGTTAAATCAAAAAAGTGCTATAGGAACAGGCATCACTTAGCCATAGTACTGCCACCCAGAAAACAGGGCATAATATACATTACTCTGGGTATACATGAAGAAAATTGAGAGAAATTATCTGAAATCAGAAACCTATTGAAGAGCTGTGAATAGTGGTTAAACCCAGTATATCCACAATGACTTTTTCACTGAGCTGTTTAAAAATAGAATCAGAATATATGTATATGTGTATGTACACTTACATGTATGTACATATGTATTCTCACAGTCACAGAAACACCTGTGACACTATGTGATCTAACTGACTGTTGTTATGTTTCTTGTGTGTAGCTGAATCTTCCTAATCTTCCCCATCACTTTCTTCAAACACACTAGCCTCCTTTCTGTTCTGGAACACATCAGACATGGCCCTACCTCAGGACCCTTGTACTTGTTCCTTTTGTCTAAAATGTCCTTTCTGCCTTACATATGTTATCTCATCTCTTTCAGGTTTTTACCCAAATATTACTTTATGTTTAGATTTTCTATTTTTAATTCCAGCTACCCTCTCTCCTCTACTTTCTGTTTCTCTATAGTACTTAGCAGTGTCTTATGAATTATATTTTTTTCTTAGTTTGTTAATTTTTCTATCCTACCACTAGATTTTAAGGTATATAAGGATAGAGATTTTTGTCTGTTTTGTTGATTGTTGTATTCCCATCCATTAGAACAATGCCTGACACAAAATAGATGCTCAGTAAATATTCGTTGATAATATTTCCCATAAGATCTAGAAAAACAAGAATCAGAAAAATAACATAAATGATGGCTTTAAATTTTAGACATTGAAGAATGAAGTAACCCTAATAAGCAAATATGTAGAATCTGATAACATTTAATCACCAAAGAGGTTTTTAAGCACTTGCTAATTGTCTGATTTCCAAAATAAATATTTATGCCTAAATCAGTCTTTAATATATGTTTAAAAGTATATAAATTCCATGGCAAAGTTTTATTCTAATAATAAAATTTGGAGGTGGATAAGTAGACAAGCATTTTCCTTTTCAGTACAAAAAGGACTTTTATAAATGGTGTTTGTTTACATAATTTTTTAAAAGGCAGACTTTTTAATCATTCATTTTTAAAATACTAATGAAGGCCTACAAAATACCAAGCAATGTAGAAACACAATATATTAAGCTATATGTGATACATTAAATTAGTAATGATGTTTGAGTTAGCTGAGTAAGGTTACTATTCTTTAGTATAGCTGAAACTTATTTTGCTTTACATTATAAGGCAATGTCATGATATTTCAGAGTATCTCCTCACCTTACTTTGCAAGCCCTGAGGGAGCATCTTGGTGAGTTCCTTGGTGAAGATGCTGTTGCAGAAAAATTTTTATATCTGAAATGCATTGGAAATAATTTAGCTGTGGTAAGTTTTTTTTTTGATGGAAGAAAAGCATACCTTAACAAATTATGTTTTTTTTAAATGCTTATCAACTCAGCTCTTTAATGTATTATGAGATATGTAATCTCAATCATAATGAAATGGAAATATCACTAAGCGCACAGATCCTCAAGAAAAGATGGGGTTTATTGGCATGTTATCAGGCATTAAAACAACGGGGGTATTTTTGCATGTAAATTTTTGGGGGAAGAAAAAGAAAACAATTTCAAAATGTGATCATATAAGTAACATATTTTTAAATTTAAATGACAGTGTTTAAAAGTTTTTTAAACAAGTATTTGTGTTCTGAAAAAAAAATAATTTCTCATTGGTTGGGCCACAGCTGTTTTTGTTTGGTGTGAAATGATATGACTCCAACAAATTTTTTTTTTTGTATCAGCTATTATGTATTGAGCACTCCTATTTGTAGTTTCTATGATTTTAGTGGCAGGATTTTCTAAGTAGAGAGTTTTCCTAGCAGAAATTCTCAATCCAGTAAGTCATCAGATCTCAAAATTTCTGGTTTCTCATATCTATATTAAGTTGATTTCTTTAATAAAGATTTTTCACATGTAAACTCTTCAAAAATGCAGTATATTCCTATTCCACTCTACTTAACATACTATGTAATTATTATGTATTTATGTAATTATTCATTTAACATTTAACTCTGCCATTAGACTGTAGCTCCTTGTGAGCAGGGACTTTATTTTATTCACTATTGCATTTATAACCAGTGTCTAACAAGGGACATTTAAATGTTTATTGAACAAATTAAATAATGAGTGATAATAGAAAAAAAATTTCCCCCCAAAGTAGTACTATAGAGAGGAATTTGCTGTGAGGAATTCTTGGAATCAAACAGCTAGATTTGAAGTTTTTTGTCATTAGAGTTCCATTTTGTATGCCAGAATATTGATCTTTAGGTTAGTTTTCTTCAAATGGGAAAGAAAAGGAAGAACTCTCATAACTTTCTGGGTTTTTTTTTTTGAATGTATGTAAAATTACAAAATATCAATCATAGAATACTTGTTTGGAAGGGACCTTAAAGATATTTTAAGTTAACTTCTAAAATTCTTCTAATATTTTATTATTTTCAACAAATACTATTTTTTTATGTACAAAATGAGAAGAAAAGAATGTGGATTCTGCCCTTAAAGTGTATTCAGTGTAGCAGTGAAGATAAAATACATAAATATAATTAAAATATCCTATTATGTATATTCAGAAGAAAAAGAGATTACTTCCAGCAGGAGAAGAGGGAAGATGGAGAACTTTGAGGAGGAAGCAATATTAGTTTGGATCTTGAAAGATAAATACTTGAACTTGCAAAGATGTTGGGTGGGAAAAGCTGAGCAGAGAAAATAGAATAAGCACAGGAGTGGAAAAGCAGGCAGCTAAGCAAGAATAACTGGTTCATTTCTTCCTGGAGCATTGATTGTGTGAAAGGAAACAAGTTGTGAAAGTAGTTTGTTGAAGGTCTTGAGTGCCAAATTAATGAGTTTAGATTTTTTTTCCCCTAAAGTCTTGGAGTTTTTGAGCAAAAAAATGACATAATGAGAGCCTTAAGAGACTAGAGGCAGAGTTTGTAACCAGGGAAATTTTGTAGCAGTTAGGCAAGAGATAAACAGGTCCTAAAGAATATGATGCTTCTCAGATTTCATCTACTACAATTTTCCCATGGTTCTCTACTTAAGACACGAAAATCGTCCTTTTGTTCTTACCAGCAAACTCACTTTTGATTTACAGTCTTTACACTTGCCTGAATATAACCCTATGTTTTCGGATAGTTTCTTCATTTCATGATTCAGGTCTCATGAGGCTCAAATATTATCTTTTAAAAGGGCCGTTTCTGATCTTTTAACTTTCTCTAAGTTACTCTGTTATACGATTCTGGTTGTTGTTGTTTTTTCATAAATCACATATTCCTATCCTAAATCATGTTTACTTAACATCTGCTCTCCCAAGTAGAGTGGAAGCCGCATGAGAGCAGGAACTTTTGCCTGTTTACTGTTGTTTCGTCACCATGTAGAACACAGCCTGACACATTGTATGCTGGCAGTATTTGTTGAATAAATGAATGACAAATGAACTCTATGGATTGAATATTTAGGAAATAAAGTGTACAAGGTTGTACTCTGGAGTCAGAGTACCTGGTTTTAAATCCCAACTTGGCTTGATTATAAAATCTTGAGAAGTTATTTAAACTTCTCTTTACTTTAGTCTTGTCTGTAAACTATGGATAATATGTGTACCTATCACATGGAATTGTGAATATTGAACTACAGATAATATGTGTACCTATCACATGGAATTGTGAATATTAACTCAGACAATATATGTAAAGCAATTAGAATAATGCCTGGCACATAGCAAGTTCATGCAAGTGATAGTCATACTGATTATTATTAAAGAACATAGAATTTCTATATGTTTAGTACAACAAATAGAAATATGATTATATTCTACATTTTCTAGAATCTTGCCTTAGTTACCAGGTTTTAGATTTGATTTCTGTGTTGCAGATATGTACCGTCTACAAAAAGAGTAAGGGGTAAAAAATTTGAAAAACATTACAAAAGCTTCAATTTTTTTCTCATTTCTTTCTTTCTAGGTGAAGGCAAAGCAAGAATCGGAACTGAGACTCAATCTTTTGCTCCTCCATATGTATGTAATGTGACATTTTAAATTTATGCTAATTTTTTAACTTACTGTTTTTAATTACAAACTAATTATTTAAATTTCTCTATATGTTTTTAGGCTCCTCAACCAGAATTATATTTTGCTTCCTATAATGGATCATTTAGGAAATTTTTATTCAGCATCAACAGTTTCTTTGGATGAGCGGCAAACTAAAAATGGTGTTACTGAGACTGATGGAATAATCCACAGACCAGTTAGCGTCACTTTGTCAAAGGAAGAACCTGGAACAGATCCCAGCTTTTTAGAAAACACGTTGAAAGAGCTTCTTAACAAGAATCAGGAAGGTGATTGCAACTGGAATGGGAAACACAAATAGGTTATTATAGTATATTTTAGCAGTCAGGTCCGTAAGCAAATTCTGGGCAAATCTGGCCTTACAAATATGGCAGTGTAAAAGGAAAGCCACAATTTAATTTAGATATTTTAAAAAATAGTTTCTCCAGTTTATCCTCTAGAATGCATCATTCTTGTTACACATTGGATTATTTATCTCCCTGCTTAAAACTTTTTGAAAGACTTACTGATTACTACTCATCGCCCAAGTTCCTTAAGATGGCATAAAGAACCTTTCATACTCTAACTTCAAACCCAGGGTTGTAAATGTTTGGCTGTGCAAATTGTTCAATGCCTAACTCCAGAAGGCTTCCATCACATAGATCATGATATGAACGGAGCTTTCAGAATTTGCTTAATATGATAGTTGGTTTGATAATTTTTTAGCTGTTAGTAGTAGAAGTACTATTATTATAGTTTGGAGGTAGGAAGGGGAGGAACAAGTACCATGAAGTTTAACTGGTGAGATAGCTAGGGACTTGAACTGCAAGAGCCTTGCTCACAAAGCTAAGGAATTATGTAGGCAATGGTATTCCATCTGGAGTTTTTAGCAGGAGTGGCATGATTAGATTTAAGTTCCAGGAAAAACAACTTAGGTGACCTTATGAAGAGTAGACCAAAGTAATAAAGAGCTGAAATAGGAAATGCAATGGAATGGAAATCAGAATTTGAAGAGACTTCTAAGGATTGGGTACTGTGCTGGGTGCTTTATATCCATTATGCCATTTTAGAGATAAGGAAACTGAAATTAGAGAAATAACTTACCTTCGGTCACACTGCTGTGACTTGAACTTGTTGTTTGACTAAAACTCTTGTTGTTTGACTATGCTAGAGTCAAAACGAACTTTCCTTTATTGCCAAAAATGCTATATACATTAAAATGCTGTGTCCTGCAAATGCCCTTTTCTTTGCTTAAATTCTTCACTCTCTTCTTTGCCAGGCAAACATCTCATAGTTCAAAAACATAGTTTCACAGTTATCACTTCTTATTTTGTTGAAAGGTGCAGTGTATCATGCTCCAAACTGTTACTAGAAATAAGAAATACATATCCTATATACTTATCAAAATGTAACTCAGAATCAACTGAGTTTTGCATTTTTTTATGAGGTGGGTTGGGGGAGTGGTATTTTACAATTAGCTTTTAAACAACTAGCATATCTATGTTTTTTTGTTTGTTTATTTTGCATTGATTATATCTTTTAGAAAATTTCTGTTTGTTGTCCTTAAATGATTATTCCAGTTCCAGGTGGGAAATAAATGGTAGCAGCAACTAAATTAAAACCAATATGGCCTTTAGGTTGCAAAATATTGTGGCAATTTTTGTAAAATGACTTTTCAAATATTAATATGACACATTAATTTTTTTTAAATGAAAAAATTGATCTATCCAAGGGAGGGGAAAATCTACATCATCACTGTCAAGTTCATGGGTCTTTTATTCATATAGATCATGTAGATATTAGATTATATAGAATCTTAGTGTTAATAGTGTTTTAAGGACAGGTCGTGTTGTTTTCCTATATGGAAAAATTCTGCTAAAATGAGCGATGTAAAAGTAGAAATGTATGTGAAATAAAAATGACATTATATGCCCTATATTTACACCAGGTCCCTCAGAATACTACTTGAAAAGATTATTTGGGCAAAAGCTGAACTAAAAGCTGAAGGCAATTAAGTCTGAGTAAAATCCAACTTATCCACCTCTTACAGATTCACATTGTACATAGAAACAAATTTTGCAATAGGGATGTGGGTGTGTATGTGTAAATTCATTTTGGGAATTGTTGCTTTGTATCATGTACGATAAAGTTCATGGATATTTCTGAACTGTAGGATAAGTTAATAGTATGTATAAATAAAAAAAATTTTATTTTAATATTTTCTTGACCTTTTTTTGCCATGGATAAACATCAACATCAGCTGGGAGAAAAGACACTCCAAAAGGAAACCAAACTGGAAATAATCAATTCAAAAATTCTAAATTGCTAGGAACATTGGAAGATTCAAATAATGATTATTTTAGCAACAAAAAAGGTAATTAGTATAAATAGTCATTCCACACATCATAATCTAAACTACTAAAAAAAGTGAGATATCCAGGGTACTGTTATAAGGATTTCTAACTAGAAAAAGATATGAATGAAATTAGTGATATTCTAAATTAAAATTGCCATGATTCTAATCTTTACTGTTATATACTAGCATTCTTCTCCAAAAAATTAAGGATAATTTATTGATTAAATTTATTTTTGTTGCAATCATTTTGCCATCAGGGGCAACCTAATGACATAAAAATTTGTCTTCATTTGTGTTTCTTAAAACTAATTTTTCTCTCATTTCACATTGATATCATTTAATTTAAAATTATAGTACTTAAACAGTTCTACCTATACTAGTCTTTAAATTAAGATAAAATTCCTATTTTATAATCAATTATTTACAAAAGAACTACAAACAAATATGTTTATAAAATTTTCAGTTATTTTACCTTGCGAAAGACGTTGGACTATGATTTGAATTTAGCTATAATATAATGAAATGTGATTTTATTACTAATACTAAATGCAGTTTACATTGATTGTTAATGAAATTGAAAGATAATATGATAATGTCTCAGGCTCACTCAAAAATTTTAATGTTATATATATTTTTATAGAAGATGAAATAAAATATATCAAATATGAAAAGCTAATATTTATGAAATCATTTTTAATATGACTTTCAAATCTTTCATTTCCTTTAAGTCAGTTTCTTTGGAAAAATGAAGACGATAGAATTAATGTCAGTAGAAGAGATTGTGGTCAGGTATGATTTTAAGATGATTGTTTAAATGTTGTATTGGAGCCTAATATTTATACTGAAATTCAAATGAATTAAAATGTCTAAATTTTCTAACCTTAGAGGTTAGAGGATGGGAGATAAGCCTCAAGAAAATTAGGGAACCTGCAATTCAGCGAAGTCTCTGGGAGTTCTGTGGTCTGGGACATGTTGAGGTGTGCCCTTTAAAGTGAAAGCCAGGCTTTTGTATCTTGCTCCAGCTCCCACTGAGGGTGAGTCACTTTGTGACCACTTTGGAATTTGGAGAGATATTTACCACATTTGGATGTGCTGCTTCAATCCTTTTTTTTTTGTTTTGTTTTAAATTAAGTACTCTAAAAGGCTGCCAACTTTAAGTGGGCCCAAAGCAAGAGAAGACTTACAAGGTGATCTAAGAGGCATTGTAGGTAGTGCTGCCACTTGTGTTTTAATGTCCGGCTGATCCAATGATGCTTGATGTGTCATGGATTGGAATGCTGAATGGAGTCTGAGACTCGCCATGGTAGGAGAATCACAGCTCAGAGCCGCCACAGACCTTTAATTAAATACGTTTTGGAGCAAAGCCTTGCCACTGTCTGCAAATAATTGTTCTAGTATTGCTGGATATTAACAACAAAAAAATGCTAACTTGATGTTTTCAAATTTTTGTCAATCTGGTAGACGCTAATGCTATTTCACTGGTTTGAATTTTAATTTCTCAGATTACCCATAAAGTTGATGACAATTTTATATTTTATAGACTCTATTTTGGTAACTTTGTTTTGGAAGTACCTTTTCAAGTATTTCCATTGCGTTGTCTGCCATAGATTTCTGACTAGTGAGTTTTTGACATACTCTGAAAGATGATATTGCTTTGGTGCTTATGTATGTTGCAAATATCTTCCTCTATTCTGAGCCATGTTTATAGTGTACCGTGCTGAATACATTGTTTAAGTATTCCATATCCTTACTTTTTTCCACATTCTCTCTGCTATGTCTTAGACTGAAAAATATGACCTTAGAATCTCCTATTATTATGCATTACTTTTTATCTTTAAATCACCTGTGGTTTCTGATTTAGATTTCTGTATGTTATTTGGCACAGAGTTTTTAAGTGAATATTAATATTATCACTTTTGCATTATGAAGTATCCTTCTTGGACTCATTCAATGCTTTTTTGATGTAATTTCCCTTGTTAAATATTATTTTCTACTTTCTTTTCATTTACATTTTTCTTATACTCCCCCATCTTTCTTTCTCATTTTTTTCAGCTTTTCTGAATCACTTCGTTTCAGGTATGTCTTTTATGTACAGTCTAGAGTTGGGTTTTGCTTTATGAGCCAGTCAGAAAATCTTTCTCATTTAGTATATGAGTTATGTCCATTTATGTTATTGATGGGACTGATATATTCGATATCATCAGATTTGTTGTTTTATTTTGTTATAGTTAGTACATGCTACTATGTGCCTTATTTTCGTTTTCCCTCCTTCCTGGTATTTAGAAAGGTTGTATTTTTATTCTCTTGTTTACCTTTTTACTAATGCATTTATGCTAGTATTTTTAGTCCTTTTTTTTTTTTTAACTAATGCTTCTGCTTTTGATTGTCCTGTGTGTTTCATTCAGGGCAATAAACAAAATCACCTTTTCTTCTCCTTTCTACTCAGATATATTTTCAGTTGTGTTATTTCTACTTGTCAAAGAATATAACATTATGTCCTATGCTTCTCATCTTATCCCCCCCGCTTCTGTTCTAGTCTCAGGTCTATAATTAAATATACTCAACACTCACCTGCCAGTTCTCTTGCAGAAGATATTTCAGTCATCTTTTTTTTGGATTAAACTCAATTTATAATAGAAAAAAATCTAGGTACAATATTCCCTTACTTCTACATTAAAAACTTTATCTAGAGTAAGGGTGAGCAAACTAAGGACTACAGACTGTTTTGTGAGGCCTTCAACCTACTAATGTTTTTTACATTTGTAAAGAATTGAGGGAAAAAGAATTTTGACAGAGATCATTTGTGGCCTACAAAGCCTAAATTATTTATTTTCTTGTCCTTTACCAGTAAATTTCGCTAATCCCTGCTCTACTTTCTCTCCCTGGCAATAACATCCTCAGGTTATACTTTTTTCCTTTGAATTTCTTTAAAATATTTCTCTACTGATGTCTTGTTTTATATGTTACTATTAAAAAGTGTTAGGCCACCCTCTTTTATTTTTTTCTCATAAGGTATTTTGATCTGTAAGGCAAAAGGATTCCTTTAATGTGTAATAATTTTACCAGGCTATGTCTCAGTTGAGAATTCCAGATCAGGTTTTTCAGAGTATATGTGGGCACTTTCAGTATGAAAATCCGGATTTCCCTTGTTTTAAAGAATGTTTTCTAAAAATGATAATTAATTTTCTAAAATAATTAATTTTTAAAAGCATTCGAAATAGCCATTTCATCATTGTTTGTTTGTTTGTTTTTTCTTAGGGACCACCATTAGGCTTACCTTAGATCTTCTTTACTTTTTATATGTTACTTTCTTTCTGATCTATTTTACTATTTTCTTGTTTCATTTTCTTTGGCCCTTTTATTTTTATTCTTCATTTTCCTTACTGTATATTTGGTCATATCTATCCTCGAATACCTGCAAATTTATTTATTTCTGAGACTTTTTTTTTCTTTAATTTCTTTCTTCAGTTTGGCCAACTTCTATTTCATATCTTCCTGTCGTTTTTACATTTTTATTCTGAGCTATTAAAGTTTTGATTTATGGTGTTCCTTAATACCTGCAAAATCTCGCTTAATAATATCTAATCTAGTTTGAGAGTATTTTTAAGTTTTTCTCTGCTTTATAACTGCCTGTTTTGTTTGTTTAGTTTTTGTTCTTAATTTTCAGGGTTTTTAAAAAGTAACTGTGAATGCTGGATTATTTTGTAGATGTTGTTTGTATGTGTTCATTTGTGTTGGATTTTTCTGTATCAGTAATAATAGGTGTTCTTTTTCTTCCTTTGTTTAAAATTAAGTTTATTGGCGGTAATAAATCAATACAATTATATAATTTTCAGGTGTACATTATAATTTGACATCTTATATATTCTATTATGTGATTCAACCCAAAGTCCAGTTTCTTTTCAAGCTACCACATATTTGATCCCCTTTACCCACTTCACCTACCCCCTACCTCCTATATTTGACCTCTCTTACCACTGTCTACCCTACCTCCCTCCCCTACCCTCTACCCTCTGGTAACCACTAGTCCATAGTCCATGTCCATCAGTCTCTGTTTTTTGTCCTGTTCATTTGTTGCTTTTAGGTTTATATCCTACATATAAGTGATATGTGATTTTCAACTTTTTCTGTCTGGCTTATTTCTTAGCATGATTATCTCGAGGTCCATCCATGTTGTCACAAATGGCAGTATTTCATCTCTTCTTATGGTGAGTAATATTCCATTGTATATATGTACCACAGCTTCTTTAGCCAATCATCTATCGTAGGACACTTCGGTTGCTTCCATGTCCTGGCCACTGTGAATAATGCTGCTATGAACATCGGTGTCAAATATCTTTTCAGATATGAGTTTTCAAGTCTTTGGGTAAATACCAGTAGAGGATTGCTGGATCATATGGTAGATCAATTCTTAGTTTTTGAGGAACCTCCATACTGTTTTCCATAGTGGCTGTACCAATTTGCAGTCCCACCAGCAGTGTATGAGGGTTCCTTTTTCTCATCCTCTCCAACATTTGTTATTACTTGTCCTGTTGATTATAGCTATTCTAACAGGTGTGAGATGGTATCTCATTGTGGTTTTGATTTGCATTTCCCTAATAGCTAGCAATGTTGAGCATCTTTTCAAATATTTGTTGGCCATTTGTATGTCCTCTAGGGAGAAGTGTCTGTTCAGGTCCTCTGCCCATTTTTTGATTGGATCATTTGTTTTTTTGTTGTTGAGTCATATGAGTTCTTTGTATATTTTGGATATTAGGCCCTTATCAGAGGCATTGCTTGCAAATATATTTTCCCATTTGGATGGTTGTCTCTTTACTTGTTGACGTTTTTTTGCTGAGCAGAAGCTTTTTAGTTTGATGTAGTCCATTCATTTATTTTTGCTTTTACTTCCTTGCCTTTGAGGTCAAATTCATAAAATCCTCTTTAAGTCCAAGGTCCTTGAGTTTAGTTCCTATGTTTTCTTCTATGCATTTTATTGTTTCAGGTCTTATATTCAGGTCCTTAATCCATTTTGAGTTAATTTTGGTGTGTGGTGATAGACAACAGTCTAGTTTCATTCTTTTGCAGGTGGCTTTCCAGTTTTCCAGCACCATTTATTGAAGAGGCTTTCCTTTCTCCACTGTATGTTTTTGGCTTTTTTTTGAAAAATTATTTGCCCATATAAATATGGGTTTACTTCTGGACTCTTGATTCTGTTCCACTGGTCTGTGTCTGTTTTCTGCCAATACCATGCCGTTTTGATTACTGTCGCTTTGTAGTATAATTTGAAGTCGGCAGAGTGATGCCTCCAGCCTCATTCTTTTTCTCAGGATGGCTTTGGCAATTCGGGTCTTTTGTGCTTCCATACAAATCTGATGATTTTTTTTCATTTTTTAAAAAAGCCAAGGATTTTGATGGGGATTGCATTAAATCTGTATAATGCTTTAGGTAATATGGTCATTTTAACTATGTTGATTCTTCCAATCCAAGAACAGGAATATCTTTCCATTTCTTTGTATCTTCTTCGATTTCTTTTAATAGGGTCTTGTAGTTTTCATTATATAGGTCCTTCACATGTTTTGTTAAATTTATTCCTAGGTATTTTATTCTTTTTGTTGCAATTGCAAAAGGAATTATTTTTTCCACTTCTTTTTCTGACACTTCATTATTAGAGTATAGGAATGCTATGGATTTTTGAACGTTGATTTTATCCAGACTTTACTGTATTTGCTTATTGTTTCTAGTAGTGTTCTTGTGGAGTCTTTAGGGTTTTCTATATAGAGAATCATGTCATCCACAAATAGTGACAGTTTGACTTCTTCATTTCCTATTTGGATGCCTTTTATATCTTTCTCTGTCCTGATTGCACTTCTAGGACCTCCAATGTTATATTGAATAACAGTGGCAATAGTGGACAGCCTTGCCTTGTTCCTGATCTTAGAGGGAAGGTTTTTAGTTTTTCACCATTAAGTATAATGTTGGCTGAGGGTTTGTCATATGGCCTTTATTATGTTAAGGTACTTTCCCTATACTGATTTTGTTAAGTGTTTTGATCATAAATGGATGCTGTATCTTGTCAAAGGCTTTTTCTGCATCTATTGATATGATCATATGATTCTTATTTTTTAATTTGTTTATGTGGTGTATCACATTAATCGATTTGCATATGTTGAACCATCCCTGTGCCCTGGGATGAAGCCCACTTGATCATGGTGTATAATCTTTTTAATATGTTGCTGTATTCGGTTTGCTAGTATCTTATTTAGGATTTTTGCATCTGTGTTCATGAGAGATATTGGTCTGTAGTTTTCTTTTTTGTTTATCTTTACCAGGTTTTGGTATCAGAGTAATATTGGCCTCATAAAATGAGTTGGGAAGTATTGCCTCCTCTTTGATTTTTTGGAAGAGTTTGAGGAGAATAGGTATTAAATCTTCTTTGAATGTTTGGTAGAATTCACTGGTGAAGCCATCTGGTCCTGGACTTTTACTTTTTGGTAGGTTTTTGATGATTGTTTCAATTTCCATACTGCTGATTGGTCTATTTAGATTTTCCAGTTCTTCTTGATTCAGTCTAGGAAGGTTGTATTTTTCTAAGTACTGGTCCATTTCTTCTAGGTTATTAAATTTGGTGTTATATACTTTTTCATAGTATTCTTGTATGATCCTTTGTATTTCTGATGTCAGTTAATTTCCCCTCTTTCATCCCTGATTTTGTTTATTTGTGTCCTTTCTCTTTTTCTTTAGTGAGTCTAGCCAGGTTTGTCAATTTTATTAACCTTCTCAAAGAACCAGCTCTTTGTTGCATTTATTTTTTCTATTTTTTTTTTGTTTGTTTTTTCAATTTCATTTATTTCTGCTCTAATTTTGATTATTTTTCCTTCTGCTGACTTTAGGCTTCATTTGTTCTTCCTTTTCTAGTTTTTTAAGATGAAGCATTAGGTTGTTTATTTGGGCTCATTCTTGTTTTTGGAGATAGGCCTGTAATGATATGAACTTTCCTCTTATGACTCTTTTGCCATGTCCCAAAAGTTTTGATATTGTTATCATATATCATTCGTTTCTATGTATCTCTTGATCTCTCTTTTTATTTCTTCCTGACCCAGTTATTCTTCAGTAGCATGTTGTTTAATCTCCATGTATTTGTGGTTCTTCCTGATTTCTTTTTGCAGTTGATCTCTAGTTTCAAAGCATTATGATCAGAGAATATGGTTGGTATGATTTCAACCCTCTTATATTTGTTGAGGCTATTTCTGTGTCCCAGTATGTGGTTGATTCTTGAGAATGTTCCATGTGCACTAGAGAAGAATGTATAAGCAGCTGTTTTGGGATGGAAGGCTCTGTAATGTCAATTATGTCCAGTTGGTCTAATGTGTCATTTAAGGATGTTATTTCCTTATTGATTTTCTGTTTGGATGATCTGTCCCTATCCACAGTGGGGTATTTAGGTCCCCACTAGAGTGTTTTGGTCTGTTTCTCTTTAGTTCTGTTAGTAATTGCTTTACATATTTTGGGGCTCCTGATTGGGAGCATAGATATTAATAAGTGTTATGTCTTCTTGGTGCATGATTCCCTTTTCATTATGAAGTGTCCCTCAGTATCTTTCTTTACCTTTTTTATTTTGAAGTCTATTTTGTCGATATTAGTACTGCTACTCTGCCACTTTTCTCTGAATGCCATTTCTTGAAATATTTTTCCACCTTTCACTTTGAGTCTATATTTGTCTTTGGAGCTGAGTGTGTCTCCTGGAGGCAGCATATGGTTGGGTTTTGTTTTTTGATCCATTCTGCAACTCTGTGCCTTTTTATTGGTGAGTTCAGTCCATTTACATTTAGGGTGATTATTGAAATGAGGCTTCTTATAGCCATTTTATCTTTTGCTTTCTGGTAGCTTCAGTGTTTCCATTGCTTCCCCTTATTTTTTATTTTGGTTGGCTTTTTGGGTTTTCCTCTGGTTTTGTTTTATTTATATACTTCAGTTCTGAATCTTTGTATATGTTACCATTACAAATGAAAGGATAGTTTATAATATATTATTTGTATATATATATATATATATATACACACACACACATATATGTGTGGGTGTGTGTGTGTGTGTGTGTGTGTGTGTGTATACCGTCATCCATTTCTTCTGTGTGTGCCTTATCTCCATTCCCTTTGCAATCTGGATCTTTGAATCCTTCCCTTTCCAGCCACTGTTTCTCAATTTGTCCCTATGTATGCTGAACGTTCATTACTATCCTTGCTATAGCAATTTTCTATTATTCCTTTAAGTTTTAAATGTCCTGTTCTTAGTAAGGGTTGCACTCCTCTGTTTTCTATTTGCCTTGATAGTCACTTTTACTCCTAATTATGTTGTGTTGTTTTTGTTTTTTTTGTTTTTTGTCATTTTATTTTAGGTGAGCTGACCCCTTTCAGTATTTCCTGTAGTGCAGGCCTCGTAGTGGAGAATTCCCTCAATTTTTGTATGTTTGAAAGGTCTTAATTTCTCGTTCATATCTAATGAGAGTTTAGCTGGATACATTATTCTAGCTGGTAGTTTACTTTCACTTAATAGTTTAAATATTTTATTCCATTCCTTTCTGGCTTGTAAAGTTTTATGCTGAGAAGTCCGGTGAAATAATCTGATGGGTTTTACCTTATATGTTACCATTCTTCTCCTGGCTTGCTTGAATTCTATCTTCATCGTTGATTTTTGATAACTTTAATACAATGTGTCTTGGTGAAGGCCTTTTTGGGTTGAGCAATTGAGTAATCTGTTGACTTCTTGAATTCCAAGCTCCAGTTCATTCCTTATATTTGGGAAATTCTTGTCCCTATTGTGTCTTGAAAATGCGTTTCAGTCCCTGTTCCTTTTCCTGCCTTTGATAGTTTAATGCCCATTCTTATGTTTCCTTTCCTGATAGTATCAGCTAGTGCTTGTATTTCTCTTTCATTATTTTTCATTCTCGGTTTTCTTCTTTTCCCTTCTGATGCATTTTTAGATTATGTTTCAATATCACTGATTCTTTCCTCCATTTGGTCGACTCTATTTCCCAAGCTTGCTATTTCATTTTTCAACTCTTGCAGTGTGTTCTTCATCCCAGTTTCTATTTGGTTCTTTTTTGAGGGTTCAATCTCCTTGCTGTGTTCATCTAGTTGTTTTTTTCAATTCCAGAAATTGTTGATATGATTTTTTTTTGATTCTCATTGAGTTTTTTCAAAAAGTGCTATCCTGAGTCTGTCATTTAAGTCGCATATTTCTATGTCTGTAAGCTTTTTCTGGAGATTTTTCTCTTTCTTTCTGAGATGCCTTGTCATTTGGTTGTGCATGATGTTAATGAAAACTATTTCTCTGCCTGGGCATTATGGAGTGTATTCTGCTGTTTTCCAGAAAGAAGGTTTGTTAGAGACCTTTATATAGGTCTTAGCCTGCTGCAAAGAAGGCACTTTTCTTTTGGTTTCCAGTAGATGATGTCTAAGCCACCTTGGATCCCTGCTTTATATAATGCCTTAAAGTACATGTGGTAAGCTGTGACATGCAGATCCCATGCTCAGACATGCTGGTGTGCAGTTTGGGTGTTTTTGTTGAGTTTTAGAATGTTCAGGTTAGTGTTGTTTCAAAAGAGAGATTATGGGGACGTCTCTCACTCCACCATGTTTTCCATTGAATGCGGCTCATAGCTCCAGTCGCCTGCTGGGAATTGAAAATGTAGCTTACAGGGCTGGCCTCTTTTGCTGTTGATTGGAAAGGCTACTCACAACGATGGCCACTCAGCTGTGGAACACTTGTCCTGAATTACTAGGAGCTGAGCTTGGCAGCAAGCCAATAACAGTGGTCCCAGGCAGTCTGCAAGTTGGGAAGGGCAGGGTCTTCAGAGAGACAATGGCATTCAGATCAATACAGCTTCAGTCTTGCCTGCTAATTTCGTAACTGCTGTGAGTTCTGCTTAAGATCCAGGTCAGCAGGACCAGCTGCTGTCCTGAGACTGGCCCACAGGCCCTCATAATCTGCCCAAGTTTGTGATGGCAGCAGTGATCTGCCTATCCCTGCCGATGAAGTGCTGCTCACAGCACTGGTCACCTGCTGGGAATGGAAATGAGCTTACAAGAGCTGGCATTTTGCTGCAATTGGAAAGGCCACTCACAACAATGGCCGTCCGCTGTGAACACCTTTGTTCTGAATCACTGGGAGCTGAGTTTGGCAGCAAGCCATACTACCTGCCTGGGCAGTCTGCACGTTGTGGTGGGTGAGGTCTCAGAGATATAGTGGCTGTCAGGTCAAAACAGCCTCCATCTTGCTGGAAATCTGGTAACTGTTGTAAATTCCTGCAGATGAACCAGCAAGACCAACTGCTGTCTGGGACTGGCCCACAAATTCTCGATATCTGCCCAAGTTTAGTGTTGGCAGCAGCGATCTGCCAGACCCTTATCTCTGAAATGGGCTCACAGTGCTGGCTGCTGTTGCTGGAATTAGAACCACTGCTCATAACAATGGCTGCCCAGTGCTGAATACTTCACTCTGAATCATTAAGCTCAGGGCTTTGGCAGCCAACCATAAAACAACTTCCCTTGGCAGTCTGCAGGTTAGGCGGGGCGGGCTGATCGCCTCAGACCAGTTGTCTCCTAATGGCTCTGTGGGGGGGTCTGCAACAATCAAGCTGGTGTGGTCTGTAGGAGTGCCGGACCAAGGCACAATGGTGGTTGCCTTTCTAGCCCTCTTTGTGACCTCCAGGTAAATGGAACTTTTTCAGAATGAATCTTCGGCACAAGCCTCAGACCCAACCACCTCAGACCAGTGCCGATGTCCGGGTGAGTGCAGGTCAGAAAAACCTTTGCGTGGGGTCCTTCAAAGGGACGTCTAGGGGCTCAGTAGCCTTCCACCTTACCCAGTCGCCGGAATCCCCTCTGGTTTTTACGGTCAGAGTTATTGGAATATCCTCTTCCTGGGGCTGGGACCCCCTAATGTGACCAGGACAACTTCTCCTTCAGGAGAGCCTCTGTAGTCTTGCTCTCCCTCCCGGTGATGCTCCACCACCCACGGGTGCATGTACAGCCCAATTAGGGACTTGCCTCTCCTACCAGCTTTGATGTGGCTCTTTTATATTATCAGAATATAGGTGTTATGATCAGCTGGAACTTGAGGTGATTTTCCTCGTTGATCATTTTATAATTTGGTTATAATTTTCAATGCGATCCTGGAGGAGATGAACCCTGCTTTTACGTAGTCTGTCATCTTCCCCCTCCCTCTCATCGAGTTTTTTTCAGAGTACCATCCTGAAGTCTCTGTCATTTAAGTCGCATATTTCTATGTCTGTAAGTTTATTTTCTGGAGATTTTTCTGTCTTTCTGAGATGCCTTGTCACCTTGGTTGTTCCTTATGTTAATGGGCTTTATCTCACTTTGGGCATTAAATGGAAGTGCATTCTGCTGTTTTTCCAGAAAGAAAATTTTTTATATAAAGGTGTCTCTTTGGCTTGCTGCAAAGAAGGTGCTTTTTCTTTTGGTTTGCAGTAGGTGCATCTAAGCCACTTGGATCCTTGCTTTATATAAAGCCTAAAAATGTGGTGTATTTTTTAAATTTCATGTAGAAATTTAATCACACTCTCTTTTCTCGTTTCAGTCCCTATAGTGTTAGCACACAGTTTTGGTAATGTTTGCTCAGATTTGCCTGGGGCTCTGTGGTGATCGGTCTGGGGGTGTGTGGGGGAGGGGCCCTCAGGGTGGAGAGTTGAGGGTTGTGGCTCAGCCTCGGTTTTGCAATTACAGTCGGTAAAATCAACTGTTGTTTCTTTGAGGCCCATCCCACTTCTCTGCTTCCTGCCTCTGATGACCGGCCCTGCTGCCGGCTGCTTAGAAGTCCCGGCAACTTACAGGCAGGGCTAATCAGGGAAGTCACTGCACTTCTCCCTTCTCCTTCCTCCTGCAGGGAACTCCATGGGCTGTGAGAGGCAGCTTCTTTATTTCTCCCAGTCAACCGTCGACACCCAGGGTTTCTGATCTGTGGTAGTTCTTATGTGCCCACACCCATGCTCAGACGTGCTGGTGTGCAGTTTGGGTGTTGTTTTTTCAGTTGTAGATGTTTGAGCTTAGTGTTGTTTCAAGGGGAGAGATCTAAGGACATCTCTCACTCCACCGTGTTTCCCGAATCCTTAACAGGTTTCTTATAGAGGAACAAGTAGTGTTTAGTGGCTTTTTCTGCTCTTGGGTTTAAGCACCCCCTCTTCTGTTGATATAGTGAAAGGCAGTTATTTGTTTATTTATAAATAAATGGGGCCTTGGAGAAGGGGTCTATTTTTTGATTTTTTTCCTACTATTTAATTCAGCTGAGCTTTTATCTTGACCACTTTCTTATTGTTTCTTACCATCTAAGCCCCAAAAGAATACCTCTCGCTTCTAGAGCATTTTTCTTCTCTCTCAGAGCTATATCTTCCCATCATTATCATTTCTGACTGTCAGCATTACACCAGCCCTTTTTTTTGGATTTCTCATAGAAAGTGCTCTGATTTTACCAGATCTTATTCTTATCCTCAGTATTTCTGCACTGCATGGGTGGAGCCTATTCTTCATACTAACTGAGGTTAATGTTTATTGTGTTATCTGTTCATTGTTCTCTCTAATGCATAGTCAGTCACATCTAACTGCTCAGCTCATTGGCTTCTGAACACACTCTGCTGGTCTAGGGTGTTTATTTCCCACTTACATGTAAATTAAGGCATGTGTAAATTAAAGGATTCTGTGTCCTACTTATGCTGTAGACATAAAATTATGGGTGATTTTATTTGCTTTCCTTTTATAGTAGTGGGAGGATGTATGGAGAATTCTAATTTGGTGGTTGCCATTATCCTGTGAGAACCTGACTCTGTAAGCTAAGAAAATAAGATAAACCCAAAAAGGAAGAATACAACAAAGTAGTAGTAAGGGCTTAATAAAGATAAAAGTAGAAACTGTAAGTTTAGACAGCAGTAAAAAATCTAGCAGAATCGAAACCATTAAGAATCTATAAGTGGTAGTAGGGAAACATCATCATTGGTAAGGCTTGAGGTAGTTTAAAAAAAGGGCAGACACAAAAATTAGGAAAAATGAAGGTGATGTAACAACAAATACAGAGTAGATTAAAATATGTGAAATAAAATGTATACTAAAATTTGAAAATGTATAGAAAGTTCAAATTTTCTAAGCAAATACTAATGATCAAAGTTGGTCAAGATGAAATAATTCAATAGTTAGTCATGCTTAGAAAAATTTAAATGTTACCATAAGAAGTAACTAGATTGGAAATGTCGGAAAGAAATCATGTTTACAAAGCAATAATGGTTCTTTTTTTAAAAAAAATTTTAAGTTTGAAAGTCCCCATGTATAATGCCCATGTAATAGGACAATGGAGAAACCTGAGCACAAGAGCTGTAGGTATAATATGATTTGGGAGGTCATCACCATTTAAGTAAAAAAAAAAAAAATTATTACTGTTGTATATTACCAAATGCTTACATATGGGTGAAAAATAGTGTCACCCTGCCAAATCTTACTGATTTTCATGGTTTTTTTTTTACAGATAGGTAAAAAAAAGTGTATCACCATCCCAGATCATATTGATTTTCCTCCACTTCCTGTCACGCCTGTTTTTCCTTCAGGAATAACTGAAATTTTCTTTATTACAGATGGAGAAGTAAGTATGATGATTCGTAAGTACAGATAATTTTTGACATAAAGTTAAGTGATGTTAATGAGGAATTATTGTTTATGAGTACAGAGTTCAAGTTTGGGAAGTTAAAAAAAAGTGGAGATGGATGGTTGTACATATTGGTAAATGTATGTAATGCCATTGAACTGTACATTTGAAAAATGGTTAAACTGGTAATTTTATTATGTATATTTTACCACAAAAAATTAAATTTTTTAATAAAGTTAAGAATTTATGTTGATTGCTGCTATGTTTAGTCAGTAATATTTTCTGCTTAAAAATATACTCTAACTGTGTAAAATTAAGTATAATTAACTTTGGGTCCAAGATAAATTTTACCAAAAGAATTTAAACCAAAAAAATATACTACTTGGGCTTTTACTCAGTTTTACAAATATATGTAAACATAGATGAGACATAATGTATTCTTTATGTATATGTAAATCCCTTTATGTAATCAACTCCTAGAAACTAAATGACTCCTCAATGTTTTTCAAAAGGGACAAATGCTAATTGCAGGAAGAAAAACAGAATTTGAGTAAAGTTATCTTCTGTTTTAAGCACTTTTTAAAGTTTTACATACTATATTTTAGGAAAATGAACCATCTCTCAGACTTTTGATGATTATGGGTTATGATATTTTAGGAGAGAAGATTATAGAACAAATGAAACACATGTAAAGGAAGAAAGAAGACATTTGGAAAGAATTAGAGAAGAACTGATAAGAAAAGTAGAAAAGCTGTAATGAAAAAGCAAATCGATAGCGATGTCATGGTAAGTTTATTACCTATCTTTTGTCACTGTAAAGGAAAACAAGTTTTACAGAACTTAATACTTTTTAATATTTACTATTTTATGTTATGATTTAAGTGGTACAGGTATCCTATTGATATAAGGTCAATACAGAAAACATGAAATTATTGTTCATTATTTTATATAATAAACACACATGGTTCACATAGGCAAGTTGTTTTTTATTAAAATTCAAATATTTTTCATAAGTGACATTTATTTTTTCTTCATTCTTCTGTTCATTTACTAAGTAAGTATTTATATGCTGCTGAATTAAGCCACTGTTCTAGGGGCTGAGGAGATCTAATATAACAGACACAATCTTGTCACTGCCTCAAAGAGTTTCCAGCCTAGTGGGAAAATGATAACCAACTCAGGCAGTAATGATACATCCTGGTGAATGCCTGTGATAAAGGAATTGCAGAACTTATGCATAGAAAACAGAAGAGGAATACCTAGATAAGGTGGAAGAGATCGAGAAAGGCTCCAGGAAAAGTGTTAGGTATGCGAGAATCTGAGGTGTGCCTCCTCTTGCTGCTGGTCTTCAGGCATGGTTTTCTCTCTGCCATCTTACCTGCTTGCTGTCTTCTTCTGTCCCGTTTTTCTCAGTTCACCTGACTATTTCCTACTAATCATTCAGTTTCAGATTAGACATCACTTACTTCTAGAAGCCTTCTTTGAGTCCTTTAGTTTCCATAGGTGCTTAATTTTTCATATGTATGTCAGTCTGCTTGGCTAAAATGAAGAATGAAAGACATTAGGTAGGAAAGTAGAATCGTTTTTTGCAATAAGAAATTTGTTAGGACTGGTGGAAATAGAGAAATGAGTCAGAGTGAGAAAGTGTAGGATATTGGTTTTTGAGAGATGGTAAGTGATTCGAGAGCCTGCATGTTGGATTGTACTTAGAGATTAGAAGGGAAAAGAAGTAATATATGGAAGTTAACTGGTTTTAGGATTCTCAATTTATAGCAAAATTATTGCTCAATACCAGAAACTGGACAATGTCAGGAGATATTTTCTGAAAGGTTCTACCTCCTAATACTATGTATCATTAGTCTTGTTGTAACATTAAACAAAAATTTTATCAAACAAATTGGAGCAATAAACTGGAAATTCACAGGACCAGGACTCTAATACTAGATCAGTCTTTACTTAGGCAAGGTATTTATTTTGTGCGCACTCTCTCTCTTTATAAAATAAGAATGATCAGTAACTTTCTACTTAAACAAAGAATGTTTCAAGTTGAAGGCATGTATCAGCCATCAAATATTTATTAAGCTACTATGTGCTCAATTCTCAGCATTGTTTTTAAAATGATGAGGACACAGCAGCAAGTAAGACAAATTGCCTTGCTATTAAGAGCTTGCTTCTAAAGGGGTGGTGGGGTGTGGGGAACAGAAACAAATAAGTAAGATAGTATCAGCTATGATAGAGTTGAGAAGAGTATTTATTTAAAAGAACATAATACAGAATGATGGGTCACGAGATGTTCTAAGTAGGGTTTCCAAGGATGGCATTTCTGTGTAGATATCATTAAGATTTGATGAATAAAGAGGCAGACATGTGAAAGATAGGGAAAAACAGTCTAAACAGAAAGAACACTAAACGTCAAGATCCAGAGAAAGGAATGAGCTTGTGTCTTAGGACCGAAACAAGGCCAGTGTGGCTGGAGCGTGATTTATAAAGGAGGAATTTTAAAAGGAGATTAAATCAAAAGTTGAACAAGAAACAGGCCAATTCAAGTAATTTGGACTTTTTTCTAAAATAAGATGGGAAGCCATTGGAGGATTTTTAAGCTAGGGATTTACATGATTTAAACATATTTTAGAAAAATCAGAATGACTGCCTATATGGAATATACTGTACAGGGGCAAGAATGGAAGCAGAGACCAGTTTTGATAGATAATGCATAACATATAGAGCATGAGGATTAGATATAGGGCAATAGTTAAATTTTTTAGGTAAGTTCCATATAGTTATATAATTTTAATCAAATCATATATAGAATTAATGGGATTTACATTTCTTTGATAATCTTAAAAAAAGAAAAAACCATTCTGGTATGCTAGCATGTAGTTTGTGTTGCTGTTAAGGTTGTACTTAGAATCTCATTGGCGCCACACTGATTCCCTAGTTGGCAGTGCTGAATTTGTAATTAAGAATCTCAGTTTTGAGAAATTCTACCCCACACAATTTGGGGGATGTAGTTAGAATAATTTTGATAATTGATGAATCAGAATCAGCTTATATCACAAAACATACGTCATTTTGGGAGCTGAAAAAATAAAGAAAAACATGAAAAATTATGCCTCTTTTTTCATAGTTATATAAATAACTTGACCATAATCAAATCAGATTATGTAAAAGTAACCAAAAATATACACATTTGGCAATTGGAAATCTTTTTAATAAAGGTTTTCCCAAAATAATTACAAACTTGAAGAAGAACTTGTTTATGGTTCCTGGATTTACCACTATTTTACTATATTTGTAGAAAAGTACTTTTATTACCCAATAAACATTTTTGTTCTTAGCTCTAATTTCCTCAGCATGTAAGGGAGGAAGACAAGAGGAGTAAAAGGGTTTAAATTAAATCTAAGGTCCTTTCCAGGTTGAAAAGTTGAATTCTTTAGTCAGACTCAAACTATGACCTTCGCTTTCTTATAGCCTGTGATGGTTGGAAGAAAAAGCATTTTGAAACAAAGAAAGTCACGGCATCACTGGAGGAGGTTTTAACAAAACTTCGAGAAGATTTGGAACTTTATTATAAAAAATTGCTCATGCAACTTGAAGCCAGGGAGATCAAAATGCGACCAAAGAATTTGGCAAATATAACAGACTCTAAGGTGCTTCTAAATGTGTTCACATTATATTGAAGTTCTATTCAAAATATATGATTTATAATTGTCAGTATTATCATATTTAGTATGCTTTGGGTTACAGGTAAAAAACTATGACTTAACCTAGCTTAAACAATAAGAAAATTTATGGGTCTCATATAATGGGTACTGAGGAGATACAATCAACAGCTTAATGGTCTTTTAAGAGCCTCGGTGCTTCTGATATCTGCTCCCTATTAATTTCAAGTGTTGGTTTCATTATAAGACTGCTTTCCTTCATTGTAGCAGCAGAGATGCCAATGGCAAGTTGAGCTGTATGCCTCCAACTGAAGAGAGAACTTTTAGGTGCATGGAATATACAAAACTTTCCCTTTGCCTGGTGAGGGCATCAACTAGGCCTACAGCAGACTGATAATTATCAGGGAATGCTATGCGCTGACTTAGACCAATTAGGATGTACCTCTGTGCCTGAGGACAGGGTCACTTTCTCTGATTCCATGGGAAGGAGATCAACACATGACAAAATACAGTGGGAGGATGAACAGTGTTTACTACATTCCTCTTTTTTAGTGCAGAGGAAGGGAGAGTGTTAATCGCATCCATGGAATCTAAAGGTACCGATGTCCAAAAAAATTATTAAATTATATTTTGTCAATCCATTTTTTTCTTAAGATAGTCTTGAATCATGAAAGATCAGAGACATGAAGTTTATTTTTTAATTGAGTAATTTCACCATATAATTAAATAACAAATTCCAAAGGCCATTTTATTTATCAGTTTAATTTTTGTTGCTTTATTCCACTTATCCAAAAAAGATTTTATAATATGTTAATCATGATTAAGAGTACAGATTTAACTTTAGATATAATGAAATATTAAGTTTCCTTGTGTATGTTTTCCCAGTTTTATTGAGATAAAATTGAAATAATATTATATTAAGGTGTATAACACAATAATTTGATATATGTGTATACTGTGAAATGATTACCACAATGTCTAGTTAACATCTATCACCTCAAAATCTTTCTTCTTGTAATGAGAACTTTTAAGATATACTCTCTTAACAACTTTCCAATACAGTGTTATTAACTATAGTTACCACACTGTACATTGCATCACCAGAACTTATTTATAACTAGAAATTTGTACCCCTTCACATATTTCCCCCACTCCCCCCACCCCTAGCAACCACCAATCTGTTCTCTGTTTCTATGAGTGAAAGTTTACTACTTTCGATAAATTTAATGTAAAGTCCAAATAAGCTCAAGTAATGCTCTGTTTATATTACCTGATGGTTTTAGCACAGATGATACTTTTTGTCTTACTGTTTTATCAAATTCAATATATGATAATGTTTTTCACTGAGTCAGCTTAATATTTTAAATAATTTCTTTGCTGATATGATACCTCATAAACTTTTTGAACAAAAGTAACTGAAAGACTTCTTATATTCAATAGGTTTTCTTGTGGTAAATAAGTTTCCTTATATAAAATATACTATCTCTTTATTAAATACATTAAAGTAATTCTAATTTTATTCAGCCAATAAAGCTTGCTAATTTCAAAAAACATTGCTAATATCTTAAAATTACATATTTCTTTCATAGTAATAGTTGTTGACATTTATGGGTACTAATTTAATGGTAACTTTTATAAGTATCTATTTATAATACATGAAGAATGGTAGTAGAACAAAGAGAAAGTAGTCCCTCAAATGTAGGAAATCGGGTCATAGTAATTTACTCCAAAGCAATAAGTTTATTTTATGGAATAGGTTATTTTTATGATTTGCTCTTTTGGTATTTGTTATTACATTGTTGTTTCTATCAGCAAGCCAGTTAAAAATAAATATGTACAGATGTCATCCTTAATAAAGATGTCTTTGTATATCTCACACAGAATTACCTTATAATTCAGATCACTGAAGTACAGCATGCAATTGACCAACTTAAGAGAAAATTGGATACTGACAAAATGAATCTCATCATAGAAGTTAAGGTAATTTGCATCTGCATCTCTCCTGATGAGATTATAAAATTTATCTTGAAATAAAGTATTTTGATGTTTTAACTTTGGGTGTCAATAGTATAAGGGTAGGAAGGATTGACAGTCTTAAAATTGTTGCTTTAACAATAAACAGCACAAGTGAAAAAAATGCAGTAACAACAATTAATTCCTGAAAAGATGCATGTTACAATAAGGCCAGAGTAAAATTTAGGAAAATTCCAGTGAGAATTTTTTTTAAAAGTACCCTGTCAATCAGTATAAAGACTCAATAAAACATTTAAAAGGGGTAGTTTTCATGTACTAGGGTCATTCATAAATAAATCTCACAAACCACTGAGCTCTCTGAACTCTCATTTGTTTTTCCTTCTCTTGGGTAATTATCTCACTCTCTCCAGTCATTTTCATGTGTATACTTACATGGATGCTCTCAATTCACCTCTTTATCAGAAATGGCTTTATGACACAGAATAACGACCCCTTTCTAGAATAGGCACTGTCCAAGAGAACTTTCTGTGACGATGGGAGTGATTCATACCTGCACTGTGTGATATATGGCAGCCACTAGAGACAGAAGGATATCGGGCACTTGAAATGTGGCCTTCCAGGTGACTAAGGATTGAATTTTAAATTGTATTTCATTGTAGTTCATTTGAATTTAAACAGCTGCATGTGCAAATGACTACTGTATTGCATGGCACAGCTTAGACCCTTTTAACTAGCAACACTCTGAAGGCTAAGCCTTGGCTGGACACTGAGAAGCTTAAAACTTAAGGTACAGAAAAGAAGAAGGGCAAGGGACAATTTTTAACAAAATATCAATATTTAGTAGTCTTACATGGTATGCACTAAAAAATTCATTCATTCAATGAATGAAAACTGCATATTCAAAAAATGGAGAGAAAGCCATAGTGGAAACTACACTTAAGGATGTTGGGTGGGTAAAAGGGAGTAATAGAAATGCCTCCAGAGCCTTCAGTTGTGACTCTTTCAATGCCCTTTACTTTTGGAAAGTATACACATTAGGTCTCACCATCTTTGTTTATTTTATCATCATAAATTTCACTATGAATGGTTGAAACCCATAAAACAGGAAAGACTAATAGGAAATTGGGAACCAAGTTTTCAGCTTACACTGGGGAAAAAAATTCTACATTTAACTATAGTGCCTAACTGATATATAGTATGCATTATTAGTATTATTGATTTCTGAATTGTTTACCCAAAACTTACCTGTAAGATTCAGAACTAAGGGACAGAAAACCTAGCCTGAGTCTGTTGCAACCATATTCAAATTAGTCTAGTGTAAGCAGTACTTCTTTAAGTTTAATATGACTTCATGGGGGATGGATCCTTTGGAAGCAGGATCTGAGGTGAAGCCTCAGTGGTCCGGGGTAAAGCCTAAGATTCTTAAGAAGCTCCCAGGTGAGGCAAATGCTGCTGGTCTAAAGATGGTATATGAAATAGTAAGGGTGCTGGCACCAGATGGTTTGAGTTTGAATCCTGGCTGTGCCACGTACAGTTTTATACCTGGAGTGGGTTACTTAACTACTAGGCATTCCAGTTTCCTCAGCTGTTAAATAAGGTTAAGTAATAGTATCTGCCTCAATAAAAGTTTTGAAAGAATCATAGAGGTTAATCCACTTATAAGAGTGCTTGCCACAGAGTAACACTTTTATTACGTAAGTACCTGTTGGATTTCTGAGGATTGGGAATTAAGGTTTTTAGTAATTTTGTTTTTTTGATTTGGGGTTTTTTTACTATTTCTTTACACTTTAGAACATTTTGAAACTTCAGCAAAAGATAAAATTTATATTCAATCTATTTTTATGATATTTTAATTCTATTATGATTGTATACTAATAAATGAAATTATGATAGTTTATCTAGCAGTAAATAGCATGCTTGTTTATTCACCAGGACTTTTGACCTATATATTCATTTACCATACTAATCCAGTGGGAGTGAAGACATTGAAGGAAAATGAGAAGACAGTTAAGCTACAAAAACCCTTACTTACATGACAATAATTTTATTTTAGAGGGGCAAAATGAAGCTCATTTTTAAAAGGTAATTCTTTTTATAGATGAGAAAACAAGCAATATCCAATGTACGCACATTGAAAGCTGAACTGGCACAGAATAAAATTAATACATCTTTGCAGCCTCAAGTAGGTACGTTAATTTAAAACTTTAGTCTAAATAATTAAATATTTGAAAATTCGTTTAACCTTTGTTGTTCTTTTTTTCTTTCTTTTCTTCCTTCCTTCCTCTTTAGGCAGGGTAAACCTTGGTTGACCTCACAGGTTGCCAAGGACCTTGTCAGCTTACAATCCCTTATTTTTTACTCCTACAGCACTGGTCTTCCTAGGTGGTCTCCCATCCAGGTACTAACCAGGCCCAACCCTGCTTAGCTTCGGATCAGTTGGGATTGGGCTCATTCAGGGTAGCATAGCTGTATACTACCTTTGTTGTTCTTGGCAATGTTTTATGTAAATAATAAGGTTTATTTTTCATATGGGTATTGCAAAGAGTTTCAGGAAATATTAGATGTTTAAAAGCAAAATGGTTGACTTTATAGGAGCTAACAAGTGCAACACAATATTCTTAATTGACTTGAGAAAGAGAACAGAGACCTCTGAACATTTAGAAAAGTTCTTTGTACAAAATTTCTCTTAAAAAAGAGAAACAACTTGAGAAACCAATGTCTTTCAATAATCAAGGGTAAACAAAGATATAGAAATAGAAAAAATTAACCATTGAAAAGAGAATTAGTAAGTAGCCAAGAAATAAAGTATAGAATCCATAGTGAAGGGATATTAATAATTGGAGGGGTAAATGACAAAGGATAGATTCATTTTCAAAAGCAAGTTTTTCTTATTGTAAAATATCAGATATAACTACATAAAAAATTTAGTTGGAAAATATTACATAGGTCTAACATATTCAAAATATTACTAAAGTGTCTTCTTGATTTTGTGAGTATTTAATACTTTATATTATTTTTTCCTCTGGAGGTTTGAGTTTAATTCAAATGCCTTGGAGAACATAAGACTACATGAAGTCCTGGAGCAGGAAAATTATTACCAGTAGGTTGATGGACCTAAAGAGGAGAATAAATCGCAGATTTTAAATTTAGATTTACCAAAAACAAAAAAGTACAGAGCAAACTGCTTCTCAAAGACTAGGTTTATAAAAAAAATCTATTCTAAGCAATAAACAATTTCTACTTAGAATTATATATATTTAAAAAATTAGAGTTGTTTTGTAAGCACATATTTTAATATCATGGGGAAAAATTAGCCTAATTAAATTTTGAAAGCAGTTGTTCCTAATTATTGTATTAAAACATCTTATAATAGAGAAATATTTAAGATAGTGATAGTAAGTGACTTGTTTCTTATCTTTATATTTCTGGACACTGATGATATCAATATATATATATCTTTCAAATTCAACAAAGCATCTATTTTTTATGTTTTTGAATATAGTAATAAGTAAAACAGATAGCACCATGACAAACAATGTATACGTTTTTTGCCTCTTCAAGAAACTACATCTATTTATACACATCATTTTATAAATCATAATCGTTTGACAGTGGATGTTCATGTCTGTCACTGCTTCGGTTTTAACGCTTTCCACATTTCTTCAGTTTGCTGTTTGGCTACAGCGTCTCCAGAGTAGTCAAGACAGTTTGCATTCCACATGCCAATGCCTCGTAAGCCACGGGTTTGTGTAAATGCTGCCTTTAAAGAAATGCTCTGCGGGTTATCATACCACACCTGATGAAAACGGCCAGCAGAATCCTGTAAAATAAGTAAAAATGGAAATTCTTTAAGATTTCAGTACAAGAAGAGGGAAAACATTTCTTAAATTCAAGGATTCAAAAAGGATACAGTGAAATAATACAAATTTTAGGGGACACTACTTTGCAGCTCTATATTCCATGGTTCTATATTGATACTTTCCAGACATCACTGTTCGTGCCACTTTTACAACAGCAAAAATTACACAAATGAGCCTCCTAATATATTCCATCTAAGGTCCTTCTCATGCCCTAAGATTCCTTCCTTGTTCTGGCCTGATGATTATCACCAGAAGTACATCTGGGTCACTGTTGAAGCTTTCAAAAAGACAGATGTCTGGGACCCAGACCACATGAAACCTACTGAATCAGAACCTTCCAGGGCTGGTGCTTGGATGTGTACTTGTTTGTTTTGCATTCTATGTAATTCCAACATGCAGCCAGGGTTAAGGAGGATCACTGCTCTGGTCCTCCGATACCAGCTTAGATGCTTTTTTGTGTTCTCTACGGTACCTGGAAAAGTGCCTGGTTGGGAGCTCAGCACATGCTTTGTTTATGTGAATCAGTCAGTCAAAAGGTAACAGCAATAGATGAGGAAAACTCATTTCTACGTCTTACAGAATTAATTTTAAGAGCCTGCCTGATCTGGACTCCATGGGTGCCTTATGCACACAGCTGATAAGAACTGTGAACTAGAAAATAAATGGTTTTTCCCCCTGTAAGGTCCTTCTGCCCAGCAACACCTGCCGCTATCTAGTAATAACAGTCTCTCTCACGAGGTAAATAAGCCATTGGATAAGGGATAAAGGAGACAAGAAAGGAACAGACCTAGGTAAATGGGTAGAGGAAAGGGGGGAAAAAGTAGGAGATAAAAAATAGAATGACCTATAACTAAAAATAATTTATTCATGTTTATAGAAACCTGGGAAACTTTTTAAAGGCAGTTCCCAACAAATGCTGGTAACATTGTTTTTTTGATGGTAGCACCACTGAAATTATTAGAATAGTCTCCTAAAATGGCTAATTTAAAGGACAGTAGTCACTTGGCAAATGGATAAGCTGAGGCATATTTAGCTACAATAGACTTATTATGTACAAGCATATCTTATGCTATCTCTTACACTCCATTCTTTAAAATATTTAGAACTCGAAAAAGCCATGCAAGCCCTAGTAACATTGTGATTCCCTATTAGAAGGCAACTTGAGGAACCTGTATATAATTATAAAAAATATTTATTTTTGAAAATTTAGGAGCAAACCCAAATGCATATGCTTTTGAGTTTTGCCATCTTATTAGCTACTACTTTGAGCTTTATGATACTGTTAAGAAATTCCAGATGCCTCAAAACAGTGAAGGATCAAAGGATAAAAAACTGTGTATGTGTAAGATTGACTTATACATGATGAAGGCATAAATGCTTTCAAGAATATCAGGTCCAAGATGAAGCTGCTATTGCTGAGGCAGCATAAGAAATTCTCTTCAGTCTCACCCAAAACTTCATTTTGGTTTCTAAGAATGTTACAGTGAATAAAAAGAGGAACAAAGGGTTATAACTAGATTGCTGTCTAAAGTGCCACGGAATCAATAGCCTTCAAGGCTCATCGAAATGTTTCGTGAATTCTAAGCCTTAAAGCAGCAGTCCCCAACCTTTTGGGCACCAGGGACCAGCGCTCCTATGAGAATCTAACACCTGATGATCTGAGTTGGAGCTGAGGTGGTTTTGCTGGTGCTGGGGAGCAGCTGCAAATACAGATGAAGCTTCTCTTGCTCACCTCCTGCTGTATGGCCCAGTTCCTAACAGGCCACTGACCTGTACGGGTCTGTGGCCCTAGGATTTGGTGACTTGTGCCTTCAAGAATGTGTCATCTTGTCAATTAAGAAAAACTTAAGTCAGGGATTCAGAAAGCACTACATCACAGTGTAAACCGTTATTCTGTATTACACATTTCTGAATTATGTATAATTGGTTACATGCACTCATTACCAAACTGATATCCATGAAAACACTCTTCCCCCTACATGTTTCTAAGACCTCTGAGAAACAGGCTCTTGTGTTAAACAGTTAAACAGTTTATGTAGTGCAGTAGTTTTCTATTCCTTTAATATAATGTTGTACACTATAAACCTCTAAGACTGACATACAGTATGCATTGTTATCCAAATATTTTCGGCCACGGTATCTGTGTATTTGTGTGAGTGTGTGTATGTGTGTGTGTGTGTGTGTGTGTGTGTGTGTGTGTGTAATAGTAACAGTTTCCAGAACAGAGTTCTATAAATACTGCTTGCCAAAGACATGGTTACAGTATACCCTAATTTAATGGGAATTAAATTAGGGTATACTGTAGATTCTAAAGTTTACAAAACTCTGCAGTAAAGCTTTCTATATAATTGACATACGGGCATGTATAGATTTTTGTCAATTATAATTTGTTAAATATGTGTGTTTGCACTCACATTTTATATAAAGAAAACCAGACCATTAGTAAAAAATATAAATGCTTACTGGTAATAACTTACATTATATCATTTTAGGGCTCCTTTTATAGTAACATCATCCAAAGTAAATTCAAAGATGGTTTATACTTAGATTTTTGAGTTGTATAAAAGTTTATTATGCTAAAGGTAAATTATGAATCTTACCCATTTTCTTTGACTCTTTGATATGGCAACTCCTATTTATCAAATACTGCCTGACAGAATTGCTAATTATTCACTCCATTTCTTCAAGTCTCTGTAATAATTTTCAGTCTCTAACTTTAATATTGCTTATAATTTGTCCAATAGTTTGACTGAATTGTGAATAAATCTGAAATGATGCCATTTTCCATTGTAAAGCCCACGATGGCGCGTCTCTTTTTCTAAGCCTCATTCCTCTCTATGGAAGAGCCTCATTCCACTCTATATAAGAGCCTCTATATAAGTCTTTATCTAGAGATAAAGGCTTTCAGAGCTAGCAACCTATTTTGGCCCAGAGCTCTTCTAGAAGCCACAGTCATCATACACAATTGTCAACTACTCAGGAAATGCTGTTTGTGAGATGCATGTTTTTAGTACATCATTTACAGTAACAGTGACCCATGCAGAGCAATTCCACTGTGAGCATCACTTGAGTTGCCCGCCAGGGAAGTAACGTTCCTGATAACACAGATCCAAAGAGAAGGTTACTCATCTAAACAGAAGCTTGTATGTTGTACCCTAAAAGAAAACTAATAGAAATTCTCTGTATCAAATATGCAATTATGAAAATATGCAGTTACAAAATCCAATAGAATAAATGCTTATAACTTGAAAAAATCTTACTTTATAATATAATAGGGAGCCTGCTGTTCTTTATTCCACTGGACTCCAGAAATAGAACTGTTTACTTGCTTCATAATCATTTTATAGGGCACCTGATGTCCTGCAGCATCACTACAAGGAGCTCCCCGGAAAGGGACTTTTGCAATGATACAAACATGATCCTAAAAATCCAAAAAATGTTCTTATTATAGATTGTCAACTAAGCATATGTTAAGAGTTAAATCAGAAAACATAATTAAGACTATTAGATAAAATATATATTATAAATAGATGTCTTGACCATATAGTATGAAAATTAAAATTCATTATTAAATGAAAATATATAACATTCAGAAATGTTCATAGGTTTAAATAATTAAAAATAAGATTTACTTTTTAGTTTCAAACTATATTTCAGAAATTCTAAAGTTTACATATTCTATATATAGAGGTTTATAAATTCTAAATAGAACTTAAGTATGTTAAATAGAGTTTATGTATGTGAAACAAAACAAGCTCTGAAAATACAAAAGAAAGAGAAAAAGCTTACATAAGAAATGAGTCGTTCTTACCTCCAATAGAGTCAGGCAGGTATAATCATAACCATACCAGGGAACACCCATTACAAGTTTCTTAGGATTAATGCCCATCTCGATGTATTCATCATATGCTAATGAAACAGGGATAGAAAAAAGCATATTTTTTCTCTTCATATGTCTGCTAATATATTTATACAAGGTATGCAACCATTCAGAACCTAAGTTTGTAAATATAGGTTCATTTATGCAAAATACACTCTGTTACTCTAGTATTATATTATGAAAATCATTCCTTAAGAACTGTAAATTCCTGGTGACAGAAAGAAATCTAACTATGGGAGGTGAACACACAATGCAATATATATATGCCTTTATTGTTAAATTGTACACCTGAAACTTACTGGATTTCATTAACCAATGTCACCATAAAAAAATAAATACAAATAAATAAAGAACTGTAAGTTCCAAATCACTTTCTAAATTATTTCTTTTAAATAATAAAAACATTCAAATCAATTAAGATCAAATTGATGCACAAAATCTAAGAAGAATGACACATTTCAGAAAAGCATGCTAATTGTGTCTATTAATTACTAAGAAATATTTGCTATTCGAGATTCTAAAGTTTCAAAAAAGTTCTATAAGTCTTAAACTCTCTGTCTGGAATGACCTTACAACTTCTTATAGAAAGCACAAGTGTTTTCATGTTTAACAAATATCCTATAAGTATGAATTACAGCCAGGGATAAAATACTCCTTACTATAATCTGTAGTTATAGGAAACAGAGAAAATTTAACAAATTCCTGATACTATTTATCTCTTTCTTGCCCAATGCTGCAAAATGTGTGTTCCCACCAAGGGAAGTTCCAAAACTATATGGAATATAACTTGAGTTAAGTAAATTTGCTACTTTTCAGAGCCTTTAAATTACTGTGTACCATTATATTCCAGGTGAGGAGTGAGGTATGCATCATTTTCCAAACATATTTAATAATGAACCTCTTACTGATAGAACACAATTATCATCTCTTCCTTGAAACACAGTTTGAGAACACTGGATTAAATAATTTTTAATTGTAACAATTAAATTGTTTTTTCAAATTTACAAACACATATTAGTGTTTGCAATCAGACTATTCTGTCCAAACAATTATTAGCCAGTTCACACTTAATAACAACTATCCCAGAAAATTTCACCTGAGACCTAAAGATAGCAAGCAACTTTTTATTCACTTGGCTAATGGGATACAAACCAGTCCAAACTTTGGAAAGGATAATACAAAGGCCACTTTATCTGAATGACAGATCAGAAGTACCCTTAATTCTAATTATATAACTTTTAATATGGCATGGGTACTAACATAAATGCCAAGTTAGATAAAAACTAATCCCAATAATCATGTACAGAAAGTACTCACATCATAACTGTCTTTGCTTTTAAGTTATTTAATATTGGTTATTTCAACAAAAATATTTTGTCAAATTCTAGATAAGCAAATATCTTCTTCATGTAATTTTGAGAGAAAAGTGTTGACTTGAGATTAGAACACCTTCTTGAGTCCAAACTATATAAAACTTAATAGCTGTGTAGTCAGGAGAACTTAACACCCTTCATCTCATCTGTAATTAAGGGCTAATACCAATATCCTTATCCCACAAGATTTTTAGAATTAAGTGAATATTTCAAAATTTTAAAACTTTTTGTAAACTTGAAAGCTCTCCAAATTAAGTGCTTTTCATTCTTCAAGAAAGCTTTACAAATGGAAAAGGTATATGAATGACTTAGAAATACTAAAATATATCTTAATGTTTAAGATTATGGGATTAATGACTAATGATCATTTGATGTATTCTTACCAGCTAATGTCTGATTATAGGGAGCATTGGCTGCTGCAATACATTCTGACCAGACCTGACTTTGTTCATCATAAGACATCACAAAGAGGAAGTCACAAGCATCTGCAATTCCAGTATAATTATAGCACCTCCTGTCTATGCACTTTGAAGACCAAGCTACATCAAAGGTTACCTGAGGAAAAACATATGATTTTATGTAACATCAAATATGTATATTATATCAGATGTTTTTATGAATATATATTCTCTTGCCTCATACTACCCAAGGAAACAAAATTGCTTTCACATATGATGTAGGGTTTGACACATATAGAACTGGAATAAATCTAGGAAATATACTTTTTTCCTATGAGGACTGAGCCAGATATATATTTGGACAATGTTTTAGACATATGTTTGGATAAAGGATATATATTTGGAGCCAGTCACATTTGGACATATACAATGACCAATGCAGAGCACTGTAGAAGAGGAATTTTAAATGCAAATGTTTTCAGAGGCGAGACTGCTAACTCAATTGATAAAACTCAACTGAAATGGAAAGAAACAGGTGTGATGACAGTAGGCTGTGAAGGGGCCTCTAAGCAACTGGAGAATAAAAGCAAAGAATTCAGATGCAACAGTTTTAAAAATATATGCTGGCTAAGTTGGTCATTTTTTGGCACAAGCCAACTGGCCTGTGCTGGAAGACTGAGCCCTTGATTTCCAATTGCCTTATATGTTAGGTTCGGTCCAACATTACAGTTAAACAATAGTGATGTTTTATAGCTACACATATAGATAATCAACTAGAAGTGTTGAACAAGTCATTTACATGGTCTTATTTTATGGAAATATTCCAATAAAATTTAAGTGATAAATTATCTTTCATTTTGAGTGGTGAGCCAATCTTCCAAAGGCATAAGTCCCTTTAAAAAAGTTGTTGCCTTAACTAAACATTACTTAGCCTTATTTTATGTGTGCAAATGTTCTAAGACTTCATTAAAAGTTTTTATTTTTTCATAATTAGGCTCTCAATAAACCCGTTGATTAATTATTACAAACAACTGAGGTACTTTAAAACTTTTACACTTTGGCCAGTTTATTCTGCTGTAACTCTTGTAAGGACTTTCTCAGAGTTCTCTATAATTTTCTGAGTATTAGCACTAAAGGAAGCTCTGCTTTACAAGTATAAGCTTTCCTCAATAGCTCTCTAGCAAAATAGGTTATAATGTGAAATTTTTACATAAGGGCCCCATTTTATCACTGCTTTCTATTACAACATGGGAGCTCTATATATTATCATTAAGGAGAAACTAAGTTTCAAATCCATTTGGTAAGTTCTTACCTCTGTCCTGAGCACTGAGAGTCTTTTCATCTGGATTTCATGCCATAGTTAATCTCATATTTTTGAGAAGGCAGTATTAATATTTTAGACAAGAAATCGACACTTTGGTTCTAGTCTTGACTGTGTTATAATTAGGTCTATGTAACTTAAAACATCTGAATCTGTATTCCTACCTGTAAAAATGAGGGTATAGGAAGAACTCTCCAAGAGCATTTCTAGCTCTTTAATTCTCTGACCACGAATCCATAATCATAAATTATCATCTTTTCCCCCAAACACATTTTTCCTTCTAGAATCTGTTTTAGTCATTTCTTTTCTGGTGACCAGTTTAAGAAACTTTGGGCCATTTTCTGACTCCTCTTCCCTCCACCCCATCACTAATCTCACAATTTCCTTTGGGTGGCTTCTCACAATTGTTTAGCCCCTTTCTTTTAATTCCTTCATTACTTAATTCCATAAATATTTATTTAACACTTGCTGAGTGTTAGGCCATCATCCCAATCCAAACCATAAATCCCGATATTGTATTATTGGGTTAGTCCTTACTGGTCTCCCTTTCTCCTCGATTATTTTATGTACACTATAAAATATTCTTCCCCAAACACTTTCTACACATGTAACCCATTACTAACAGAATAAAATGCGTATTCTTCATTCTGATATTCTGGATCTTCTACTCTCTAGCCTATCTTGGCAACTGTGCCTCCCTCTTATTTACCTAACTTGACATAGTAGCCCCAATTTTTCTACTTGCCCCTCAAACATGGAAGTAGATATTCCTACTACAAAATCTGTATTCAGTCTCTTTCTCCCTACCCTTTCACTGTAGCTTAATAGCAAATAGGTTATTTCCCACACACCAGTTCTAATCTATTAATAACAGCAATCTATGGAATGAAGGAAAAGGTTTAGAAATCAAACTATTTGAGGAGAGGAGTCTGATGGCCTGCATAGCAAATATTTGCTGTTCTTGATAGAAATTGTACTTATCTGAGAAGCTGAATTCCATACTGACAAACCTCTACTTGCTTAAAGCCACATAGATGTCAGTCCTTACATCACTTATTATTTTTCCAATGATCCTCAAATTCATGTTAACCAACTTACCAGAATCACCTGGCACAACCTGATAAAAACAGTTCCTAGGCTCTATCCCAGACCTACGGAATCAAGCACTGGGGATACTTTTAACAAGCACTCCCAGGAGATCCCGAGGTCAGTTAAGAGTCACTGGTTAATACTATTTATATATTTTACATAGATATTTATTTACTACTTACTTAGATTTTAAATCTTTGAAAGGCATGTAGCATTCATTAACTTAAACAGATTTTAAACATCTTATTAGACATGAAGGAGCTGGTCTCTGTCTTCAAAAAACCCACTGTTTAGCCTAGTAGTTTTATTTTTAGTCTTAGTGAAGTATAATTGACAATTAAAATTATAATGTATATAAGGTACAACGTGATGATTTGATACGTGTATATATTGTGAAAGAATTCTCATCATCAAGTTAATTAACACATCCATCACCTCACATATTTACTTTTTTTAATTGATAACATTTAAGTACTTTACTAGCATATTTTGATGATACAACACAGTATTGTAAACCATAGTCACCATGTTATATATTAAATCCTCAGACCTACATTATCTTTTATCAGAAAGTTTATACCCTTTACGAGCCTCTTCCTATTTTCCCCAACCCCTAATAACCACCTACTGTCTTTCCTATGAGCTTGAATATTTTTAGAGTCCATACATAAGTAATATCGTACAGTATCTGCCTTTGTCTGGATTATTTCACTGAGCCTAATGCCCTCCAAGTCAGCCACATAGTCACAAATAACAGGATTTCCTTCTTGTAATTGATTTCTCATTTTATACCAATGTGGTCAGAAAAGATGCCCGATAACATGATTTCAATATTCTTAAATTTATTGAGACTTATTTTGTGGGCTAACATGTGCTCTATCCTAGAAATTGTTGTATGTATGCTTGAAAAGAATGTGTATTCTGCTGCTGTTGAATGAAATGTTCTATTAATGTCTGTTAGGTCCCATGGATCTAACATGTAGTTTCCTTATTGATGTTTTCCTGTTGCTTATCTGTCAGCATGATCTATATCCATTGCTGTATGTGGAGTATTGAAGTCCCCTACTATAATTGTATTGCTGTCTACTTCTCCCTTCAGATATGTTAGCACTTGCTTAATATATTTGGTGCTCTGATGTTGGGAGCATAAATATTTACAATTGTCATATCCTCTTGGTGAATGGATTCCTTAATCATTATGTAATAACCACTTTTTGTCTAAAGTCTAGACAAAAAAGTCCACCATTTTTACTTAAAATGTATTTTGCCTAATATAAATACATTTATACTTGCTTTCTTTGGTTTTCATTTGCATGCAATATATTTTTCATTCCCTTCATTTTGGTCTATATGTGTCCTTAAAGCTGAAGTGATTCCGTTATAGGCGGGATATAGTTGGATCCTGTTTTTCAGATCCATTCAGCCACTCTGTGTCTCTTGATTAGAGAATTAACCTATTCATATTTAAATAATTATTGATAAAGCCATTGTTGATAGTAGTAGTTGACAGCAATTTACAAAGGCCATTTTGCTAATTGCTTTTTGGCTATTTTGTAATTCCTTTTTTCCTTTCTTCTCTTGCTCCCTTCCTTTGTGATCTGGTGATTTCTTGTAGTGACACATTCGATTCCTTTCCCTTTATCCTTTGTGTATCCGTTATAGGTTTTTGCCTTGTAGTTATAGGGCTTACATGAAAAAATTTTTGTAACTAGATATATAGTGATGGATGTTAACTAGACTTACTATGGTGATCATTTCACAATATATACGAATATTAAATTATGCATAACTAATGTTATATGTCAATTATGCATCAATAAAAATAATTTTAAAATTTGAAAAATCTTAGAGTCTATTTTAAGTTGATAACAACAACTTAAAATGCATACAAAAGCTCTAGCTCTCCTATCTTATGTTTTTGATGTCATTATATATCTTTTTTAAATTCTGTATCTGGTAACAAATTATTGTAGTTACACTTATTCCTAACACTTTTGTCTTTTAACCTTATAGTAGAATTATAAGTGATTTACCCACAACTATCATAATATTATAGTATAATAAATCTATTATAAAGCTAAAATCTAACCTTAGCCATGAGTTTCATACTTTCATATGCTTTCATGTTACTAATTAGCATCTTTCACTTCAGCTTGAAGAAGTCCCTTGAACATTTCTTGTAAGACTGGTCTAGTGGTGATGAATACCTTCCACTTTTGTTTGTCTGGAAAACTCTCTCTCTCTCCTTCAGTTCTGAAGGACAGCTTTGCCAGGTAAGAATATTCTTACTTGGCCATATCTTTTCTGTAGCACTTTGAATATCTCCTCTCACTCCCTTCTGGCTTGCAAAGTTTATACTGAAAAACCCACTGATTGTCTAAGGGTGGTGGTGGGCATGGAGTTCCCTTATACATAATAAGTTGCCTTTCACTTGCTGTTTTTAAGAATCCCTGTCTTTAGTGTTTGACAATTTAATTATGTGTCTTGATGTGGGTCTCTCTGTTCTTACTGAATCTGGATGTCGATTTCTTTTCCC
The DNA here is from genome assembly GCA_003508835.1 of Eonycteris spelaea. Taxonomy (NCBI): domain Eukaryota; kingdom Metazoa; phylum Chordata; class Mammalia; order Chiroptera; family Pteropodidae; genus Eonycteris; species Eonycteris spelaea. The sequence goes on along the minus strand of PUFA01000046.1, from coordinate 3,844,477 downwards.
AGGTTTGGGAACTTCTAGCCTTACTTCTTTGAATAAGCTTTCTGCCCCTTCCTCCCTTCTCCTTCTGGGAAAAGATATATACTGGTCCTCTTCATGTATCTCTTAAGTCCCTTAAGCTGTCCTCACTCTTTTTCATTCTTTTTTCTTTTAACTGCTCTGATTAGATGAATTTCACTGCCTTTGACTTTGTGGATCCTTTCTTCTGCTTGATACATGCTGAACCCCTTCTTCTATGGAACCCTTCTGTTGAAACTTTCAGTTGTATTATTGTTTTTCTTCATTTCTATGATTTCTGTTGAGTACTTTTTAATATTTTCTATATCTTTGTTGAAATTCTCATTTTTTCAGGCATTGCTCTCCTGACCAAAGTGAGCCACTCTATGACCATTATTTTGAATTCACTATCAAATCAGTTATTTCTGTTTCATTAAGGTCTTTTTGTAATGTTTCGTCTTGTTGTTTCACTTGGGATATATTCCTTTGTTTCTTCATTTTCCTTGACTCTCTGTGTTGATTTCTGGACATTAGACAAAACAACCACCTCTTTTAGTCTTGATAGACTATTGTACAAGAGATGAAACTTGTCAATCACCCTGGCCTAAGCTCCTGGATCCCACTCAAACCTTTGTGATTATCCAAAATGTTGTCTTTGTTCTTAGCACACCCAATAGTTGAGGGTGTGCCAAGACCCTCCAGATTCCTAAAGAGGAGAATCATAGTGAGTACCTAGATGCAAGCTAATTAGAAGCTGGATACTTAGGCTACTGAGAAGGTATACAGTTAAACACCTTCCTGAAAGATAAATGTTTTTGCCTGTTTCCTCTATGCTGAGCCCAGGTGTATAACAATGGGAGATCCTGCCCCCATTTAAAGACTGCTTCTTTGTTTCCTATATCCTTTGGGACCATAAATGCAAAACCTGCTGGCTAACAGAAATAGGTGGTAGCCCAAAAGTCGGAGTGCTAGGTGTGTAAACATGCTCCTTCCAGGGACATACTAGTGACTTTAATTTACTGTTGAAGTGAGCCACAGAGAGAAGGCAGGGGAAGTGCCCACTGGCTCTTTCAGGGTCTGGGGAGGATTATGGTCACTACTTAGATGTGTGCTAATTAGAAGCCGGACCCTCAAGCCGCAGTTTGTGAAATACACAGACTTTTCCAGAAAAAGAGTAGGAGATGGGTGTTTCTGCCTATATCTTCAGAGCTGAGCCCTAGGGAGAAGTATCCATTTTGAGTGCTCAGGTACCTTTGGAACCTCTTCCTTGTTTGCTATAGTCCTGTAAGACTCATGAATGTAAACCCTGTTGGCTTTCAGAGCTAGGTATTTTGGGGGTCCATTCATCATGCAAGAGCCTTAAAAGTTGGGGCACTAAATGTGCATTCTAAAGCCTTTGCTCCTCAGGGAGAAACTGGGAATTGGGGATTCCTTTCCTGACTCTTGCTGATCCCTTTGCCCATCTAACCCTGCTGTGAGGCAAGAAGATGGGAAATCCATGTTTTATCTTGATGTCCATAGAGAACAAATCTAACACCTTAAAACTCTGTAAAACTTCTGTAATACAACCTCCAAATTTCCAGGAAATTTTAAAAGTATATGTGTTGAAATTCTTTCTACTCGATTTCTATAAAACCGAAATTCTATTACTCATACCTTCATGAATACATTTTGATAGAGATATTAAGGGGTTCCCAAAAAACATCAAATGAATTTTTACCTGTGATCCCTCAATTTCACGATGGAAAGACTCTGTAGTTTCTTTAACTAAAGCAGTTAATGCATAATATTCAGGTGATGAACAATTAACTTCTTGCTCTATGTCTATATTAATTCCATCCATATATTGTGTTTTGGCCACCATAACTTTTTGAGCTATCCAGGATGCTCTGAAAGTAGGATCAATGATATCCTTTAAGAATACATCTCCTGTGAAAGAAATATATACTTTTTTTGGTACAAAAATGCTTTTAAGAGTTCAATGATATTTACTTCACAAACACATTCCAAAGAGATCAAAATATACTTAAAGTATCTCATTACTTTGGTATATGAAGCTCTCAACTTAAGTTTTCCAAATGCAGAAATAATGTAACAAAATAATGAAAAGTCATTACTCATTCATTTCCAAATTAACCATTATAATTAGTAAAATCATTCTCGAATTAGAAGCAGAAATGGTGGACTATGACTAGCTAAAAGTCATCATGCTAATTAGGAGTCATATTTTGCTCAAAACCATGCAGTGGTTTATTTAATTTTTTAACAATATCTGTTTCTGTGAAATGAATTAAATGGGATCCATGATTAATTTTAGGATGCTAAAAAATATACCACATGAACATGAAAAGGGAAGTTTCTGGCTAGTCTGGATAGCAAATGATGCAAGTAAACTTATCAATTGTCTGGACACATCAGGTAAAAACTGTCACTCACCTTTTAGCACTACTCTGGCTCCTTTTGAATGAGCGTAGCACATAAGTTCTGAGTCATATTTTCCAAAAACTGCCACAGTTGTAATCTGTGACCAATCATAAGATTTCCAAGTTTTTCCACCAACATCAAATGCAAAAACCTGCCAGACAAAAGGGGTAAGCACCATCACTTAAACCAAGAATATCATACAAACCACCCAATATAATATGAATTAAACACTAACCATGTATCTGGCACTGGTGGGCTCTGAGAGAGTAAGAGTGAATAAGACACAGGGGTGAGCATCCCAATGTAATTGGTGGCAGGAGAAATTAGTGGTAAGTGCCGAGGTCTGGAGGCAGAGAGAGCATGGTGGTTGTATAACTAATGCTGAGCATGGCTGAGGCCTAATATGTGGATTGAGCAGCAGAGAAGCAGCAGGAAATGGTAGGCAGGGTTGAATCATAAAGGCATTGAAAGCCCTCTTGAGAAAATGTATTTCATCCAAAAGAAATGGTTTTAAAGGAGAATTTTACATGTTTGCATTTTAGATATGCATTTATATATGCATTTTAGAAAAATCCCTTTAGCGAAGTGGAAATGGATCCCAGAGAAGCTATAACTAGAGGTAGAATATCTAATAGGGAAGCTGTCGCAAGAATCTGGGCAAGAGGTGATGGTGACCTTAACTGAAGCTGTGGAGCATCAGAGAGAGGAGAAATAAAAGAACAGTTCTGGAAGATCCAAGGAGGCAAAATTGCCAGGATTTGGGGACTATTTGAATGAGTAAGGCAAGAGAAAGAGAGGACGTTGATAACACTCAAGTTTCTGGCTGCTGCGGGTGGACCATAGGTTTTGCATTTCTGTGGGTGATTTTTGGTGAGCCTGACTTCTTAGAATAGTGCTCAAGTCAAGTTCTAAAGCAGCTGATGTTATGTTTCTCCAGTATTTTTCCCCACAGATAATTCTAGAGGCACAGAAATCTCCCTGATCATTTTATTTTATCCCAAATAAGGTGTTAAGTCATTGATTCAGCAAATACTTACTGAATTCCAATAAGGCATAGGCAGAGTACGTTGCTAGGCATTAGAGACAAAGAGGTTAAAAAGAGAAACCAGGTCCATTAGTTATTTAATGACAATAGTGTTAAGGGCTGCAATGTAATGCAGGGGCCATGACAGCACACAAAGGGTACCTGCTACCCTAGTTGAGCAGGAAAACTTCCCCGGACTACACACTTTTAGAAGAGGACTGAAATCTGGGGAATGACCTGGACAGAATGGAGAAGGGGTACCTATGGACAAAAAAAAAAAAGCACCCTCAGCAGAGGGAACGAAAAAGGACAAAAGTTTCAATACTTCAGGAGAATTCTGAATTTGTGGAACTTAATCTGGCTGGAGCACAAGATCCTGTGAGTATGTGGAATCAGGTAAAACTAGTAAGGTAGATAGATGGTGGCAAGATCAAGGAAAGGTTTGTAGACAAGAATTTTGTATTTTATCCTGAGATGGATGGGAAGCCATTAGAGTATTTCAGGCAGGGGTGGAGCCTAAACTAAGATTTGCATTAAGGGAAAAGAAAGAAAGAGGGAGCAAAGGAGGGACGGAGAGACAGTGAGGGAGAGAGAGATCAGATGGGGAAGGTTGGTGGGGAGAGCTAGCTATAAAAGTTAAACTCGACATTTCTTAGTTTTTCTCAATCTCTTTTTCTTTTTGATTTTTCAGAATTAACTTTGCATAACTCATTTTTTCCTGCTAAGCACTGCCCGCTGAAACAATAAAACTTACAAAATGTGAAATGGAACAGCTCATCATTTTTAGACTCATATTTCCATCACAAACCTTATCCCCTATTTTAATTCATAATTAAAATCAAATTTGTTTAAAAGGAATACTGAGAGCTCTTGATATAATAGAAATCCCAAAAAACAACTGGATGAACCCTTTGAAAATAAAAGGGGAAAAGTTTGTAGTCTGGTCTGTGTTTGAAAAACATAGGAGAGGTCAGTAGAGGAATAGACTACTTACCATGAACATACAAATGAACACAATTTGCTTCGTTGTATAACTGGTTTTCCATATGCCCCCAGAAACGGCCTACGCCTCTTAGAGGTATTGGTGCCACAATAAGTCTTGCAGATGTCAGGTGTCCACACTAGGCAGGTTCTCCATAAACACTTTCACCTCTTTTATTTAGTCTCCTGATCAGTGCGTGTGTTGTATTGGCATTGAAATGTCCTTTCCTCAAACTTCGTCCTTACTATGCTAGGTTACGAACTGGCCATGGTCCCTAGCTTTACAAAAGAATTGCTCTTTGGACCTCCCTCATGTCGGATTCCTGCTGCAGTCATCAATCTCTACAGCTGGTTGTCATGTTGCCTGCAAAAAGGTTTGCTTAAAGTTGCTAAAGGCCTTAGAAATTGTTAGGTGAGTAGAAGGAAAAGTTACCGAAAGACATGTCTTTACCAGCCTTCTGGGTGGCTTTGAGGCTCTAAACGCAGGGGCTGTGAGTGTAGGAAAGCAAAGGTGGTCAAAACATCCTGCCCTCCAATGTGCTGCTGGGTGCTGAGATTGCTTCTCACGGAATCCTCATTCTCGTGGAAACCAGCGGGTCTTGCCACTCAGGGAGTAGCTCCTCATCCTAGCTCCTTGCTTGTAAGGCCAGACTGAGCTGCAGAGACACAGCGGGGTAAGGAAAGGAGCTTGTGTTTGGAGGCAGCTCTGGGTTTGAATATTTGCCTGCCTCTTGCAGGCTGGCACTCCTGAGACGTGGGACGAGTTACTCAACCTCTCTGAGCCTGAGTTTCCTCATCTATGAGATGAAGAAATCCGTAAACAGAAAGGGCGTCAGCGAGTGGTGGCAGTTGATTTCAGCACCCACACCACTCTTTTTAAGGTTTGGCCCTACTCTAACTTCTCTTCGTGCTTGAGAAGCAGACCCAGAGGGGCAGGCGAGAGGCGCTTACCTCGAAGTCCGGGCGGCGGCGGATGGGTTGGCACAGCGCTGGATCCTGGCACGGGCAGTTGGCCGCGGCCGGGACTGGGAGCAGCAGGAGCAGCGGCAGCAGCGGCGAGCCAGCAGCGGGGGGGCGCCGCTCCGTGGGCAGGCGAGGAGGCCCAGAGTATGAGCGAAGGACTGGACTTGCTGGTAAGACACCAGGCGGGCGAGCAGGATCCTCAGGCCAGGCGGGGCGAGGCCTGACGTGCTCGCAGGCGTTCGGGGCGGGGCTCCGGGGGGTGGGGGGGCTCTTGGCCGTGGCCTAGGCTGGGTGCCTGCGGTCTGAATGAAAGTAGAAAGCCAGCTGTGAACCCAGAGAGCCAGTGCCTTGGGCCACAGCCGGCCAGTTGACTCAATCAAGTAAATATCGTGTGTTTATCTGTCCCTGCACCACGCTCCCTCCCAACACTGCAGCCCTCTTTGGTTTATTGTGTTAGACGTTTGTAGAATCCTTGTGAAGTCTGCAGTTGTTGCCAAAATGGAAAAGTAGAGGGCCTTGGAAGGGGTGACTGAATCACATGGTTGGAATGGCCAAAAGACTTTTAGGATAACATGGTGCTTTGAATATAATCATCTAATTCCACTCTTTCCTAGCTTTAAACCTCTAAAAACCTATGCCCACAGACAAGGAGGTGACAGCAACAAAATCTTTGAAACTGAAAAGCACAGATAAGAGAGTTAAGTGTCTCAAGCACCGACAGTGGGGAAAGCTGAGAAACAACCTTATTTAAACTGTACACTCCTTGAAAGGTTCTGGACTGCAAGCGGTGCTTCTGAAATTAGGAGACTGTGCTCGGTTTTCTTTCAGACTCCATCCCATGCGCTTTTCCCCTTTGTTAATTTCTCTTTGTATCCTGCTGTCATAAATCTTAGCTGTGAGTACAAGTATTTGCTGAGTCCTGTGAGTTCTTCTAGTGAATTACTGAATGCAGGAGAGGTCTAGGGAACCCCCAACACAGGTAGATATTCCCAGTAATGTTCCCAGAACAGTAAGAGAAGACTAAGCTGAAACAGGATGCGCTAAAAAATGGAGGGGGTAGATAGATTTCTTGGAAATTAGAGATAACAGAAATGGGGGAAAACTCACAGAAGATTTGAGGAAAATAGAGCAAAAATACTCTTCAAAAAGAAAGATAAGAACATTGGAAAACAATCCATAGGGGAAGAAATCAATTAAGTAATTAAAAAAAAAAAAAAAACTTCCAAGACTGAAGGACATGAGTTTTCAGAATGAAAGAGCAGAAAGTAGATCCTAAAAGTTTCCAGAAGAGAAAAACGTTCCAAAGATGGAGAATCAGAATATCATCAGATTTCCAAACAGCAACACCTGAAGGTCAAAGACAATGAAGCAGGGCATTTGAATTTCTAAAAGAATATGATTTCCACTAAAAATTCTGCCACATTATCAATCAAGTGAGAAAGTCATGCAAACTTTCAAAGTGTTTACCTATCATACACTCTCCCTCAAGAAACTACTAGAGCTTGTATTTCACCAAAACAAAGAAATAAAGAATGAAAGAGAAATAAAAAGAATACAGGAAATAGGAGATCTACAACAGGAGAGAGAAGATAGAAATCCTTTCCCCCACCCCCAAAAGGTAGGTTAATCCCATAAGAAGAACTGCTGAGCATCAGAGAACAACATCAAGTCCAGAGTGGAACGTGTTGGAGAATTTATAAGTGACATGGAAAGCCACTAGTCAGTAGTCAGCTTCTCTCCAGAATGAACAGTCAAGTTGAAAGTCAGGGAAAACTTTTTTTTTTTTTTTTTATGAGATACACAATAATGGTGGTATAGGGCTGAGACCGATTAATAAACCCAATAAAGTAGTATATTCTTAATATGAATGGTTTCACTGAATCCAGCTATCTTTTAACCAAGAAGCCAAGAGCTTTCTGATCCCCATAGAATCAGACTATTCTGTAATGCAGAAGAAAACATATATCTACCTGTGTTAGAGGTCCCCTAGACCTCTCCTGCATCCAGTAATTCTAGAAGAGCTCACAGGACTCACAGCTAAGATTTATTACAGCAGAAGGATACAAAGACAAATTAGCAAAGGGAAAAAGTGCATGGAGCAGTCTGGAGGAAACCGAGCACAAGCTTCCAAAAGTTCTCTCCCCATGGAATAACATAGGATATGTTTAAGCACTCCAGCAGCAAATCGTTGCAATGTATGTGAAATGTTGGCTACCATGGAACTCATTAGAGACCAGGAAATGGTAGGAACCAGCTGAAATCCAAGTTCCCAAAGATCAGCCAAGGGCGAACCTTGCAAGCAGGCCTTTCAAAGGGTGGCAGTCTGAGGCCTACGATATTAACTCTTTTCTACACACTACCCAAATGAAGAATTCTTATATATTTGTATATGTATAAGATATATGTGTGTATATGTGTATGTATATGTATATGTATATGTGTATGTATATGTATGTTATATATATCCACACACATGTATATACATGTATATGTATATACATATATATGTATATATACATATATACCTACACACACACACATATATATCTCCTGTTTACCCTTTTGAAACTCATATATATGCATCATCAGAGCAAGATTTAAAGAATAATAACTTTATGTTAGGCAACTTTAACTACTTAATTTAATTTTTGTTGCTTCTCATCTAGATGTGAACAGAACAAAATACACTGACTTACTCAAAACTCTTTCTCTTCTAAGGGCATATACAGTTCTGTCTGGAACTTGTAGCTAGAGAAGTTTGACATCCAAGCCCCAAGCAGTATTTTCTGTAGAGTCTTTAACTAATATGGTGGTGGGGGGGGGGGGGAAAGACTTGAATCTTTCCAATAAAATTGCTTTGAAACTTGTAAATAGCCCAGTTACCAACAGTTATATACATAACACATTCAGATGATAAGAATACTCAGATTGCTTCATGTAGTCTATTGTAATCATCTTCTAGTTTTTGGAACTCTAGTCTTTCTCTCCTTTAATCCATCCAATAATTCTATGGGTTTTAAACCTCAGCCTTGATAAGAATCACCTGCAAAACTCAAAATGCAGAGACTGATTCACTGGGTCTGGAGGGGGCCCATCAATGTGAATTTGAAACAAGAGCAGGTGTTGTGGCTAATAAGTGCAGAAACAATGCCATAATTTGCACTTTCATAATTTTTCTGAAGTACATTTTGTTTTTAATTTTTAGATCTCACCACCTTTTCAAAATCTTTTCCTATTTAGTATGGCAGAGTTTCTTAAACATATGGGAGCTCACAGTTCCTTCTGAGGATCTAGAAATAGCTATGAACTCTCTCTCTCTAGAAAAGTGTATATACATATTTTGCAAATTTTTGTGAACAGTTTTTATCTATGAACCACTAAGGTACTTGATCTTAGGTATAAGGCTAAGAAACGGTTAGTCACAAATACAGTCCTCAAGAGGAATTAATATTTACTCATGCCCCATTTTTCCAAAACTTCCTAGGTTCACCTTCTTCCCATTATCTTTACCAACTGCTGTCTCATCACTCCATACTACTAACATGTAAAGGTATCACATTTTCCTGAACCAAAAATCAGGATTCCATATGGGAAATGACATTTGATACAGATGACAGAAAACTGAACTTAGTGTGAGCAACAAAAAAGGAGAGAGATTTTTTAGTTTAAGAAACTAAAAGTTCATGAGTAAATCTTTAAGACCCAGAGATTACAATAATATCGCTGGTTTACTGTCTCATTCTTCATTTCTTGGCTCTGCTTTTCTCTGAATTGGCTGCATTCTCAGGCAGGCTTCCTTCCCCCTTAGAGTGAAAAAATGGTTGCCAACAGCCCCCGGGCTTCTTGACATCACCAGAGCCTGCCCTAACATTTGCAGACCCCAGGGGAAGGGCACAAATGGAAGTCCACACATCTGAAAACTAAATATTTTTAAATTATGTTACCAGAGCAAAGGAGTCTGTCAGCCTATGCGCATCTAAGTATCATACTTACAAGTTTTGCAGCAAAGAAAGTAAAGGTTTATTTTAGAAGGTCGCAAATCCTGGAGACACAGATGAGCTACTGCTCAAAGACCAGGCCTCTCTGATATCTCTATGGGATAGATTATACAGGGGTAAAATCATTAGTCATAGAAACTAAGAGAGTTGGGGTCACGGGTGCTACTGATTGGACAGGGCTGGGGTGATTGATCATTATGTCTGGTTCTCGAGTCAGCTGTGGCGTCATTGTCTGGTCCCATGGGAAAGTGGTCAGAGGGACTGTTCTGTTTCACCTGAATGGGCCTGGGGCTAAAACACACCTGAAGCCAAGATGTTATCTTTAGTTTAACCAAAACTTATTGTTCTCAAGATGACAGACCTGAGGCTTTATTCTTAAAAGGTTCTAGGCTGTCTGGACCTTCTGTCCTAAAGTTTAATGATTAAAGAAGTAGGCATACAAAGGTGGAAGAATAAGGGGGCGGGGGAGTGAGTCACGATGCCATTATACTTGGCAAAGCCTGCTTGACTCAGAGAAAAAGCTTATCTTAAAGAAGTGAAATCTCTATGCAGTTACATAACAAAGCCAACAAACTATACCTTGAAAAATATACATCATATTAACTAACTAAATATGTGAGTATGTGTTTACATAGACCAATCATTTCTATGAATGAAAATCAATGAACTACTAATTTAATTATTATTACACAGATGTTTGCAGTTTGTTTGGGTTTTTCTCTTTTTACTTATTCCATAAAATTTATTTTTCATGTGTTCATTCAGCAACATCTCTAATTATGCTGTAACAATCAAGATTTTCCACATAATTTGTGTTCTCTTGGGGAGTAATGATCTTAGGGATTCAAAAATAAAGTGTAGTTGGTTGTATATTTAAAAGTTGAGTTGTATTTAATACATGTAATTCTAATATGTTTCATTCAAAAAGTAGATTAAAGTAAATATTCCTCTGCTCATCAACACCAGTGGATTCTAGAAGAGAAGAACATTTGAAAGCTATTTGTATCTTTAGGGATTCTCCTGTTTAGACATCAATAAGCATAATAATTCTTTTCATGATTATAAAAGATAATGAATACTATCAACCTCATGAAATAACAACAATAATAGTATTACAGGATATGAGTTTAAATTTATTTTAAACCTACTAGACATCAATAATATTTAAAATGCTATAAAATCAGGAGAAGACAATACTTTAACTAGAAACAAAATATAAATGTACTTCTGCTTTCGTAGATTTGAGAAGCTTAGTTTGAAATATTGTTTGTGATAGGAAGCGGGTTATTTTCCTCATCTTAAAGTCCCCTTTGTAATTCTTGGTACCACTATTCTTTCATCCTCCCAGGCTCAAAACTTTGAAAGGAGTTTGTTTGTTTTGATTTTTTAACATTTCCTCTCCTTACCTACTACTGTGCCAATCCAAATCCTTGCTCTTAGATCATAGTAATGGCCACATGAGCCATTCTCAGCCCCATTTTAACAAAGCTGAGGCACACAGGTTGACTTTCCCAAGAAGCAAGTTCCTATGAGTCGTGAAGCCAGGATCCAACCCCTGGTTATCTGACCACCTGTCTGCAGCCAGCTCTTGCAGTCACATCCTGCTGCCTCCAGCTGGCGCCTCCATTCCTGTCTCTTCCTCCTTCAATTCACCCAGACCGAACTTTCTAGTACCTTGCACCCACCTGTCATTTTCCTGCTCCAGCACAGCAGGAACTCCTGCATCAAATCCAAATTCCTCTGCCTGGCTGTCAGATTTCTCCACAACCCAGAACAGTATCGATGTGCCAGCCACCCTGCAATGCCCATTTCTTCCATGGGGCTCAAGATACAGAACAGGACTCTCCAGTATTCTGGTTGATTTAAACACACTAGAAATCGCTTTATGTTCATACAGACTATGACGATGGTGAAGTTAATGATGATGGTGACTATGGTGGTGATGGTCGTAGTGGTGGCAGTTTTACTAAGAGAAATTGCATTTCAATAACATGCACACAACAGTATTCTGGTGACATAAAGGAACTGTCATGCTTAACATGCTCCACAGAGTTCCACAGCCAGAGTCCCCATAAATCAGGGACCAGATGCACTAATCAAGCTTAATTTCATAGGAAGCTAACCTGTCCTGCTCATAACACTTCTGGTTCTCAGCAAATTGATCCTGATCATCACTACGATTCCACTGGTATCTATGCTGCCTTTCTAGAACTTTTGAAATTGGGCAGAATTAAAAGACCTGAATTCTAGCCCTAGCAATATTGTTTGACTTCACTGGTTCATGAAAGGCAAAGACATAGAAAGAAATTGGCATGCTATATATATTATGCATCAGCCATTTCCAGAGGCAGGTCTTTCTTATTGACATTGAACCTAAGTCTCCAGTGGGATTTTTCAAGATAGATAGCGAGACTTAAGGTGGCCCACTGCACACATCTCCACCACAGGGATGTACTTGTCTGTTTTTTCCTTTAACCTGGTGAGCTCCTCCTTCACTGCGTTATGCTGGACACATCCTGTCAGCATGTAAGTTGTGTTGTATCAATTCACAGTCATGAGCTAGTGAAGGGTCTTTTTATATTAGATAAACTGACATGTCTCAGGGTAAGTTACTATTCTCTTAGTATAAAAGTAGCCATTTGGGGTATTGGTACCCCAAGGCTCAACAAGAGTACTGCATTTCCCTTCATACCTGAATGACAGGTGCCACCTGCTAATATCAAGACTGAGCAATGGTCATTGCACCTGTAGCTCAGTAACTATTGGGCATTGGAATTCTAATTTTTTTCCCAGCATCATTTTCTATATATACCATAAATTTTTCTGGTCATCTAAAAGTTATCTAACCTTCGAGATAGAGGATGGGAGTGCATCAAGAAAATTCAGGAACCTGCCAATTCAGTGAACTCTTTGGGAGTTCTGTGGTCTGGGACATGTTGAAGGTGTGCCCTTTAAAGTGAAAGCCAGGCTTCTGTGTCTTGCCCAGCTCCCACTGGGTCTGAGTCACTTTGTGACCTCTTTGGAATTTGGAGAGAGACATACCGCATTTGGATGTGCTGTTCCAATCTTTCTTTCTTTCTTTCTTTTTTAACTGTGTAATCTAAAAGACTGCCAACTTTGGGCCCAAAGCATGAGAAGGCTCACAAGGTGATCTAAGAGGCATTGCAGGTCGTGCTGCTATTGCAGGATTCTCGAACGGAGTGATAGGACACCAAAGCTATAAGCAGGAAGCAGCGTTTTACCGGCTCAGAGGGTTCTTATTTAAAGGCTGAGCCCTGATAGTAACACGATAGGCAGTTTTATATAGTCTTGTCATTCCTACAAAGCTACAGAGATAAGGAAGAACATTAATTGGTTGGCAAGCTATGAAAAAACAGATGTTAGTTGGAAAGTCCTTGAGTTGTGGGGAGGGAGGGCAGTCAGGAACAAACTTGTCCCAGCAGGAAATGGCTAGGCAGGGTCAGGCTGCCACACTGCCACACTTGTGTTTTAATGTTCGGCTAATTCAGTGATGCTTGATGTGTCATGGGATGGAATGCTGAATGGAGTCTGAGACAAGCCCTGGTAGGAGAATCACAGCTCAGAGCCGCCACAGATCTTTAATTAAATACGTTTTGGAGTAAAGCCTTGCCATTTTCCTCAAATAATTGTTTTAGTGTTGCTGGATATTCATAAAACACACTGTCTTCACTCTTCAAAATTTTTATCAGTCTGCTGGATCCTTAATATTTCATTGTGATTTGAATTTTAATTTCCCAGATTACCCATAAAATTGATGACAATTTTATACTTTATAGACTCCATTTTGATAACTTTGTTTTGGAAGTACCTTTTCAAATATTTCTATTGAGTTGTCTGCCATAGATTTCTGATTAGTGAGTTTTTAACATACTCTGAAAGGTGATAGTTCTTTAGTGCTTGTGTATGTTGTAAATACCTTCCTCTGTTCTGAGCCCTTTCTAGTGTACCTTGCTAAACACATTATTTACGTATTCCATATCTTTATTTTTTCCCACATTTTCCTGCTGTGTCTTGGACTTAAAATGGTACATTAGAATGTGCATTACTTTTTATCCTTACATCACCTGTGATTTCTGATTTAGATTTCTACATTTGGTACAAAGTTGTTTTTAAGTGAATATTAATATTATCACTTTTGCATTATGAACTATCCTTGACTCATTAAATGTTTGGTTTTTTTGGCCTGACTTTTTCCTTATTGCATATTAAGATATTAACCTCTGCTCTTTTCTTATTTACATTTTTGTTATACTCCCACATAACTCCCTCACTTTTTTTTCAGCTTTTCTGCATTGCTTTGTTTTATGGATATCTTTTACATACAATGTAGAGTTGAGTTTGCCTTGTGAGACTGTCTGAAAATCTTTCATTTAGTAGATGAGTTATGTCTATTTAAATGATTGTTAGGAATAATATGTTTGATATCAAGTTTGTGTTTTTGTTTTTGTTTTATATTATAGTTACTGTGTGTTATTATGTGATTTATTTGTTTTTTTCCCCTCTCTTGGTATTTAGAAAGGTTGTATTTTTGATCAGTGTTTACCTAGCATAATACATTTATGCTGGTATTCCTAGTCCTCCTTTTTCTTTTTTTGAATTTGTTCTTCTGTTTTTCATTTGTTACATTTAAAATTATCCTCTAACTCCTACCTGCTGCATTAAAGGCAATCAAAAAAATCATCCTTTTCTCTCCTTTTTTTTCTCATGTATTTTTAGTTGTGTTATTTCTACTTTGTCGAAGAATATAACATTTATTTACTATGCTTCCAGTCTTATCCCCTTCACCTCTGTTTCAGTCTCAGGTCTATAATTAAATATACTCAACACTACTGCCAGTTCTTTTGCCGAAGATTTTTCAATCATCTCTTGATTGGATTAAGCTCCATTTATAATAGAATAAGCTCCTAGGTGCAATATTCCTTTACTTCTTCCACATTTAAAACTTTGTCTAGAGCAGAGTGTAGGCAAACTATGGCCTGTAGGCTGTTTTGTGACGCCTGCAAACTACTAATATTTTTTACATTTTTAAAGAGTTGCAAAAAATAAATATGACAGAGACCATATGTAGCTTACAAAACCTAAATTATACACTCTCTGGCCCTTTACCAGTCAAGTTGGCTAATCCCTGCTCTAGAGCCCAGATCCTTAAAGGGTAGCTTGACTGGCTACAACATCCTTGACTTTTACTTTTTACCTTTTACCTTTGAGTTTTTTTAAATGTTGCTCTACTGATGTTTTGTTTTGAATGTTACTATTAAAAAGTGTGACACCACCCTGATTTTCTTTTCCTTGTAAACTGGCTTGCGTATTTTGGTCTGGAAGGCCGGAGGATTCCTTTAATGTATAATAGTTTACCAGGCTGTATCTCAACTGAGAATTCTCAGTCAGATTTGTCTAGGTACACAGTGGGCCCTTTCAGTATGAAAATCAAGACTTGTTTTGTTTCAAGAATGTATTCTAAAATTAACTATAATCACAGAGCACTTTAAATAGCAGATCCATTCTATTGTTTTGCTCTTTTTCAGGGATCACAATTAGTCTTATCTTGGATCTTCTTTATCTTTTATGTCTGATACTTTCTTCTATTTTACTATTTTCTTTATGTTTCATTTCCTTTGCCCCTTATTTCTATTCATTATTATATTTACTGTAATTTTGGTTTCCTCTATTTCTTCTTGGATACCTGCTAATTTGTTCATTTCTGAGACAATTTTGTTTTCTTTAATTTCTTTCTTCAATTTGGCCAACTTCCATATCACATCTTCCTGTTGTTTTTCCATTTTTTTGAGTTTGTTAATTTTTGATTTATGGTGTATGTTAATACTGCAACCGCTTGCTTAATTATATTTGATGTAGGTTGGGAGTATTGTTAAGTTTCTCTGTGCTTTATGGTAATTGTTTAAATTTTGTTTTTGTTCAGTTGTTAGTTTTGAGGGTTTTTAAAAGATAACTTTGTGTGGGTGCTAGATTATTTTTGACTCTTTTTGCATCAATCTACCTCTTCCTTCCCCCGTTCTTTCTGGTAACTACTAATCCACTGTCCATGTCCGTAAGTCTCTGTTTGTTTGTCTAGTTTGTTTGTTGCTTTCAATTTTATATTCCACATGTGACTGAAATCACATGGTTTTCAATTTTTTCTGCCTGACTTATTGTGCTTAGCATGATTATCTCAAGATTCATCCATGTCATCGCAAATGACAGTATTTCATCTTTTCTTATGGCTGAGTAATAACAGGTGTTCTTATAGAGGAACAAAGAGTAGTGTTTTTGCAGCTTTTTAGCAATTAGTTTAGGAGCACCCTCTTCTGTTAACATAGTAAAATGCATTTATTTATTTATTTATTTACTTACCTAGTTATTTTTAAAGATCTGGGAACTTTTGGAAAAGGATTCTGTTTTCTTTTGATTATTATTATTATTATTATTATTATTGTCTTGACAACTTTCTTGTTTTCTCTTACTGCCTAGCCCTGAAGGAACACCTCTCTCTTGCAAAGCGTTTTCCTCTATCTCAGAAGCTATGTCTTCCCATGATTTTTATCTCTGGCCTTGTACATTTTATAAACCCCTTTCTTTTGGACTCCTCACAGAAAGTGCTCTAATTTACCAGATTATATTCTTACTCTCAGTATTTCCTCAAGCATGAGAGGGGTATCTTTCTTCAGATTAAACTATGGTTGATGTAAGTAAGCTGAGTTATCTGTTTATAGTTCTCTCTGATAAGGAATATACGTCTGACTGCTCAGATGTGGACTCCCAGGGACACCCCACTGGTCTTGGGTGTTTATTTCCCTACTTACATGTAAAGCAAAATATGAGTAAAATCTGTGTCCTAGAATCACTGTGGACATGAATATTCCTTTTTTAGTAGTTGGGAGATTGTGTGGAGAGATTCCAAATTAGACGGTTGTTTTTCCTGTGGGATTCTGACCACATATTAAGAAAATAAAATAAACTAGAAAAAGAATAATAAAACAAAAATGGGAGTAAAGTCTTACATGTATTTCATCACAAAAAATAAATGTAACTTTTATAGAATTTAGGCTTTTGAAATAAAGAATAAAACTATTGTTAATATTTACTATTTTACTGTTATGGTTTGAATGGTACGCTACTGTTGTAATTCAATACAGAAAATATGAAATTATTGTTTAACTCTTTATTTCATACAATAAACAACATGCTTTACATAGGGTGGTTTTAATTACAGTTCAAATATTTTTCATAAGTGACATTCATTTATTTGTTTATTCATTCTTCCATTCATTTACTAAATGTTTATTCAATGTCTGCTGAATTTAGCCACTGTTCTAGGGGCTGAAGAGATACTAATATACAGACACAATCTTGTCACTGCCCTCAAAGAGTTTCCAGCCTAGTGGGAAAACGATAACCAACTCAGTCAGTAATGATACATCCTGGTGAATGCTGTGATAAAGGAATTGCAGAACTTATGCATAGGAAAACAGAAGAGGAATACCTAGATAAGGTGGAAGAGATTGAGAAAGGCTTCCAGGAAAAGTGTTAGGTATGCGAGAATCTGAGGTGTGCCTCCTCTTGCTGCTGGTCTTCAGGCATGGTTTTCTCTCTGCCATCTTACCTGCTTGTCCTATCTTCTCCTTCTGTCCCATTTTTTTCAGTTCACCTGGCTATTTCCTACTAATCATTCAATTTCAGACTAGGCATCACTTACTCTAGAAGCTGCCTTTGAGTCTTTTAGTCTCCCATAGGTACTCCATTTGTTGGTACGTCTATTTGCTAAACTGAATGAATGGAGAAAAGGAATGAATAAATGAGAGAATTAATTAGGGAAAGTAGGTAATTTTCTTTCAATAGGATTACAAACATTGTTCTTAGGATTGGTGGAAATGGAAAATTTAGCCGGGGTGGAGAAAATTTAGGATAATGGTTTGAGAGATGTTAAATGATTTGAGAGGCCTGCATTTGGGGTCTACTTGAGAATTATAAGAATAAAAAGTTTATATGGAATTAACTGGTTTTTGGATTCTCAATTTACAACAAAATTATTGCTTTTCTACTAGATCTGATTAAAAGGTTATAGACAATGTCTGGAAATATTTCTGAAGATTCTGACTCCTAATGTTAAATGTATCCTGGGAATGGTAGCAATAACTTAGTCTTGTAATGTTGAATGAGAAATTTTATCAAGCAAATTGGAACAATGGACTGGTAATCACAAGACCAGGACTCTAATACCAGATCAATCTTTTATTTAGGCAAGTTATTTCTTTGCTTTGTGCCTCACTCTTTCTCTTTATAAAATGAGAATGATCAGTCATTTTCTACTTGAACAAGAATGTTTCAAGTTGAAGGCATATATCAGCCATCAAAAATTTATTGAACCTATTATGTGCCTCAATTCCCAGCATTATATGAAGAGATAAGGAAAAATAGTTTGAACAGAAGAAACACTAAATGTCAAGGTCTGGAGAAAGGAAAGAACTGGTGGTCTTAGGACCCCAATCAAGGCCAGTGTGACTGGAGGGTGATCTATAAGGAGGAATGTAGAGGGAGATTAAATCAAAAGTTCAGCAAAGAACAGATAGGCTAGTTCAAAAAGTTTGTATTTTATTCTAAGTAAGGCAGCCAGCCTTTGGAGAATTTTTAAGCTACGATTTAAAAAATATTTTTACACGATTTAAAAAATATTTTAGAAAAATCAGAATGACTGCTGTATGGAAAAGCCTGTAGAGGGACAAGAATGGAAGCAGATAATGTACCTTTCAAAAGATGATAGTGGATTGGCTAGGGATGCATTCAAGAAGTAAAATGTGGCAGACATTGGAAGTATTTTGATAGTAGTACCAGTTGACCTTGCTGAGGGATTAGACATGGGGCATGAGAGAAAGAGTTAAAATTTTGTGTTGAATTTCATACAGTTATACAATTGTAATCATATCACCTTACATTATAGAATTTTAAACATGAGGTTTTCTTTTCTTTCATAATCTTAAAGAACAAACATCAGCATATTCTGGTATACTGGCATAGAGTTTGTGTTGCTGTTAAGTTTATATTTAGAATCTCATTGGTGTCAAAGTAATTCCCTAAGCTGGCAATATCTAATTTTCTCAACCAGGCATCTCAGTTTTAAGAAATTCTGTCCCACATCAGTTTGAGAATATATTTGGAATAATTTTGATAAATGATGACTCATATTAGATAATTCCCTAAAACATAAGTCATTTTGGGAGCTGAAAAAATATTTTAAATCTGCAAGAAATATTTTATGCCTTTTTTTTCAAATTCTAATTATATAACTAATTAATTCAAATCAGATTATAGAAAAATAACCAAAATAAAAAATATACACATTTGGATATAGGTAGTATTTTTAATAAAGCTTTTCCAGCAATAATTACAATATCTAAAGCCTTATTAACATTATAAATGCAACATATTCCTTTCATAGTAATAGTTGTAAATACTAATTTAACTTTTAGAAATATCTTTATTTTTAATACATGAATAATAGTAGTAGAAAAGAAGAGAAAGTGATCTAAAACTTAAAATCAACAGGTCACTAGTAATGTACTCCAAAGCAATAAGAATAGGTTATTTTCATGATTTGTTCTTTTGAGATTTGATATCACGTTGTAGTTTCAGTCAGCAAGTCAGTTAAAAATAAATATGTATAGACGTTATCCTTAGTAAAGATGTCTTTGTATATCTCACACAGAATTACTTTATAATCCAGATCACTGAAGTACAACATGCAATTGACCAATTTAAGAGAAAATTGGATACTGACAACATGAATCTCATCATAGAAGTTAAGGTAATTTGCATCTCTCCTAATGAGATTATAAAATTTATCTTGAAATAAAGTATTTTGATATTTCAACTTTGAGTGTCAATAGTATAAGGGTAAGAAGGATCGACAACCTTAAAATTGTTGCTTTAACAATAAACAGCACAAGTGAAAAAAATGCAGTAACAACAATTAATTCCTGAAAAGATGCATGTCACAACAAGGCCAGAGTAAAATTTAGGAAAATTCCAGTGAGAACTTTTTTAAAAAGTACCCTGTCAATCAGTATAAAGACTCAATAAAACATTTAAAAGGGGTAGTTTTCATGTACTAGGTTCATTCATAAATAAGTCTTACAAACCACTGAGCTCTCTGAACTCTCATTTGTTTTTCCTTCTCTTGGGTAATTATCTCACTCTCTCCAGTCATTTTCATATGTATACTTACATGAATGCTCTCAATTCACCTCTTTATCAGAAATGGCTTTATGACACAGAATAACGACCCCTTTCTAGAATAGGCACTGTCCAAGAGAACTTTCTGTGACGATGGGAGTGATTCATACCTGCACTGTGTGATATATGGTAGCCGCTAGAGACAGAAGGATATCGGGCACTTGAAATGTGGCCTTCCAGGTGACTAAGGATTGAATTTTAAATTGTATTTCATTGTAGTTCATTTGAATTTAAACAGCTGCATGTGCAAATGACTACTGTATTGCATGGCACAGCTTAGACCCTTTTAACTAGCAACACTCTGAAGGCTAAGCCTTGGCTGGACACTGAGAAGCTTAAAACTTAAGGTACAGAAAAGAAGAAGGGCAAGGGACAATTTTTAGCAAAATATCAGTATTTAGCAGTCTTATATGATGCACTAAAAAAAATTCATTCATTCAATGAATGAAAACTACATATTCAAAAAATGGAGAGAAAGCCATAGTGGAAACTACACTTAGGGATGTTGGGTGGGTAAAAGGGAGTAATAGAAATGCCTCCAGAGCCTTCAGTTGTGACTCTTTCAATGCCCTTTACTTTTGGAAAGTATACACATTAGGTCTCACCATCTTTGTTTATTTTATCATCATAAATTTCACTATGAATGGTTGAAACCCATATTAGAATCTAGTACAAAAACAGGAATGACTAATAAGAGAAAGACAAGTTTTCAGCTTACACTGGGGAAAAATTCTACATTTAACTATAGTGCCTAATTGGCACATAGTACACATTATTAGTATGTATTACTTATTTCTGAATCATTTACCCAAAACTTACCTATAAAATTCAAAAGTAAGGGGCAGAAAACCTAGCCTGTGTCTGTTGTAACCATATTCAAGTTAATCTAGCATAAACAGTACTTCTTTAAATTTAATATGGCATCACTGAGGGATGGATCCTTTGGAAGCAGATCTGACTCAATGGTCTGGAGTAAAGCCTGAGATTCTTCATTCCTAAGAAGCTCCCAGGTGATGCGAATGCTGCTGGTCCACAGACAGTATATGGAATAGTAAGGACACTGGCACCAGATGGTTTGAGTTTGAACCCTGGCTATGCCACTTATTAGTTTTATACCTGAAGTAGGTTACTTAACTACTAAGCATCTCGATTTCCTCAGTCTCTTTTGAAAGAATTAAAGGGATTATTCCATTTAGAAGAGTGCCTGCCACAGAGTAACACTGTTATATTATTTAAGTACCTGTTCGGAACACTGGCAATTAAGGTTCTTATAATTTGTTTTTCTGGTTTTTTGGTGCGTTTTATTATTATTATCTATTTACACTTGAGAACAATGGATTTTGAAGCTTGAGCAAAAGGTACAATTTCACTCAATTTTTTTAAAGCAGTTTAACTTTTTTTATTCTTATATACTAATAAATGAAATTATTTTATAGCATATTAGCAGTCAATAAGCTTGCTTATTCAACAGGACTTATGACCTATATATTTCCCATGGTGATCCAGTGGGAGTGAAGGGAAATGAGAGAAGACAGTTAAAGCAGGTACAAAAACCCTATTTACATGACATTTATGTAATCTTGGGGGGTATAATGAAGTTAACTTTTGAAAGATAATTCCTCTGTAGAAGAGAAAGCAAGCAGTTTCAGGTATATGCACATTGAAAGCTGAATTAACACAGAATAAAATTAATACATCTTCATAGCCTCATTAGGTATGTTAATTTAAAACTTGTGTTTGTCTAAACATTAAATGTTTATTTGAACAGATTTGTTTAATCTTTGTTTTCCTTGGCAATGTTTTCTGTAAGTCATTAGAATTATGTTTTTTCACTTTATGTGGGTTTTACAAAGGGATTCAGAAAAATATTAGATGTATAAAAGCAAAATTTTGATTAGATGTATTTGATGGTTGTAAATTTATTACATATTATATGACAGTACTATATTTCATTATTTTCAGTTTTAAATAGTAAATTTTAACTGTAGAATTTAAATATAAAAATCATATCATTAGTAAATATGAATATATTTGCATGTAAATAGGGAGAATTAAATTTGTTCATTGTATTTTAATTAAAAGCAATTTGGAAATATAAAAGAATAGAGATATTTTACAAATCTATTCTAAACAAACAATTTCCATTTTGAATTATGCGTATTTTAAAAATTAGAATTGATTTGTAAGCATATATTTTAATATCATGGGGGGGTTAACATAATAAAATTTTGAAAGTAATTGTTCCTAATTATAGTATTAAAACATTTTATAGAGAAATATTTAAGAGAGTAAATTGACTAGTCTCTTAACTTTGTTTCCGGACACCGAAGATATCAATACATGTGTATCTTTCAAATACAAACAATCACTTTTTTGTATGTGTGTGTGTGTGTGTGTGTGTGTGTGTGTGTGTGTGTGTATTTTTAGGCGAGGTAACCCTTGGTTGACCTTACAGATTGCAAGGACCTTATCAGTTTACAATCCCTCATATTTTTATTTTTTACACCCACACCACTGGTCTTCCTAGGTGGTCTCCCATCCAAGTACAAACCAGGCCCAACCCTGCTTAGCTTCCAAGAACAGACAGGATTGGGCTTGTTCAATAGCATGGCCGTAGACTCTTTTGGACCTGTTTTTGAATATAGTAATAATTAAAAAACATATAGCACACATGACAAACAATGTATACGTTTTTTGCCTCTTCAAGAAACTACATCTATTTATACACATCATTTTATAAATCATAATCGTTTGACAGTGGATGTTCATGTCTGTCACTGCTTCGGTTTTAACGCTTTCCACATTTCTTCAGTTTGCTGTTTGGCTACAGCGTCTCCAGAGTAGTCAAGACAGTTTGCATTCCACATGCCAATGCCTCGTAAGCCACGGGTTTGTGTAAATGCTGCCTTTAAAGAAATGCTCTGCGGGTTATCATACCACACCTGATGAAAACGGCCAGCAGAATCCTGTAAAATAAGTAAAAATGGAAATTCTTTAAGATTTCAGTACAAGAAGAGGGAAAACATTTCTTAAATTCAAGGATTCAAAAAGGATACAGTGAAATAATACAAATTTTAGGGGACACTACTTCGCAGCTCTATATTCCATGGTTCTATATTGATACTTTCCAGACATCACTGTTCGTGCCACTTTTACAACAGCAAAAATTACACAAATGAGCCTCCTAATATATTCCATCTAAGGTCCTTCTCATGCCCTAAGATTCCCTCCTTGCTCTGGCCTGATGATTATCATCCAGAAGTACATCTGGGTCACTTGTGAAGCTTTTAAAAGACAGATGTCTGGGACCCAGACCACATGAAACCTACTGAATCAGAACCTTCCAGGGCTGGTGCTTGGACGTGTACTTGTTTGTTTTGCATTTATGTAATTCCAACATGCAGCCAGGGTTAAGGAAGACCACTGCTCTGGTCCTCCGATACCAGCTTAGATGCTTTTTTGTGTTCTCTACGGTACCTGGAAAATGCCTGGTTGGGAGCTCAGCACATGCTTTGTTTATGTGAATCAGTCAGTCAAAAGGTGAGAAAACTCATAGATGAGAAAACTCTTTTCTACGTCTTACAGAATTGATTCTAAGAGCCTGTCTGATCTGGACTCCATGGGTGCCTTATGCACACAGCTGATAAGAACTGTGAACTAGAAAATGGTCTTTCCGCCCTGTAAGGTCCTTCTGCCCAGCAACACCTGCCGCTATCTAGTAATAACAGTCTCTCTCACGAGGTAAATAAGCCATTGGATAAGGGATAAAGGAGACAAGAAAGGAGCAGACCTAGGTAAATGGGTAGAGGAAAGGGGGGAAAAAGTAGGAGATAAAAAATAGAATGACCTATAACTAAAAATAATTTATTCATGTTTATAGAAACCTGGGAAACTTTTTAAAGGCAGTTCTCAACAAACGCTGGTAACATTTTGTTTTTTTGATGGTAGCACCACTGGAATTAGAATAGTCTCCTAAAATGGCTAATTTAAAGGACAGTAGTCACTTGGCAAATGGATAAGCTGAGGCATATTTAGCTACAATAGACTTATTATGTACAAGCATATCTTATGCTATCTCTTACACTCCATTCTTTAAAATATTTAGAACTCGAAAAAGCCATGCAAGCCCTAGTAACATTGTGATTCCCTATTAGAAGGCAACTTGAAGAACCTGTATATAATTATAAAAAATATTTATTTTTGAAAATTTAGGAGCAAACCCAAATGCATATGCTTTTGAGTTTTGCCATCTTATTAGCTAGTACTTTGAGCTTTATGATACTGTTAAGAAATTCCAGATGCCTCAAAACAGTGAAGGATCAAAGGATAAAAAACTGTGTATGTGTAAGATTGACTTATACATGATGAAGGCATAAATGCTTTCAAGAATATCAGGTCCAAGATGAAGCTGCTATTGCTGAGGCAGCATAAGAAATTCTCTTCAGTCTCACCCAAAACTTCATTTTGGTTTCTAAGAATGTTACAGTGAATAAAAAGAGGAACAAAGGGTTATAACTAGATTGCTGTCTAAAGTGCCACGGAATCAATAGCCTTCAAGGCTCATCGAAATGTTTCGTGAATTCTAAGCCTTAAAGCAGCAGTCCCCAACCTTTTGGGCACCAGGGACCAGCGCTCCTATGAGAATCTAACACCTGATGATCTGAGTTGGAGCTGAGGTGGTTTTGCTGGCGCTGGGGAGCAGCTGCAAATAAGATAAGGAGCTTCTCTTGCTCACCTCCTGCTGTATGGCCCAGTTCCTAACAGGCCACTGACCTGTACGGGTCTGTGGCCCTAGGATTTGGTGACTTGTGCCTTCAAGAATGTGTCATCTTGTCAATTAAGGAAAACTTAAGTCAGGGATTCAGAAAGCACTACATCACAGTGTAAACCGTTATTCTGTATTACACATTTCTGAATTATGTATAATTGGTTACATACACTCATTACCAAACTGATATCCATGAAAACACTCTTCCCCCTACATGTTTCTAAGACCTCTGAGAAACAGGCTCTTGTGTTAAACAGTTAAACAGTTTATGTAGTGCAGTAGTTTTCTATTCCTTTAATATAATGTTGTACACTATAAACCTCTAAGACTGACATACAGTATGCATTGTTATCCAAATATTTTCGGCCACGGTATCTGTGTATTTGTGTGTGTGTGTGTGTGTGTGTGTGTGTGTGTGTGTGTGTGTGTGTAATAGTAACAGTTTCCAGAACAGAGTTCTATAAATACTGCTTGCCAAAGACATGGTTACAGTATACCCTAATTTAATGGGAATTGTATACTGTAGATTCTAAAGTTTACAAAACTCTGCAGTAAAGCTTTCTATATAATTGACATACGGGCATGTATAGATGTTTGTCAATTATAATTTGTTAAATATGTGTGTTTGCACTCACCTTTTATATAAAGAAAACCAGACCATTAGTAAAAAATATAAATGCTTACTGGTAATAACTTGCATTATATCATTTTAGGGCTCCATTTATAGTAACACCATTCTGTGATTACTATAAAATTCAAAGACAGTTTATACTTAGACTTGCAAGGTATATAAAAGTTTATTATGTGAAAGGTAAATTATGAATCTTATCTCTTTTATTTGGCTCTCTAGTATGGCAACTCCTATTTATCAAATACTACCTGACAGAATTGCTAATTATTCACTACATTTCTTCAAGTCTCTGTTTGTAACATTTTTCATCTCTAATTTTCATATTGTTTATAACTTGTCTAATATCACATAGTTTGACTGAATTGTGAAATAAATCTGAAATGATGCCATTTTCCATTGTAAAGCCCATGATGGCGCGTCTCTTTTTCTCAGTCTCATTCTTCTCTATGTAAGACTTTATCTAGAGATAGAGGCTTTCAGAGCTAGCAACCTATTTTGGCCCAGAGCTCTTCTAGAAGCCACAGTCATCGTACACAATTGTCACCTACTCCAGAAATGCTGTTTGTGAGATGCACGTTTTTATTACATCATTTACAGTAACAGTGACCCATGCAGAGCAGTTCCACTGTGAGCATCACTTGAGTTGCCCACCAGGGAAGCAACATTCCTGATAACACAGATCCAAAGAGAAGGTTACTCATCTAAACAGAAGCTTGTATGTTGTACCCTAAAAGAAAACTAATAGAAATTCTCTGTATCAAATATACAATTATGAAAATATGCAGTTATAAAATCCAAGAGAATAAATGTTTATAACTTGTGAAAACTCTTACTTTATAGTTATAATAAGGAGCCTGCTGATCTTTATTCCACTGGATTCCAGAAATAGAACTGTTTACTTGCTTCATGATGTTTTTATAGGTCACCTGATGACTTTTAGCACCCACACAAGGACCCTTCTTGTAAGGGACTTTTGCAGTGGTACAAACATCGGCCTAGTAATGCAAAAATTTTCATGTTATAGATTATCAGTAAAGAGCCAAATCAAAAATATAATGAAACATAATGAAATATATTTATTAGAAATAAAACATATACTATAGATAGACATCCTGACTAAAAAGTGTGAAAATTATACTAAATTTTATTATGACAGGAAAATATATAACAGTCAGAAATGTTCATGGGATTAAATAATTAAAATAAACTCTACTTTTTAGCCTCCAACTATATTTTAGAAATTCTAAAGTTTACATATCCTGTAAATAGAGAAGTTTATAAATTCTAAATAGAATTTATATGTGAATCAAAACAAGCTCTAAAAATACAAAAGTAAGAGAAAAAGCTTACATAAGAATTGAGCCATTCTTACCTTTGATAGAGTCAGGCAGGTATAATCATAACCATACCAGGGAACACCCATTACAAGTTTCTTAGGATTAATGCCCATCTTGATGTAGTCTTCATATGCTAATCAAATAGGGACAGAAAAAAACCATATTTTTTCTTCACATGTCTACTAATGTGTTTATACAAGCTGTGCAGTCACTCAGAATCTAAATTTGTAAACGCAGGTACATTAATGCAGAATTCCAACAGTGTTTCTCTAATATATTATAAAAGTCGTTCTTAAGATCTGTATATCTAAAGATCTGTATATCTAAATCACTTTCTATGCTATTTCTTTTGAATAATAAAAAACATTTAAAATAATCAAGATAAATTGATGCAAAATATTACAAAATTTAATTCTAGGAAGAACAACACATTTCAGACAAGTATGCTATTGTGTCTGTTAATTCCTAAGATGTGATATATTTGCTATTCTAGATTCTAAAGTTTCAAATAAGTTCTATAAGTTTTGAATTTTCTGTCTGGGATGGTCTCAGAATTTGTTATAGACAGCACAAGTGTTTTTCATGTTTTACAACTATCATATAAACATGGATTAAAGCCAGGGATAAGACACTCTATACTAGATTATCTGTAGTTATAGGAAACAAAGAGAAAAATGAACAAATTTCTGGTACTCTCAATCTCTTTCTTGCCCAATGCAGCAAAATTTTGCGGGAACACCAGAAACGTTCCAAGATTGTCTAGAAAGTTAAGTAAGTTTGCTACTTTTCAGAGCCTTTAAAGTTATTGTGTACTGTTAAATATCCAAGAGAGGGGTGGGGTATGGATCGTTTCCCAAGCATATTTGATAATGAACCTTTTATTGATAGAACACAGTTATCATCTCTTCCATGAAACAGAGTTTGGGAATACTGGATTAAATAATTACTTTTTAATTGTAACAGAATTAAATTATGTTTTCAAATTTTTAATAGTATGTGCTTGTGATCAGACTATTCTTTCCCAATGAACAGGATTTGCTAAAATTAGGTCCTCAGATTTCATCTCTGTATGAAAAAGAAAAGATTTTTTTTTATTTGTTAACCAATCAACACTTACATCAATGCCAACTATCCCAGAAAATTTCACTTGAATCCAAAAGATAACAAGCAAACTTATTCAATTGGCTGATGGGATGTATATAAACCAGTCCAAACTTTGGAAAGGAAAATGCAAAAGCCACATCATCTGAATGATAGATTGGAAGTAATTAAGAAATTCTAATGTTATACAGGCATACCACTTGATTGTATTTTACTTTACTGTGCTTCACAGGTGTTACTTTTTTATGAGTTAAAGACAGACTCTCTACAAACAAAAAACTTATGACTCACTTTATTTTGATGGTCCAGAACCAAACCAACAATATCTCAGAAGTATGCCTGTAATTTGTAATATTGCATGGGTTCTCATAGTAAATGTCTAATAAGATAAAGCCAGTCTTATCAATCACGTATAGTAGCTACCCACTTCATAACTACCTTTGCTTTAAAATTATTTAACATTGGTTATTTCAACAAAAACATCATGCCAAATTCTAGATAATCAAGTATCTTCTTTGTGTAGTTTTGTGACAAGAGTGTTGACTTGAAGTTAGCATGCCTTCTTGAGTCCAAACTATATAATGCTTAATAACAGTGCCAGCATGAGAACTTAACACCCTTCATCTCACCTATAATTGAATGCTAATAATAATATATCAATCCCTCAAGATTTTTAGAATAATTAAGTGAAAATTTCAAAACTTTGAACATTTTTGTAAACTTGAAAGCTCTCCAAATTACGTGCTTTTTATGTTTCGAGTAAGCTTTACAAATGGAAAAGGTACACGAATGACTTAGAAATACGAAAATATATCTTAATGTTTGAGATTATGGAATTAAGATTACTAACAAATGATTATTTTGTGGATTCTTACCAGCTAATGTGTCAGCATAGGGAGCATTACTTCCTGCAATACAGTCTGCCCAGAATAGACTGTGTTCATCATAAGACATCACAAAGACAAAATCACAAGCATTTGCAATTTCAACGTAATTATACTGCCTGCCTGTGTACTTCGGAGTCCAATTAAAATCAAACGTTACCTGTGGCAAAACATGCACATTTTACATAACATGATCAAATATGCATATGTCAGATATGCTTACCTATATGAATGTAGGATTCAGCATACATTGAACTGAAGTTAGAAGAATTTTAAGAAATATACTTTTTGCCTACATGGACTGACTCAGACATATATTTGGACAACATTTTGGACATATATTTGGATAATAAACATATATTTGAACCCAGACATCTTTGGCCAATGACCAGGATCAGAGCACTGTATAGAAGAGGAGTTTTAAACTCAAATGTCTTCAGAGGTTAGACTGAAAACTCAATTGATTAAAGGAACAGATATAATAACAGTAGGGTATGGTGGGGCCTGTAAGCAACTGGAGAGTAAAAACACACTAAAAGAATTCAGATACAAAAGTTATCGAAATATTGTGCAGGCTAAATAGGTCATCTGTTGTCATAAGCTGACAGACCTGTCCTGGAAGTTGGAGCCCCGATTTACAAGTACCTGACATGGGAGGTTGAGATGAGTCTGGTGGCCTGCATATCAAGTATTCACTATTCTTGATAAAATTAAACTCATCTGAAATCTAAATTCCACACTGACAAACCTCCCTACTTGTAAAAAGCCACAGAGCAATCAATCTTTATATCATTTATTATTTTTCCAATGATTCTCAAATTCATGTTGACCAACTGCCCAGAATCATCTGGCACAACTGGATAAAAACAGAGTTCCTAGGCTTCATCCCAGACCTACTGAATCAAGAATTTGGGATACCTTTAACAAGCACTCCTACGAGATCCCAAGGTCGGTTAAAAGTCACTGGTTAATACTACTTATGTGATAAATTTTACATAGGTAGTTATTTCCTACTTAACTAGATTTTAAATCTTCGAAAGGCATGTAGCATTCATTAACTTAAACAGTTTTTAAATATCTTATTAGACATCAAGGAGCTGGTCTCTGTCTTCAAAAAACCCACTGTTTAGCCTAGTTTTTTTTTTTAGTTTTAGTGAAGTATAATTGACAATTAAAATTATAATATATATAAAATGTACAACGTGATAATTTGATATGTTTATATATTGTGAAAGAATTCTCATCGAGTTAATTAACACATCCATCATCTCACATATTTACTTTATTAATAACACTTAAGTTCTACTTTATTAGCTTATTTTAGCTATACAACACAATATCATAAACTATAATCACCATGTTATATAATAAATCTTCAGACCTTCATCCTCTTATAATAGAAAGTTTATATCCTTTACCAACCTCTTCCTATTTTCTTCAACCCCTGAAAACCACCTATCCTCTATTTCTATGAGTTTGAATTTTTTTAAGAGTCCACACGTAAGTGTATCATGCAGTATCTGGATTGTTTCACTAAGCCTATGCCCCCAAGTCAGCTGCATAGTCACAAATAACAGGATTTCCTTCTTGTAATTGATTTCTAATTTCATACCACTGTGGTCAGAAAAGATACTTAATAACAGGATTTCAATGCTAAATTTATTAAGAATTATTTTGTGTGCTAACATATACTCTACCTGGAAAATGTTGCATGTATGCTTGAAAAGAATGTGTATTCTGCTGTTGTTCAATGAAATGTTATATTAATATCTGTTAGGTCCCATGGATCTAACATGTAGTTTCCTTATTGATGTTTTCTTGTTGCTTATCTGTCAGCATGATATATATCCATTGCTGTATGTGGAGTATTAAAGTTCTCTACTATTATTGTATTGCTGTCTATTTCTCCCTTCAGATATGTTAGCACTTGCTTAATATATTTGGTGCTCTGATATTGGGAGCATAAATATTTACAATTGTCATATCCTCTTGGTGAATGGATTCCTTAATCATTATGTAATAACCACTTTTTGTCTAAAGTCTAGACAAAAAAGTCCACCATTTTTACTTAAAATGTATTTTGCCTAATATAAATACATTTATACTTGCTTTCTTTGGTTTTCATTTGCATGCAATATATTTTTCATTCCCTTCATTTTGGTCTATATGTGTCCTTAAAGCTGAAGTGATTCCGTTATAGGGATATAGTTGGATCCTGTTTTTCAGATCCATTCAGCCACTCTGTGTCTCTTGATTAGAGAATTAACCTATTCATATTTAAATAATTATTGATAAAGCCATTGTTGATAGTAGTAGTTGACAGCAATTTACTAAGGCAATTTTGCCTAATTGCTTTTTGGCTATTTTGTAATTCCTTTTTCCTTTCTTCTCTTGCTCCCTTCCTTTGTGATCTGGTGATTTCTTGTAGTGACACATTCGATTCCTTTCCCTTTATAGGTTTTTGCCTTGTAGTTATAGGGCTTACATGAAAAAATTTTTGTAACTAGATATATAGTGATGGATGTTAACTAGACTTACTATGGTGATCATTTCACAATATATACGAATATTAAATTATGCATAACTAATGTTATATGTCAATTATGCATCAATAAAAATAATTTTAAAATTTGAAAAATCTTAGAGTCTATTTAAGTTGATAACAACAACTTAAAATGCATGCAAAAGCTCTAGCTCTCCTATCTTATGTTTTTGATGTCATTATATATCTTTTTAAAATTCTGTATCTGGTAACAAATTATTGTAGTTACACTTATTCCTAACACTTTTGTCTTTTAACCTTATAGTAGAATTATAAGTGATTTACCCACATCTATCATAATATTATAGTATAAATAAATTTAGCTAAAATCTAACCTTAGCCATGAGTTTCATACTTTCATATGTTTTCATGTTACTAACTAGCATCTTTCACTTTAGCTTGAAGAAGTCCCTTGAACATTTCTTGTAAGACTGGTCTAGTGGTGATGAATACCTTCCACTTTTGTTTGTCTGGAAAACTCTCTCTCTCTCCTTCAGTTCTGAAGGACAGCTTTGCCAGGTAAGAATATTCTTACTTGGCCATATCTTTTTTGTAGCACTTTGAATATCTCCTCCCACTCCCTTCTGGCTTGCAAAGTTTATACTGAAAAACCCACTGATTGTCTAAGGGTGGTGGTGGGCATGGAGTTCCCTTATACATAATAAGTTGCCTTTCACTTGCTGTTTTTAAGAATCTCTGTCTTTAGTGTTTGACAATTTAATTATGTGTCTTCATGTGGGTCTCCCTGTTCTTACTGAATCTGGATGTCGATTTCTTTTCCCAGGTTTGGGAACTTCTAGCCTTACTTCTTTGAATAAGCTTTCTGCTACTTTCTCTCTCTCTTCTCTTTCTGGGAAAAGATATACACTGGTCTTCTTCATATGTCTCATAAGTCCCTTAAGCTGTCCTCACTCTTTTTTCTTTTTACTGCTCTGATTAGATGAATTCTACTGACTCTGAGTTGGCTGACCTATTTTTTTTTTTTTGCTTGTTTTAGTCTGCTCTTGAAATTTCTGTTGAATCTTTCAATTCACTGATTATATTCTTTAGCTCTAAGAATTCTATTTGGTACTTCTTAATATTTCCTATCTCTTTTGTTAAAATCTTCATGCTGCTAATGCATTACTATCCTGACGACAAGCATCTTTATGACCATTATTTTGAACTCTTAGTCGGATTAATCACTTATCTCCCATTTATCAAGGGTTTTCAAAGTTTTTATCTTATTCTTTGGTTTGGAACATGTTATCTTGTTTTTCATTCTACATTAGATTAAACAGCCATACTTTCTAGTCTTGTTACAGTAATCTCTTGGAGGAGATGAAACTTGTTAATCAGCTTGGCCAAAATTCCTAGTTGCCTCTCAAACCTTTGTGATTGTCCAAGCTGCTGCCTTTGTTCTTACTGTCTCCCAGTAATCGAGAGTGTGCCAAGACTCACCAGTGTCTCAAATGGGAGAATTACAGTGAGCACATAGATGCAGCCTGATGAGAAGCTGGATGTTCAGGCATCTGGGAAAGAATGCAGTTAAACCAACTCTTGAGAAAAACTGGGAGGTGGACATTTTTAGCCTGTTTCCTCTGTGCTGAGCCCAAGTGTAGAGCCATAGTGGGCTCCTGATCCATTTAAAAACTGCTTCTTTATGAATTTAAGACTTGTTGTCTATCAGAGCTAGATGATTTGGGGGCCCATCCATCATGCAAGAACCTTAAAAGCTGGGGCACTAAATGTGCGTTCCAAAGCCTTTGCTCCTCAGGGAGAAGCTGGGAGTTGGGAGTCACTTCTTGATTAAATGGTGCTGTATTTGGGTTGGGGTTTATGGCAAGGGTTTGTCTCAGCTTTTTCTACACATTTCAATGTGGTTATTTTCTCAGTCTCCCTGTGTGTAAGGTCGCTCAGCTAGATTCTGAATTTCTCTCTGAGGAAATCGCTCCATTTATCACTATACATTCTATGCGTCCGTGGAAGAAGGGACATTCAGAAGCCTCCCATGTCTGCATTTGGTCAAGAATCTCCTAGCCTAGTAGTTCTTACCATAATCACCTATGAAACTTTAAATAATATGGCCTCTGGCTCACTCAAACCATCTGAATAATCATCTTTGGGAGTGGGTTCCAGCTTGTGTGTGTACTTTTTATAAAATTCCTTGTTACCTTGATATGGCGCCAGATTTGAGAATCACTAATCTGGGCCCCATCATCCTTTGTCACTGCCTGGCATGATATGTTGTGCTGTGATCTTCTGTCCTAATCACACTTTGTATGGCAGGGGAAACTCTGCCTTTTGTCACAGTTCTGACTAGTTTTATGGAATTAGTCTTTTGAGCCTTAGTGGGCCTTGAGGGCTTTACATGTAATTCAGAGTCCATGGAACATCTGAGACGCTTCTCCAGAACCACCTCTACCCTCAGGCAAGAGCAATCTCTGTCCTGCACTGGTAAAAGCAGGGCCTGGTCAGCTAAGCCTTTCCTGATTCTGGCTGGTCCCTTTGCCTATCTAATATCGCTAACCCTGCTGTGAAGCAAGAAGGTGGGAAATCCATTCTGTATTTTGATGTCTATAGAGAACAAATCTAACACCTTAAAACTTTGTAAAACTTCTTTAATTCAACCTCCAAAGTTTCAGAAAAATTTTAAAGATATCTGTGTTGAAATTCTTTATACTCAATTACTATAAAAACTTCTATTACTCATATTTTCATGAATATATTGCAATAGAGAAATATAGGGAGCGCCAAAAACAATCAAATGGATTTTTTACCTGTGATCCCTGAATTTCACGATGGAAAGTGTCTGCAGTTTCTTTGACTAAAGAAGTTAATGCAGCACGTTCAGGTGATAATCGTGAAATTTCTTGCTCTATGTCTAAATTAATTCCATCCATATATTGTTTTTTGGACAAGTCTACTTGTTGAGCTATCCAGGACGCTCTGAAAGTAGGATCAATGATCTTCTTTAAGGGTACATCTCCTACGGAAGAAATACACGCCTTCTGTACATATGTGCTTTTCACAGTTTAACAACATTTACTTCACAAACCCATTTCAAAGAGATCAAAATGTCCTTAAAACATATCATTATTTTCAAATACTAAGCTCCCAGCTTAAGTTTGCCAATTGCAGAAATCATATACCAAAATAAGAAAAAGTCATTACTCATTCATTTCCAAAATAACCATTATGAATAATTAGTAAAATCATTCTCAAGTTAGAAGCAGAAATGATGGATTACAACTAGCTAAAGGTGATTGTGCTAATTAGGAGTCACGTTTTGCTCCAAACCATGCAGTAGTTTAAGTTTTAACAATACTTGTATCTGGGAAATGTAAACAGTATCCAATCTTAGGATGCTAAAAAATATACCACATGAACATGAAAAGGGAAGTTTTTGGATAGTCTGGATAGCAAACAATGCAAGTAAACGTATCAATTTTCTGGACACATCTGGTAAAAACTGTCACTCACCTTTTAGCACTACTCTGGCTCCTTTTGAATGAGCATAGCACATAAGTTCTGAGTCATAACTGTCAAAAAGTACCACAGTTGTAATCTGTGACCAATCATAAAATTTCCAAGTTTTGCCACCAACATGAAACACAAAGACCTGCCAGAAGAACAAGATAAGCACCATCATGCCAACGACCCATAATAACATTAATTAAACACTGACCATATATCTGGCACTGGTGGGCACTAAAAGTACCAGAGTGAGTAAGACATAGGGGTGTGGGTCCCAATATAATTGGTGGCAGGAGAAATTAGCCAGCCTGGAAAGTTTGGAGGGGTGGCCAGAAACAAATAGTGGTAAGTGCCGAGGTCTGGAGGCAGAGAGAGCATGGTGGTTGTATAACTAATGCTGAGCATGGCTGAGGCCTAATATGTGGATTGAGCAGCAGAGAAGAAGCAGGAAATGGTAGGCAGGGTTGAATCATAAAGGCATTGAAAGCCCTCTTGAGAAAATGTATTTCATCCGAAAGAAATGGTTTTAAAGGAGAATTTTACATGTTTGCATTTTAGATATGCATTTATGTATGCATTTTAGAAAAATCCCCTTAGTGAAGTGGAAATGGATCCCAGAGAAGCTATAACTAGAGGCAGAATATCTAATAGGGAAGCTGTCGCAAGAATCTGGGCAAGAGGTGATGGTGACCTTAACTGAAGCTGTGGAGCATCAGAGAGAGGAGAAATAAAAGAACAGTTCTGGAAGATCCAAGGAGGCAAAATTGCCAGGATTTGGGGACTATTTGAATGAGTAAGGCAAGAGAAAGAGAGGACGTTGATAACACTCAAGTTTCTGGCTGCTGTGGGTGGACCATAGGTTTTGCATTTCTGTGGGTGATTTTTGGTTGAGCCTGACTTCTTAGAATAGTGCTCAAGTCAAGTTTCTAAAGCAGCTGATGTTATGTTTCTCCAGTATTTTTCCCCACAGATAATTCTAGAGGCACAGAAATCTCCCTGATCATTTCTATTTTTATCCCAAATAAGGTGTTAAGTCATTGATTCAGCAAATACTGAATTCCAATAAGGCATAGGCAGAGTACGTTGCTAGGCACTAGAGACAAAGAGGTTAAAAAGAGAAACCAGGTCCATTAGTTATTTAATGACAATAATGTTAAGGGCTGCAATGTAATGCAGGGGCCATGACAGCACACAAAAGGGTACCCGCTACCCTAGTTGAGCAGGAAAACTTCCCGGACTACACACTTTTAGGAGAGGACTGAAATCTGGGGAATGACCTGGACAGAATGGAGAAGGGGTACCTATGGACAAAAAAAAAAAAAAAGCATCCTCAGCAGAGGGAACGAAAAAGGACAAAAGTTTCAATACTTCAGGAGAATTCTGAATTTGTGGAACTTAATCTGGCTGGAGCACAAGATCCTGTGAGTATGTGGAATCAGATAAAACTAGTAAGGTAGATAGATGGTGGCAAGATCAAGTAAAGGTTTGTAGACAAGAATTTTGTATTTTTCCTGAGATGGATGGGAAGCCATTAGAGTATTTCAGCAGGGGTGGAGCCTAAACTAAGATTTGCATTAAGGGAAAAGAAGAAAGGGGAGCAAAGGAGGGAAGGAGAGACAGTGAGGGAGAGAGAGATCAGATGGGGAAGGTTGGTGGGGAGAGCTAGCTATAGAAGTTAACCTCGACATTTCTTAGTTTTCTCAATCTTTTTTTTTTTGATTTTTCAGAATTAACTTTGCATAACTCATTTTTTCCTGCTAAGCACTGCCCGCTGAAATAATAAAACTTACAAAATGTGAAATGGAACAGCTCATCATTTTTAGACTCATATTTCCATCACAAACCTTATCCCCTATTTTAATTGATAATTAAAATCAAATTTGTTTAAAAGGAATACTGAGAGCTCTTGATATAATAGAAATCCCAAAAAACAACTGGATGAACCTTTGAAAATAAAAGGGGAAAAGTTTGTAGTCTGGTCTGTGTTTGAAAAACATAGGAGAGGTCAGTAGAGGAATAGACTACTTACCATGAACATACAAATGAACACAATTTGCTTCGTTGTATAACTGGTTTACCATATGCCCCCAGAAATGGCCTATGCCTCTTAGAGGTATTGGTGCCACAATAAGTCTTGCAGATGTCAGGTGTCCACACTAGGCAGGCTCTCCATAAACACTTTCACCTCTTTTATTTAGTCTCTTGATCAGTGCGTGTGTTGTATTGGCATTGAAATGTCCTTTCCTCAAACTTCGTCCTTACTATGCTAGGTTACGAACTGGCCATGGTCCCTAGCTTTACAAAAGAATTGCTCTTTGGACTCAGCCTTTAGACCTCCCTCATGTCGGATTCCTGCTGCAGTCATCAATCTCTACAGCTGGTTGTCATGTTGCCTGCAAAAAGGTTTGCTTAAAGTTGCTAAAGGCCTTAGAAATTGTTAGGTGAGTAGAAGGAAAAGCTACCGAAAGACATGTCTTTACCAGCCTTCTGGGTGGCTTTGAGGCGCCTAAACGCAGGGGCTGTGTGTAGGAAAGCAAAGGTTGTCGAAACATCCTGCCCTCCAATGTGCTGCTGGGTGCTGAGATTGCTTCTCACGGAATCCTCATTCTCGTGGAAACCAGCGGGTCTTGCCACTCAGGGAGTAGCTCCTCATCCTAGCTCCTTGCTTGTAAGGCCAGACTGAGCTGCAGAGACACAGCGGGGTAAGGAAAGGAGCTTGTGTTTGGAGGCAGCTCTGGGTTTGAATATTTGCCTGCCTCTTGCAGGCTGGCACTCGTGAGACGTGGGACGAGTTACTCAACCTCTCTGAGCCTGAGTTTCCTCATCTATGAGATGAAGAAATTCGTAAACAGAAAGGGCGTCAGCGAGTGGTGGCAGTTGATTTCAGCACCCACACCACTCTTTTTAAGGTTCGGCCCTACTCTAACTTCTCTTCGTGCTTGAGAAGCCGACCCAGAGGGGCAGGCGAGAGGCGCTTACCTCGAAGTCCGGGCGGCGGCGGATGGGTTGGCACAGCGCTGGATCCTGGCACGGGCAGTTGGCCGCGGCCGGGACTGGGAGCAGCAGGAGCAGCGGCAGCAGCAGCGGAGCGATTCCTGTGGCGCTGAGCGGAGGCCTTGCCAGAAGGCACAGGCGTCTAAGCAGTTGACTGGACATGCTTGTAAAGTCTCTGGCCATGCAGCTGGAAAGGGACTGTCTTGAAGTTACTGGCAGGGTGGGGCCTATCACATGGTGGAGGGTGGGGCAGACTGGGAGGTGTTTTTGCTCAGTCGCTGGAGGGGCTGGTCCGTAGGCACGACTGGGATTGTGTGGGCTGGACATAGGAGAAAGGCCCTGGAGAATGTTTACCCCAGTAGGCCAGTGCCCCCAGGGTACATCTGACCACTTGACTCAATAAAGTAAATGTCATCTGAACTAATTATATCCACCACACACACACACTGCAACTCTCTTTGGCTTATTGTGTTGTATAATCCTTGTGGAGTTTGAAAGGCGAGGGAGACCCCAGATGGAGGAGTAGGGGTT
The DNA here is from genome assembly GCA_003508835.1 of Eonycteris spelaea. NCBI lineage: Eukaryota > Metazoa > Chordata > Mammalia > Chiroptera > Pteropodidae > Eonycteris > Eonycteris spelaea. The sequence goes on along the minus strand of PUFA01000046.1, from coordinate 3,806,601 downwards.
CTTGGAAAGGATTACTGTCAAACCAGAGGCTAAGAACGCGGACTAGTTCTTCTCAAGAATGTACTTTTTACTATAAGAATTTTCACCTTTTCTTTGTTCTTCATAACTGAGTATTACCTGGTAGTGTTTCCAAATTTGGAAATCTTACGATTCATGAATAACACTTTGTCACTTAATTCCAGCAAAGCCTCCTGACTTATTTACACTTGGTCAATATTTATGGTGTCAGAAGTCACAGAATTGAGGAACCCAGTATTTCAATTCCAGGGCCTCTGTTGGATTCCAGCAAAGTACTTGCTTGAGCCCTTTGTCTCTGTCATCTACGCAACAACTCTGGGATTCTAGTAATGAGTTCTGTGGGTTTCAAGTCTTCCTCTTTCATTGAAGTTCAGATGTTTATAAATATAAATAATTTAAAACTCTAATGGTCGTTCAGGAAAACCTTTACTTTAAATCCTGCCCAACCTCTCCCACACCTTAAATGAAAGGATTCCCAGTCTCTCAGGGACAATGGAATGCATGCTTAGATAGATATGCAGAAGCGTCTAAAAGAAGATGACTTCAAAAAACAGCTCTAAAAAAATTCCTGAGCAGATGCTTCAAAAAGAATTTTTTTTTATCTCTTGCTTGAAAGATGATGAGATTTTTTAAATTTAATAAGTTTATGATTGTAAATTTAGCAAAATTGGAATTGAAGATTCAGAGCCTGATAGGAATTAAAAAAAAAAAAAAAGCCTTCTCTCTGAAGCCAAATAAAACTATGAACGCAGAGGGTAAGAAGCAAACTAGGGATGGTGTAGCTGGGGTAGATCAACCTATGATATCACTTGAGTTACAACCCAATTCTGAGGAATTGAGAGCAAATGTCTTTATTTTACAAATCTCTGTAAATCCAGAAAGCAGCTCTAGAAGCAGTTTAAAGCTCAGCTATCTTTACCTTCCTCAGTTTCTAAGATTGAAAAAAAGTCTAGATGAGAAATTTTTTTAAAACAGTGAGCCGAAAAGGTTCCTTTGCATAGCAGCTTTGCTCTCCTTAAAATTAAAAACATTTTTTTTTCAATTATAGTTGACATACTATATTAGTGTCAGGTGAAAAACGTAGTGACTAGACATTTATGTAACTTATAAAGTGATCACTCCATAAATCTAGTACCCATCTGACACCATACATAGTTATTACTATGTTATTTACTATATTCCTTATGCTGTATTTTACATCCCCATGACTATTCTATAACTGGCAATTTGTACTTAATCCCTTCCCCTTCTTCACCTACCCCCAACCAATCTCATTTGCCAACTATCAATTGGTTCTCTGTATCTATGAATTTGTTTCTGTTTTGTTTATTTTGTTCTTTAGATTCCACATATAAGTGCAAGAGTATGGTATTTGTCTTTCTCCGTCTAATTTATTTCACTTAGCAAAATACCCTCTAGGTTCAACCATGTTGTCTCAAACAGCAAGATTTCATTCTTTTTTATGGCTGAGTAATATTCCATTGTGCATATGTACTACCTCTTTTTTATCCATTCATCTATAATGTTGCTTCCATATTTTGGCTGTTTAAATAATGCTGCAATGAACATAGGGATGCATATGTGCCTTGAATTAGTATTTTGGATTCTTTCGATAAATACTCAGAAGTGGAATTGTCACATGGTAGTTCTATTTTTAATTTCTTGAGGAACCTCCATACTGTATTCTATAGTGGTTATACCAATTTAAATCCCATCAATAGTTTACAAGTGTTCCCTTTTCTCCACACCCTTACCAACACTTGTGTTTTTCGATTTATTGATGATAGCCATTCTGACAGGTGTAAGATGATATATCATTGTGGTTTTAATTTGAATTTCCCTGATGACTAGTGATGTCGAGTATCTTTTCATATGTCTGTTGGCCATCTATGTCTTCTTTGGAGAAATGTCTATCCTCTGCTTATTTTTAATGAGATTTTTTTTTAAGTGTTACGTTGTATAAGTTCCTTATATATTTTGGATATTAACTCCTAACCAGATGCATATTGGCAAATATCTACTCTCAATCAATAAGATGTCTTTTCATTTTGTTGATGGTTTCCTTCACTGTGCAAAAGTTTTTAGCTTGATGTAATCCAATTTGTATATTTTTTGTTTTCCTTACCTAGGAAGACATATCTAAAGAAATGCTACTAACAGCAATGTCAGAGAGTTTACTGCCTATGTTTTCTTCTTGGAGTTTTATGGTTCAGATCTCACATGTAAATTTATTCTTTTTGGATTTATTCTTGTATATGGTGTAAGAAATTGATCCAGTTTCATTCTTTTGCATGTATGTGTCCAATTTTCCCACCATCATTTGTTGATGAGATTGCCTTTACCCCATTGTATATTCCTGCCTACTTTGTCATAGGTTAATTGACCACATAGGCGTGGGTTTATTTCTGGGCTCCCTATTCTGTTCCATAGATCTATGTGTCTGTCTTTATGCCAGTATCATGCTGTTTTGATTATGGTGGCCTTGTAGTATAGTGTGATATCAGGTAGCATTATTCTACTAACTTTCTTTTTCTTTCTCAAAGTTGTTTTGTTTATTTGATGTCCTTCATGATTCCATATACATTTTAGGAGGATTTGTTCCAGTTCTATGAAAAATGCCATTGGTATTTTGATAGATATTGCACTGAATCTGTAGACGACTTGCAGTAGTATCCCCTTCCTTAAAAATTGTTTGTCAAACACAAACACTAATTTTAAAAGTCTTCTCTAAATTAGTAAAAGCCTTAGCAATCTGAACAAATAAACTGAACTTATTCAACTATTATAAATTAGTAGGTTTTACTTTATTTTATCTGTCTCATGGATGAAATTTTTAAATGAAAATATCAAATCTCTGGTTGTCTGTCTATATATGTGTATGTATGTTTACCTCTGGAAGATATAAGAATTGGTTTATAAAGAGTTCTGTTAAATTGACTTACAGGGATTACGTGCTTATATAAAAAGCCTCAAAAATATAATAGAAACTAACCCAAATGCTTTTTCATGATCATATGACCTGGGAAAGTATTTGATATTAAAGCTAGTTTGAGTTTGGTTTGGTTAAATAGACAGTCTTTAGAGTTATCGGATTTAAGTATAATGCTTTTATTCTACCTAGGTTTATTAGTCAATTAAGTTTATGCTATCTCTGTTGCAAAATTTGTCAACCAGAAAAATAACTCAGTATGATGCAATTTTCATGAGTAATTGAAACATGATTATTAACAACTAATAAATTAAATAAATGTAAGTAAGATCAAAACATTTTTAAGGTAAACTCTTTAGCAATAATTATACTTATGCTTGCAAATATATATGGCTTCCCCAACCTCTTTGGTTACTTGAAACTTTAAAATTTTGCTAGCTAAATTAAAGGATGGATGATCATTGAATATCTAGATCATTTACAAATAGGATAAAATACTAAAACATTAATTGTTAAATAAGTCTAAGTTCACTTATTTTGACTTTTTATTATAAGTAAACTAAAAAGATAAATTTAGATCAATTAATTAACATATGTAATTAAAACTAATTGGAATAATAAGAGAAACAAACAACTTTGAATACAAGGAAATAATACGTTTTCAGTAAAGAAAGTATAAGGTATGAAATGCATGTTTTGAGGACATTAAAAGAAAGTAGTTTATCCTAAAGTAAGCTGGCTATTTCTAAATGGGTAAGAGAATAAGAGATATCTTAAAATGGGCTAATAATGTTGTAAAAGAAGTTGTGTTTGAAAAGGAACCTTAAAAAAGAAAATGTTATGTGTGGTCAAGCTAAATAAGAATAAAATGAATTTAAGAAATTTCAATATCAAAACTAAGTTGATGCAAGATTAGTTTGATTCTTTCTCTGTTAAAAGGACAAAAATTTTCAGTATATAATAAGTATGCTATTAATCAGAATTATAAAGGGAAAGCAAAGATTTTGTGTTTTATTAAAATGATTTCCCATGCTCTGTACCAGGGTGTCAGTTCCCTTATTAACCACACCTTCTTAATACTAAAAGAGCTAAATTTTGCTTACAACTATGTAACTTTCTGTATTTGTCTGCAAAGTCTTTCATTGTCATCATGATTAAATGGATACCTAAATAGTACGTTACAGCGACCTATGGTGCTATTTGACCAAGTGCTTTAAATGTTTGATATTTTTTGATAAACTTTCTAAATTTCAAAACTTCAATGAGTCTTGTTCTGAATCTGAAAATAACTTTCAAATTTTTAAGAAGGATACCTGAAACATTTGAAAGGTTCTCTTTCTCTCTCAAATACAAACAAGTTAGGGATATTTGCTATGCTAAAGTTACATGGAAGCATTGTCAAATACGAAAGAATAATTTTGCTGTATTTGTGTGCATGTGGAATTGTTACTACAATACATATTCTAGAAATTATATAAAACTTCTAAAAATCTAAAAATGCCCGATATAGTGTTATCATAAAATACTGTATGTTGCAGAAAAAAGCAAATTTCTTTGTCAAATACATTGTAATTAGATCTTTAACTATGTATGACACGTTAAGTCTCTTCATTTACAGTATCATGGTCTTACTCTGATACTTTTTACAACTCTTTCATCCTCAGAGAGGTTCATGGAGTGGACTCTGACACTTTAAAATACAGATTTCTGATAAACTTCCAGATCATAACATTGAACTGGGTGAGAATTTGTAGAACTCTAAGGAAAAACTGGATTCATAAAACTGCTAACAAAAAGATCAAGATCAACATTAATAACATGGGACTGAATGAATTGAGGATAATTATAATTTTTAACTTTCTTTAAAACAATGCTGGTTCTTTTTTTATTTTTATTTTCCTAGATATAAGGATATGTTTTTCTCCTAAGCTACCTATGACCTACAGCAATTTGATAAATCATGTCTTTGTAAGCAGAATTAAAACATTTATCTTTCTTCCCTACTTAATCCCTCTAGAAATCAGAAATTTTCAGTGAGTATTCTTATTTTCATGGCAATATTGTTATTTGCCTAAATTCAAAAGGATCTTTTCTTCTTGTAACAGGACACAATTGGAAGATCGGTTATATAACCAAGGCTTTCACTGGAATGTCATATTTGAGAGAGATATGCATAGACTCAGTTGTAATGTAACCAGACACTTTAAGAACTTTATGAAACTAAGATTGATTTACGGAAGCCAATAAAACCCTTGGAAATATCAGCCTGGTACCTTGCTCACAGGATTCTCAGCAGCTTTACCAGGTGAGTAAACAAGATCACTTCCTGGCTGGTGTGACCTCAAGATATTTTGGGGACTTCAGAATAGAGGAATTCACCCAAATCTATAGATGTTGCAGGCAGAGTCTAATGACAAGTTGTTGCCTTAGCTTTTCTGGCCTCGAAAGTACAATCTGAAGATACTTATGAAAAATCTTAGCAGAGCAGATTTATATGGATAATTACTATTCTTGCTGCTCTATGTAATTAAGACCAAGTTGATTGAAACTAGACTTATTTTGCAAACAAATTTTTCTTAATTTGGCTATCTTTGGTAAAATTAGGGTGATTTTAGAGAGAAAATTATGTTTTAGTAATACACCTTTGTGGTATTAGATTCAGTGCTGTTCATTGTTTTTTGAGGCTTTGTTTTACCTGTAAACTTTTTCTAGTTTCTTCCAATATCTGATTTTTTCTCCCTATTCCTTGACTTGAGAACAAAATCATTGAGAACAAAAACTGCCCTTTTTTTCATAGCCATCCAAGCTAAAATGGACAGTTTGATATACGCGTTAGAGAAATCGCACAGCAGTTAAACATGGGCAATCTTTGTGCCTGTTGCAGAAAATCACCAGAGACCTTTAAACTGCAAACCGGGAGAATCTGTCAGATTGCCACTGCCTGGCTGCCTTCACTCCAACTGAAACAGTTCCAAGCCTGACACCTAGAAATCTTTTTGACTAGCTGCCTTCAGAACTCAGAAACTGGGATTATAGTCAGATTCCCTATTAACCATGTTTGTCTTTTGTTTTCATAGAGATATCACTTACTAAGTACCTGATTGCTTGCATCTGGGCCCCCAGCTTTGGCCACCCACCTGTATCATTGCCTCCTGAAATGAGACACAGCTGTTGAACTGGATCGACCTATTCTCAAGACTGAGACTGGTTTCCGTAACTGATATATAATAATAATGTCTTAATGAAACTTTTCCTAATGTTTCAGCCCAAATTTTCAAGTTGGCAACAACATCCAGCTGGCTAAAAGTATGACGAACATGTCTCTAATCTATTTCTCCCCTTTGAGAGACATGATGGATCCAAGGAAGGCATTGCCACCTTGACACGGGGGAATGCTAATGCTTGCTTGTTTGGTCTATGATGTTTTCTAAGGAAAAGTCTTGATCAAAGGAGGAAAGGGGAAAGGAGGAAATAATGAAACAAAAAAGAGTCGCTATAGCCAAGGTAATAAAATTACTTAAATCAGAATGGGCTAAAACATGAGGAATAGATGTTATTTTACTTTAACTAGGACTTAAACATTTAAATTTTTCAGTCATGAGTCAATGCCTGGAGTTATATATAAATCCTGTAGATGAATTTCTGAAGAACTTAGGAAAGAATGTTCATGAGAAAAACTTAGGAAAGAATGTCTACATATTTAGACCACCTGACATCCATTATCCAGGCCACCCAACATCTGAAAGATTCCCATCTCGGAACAAACCAGAGGCTAAGAATGCAGGACTGATCTCCTCAAGAATGTACTTTGTAACGATAAGAATTTTCAACTTTACTCTTTTCTTCGGGACATTCTGGATATTACCTGGTAGTTTTTCCAAATTTGCAAATCTGAAGATAATTGAATAAAACTTTGTCATGGAATTCTAGTGAAACCTCCTTGATTTGTTTACACTAAGTCAAAAAAAGAAAAGCAGAGAAAAAATTAATTTATAGAATCCTCAAAATTTTTCACAACTGTAAGAGGTACCTCAGGAATTAGAGGTGAAAGGAGGATGGGGCAAGATGTTGAAAATAATAGGGACTAGAGAAAAGCTGCAAGACGCAAGACTTCTACCTAGGAAAGTATAAAACATTGTAAAAAATGTTAAAGAGCTAAGTAACTTGAAATTGCAATTAGGCAAGAGAAAGAAATAAAAATCAGAAAGGAAGAAGCAAAATTGTCTCGGTTAGCAGATGACATGACAATATATATATAAATATATATATTACATACACACATACAGAAAACCCTGAAGAACCCACAAAAAAAAACTATTAGAACCAATTAAAAAATCAATAAAGTTGTAGGATACAAAAATCAACATACAAAAATCAGTTGGGTTTTTATACACTCTCGTTTTTTTTTTAAAATACAAAATTTATTGTATGTGACACACTTAAAGGCATTCTTTTCCAAGTCTCAAAACAAGTTCTTAGAAAACCATGAATAATGTGGGATGATGTGATTTTTATATTAGCAACTATCAAGTTAAATAGGATTTGTGATCTTGCAACAAAAAACAATAAATCTAAAGACAGTGGTCCAGTGGTCTAAACTTGTGGAATACAGCTTCATAGAGAGCACTGCATTTTACTACAGGCACATGATGTGAAATTATTAAAGGTTTTGACCAAATCCTCACACTCGTGGTCTATGTTCCTCTGCTCATCAACATCAGTGGATTCTAGAAGAAAAGAACTTTTGAAAGCTATTTGTATCTTTAGGGATTCTCCTGTTTAAACATCAATGGGCATAATCATTCTTTTCATGAATATAAAAGATAATGAATACTATCGACCTCATGATATAACGACAATTATGGTATTACTTCCATGATATGAATTTAAATTTATTTTAAACCTACTATACACAAATAACATTTAAAATGCTGTAAAATCCTTTCCCAGAACCAAAATATTATCAAAACAAAGATCTCATCCCTGGTCTCACAGGGGAAGACCATATTTTATTTAACTAACTAGAAACAAAATATAAATGTACTTCTACTTTCATAGATTTGAGAAGCTTAGGTTGAAATATTGTTTGTGATAGGAAGCAGGTTATTTTCCTCATCTTAAAGTCCCCTTTGTAATTCTTGGTACCACTATTCTTTCATTCTCCCAGGCTCAAAACTTTGAGAGGAGTTTATTTGTTTTGATTCTTTTTAACATTTCCTCTCCTTACCTACTACTGTGCCAATCCAAATCCTTGCTCTTAGATCATAGTAATGGCCACATGAGCCATTCTCAGCCCCATTTTAACAAAGCTGAGGCACACAGGTTGACTTTCCCAAGAAGCAAGTTCCTATGAGTCCTGAAGCCAGGATCCAACCCCTGGCTATCTGACCACCTGTCTGCAGCCAGCTCTTGCAGTCACGTCCTGCTGCCTCCAGCTGGCGCCTCCATTCCTGTCTCCCCCTTCAATTCACCCAGACTGAACTTTCTAGTACCTTGCACCCACCTGTCATTTTCCTGCTCCAGCATAGCAGGAACTCCTGCATCGAATCCAAATTCCTCTGCCTGGCTGTCAGATTTCTCCACAACCCAGAACAGTATCGATGTGCCAGCCACTCTGCAATGTCCATTTCTTCCATGGGGCTCAAGATACAGAACAGGACTCTCCAGTATTCTGGTTGATTTAAACACATTAGAAACCGCTTTATGTTCATACAGACTATGACGATGGTGAAGTTAATGATGATGGTGACTATGGTGGTGATGGTGGTGGTGATTAGTGCATCTGGTCTCTGATTTATGGGGACCAGATGCACTAATCAGGCTTAATTTCATAGGGAGCTAACCTGTCCTGCTCATAACACTCCTGGTTCTCAGCAAATTGATCCTGATCATCACTACGATTCCACTGGTATCTATGCTGCCTTTCTAGAACTTTTGAAATTGGGCAGAATTAAAAGACCTGAATTCTAGCCCTAGCAATATTGTTTGACTTCACTGGTTCATGAAAGGCAAAGACATAGAAAGAAATTGGCATGCTATATATATTATGCATCAGTCATTTCCAGAGGCAGGTCTTTCTTGTTGACATGGAACCTTAGTCTCCAGTGGGATTTTTAAAGATAGATAGCAAGACTTAGGGGCCCACTGCACACATCTCCACCACGAGGATGTGCTTGTGTGTTATTTTCCTTTAACCTGTCAAGCACTTTCTTAACTGGGTTATATTGGACACGCCCTGTCAGGATGTGAGTTGTGTTGTATCAATTCACAGTCATGAGCTAGTGAAGGGTCCTTTTATATTAGATAAACTGACGTGTCTCAGGATAAGTTACTATTCTCTTAGTATTAAAGTAGCCATTTGGGGTATTGGTACCCCAAGGCTCAGCAAGAGTACTACATTTCCCTTCGTACCTGAATGATAGGTGCCACCTGCTAATATCAAGACTGAACAATGGTCACTGCACCTTAGGTCAGTAACTATCGGGCATTGGAATTCTGATTTATTTTCAGCATCAGACTTTTCACATATTCCATGGATTTTTTTCAGCCATCTGGAAAGAATGTTGGATCTTTGCTTTTAAAATAGAACAAAGAGAAGAAATATAATTATGTATTTTTAATTAGCAGATAGCCACAAAAATGATAATATGTAATCACAATCTTAATGGAAATAGTAAAGAAAGGATTAGCTTGCATCTGTTCCCATAATAAAAATGTTCAGTCCCATAAGCATAAGCTATTTGAATGAGATCATTTTTCTCATGCTCACTTGGCACATCGGACTTTATATGAAGAAAAAAGTTCAAGTAAAAAGTTGGATTTTAATACTCCTTTTCATGTCTATATTATGCTAAGAAATATTAGGTATTTTTAAAATCCTTTCACTGCTTAAAATTTTTAAAAAAATATTACAGGGTGACTGGGCCTCTCTGCCTTAACCAACCATCTTGTAACTCTTGGTTTTGTTATTTGGTTTTTGCTCTTAACACCACCTGCATACGTCTGTAGGACAAAGGTACATCCTGAGCTCTTCCTACTTTGCTGCCCCTGGAAGAACATGCTTTTCCTGTTGTCGTTGGGGCGGTTTGGCTGTCACTGGGCTGGGCGTGTGTCCGTGGCTGCGGGTGCTACTGTTGTCACGGCCTCTGCTGCTGCCCGCGTCGAAGCTCAAGGTGTTGCTGTGGCTGCTGCTACTTAGGCTGCTGCTGATGCTACTGCTTTTGCCACGCCCCTTGCTCCCCACATCTTCCATTGAATTCTAAAACAATCAGAATAAATCCTGAAACAGAAAAGGACACAAAACCTTTTCACAAAATTTCCAGAAATGCCTCTCACTGTCTGCAAGTGTTTCTCTGATGCAGTTTATGTGTACATGTCAGGGTGGGGCTTTTTTTTAAAGCTTTCGGGGAGTGTTATCTTTTATTTTCACAGAAGACACACTTAAAAAATAATTGCATTTTTACTGATATAATGTCAAGCTTTTATAAAATAGTTTATTTGTAATGTATGGTTTTCCTTTACTAGGTAATAAAACCGTTTGACACTGTCATGCTGTTTTGTTTCAGACTCAATTTTAAAGTTTTTATTTTTTATACTTGAAAATTGTGAATAAAATAGTAAGTTATCTCATTCTGGCTTGTAGTTTTTTTTCTCTCTCATATTTCTTTCCAGTGTAAGCAAAAAGTACCATGGGTTGTTCTGGCAAGAAGGAGACTAGACAGTAATGGCTCTAATCGTACATTCTCAAACCCCTTCTCTCTCGCCTGGGTAATCCTAGCTGGGCTTGCTTTATTCATCTACGAGGATATATTCCTTGAATATTAGAATTCACTTGAGGAATAAGACCTACCTTTTATTTGGGGGTGACTTGAATTTTAATTGATAGGTCTCTGGTGCACTTGACCTAAAGGAAATAAACTAATAATACTTTTTGATGAAATAGAACTCTATGCTGCTGTCATTTTTAGTGGAGAGACAGAGCCCAAGTTACCACAGATCAAGTAAGATTTTAAAATAATATCCACTTTATAATCAAAACTGAAGCCTCATTAAATGCCGGCTAACAAAAAAGTAAAGTAGGATGTAATGGGACAAAATTTAAATGGTGATTTTAAGAATTCTAAAGACAGGCTGACTCATTTTGGAAAACACAGGAATGGGGAAAAATCAAAGCAATACAGAATGATTAGCCTCATTTAGCCCAGATTTATTGATAAAGTTCAGTTAGTCATCATTGCAACCTAAGTCTCTTATCATATGGCGATTATCCACAGAATTAAAAAGACAGGAAATAGGGCCTATTTAAATTACATATAGAATTAATAATAGCCAATTGACCAAAAGGTATGGCTAAAAAAATGTTGACACTTTTAATTACTAATATTATTTGTGACTATTATTATATCATTAACAGCAATAACATAAATAATTATTTTTAATCGTTATGTTGCAGTTTACAAAACACTTAAATATATATTCTCTCATTAAAACATGTCCGGTGAGTAATCTGGATTTAGATCATAGAAACTATCTAGTATGTTCCAAATAGATTTCTGAAGCCTGATGCTTGAATCTGGTGGCATGATCACTGCTAACTGTAGTCCTTTGTTTCAGTGAAGATGCCAGAGAATTCCCTTTTTCTCATTTGGTTCTGTGTGTAATAGCACTGCGCGGGGGCAGCTTTCACCCTCTTGGCTGCACCCATTAGGTAGTTTCTTTTTTCCCTTACTTTTCTTATTATATTTGCTGGAGAGCGTGCCATGGGCCTGAAATATTCTCTCACATGGAGATAAGGAGCCATCGGAGCCTGCGCTTGGCTTATTGCCTTGTTTGCGATAACCTTTCCTGTTCTGGGTTTCATGTGTACTTCTTTGTTCTGCTTAAAGTGTGTGCATCAACGGGGACCTGGCCAAGCCCATTGCTATATCTGTTCCTAGTGAGGAGGAAAGGGGAGATTCATCACCTGCAACCAAAAAAAAAAAAAAAGTTGAGGTGGGGAGAGGCTTGCAGACCATCTTCCCACATCAGCCCCACAGGAAGGCACGCTGGCCACCAGGGCTTCCGAGCAGATCATATCAGATTGTGTAGGACACAGGTTGAAAAACGCTGATCAAATCGGTCCAGCATTGATTCAGGAGAGAGTGCACTGGGCTCCATGTTCCCCAGGACGCTAATTCAGAGAAGGTGCTGGGGCACTCTAGTCTAAGGACCCACCTACATGTCGACTGGGAGGCCATCAAGCATGGTTCTACTGGTCTTCATAACCTTCTCTTGGCAGGGCTAATGTCCTTGATCTTGCTTACAATCATCCAGTTGTATTCTTGGTCTTCCTGAATGGCACATCTAGGGGGCAAACTCCAAAAATGCCGACTACAGACAAGGAGAGAGAACAATCTTATTGTCATCTGATTATCTCCACCTGGCAGCCAAGAGGAATGTCAGCAAACACAGGGCCATTCACTCAGACCCACCTCTGAAGCTCATAGACTGATGGTTTTATTCATGGTCACATGCAGCATATAGAGTTCTCAGAACATGATCACATTTGACATATTTTCAGGGGCATAATTGTTTCCAACCTTCCCACTGGTGTGCTCAAATTTAACAGGGACCAAGAGAGGGAATGCCATCATAGCAGTCAGCTTTGCTGATGGTACGAAGGGGTCTCTAGGCCAATAACCGTTATGTCGTCAATTTGGGGAGATGGAATCTGGAAACAAGATTGTGAGAAATGGCTAAGACATTTTCAAACCAAAACATTTGAAAGAAAATAACTAAGACTGTCCCTAGTATTTATGAAGTATGTGTTTAGTTCATTCTCACAGTTTATTCATTCATAAAATATCTGCCTGGCTAAACTTTGGGATAACATTCAAAGAGCCAGAGAATATTTCCATGATGTCCTACCTGGAGACATTCTAGAGTGTGCTAGATGTTCACTTACTATAATTGCTCCCCAATTCCCTACCTCTTCACATTTCTGGGAAACTACAAACCTTCAGGAAAACCACCAGAACCAGTCTGATTGCCCTTTGGGAGAATCCCCAGTGACCCAATGTCACCACTGTCATTTTGAGGCAGCTCCCTGACCCAGACTAGAAGAGGCGGATCTAGTGTGAGCGTGGGGCAGGGTTTTATTGTCTGCAAACAGAAATCGTCTGGGTTCCTCCCAGATGAGAAAAAAAACTGAGAATGTCAATTTCAAATCGAGTTGGCAGGAAAGAGTGAGGAGAAACTATTAGGGCCATTTTAAAATGACTCATAAAGTATTTTGCACTTGCTAGAGCAAATAAACCAATAAGATAAACACTTGGATTTCGAAGGAGTGCTGCAAGTGTAAAATAATGTGGTCGATTTTCTTTTTCAATTTGGAGGTGGTCACTAGAGTTGGAGGAGGACAGAGAAAGCCGGCCTCTCTTTTTCCCTGATCTTCTCCCAGCTCCATCTCATTGAACTTCTCAGAGCTCCCTTCAAGAATGCTGCATAACCTCAGCTCTGCCTGCATATTTGGGGGTGAATCTCCCCAGTGTGAGCTCTCTGGGGGTCCAGGAAAAAAGAAGCATGGGAGGTAAGATTACAGGCTTTCTGTTCTGTGCCCCCTAATCAATAAAGTAAATGGATAAAAGAGGATGTTTCTTGCTTTAAAAAGAGAGAAGCACTTAACCCTAGAAGATTCTGACAATAATGGGGGGAAAAAATGTTGGTGTTCTCACTGATTAAAAAATAAAATCATTCCTTTTACTTTCAGGGAAAAATATGAACAGTTGAGAAAACTGTTGATTTTTGCAAAGTTACAGCAAAAAGAAAGTAGAAGAAAAACATTTAAAAGGAGCAAACTTGCTAATAACAAAAGGGCTTTTCTGTCTGGTTTCTGTAACTTCTTAGCTCTTCTGACTCACTGACATTAGAAAAGGCACTTGCCTGAGTCAAAAATTTATTTTGGAGATATTCCAGCTCCCTCACTGTTGGAAAGCATCTGTGAAAAGACTATATATAGCATCAAAGATTTACGGCAGAAATATAAATGGTCCAGAAGAAAGAGAAAAGTTCAAAACAAAAGTGTGAGGGCTCTAGCTATAAGCCACACTCAGAAAACTGCCTATTCAGGAAATAAACCAATCCCCATTATACATTCAAGAGCTTGAGCTGGATTTGATGGGTATTCTATGTTTGGTTACAACATTTGAATAAACAGCCTAGAAGAGTAGGCTTTGCTAATGTGCCAAGGTCAAATAAGCCCCATTTTTATCTTAAGCTTTCAAAAAATTAAAAAGTTTAGAAACAAATGATGGACAATTCATGAACACTTTATTACAGTAATTAATACAAGGTGGATAAATTTGGTTTCAAAGGAGTAGACAGATGAAGAGAGTGTAAAACATACACCTCGATGAAATTATACTTTATATAAGTCTGTTTTATTTTAATTTCATCAGTTTAAACATTTTGGATTTTGTTGGCTAACTTAGGAACTGTAACATATTCCATTATATATGAATTTTCTGTAAGAAGTTTTGAAATAAGTTAATAATGTCTCGGAGGCTTAAAAATTCAATTTCGTTGTGACATTTTCAACACTATTTTTACTGAAGCTCTTCATGTAGGATTCTCTTAAGACATTTTGGTGGCCATAGGGGTGATGCAGTTAAAGTAACCATGACAAGTTGCTACCTCATTGTTTAGGCAGGAGCAGAATAAGACTGAGAGGTTGATACTGGGTGTAAGGAAATGGGCAGGTAACGACCATTCACTGAGAAGTTTTTGGTTTTAAAAAAAGTTTTATTAATAATAGCAGCTAAAAAGAGTAGTTGAGTGCTGTGATTCTGGGAACTCATATGTGTTTGAAGGTTTGGCTTACACTGTGCCCAACAGAAGGAGCAGGGCGGGGCGCAGAGAAAGGCTGATGATACTTGGAAGAGGTAAATGCGGAGATGGTGGCCTGATGGAATGAAGGGAATGAGCAGAAGTGTTAACCCTGAAAATGAAAGATACATCTCTTTTTCTGTGATCAGGAGAAAGAAGCAGACAGGAGAGAAAAAGGCTTGAACAGAGAGGCTGGGGACATGGCACAGGTCAGGATTGCACCCAGCTAGTGACAGACCACCCACCAATCCCCTGATTTAATTCCTCATGTCATCTCTTCTGAGTCGCGAGCCCTTAAAAAGCCACTTGTGCTACCGAGATCTTCTATGGTTTTTGTTGCCATCATTGTTCATAAAATCTAAACTTCTAGGCTAGCTTGTGAAACCCAACTCTACCTCCCACCATTCCCTGTTCCCTACTCCCACCCCCTGTGCCCTGGTCCCCAGTGCTCTCAGAGAGTGGTGCCCGACCAGCCACAGGAGTACCAACTGGAACTTGTTAAAAATGTGGACTCTCAGGCCATACCCCAGATTTAATAAGAGGGCCAGCAATCTGCATTGTTCCTAGGTGTTAAAGGAATTAGGATGCATGCTCAAGTGTGAAGACCATCGGTCTAGTTTACTGAACCACTGGCTGCTCCCCAAGCCAGCTGTGCGTTGGAGAACTCCATGCCTTTACACACACTGTCCTCATTTCCCAGAAGTCTCCTGCCCCTCCCAGTCTCCTTTTAAGAGCCAGCTCAAGAGTCACCCCCTCTGTAAATCATTCCTGACCAGCCCTCTCCTTCCTGGGCTTCCATGGAAACTGGTGAGAACTTCTGTTATTCATACACCACACTTCCTTGCAGCTCATGGTTTATGTATCTGCCTTTCCAAAAGCCAGCAAGCTTCACAAGGTAGCAACTGTCTATCCTGGCACAGTGCTAGGGCTCGGGAAATGTTTATTGACTTGAAATGATATTGAAAAGCAAAGTACAGAGAGCAGAGAAAAAGGGAAAGTGGAGAGCATGCAAGAAATTAACAAATATGAAATGATAAAAGCTGACATTTATTGAATTCTCTCTGTGTGCTGGGAACCGTGCTAAGTGCTTCACAGGGACTGTCTCATCTAATCCTCCCAACAAAGCTGTAGGTGTTATTGTGCTCATTTAACAGAGATAGAAACAAGGCACAGAAGGTTTACATAATATGCTCGAGATGCCCCCAGTTGGTGCATGGTAGAGTCGAGGTCACACACAGACATTTCTACTCTGGAGCCGATACTCTTTTTATTCTTTTTAAAATTTATTTTTAATTTATTATTATTATTTTTAGTGACATTGGTTAACAAAATCCAGTAAGTTTCACGTGTACAATTTAACAGTAATGCATATATAAATATATAAATATATGTGTGTATATATATATGCATTTATATATATTTATAAATGTGTATATACATTTACATATAAATGTATATATACATATATATTTATAAAATATATTTTATATATATGTGTGTGTGTGTGTATGTGTGTGTGTGTGTGTGTGTGTGTGTATGTATATATTTGCATTGTGTGTTCCCCTCCCATAGTTAGATTTCTTTCTGTCACCACGTATTTGACCCCTTTTACTCCATCTACCTCCCTCCTTCCTCCCTCATCCCTTACCCTCTGGTAACCACTAGTCTATTGTCCATGTCCATGAGTCTCTGTCCTTAACCCTACAGTCTGAAAGATGAGGTAGTTTTGTTTGGAGCCAGTGTCAATATTCACTAGTTCAACAAACATTTCCTTAGCTCCTGCTGCATGCCAGACTGAGAATACAAATAGGATGCCGAAGAGGGCACAGATATTATAAACACTTAGAATACTGTCAGTGAGGAACTCATATTTTAGCCAAGAAAAGAGATCTGTAAACCTAAGGACACTTATTGAGGAATAGTCAATGAGCTACTGAGATCCAGCAGCAGGCAGGAGGGATCTCCTCTGCCAGGGGTAGCATTTGGATCTCAAAAGATCAGCATAAACTCACTAGCAGAGAAGGGAGGGAGGGAGAAAGACAAGACTCAAGGCAGAAGTAAATGCAGAAAGTAAAACAGGCAAGAATGTCTTGGTAAGTCTGCAAAAGAATGAGTTGTCCCTTGAGGCTGGATTGAGACATGGAAGCCGGACACTCAGGACTTACCCTACATTCATTCCCAGTATACTTACCTGTTCTGCAGAACTGGAAATAAAACTATTTCCAGGACGCCTTGAAGTTATGGCTCTGGATATGATTCTGCCAGATACCCTTTGTGAAACCCAGCAGTCTGCAGTCTGCAGTATGGCAGAACAGTCATTTAAGTTATCACTTGTGGTCAATGGGAGGAAAGCATCTATGGAAACCAAAATGTTATTAGGCCAAGTGGCTATGGTAATAAACCCTTAATGGCAAGAGTGAAGAATTCAAAGACCATGAGGTTGGCTGATTTCTTGAGTCCCAATGGAGCATAAAGAAGAAAAGACAAGCATGGGATCACCTGCAACATTCTCTGTCGGGGACCAAATTCTATGTCAGTCAGTATTAGGCTCAACAGCAAGGGAGAGAGACTCAGAACAGCAGTGGCCTAACCAAGTTAGAGGTTCATTTCTCATAGAAAGTTACAGAGGTGAGTAGTTAGGACCGTGACAGTTCCACTCCGTGGCACCTTTCAGCTTGCTGCTCCTCCGTCCCTTTGGTGTGTCCCTCATCTTCATCGTCCCAGTGGAGCCATCACATCTGTGTCCCAGGCTGTAGAATGGAGAAGGGAGCAAACGAAAAGCATGTATGCCAGCTCCATCCTGCAAAAGTTCTTGGGAACTTTCACGTGATACTTCTATTTACATTCTACAGATTTGGATTATTCTATAATTATATTCTACAGTCTAACTTCTATAGGTTGTCACCTGACCACAGATAGCTAAGAAAGACTAGGAATGTAATTAAAAGTTATCTTAACTGGGAAGGACAGAACATAAATTGGGTAATGGTGCAGTCTCTCCCACAGGATGCATGGCAGAAAGTGTCTCAGAAGGACACTGGAATGAATGGAAGCCAGATGGAGAAGGACTTGATGTGACATGTCAAGTAGTTTGAATTTGTTCATACTGGCAGTGAGGACCCATCACATAGGTTTAATCAGGAGGGAGATTAAAAAGTGAGATATGTTTGACAGACATCTCCTTGATAGCTATGTGGATAGGTTCTGAAGAAGGAAAAGCTAAGATTCTTTGTAGTAAAGAGTGCATTCTTGAGAAGAATGAGTCCCTACAATTCTTAGCCCCTCCTGGATTGTTCTGAGATTATCGTCTAGATGACTGGTGGTCTGGATATGTGAACATTCTTTTCATTCCTTCAGGGGCTAACAAGAGGGTTATCTGGAGGTTTGGTGTGTATCCAGGCATTGACACAGGACTGGAAAGTTCCAAAGCTTAATTGCCCAGGCTAGTTAAAACAAGAATAGAATCTTTTCCCTATACCTCAACATACTTGCTTTTTAGTAATTTGGCAGCTTGACTATAGTGACTCCATTTTACTTATTCACTCTACTTCTCATTCCCAAGCAAGAGGATCTTGGACTCTGTGCTAAATGTTCACAAGTGGGAGGATGAGCCCATTATTCTTTAAGCATTTAAAAACTTTGTAATAATCCTCTTCACATGTGGTAACAGGGCTGAACAGGCATTTAGAAGCCATTCAAAATTTTATACATCAGAATTTTAAAGTAGAGAATTTAATAGGCTGCTTCTATGTTAAATGAGTCACTTTAAATTAAGATTCTCTTTATATGTCTCAGAACTGATGAGATGATTATCTCTCTCTCAGGGACTGTTTGTAGAGATGCTCTGACCTGAACCTTTATAAATATTGAATGACCAGTTTGACACTAAACATTCTCTGGTCTGCAGACTGCAGCTTTCTTGACGAGATTCAGAGACTAAACCCTGAGCTAGGTTAGGACACAGAGACAATTCAAAAGACTCATATTTTCAGACTTGAGCCCACAGAAAATGGTCATCTAATTTTGACATGGCCGGGCAGTCATTAAGAATTTTTCCATTAAGTCACATAGTTTGTGACTTGCCTTATTCTTATTTGTGTACATGTTGGCTGTCCATACAGTATACACTCAAACATAAGAGAGTCTCATCCTTCTGTTAGCTTAATTTGATTGTAATATACTCAAAGGACAGATTGATCCCTTTTAGGAGTTAAATTGGACTGGCAGGGCACCTGCCCATCTGCCCCCTCCCCCCATATCCAAATTTCTCCTGGGGACCAGGTGGGCAGGGGGAGATAAGCCCTCCAAACTTGAAAACAAGGTCCAGAAACATTGAGAGATGACTGTTTGGGGGACAGAACAAGGTGAAAATGCAGTGCCCTGGGAGCAAAACTAGACTACCACTGACAGTTCTTTTGGAAACCTGTTGGGGATTTTATTTTTGCTTATTTATTTCAATAGTTCACTTAAAGGGAGAGTTTTCACATAAGGATTGAGTTGTGTCTATGAGGGTGCACAGGAGGATAAACAGCATTCTTATTCCCTGGACTAGTCCTCCATTGTGTTCAGGGGTGAACTGTGCAGGCTGTGGCTCCTGTCCCCATGACCACAGGCTTAAGGACCAGTTCTAACACTGCGAGTGAAGCCAGAACCACCCTACAGGATCCCCGTGGGACAGCTCTTCCACTGCAGGCTCCTCAGAGAACCTCCCCATCAGAGATACCTCTCTAGCCAGTAGGTAACAGGTGAGAGATAGAACTCTGCTGTCACAAAGACATCATGAAGTATTATCCTGCAGTTTGGGAGACAAGAAAATGTGACTCCAGAACAAGCCCAACAAACTGAGCCTAGCTTCCTCTAGTTCTCCGGATGGTAAATTAAACCAATTCTAGAACACAGTAATACACCTTCTGAAAACTCACAGCTTTGGGGATATGAATTCTGCACAGGAGATTGTTTGAGGAGATGACCCTCTTCTCCTCTCTACATGTGGGCAGAGAAAAATTTCAGGTTTGGAGGCAGAATTGTTAGGGCTTCTTCTGACAACGCTGCCATCAGCACCATTGCCCCCATTCTCCTTACCGCACTTCCACACCGCATCAGAAGAGTCTCCCGAAAGGACAACACACCCAGGAAGCCTTCGGAAAGTAAATAACGTTTTCCCTCAGTATCTGCAGGAGATTGGTTCCAGGAGACCAAAATCCATGGATGCTCACTCAAGTCACTTATATTAAAATGGCATAGAATGATGCGGTCAGCTCTCCACATCTGTGGTCAATTGACCCTATGGATACCAAGGTCGCAGATACGGAGGGCCAACCGTACTCAATGTATTCACAATATCCTGGCTTTGGGGACCTCACTTCTGACCACTGTGCCTTGTCCAGGGTCAGGCAGGCCATTTTCTGAGGAACTCCTGGAGAAAATGCAGACCAAGAGAAAAACTTTTAAACCACTCCTTTCAAATCTCTATGGAAGACTATTCTGTTACCTTGAAGCAGGAGGAAAAAAATTCAACCTATTAGTTAAGAACTGTCCAGTTCTGGAGCCAACCTGACCAACACCAGCAGCTTCCTGGTATACTGCCTGTAAGCCCATCGGTATATGGGGTCAAGAGTTTCTTGCATTACAGTCACCACAGTCCATGGGATGGTGAGCTCTAGGCTCTTTTAGGACTACTGCCGTGGGTCTTCTCTTGATAGTGATCTTGCTGCCCAGTCTGGTGTTTTCCCTCCCAGGTCTCACCTGGTGACATTCACGAGCACAGCACATACCCTACATGTTAGTGGTTAGTCCACTCCGTTCTCTTGCTATCAAGAAATCTAATGAAATGCAAGTCTGTGGGAATGACAATAGGGAAAAGCTTGATTTTGCTCTAAATAATATTTTTAAAAGAAATGTATTCACAAGCATTTATACTTTATTTTAACCGATTTCTTGCCCCATAGCTGTCGGTGAGAAACATTGGCTTGCTTGGTCCATTGGGTTGGGTTTCTGCTCAGATGCCATGGGGGCTGCAGTCTGCCCATGCACCTTCAGCCCCAACCATGTCCAAAGACCTTGCCAACTCCTTCTCTCAGTGGCATGGGTCCTTTGCCCTGGATTTCCAAATGCAGACGGACATTCTGTTTTCTTGGGGCACATTGAGAATGTTCTTTCAGTGGTTGCCAAATTCTCCTTTTACATACATTACTTCCAACTTGGGTTTCTATATTTTACACACAGGATCAAACATAAGTTTGGGACTGGGACTGCTAGTTATACCCCTTGAGGAACGGCCTAGCAGCTGGGTTGGTGACCCCACACCTGGTCCAGTCCACTACTGTCTCCTTCACAAGAAGAATATTTCAAGGCCAATAAAAATTACATGAAACTCTATTTCAGAGACCATAACTAAAGTTTTACACTAACACAACCATTGTCTTTCATTCACTGACCGTATATGACTGCTTTCACGCTAATGACAGAGTTGAGTAGTTGTGACAGGAATGGTGTGAGACGCTTTGTGCTACTGCTCAGTTATAACTGTGAACTACAAACTACAGTTGTAACTTAACATTTCAAATGCCAGAGGTTTCACCCTACAATAACATTTTAAAATTCTTTTTATCACCCATGTATTCCCATTTTGTCATGATGGGTAATAAACAAGAAAAGTAAACTTTGAGGTACAGTGGAATTTTGTTATTAAATTAGATATCAAAGCATGGGGTTATTATGCAATGTAACGCTGTGTTGAAATAATACAATGACATTAACAGAGTTCTTAATAATCTAATAATAACATTATTATTACCTAATAATAATGACATTATTAGATAAGCACTCATCACAGTATTTCCAACTCATGGGAAAGCAGTGGTCAAAAAAATTTGAAAATTTAAAATGGATATCCTATAACAGAATTCCTTCATAAAAAAAAAAAAAAGTGAAAATAAGGCTGCAACCAAACTAAGTTTCTAAGGTATTCATTTGTTAGCCAGGCAAGGAAAACTGTTCACAAATGGCAAGTTAAAGACTCTGATTGCTGCAGCTGATGAAATGTGTCCAGACAAAATGAACTCGTTTAAGACTATTAGCTTTTTGGCAAGAATAACTACTTAAAGAATTGAGAATATTGAGAGCAACATCTGAAGTAAATTTTAAAAACCAAGGTAAATGATTTTGAGTGGTTTTCTTGGCCCTTGATGAGCCAACAGCTATTACCGATCATGTCTAGTTTTTGTTTATTTGAGGAGTCAATGACAAGTTTGAAATGACAGAAGAATTAGCTTCTATGAATAGCTGGCTTGGAACAACTACAGGTGAGAATATTTTCAAACACATTGAGAAAACTAATTCAGTACAATCTGTTGATGGTAAATATAAATGTATGCAGCAGCAGGTACTGTATAGAAAAATTCAAATCTATTTGGATCTATTATGACACTATAGCTATGTTATTGAACCACTAGTTCCAATGGCGAATTCACTTCATTCTTATGCATTCAACCATTATCAATTCTGTGAATGTTTGTCAGAACTAGGCTGAATATCCCAACTTTCTCAGCCACGTAGCAGTTTGATGGCTTAGCAGGGGGGTAAAGTCCTATCAGGATTATTTGAACTCAGGGCCAAGATTGAAATTTTTCTAAGCTGGAGGAATCAC
This sequence comes from Eonycteris spelaea, assembly GCA_003508835.1. Classification (NCBI taxonomy): domain Eukaryota; kingdom Metazoa; phylum Chordata; class Mammalia; order Chiroptera; family Pteropodidae; genus Eonycteris; species Eonycteris spelaea. Next base: position 3,784,144 of record PUFA01000046.1, on the reverse strand, counting down.
CCTCACCCACAGTTACTGAATACTGAATGGTTTGAGGAATTAGCTTTTCTTGTAGACTTGATGTTTCTTAATGAAGTCAAACTTTTTGCCTGAAATTCCTTGAAATTCTTTCCTGCCTAAAGATGATTGATGACCATTTCTTGATATTCACTCTCAAAATCCTGTCTCATCTGATTCCACACCTGCCTTTTAAATGCTGGTGGTATCCAAGTCTCTACCTTGTGCTTCTTATTCTATTACCTCTTTTTGACCTCATGTACACCCATGATAACCATTTATCATTGAGTTCTGTTGATACCCAGAACTCAATATCCAGCCCAGACCTCTCTGAGTCCCCAAGACCATTCTTAGGCTTGATGATTCACTAGGACAGGTACAGAAAAGCTGTTATATTCATGTTCATGATTTATTACAGCAAAAGGACATGTATTAAAATCAGCAAAGGGAAAAGGGACATGGGTAAAGCCCAAAGGCACAGGAGAAACGAAGCACAAGCTTCCAAGTAGTCTCTCCTAATGGAGTAACAGCGATGTGAGACAATATGCACAACGTTGCCAACCAGGGAAGCTCACCCAGACTTGGTCCGGGTTTTTACTGGGAGTTGGTCACATAGTATGAAGCACCCATGTGACAGACCTCAGCTATTCAGATGCCAGCCCAACAGGGCAAACAGGCTTTCATAATAAATAATGTTGCAAAGAAGATAAACTTAACGTGGTCACAATGGTGCAGCATGGCCTAAGGCCTCAGGCATGCAAAAACACTCTTTTTAGGCAGAATATTCCAAGGCTCAGAGGTTATTTCCCAGAGACCAGCCAAAGACAAGTCCTAAGGACAGAACTTTCATGTCAGTAATGTGCAGGCATCCCAGGTCTGCTTAATTAGCTCTCCTGCACAGTCCCCCAAATTTGTTCTTCCTTATACTCCATCATCTACCATTACCTGAGCCAGAAATCAGCCTTGATCGTCGCATGTAACCCCAACATCCAATCAGATTCTCCCTGTAAATCCATCCCTCCTTGCAATCACTTCTCACTTGGATTACCGCAACCTGGTCTCATCTCCATTTGACTTTCCTTCCAGGAATTCCACATATTTCTTCCATCTGGAAATTAAATTGTGATAAATGTTATGACAGAAATATACACAATTAAGGCATTTGTAACATATGCTTTAATAGAGGCATGCTCATGGCGTTATGCAGAGAGCGAGGGAACAGTCTTCTTGTGTCACATTTGTACGTGAATTATTCAGCTCCATAGCCAAGCCTTCAGGGTAAATTCAAAATCACATGTATTTGAGAGTCTTTTCACCCGGCCCAAGCCTACCCCTCCCACTGATCCCCTACACTCTATTCAGTCCAAACAGAACTATTTGTAGTTTCCCTAAAGATCATGTGGTTTTACACCTCTGATCTTGACTGTCTGCTCCCTGTACCTGGAATGTCTACTCTTCAATATTTAGCTCAAACATCCTCTTCTGATCCCATTTCCAGTGTAAGATGCTGCTTCCATTCTCTGCTCTTTAGAGCATTATGACACCTCTATCATAACACTTATCTGACTGTCTTAATGTTCATTTACTTGTTTCCCCCAGTAGCTTGTTAGTTTCTGATGACAATGGCCAGTTCACATTCAGTGTAATAGCCCCAGTGTCTCGCATGGTAATCCTAATGAGTTCTCAATATTTGCTAAATGAATAAAAAGAAGAAAAGTTCTGAGAGCAGAGCAGTGACTACTTACAGAATCAGGGGAAGCTATATAGATGTATAGCCACTTACGATGGTATTAAAGGAAAATAGATTTATTAAAGAGAATGTGCCATTAATATAATTCCTGTGTTCAAAGGCCAGCTCCCCCACATATTAGCTGTGTGATACTGGGCAAGTTTCTTTACCTTTCTTTGCTTCAATTGTCTCAACCGTAAAGTGAGAATTAGCCATAGTTTCTACCTACAGAGTTGTTGAAAGAAGTAAAAGAAATTGCTCATTAAGGCTTAAGTGTGGTGCCTGGCACAAAGCAAGGGCTCAATGTATTTTTGAAAAAAATTTTTTTTTTCAAGAGAAAATAACCAAAAGACATACATACATACATACATACACATACATACATACACACACACACTCATACACACACACATACATAGGAGGGTCAGAGACCACACACGCACAAGAGATTCAGAGATAGAAAGGGAATTTCCCATATATAAGACATTCTGAGCTAGGGATGAGGTAAGGCGCCTCAAGGGCTTCAAAGGGTCATTGCAGAATGATAAGAAGAGCGGATCAACACATTTTAGATAGCTATTTGAAATTTGGTAACTTTCAAGCCTTTAAATAACAGTATATTACAGATCTGTTGATTGAGGAAAGTTGGCATGGAATTCTGAGAGGCTATCCAGCAGTCAGAATGTTATAAATGGGGAGACAAAATGTTGCTTAGCTTTCATACAACATATGCACTCTTAAAGATCACCACGTTATGTAAAATCACACAATAAAAACCACAAGATGTAGAGAGAAAACAGAGTTGAAGGCACTACACTAAAAAATTTCATCAGTGACTTAAAAAAATAAACAATTGTAATAAAACCAGTAGCTTAGTTTCATACACGATAAATAGTTAAGAAATACATAAACACTGCAATACACATGGAACTTTGTGGAAGTGAATGTTGGAAGGTGTGTGCTTGTGAATTATTGTGAAGTGGTGGAAGGAGGGCTGTTTGAAATCGAAAGGGAAGACAGGGACGGGTGTTGCTTAAACACATGTGGTAAGCTGAGATAGCTGGTAGACATTTGAGATGTGTGAGTGAATGTGTTTTGCATATGGTTTCGTATATGGATGTAGTTTTCCGCTTGTAGCTGAAGCTGAGTGTAGTTCACTTAGTTTTTCTCACAGGTGGAATTGTGCATAAGCAAATGCAAATTTTGCATTATGCTCAAATTGTTTCCTAATATATCATTTGCACTGGAACAAATTTGTGGGGAGTTTTTATCTTTCTAAAACAAATGTTATAAGAGAATTAACTATACATTAGGACAAACTCCATAAACTTGACTCTATCTTATGGAAACCATATCTGAAGCACAAATTAAAATTATTTGGGTGGATTAGGGTTCATCAACCAATTCACATCAGAGTTCTGGTTACTTGGAGGCCTGCAGTCATACATAGGGCGACTGTTCATCTCACTTTACACTGATGGTACGGGCCTAATTATGAATGGCTCCCCCTTTCACTGTCTAAAATTTCTCAGTTTGGATAGTAATTTATATATTTTAAATTAAAAGCATTTATCAGTCATTTCCTTAGATCTTTGCCTTTAATAAAAATGAGCAAATGGTGTTTTAGAAATAAAGGATCAAAGATGAATTTACAAATTCCAGTTAAAAATTTTCATGTCATTTTAAAGATCTAAATCATTTCTGTTAGAACTGACATATGCCAAGGCTTGTGTGGCTAGTCGTTGATGGATTTCTATTTTTCTTTAGGCAATAAACCTAGAACAAGTAACTGTGTGGGGTTTTTTGTGTTTTTGTTTGTTTGTTTTTTTGGAAAAGTTTGGTTTCACTGAGATCAAATAATTTTGAGATTTCATTATTAAATACTTTTTGCTTAAGAAGATATGAAATACCAAAAACAATCAATTGGTTACTTTTCAAGGAAAACACAATTGGTAAAGGATAAAGGCTAAAAAATTTTAAGGCGACACTTTGCAAAAGCATTACACTTATGGGTAACTCTTGTGAATTGCGTTTGATTAAACCTCTTCACTAATTAAAAAAAAAAGCGGAAAAAAGTTTGTTCTGAAAGAATCAGTTCTGGACTGAGAATTACCGAAGGGAAAAAAAATCCCAAGGTATTCAAAGTAAATACATTAATTACAACATCATAATCAAGTAGTAACTACATTTCAGGGCTCTCAGTGCTAAGAACTAGTAGAGTCTGACCCCAACCCTGGCTCAGAGGGACAATTTCCACCTCAGTTTAGAACTTCAGATTTAACACAGAATTGGAGCCAAAGAATTGAGATGGAGGGCAGTTTCTAGACATCAGTCTAAGTGCTTTCAGGAATATGAAAAGTCTACTTTTTGCTAATCAATACACTAGGCTGGGACATAGTTTGCTTTAATTAAGGGGCCCTGTGGCCAGGAAGAAAACTATCTTGACTCACCAGAAACAAATCTAAATGCAGATGCATTGGGGAAACTAGAAAATCCCAGCTGCTCTGCAAGCAGTTGTTCTTTTTAAATTGAGTAAAAATATTCATACATATTACTTAATTCCACTACTTTAACATTTATTTTCATGATGAACTACCTACAAAGGTTACTGGACAAAACCAAATGTTCAGACAGGGTATACACACACTACCATTGCCAAGAGTGAACAAGACAAGGCAGAAAAAGGCCTTCTAGGTATATTTTGGGATTTACTCTGTGGACTTAAGTATATTTGCTTTTAAAAGTTATTTCAATTAGAGCCTTACTGCCCTAATCTTGAAAAGGTAGAAGTCCAACTGAATAGGATGGCCATGGTAACCATCCACAAAACAAGGGTGAGCCTTGCACGTGAACTAAATGATCAGTATCTTTGGTATAGGTTATAGGATGGCAGATTATGGGTTAAGAATCAAACAAGTTCACTTTAAAAAGCCATTCCAGACAGCATTATAGCAGTTTGGAATAAGTTAGCAATTAAAGAGTCAGGAGATCTGGGTTTTAAAGTTTTTATCACTTACTCTCTAGTTATAGCACCTTAGGTATGTCACTTAATGAGTCTGTTACCAACTCTAAAAATAGGATTAATATTCTCAGGGTTGATTAAAAAATGTGTGTTCAGTGCCCTATACTTTAATGTGTAAAACCTCCATTTGAATATTTTAAAACTTGTAATATGAAAAAGTTAGAGAAGCCTTAAATACTTCCTTCCAAAAGTTAAGAATATTTGAAGCTTTTAATACTCAGCAAGAAATCCCTTGCAGGGAGTATTGTTTTGTTTGTTTTTATAAATAACTGAATGGATAAAACATCAAGCACCAGCTACATTATGTAGCAGATTGTCAGTGCTCACTCTATAGTCATGTTTTGTATGTATCCCAGTCTTGTTTGTAGTTGGGCTGGGGCTGTAGGCCTAAATTCTTGGGAAAGCAATGAAAGTAGAAAGCATCTCTTTCAGGTCTGGTCCTTAATATCCAACATCATCTGCCTGCTTTCCCAGATTTGACAACCTTGGAGTGCTCCAGATGGCACAAAGATGGTGACAGACCAACACTGGACATTTCATGGGCAAGAAAGAATTAAGCATTTGTATTGAGCCACATCAACTAGGTGGTTTTTGTTGTATGGCCTATTCTAATACTCTGTGCAAAGAACCAAGCTAGATAGGGTTGGAACTATACCCCGGAAGTTCCTACGCTCCTGAGAAGAATTTCAGAATTTTGACCTGAAATTTATAGTCCATTCATGCCAACAAAGTGATGTGCTATTTATTTCATTATTATTTTATTTCTCATTAACAAATATTATGTTTACTTATATTGTGTTAAGCACCATACTAGGTATACATATTCCTGAATCTGAAATATATGAATATTGAAGATCTTTATGTGCCACTGGCATTACAGCAACACCTAAGACCTCTGAAATCAGTTATATGCAAATGTCAAAAATTTTAAAAAAATCTTAACCAGTCAAGTGGAAGTTTTTATATAAATAATTTAATCAACAGCCCACCACACTTTTACACCCAGCCTGAAAAACATATTTAGAAAAGGACTAGAGTAACCTATTTTGTTGTCCTTATCTACATAGCCTAAAGCTTTGTAAATTTTTTTCTATTAAATAATAATGCATATTTTTGTGGGTAGAGTATCTTATACTGTTTTGCAAGTCAATATTTTAATAGTAGAAAATAAAAATGAAACCTAGCAAAACAAAATAAAAATACATTAATTTCATGTCATTTCCTTTGGAAACAACGCAAAGACTGAACTGAATGGAAGCCTAGTAGGGTCGCCATTATGAAGTGGTTATGTGGTCCCAGAGCAGGACAATCAGTCCAAGTTGTATTAACAGACCGAATGACTGAATAGCATTTACCACTGTTATTACAAGTGAGGTTTACAAAGCTGGTCTTCCACCCCCCTTAGAGATACTCAGTGGCAGGGAGTGTGCTTAGCTGTCTTCTAAACTACTGATTAGAATGTAGAAATAGGTCCCGACATACAGCATGTACTTTATAAATGTTTACCAAACATTTGAAAAAAAATTAAGTACAAACAAAGGAAAAGTATTTTTACTTGATTTCATGACCAATACCCTAATTTTTTTTTTTGACTGGATTAAAAGGTCCTAAGGAGCAGACTCACATTTACTTTAAATCCAATCTGGAAATAAGAGCATAATCTACATTAGGCAACATACTTCAAAGATTTTTACAACAGGGCAATCACGAGGGGCTTGCTAGCTCACAGTATTCTGGGAGTACATACACAAAAATCTAAGCAAAAACTCTTTCTAAGCAACAATAGTATTTTAATTACACTATGAGGAAAATAATTTGCTGTGGACTGTTTTGTGAATCTAAACATTTTAAACATTGCTTCTACAAGAATATATCTGTTTATCAAGTTAAATTTTAATCTTAATTTTCTGGCATGATTATACTATTAAATTTTTCATAAATTGAAGATAATAAAAATTTAAGAGTAGGAAATAAAATTTTTCTCTTAAATTTTCTTTGCCACTTTCATGCTTTGAAAATTCAAAATGGATGTCACGTAAAAACAAACTTGAGGTACAAAGTAGTTCACATATACATAATGATAAACAAGAAAACATTTAAGATTATCAGAAGGATTTTCAAGCTGAAGTCCTCTGTGGTACCATCATGTAATCATGGCTAAGTGTCAGACTGTAGCACAGCTATATTATTAGTACACTGCAATTACCTAGAAAGGTAATGAAAACAAAACCCTAGGAGTTTTATGTGTGGAGTCAGAAGTTTTCCAGCACAGAAGCCATTTCCACACCCTGGGAATTTCAGTGTGACTGGGAATCATTTTGGAGTTGGAATGTATAGTAAAGCAAAGTTGACGCTGTTAGGTAAAACATACAACTTCTAGCAGATCTACGTTTTTACCAAAAGTATAATGAATCTGGCTTTTATTTTACTATTTCTTTCACACCTTAGATTCAAAGTAAGTCTCAAGGAGTTTTCTTTCCAATTGAGAAGTCAACCAATTTTGAAATGGGAACACAAAAAACATGGTGTTTTGTAGAATTCCATTATCACGGAATCAATATTCCTTAAAGTAAGAGATTTACTTTAAAAACTAGAATGCTTGTTTCTGGCATGGCAATGCCTGTTTCATGGAAACTCCTGAAAAAAAAAATTCTTGCCAAATGTATCATTAGCTACTTAAAAATTTCTGACTACTTTTCTCTGTGACATGATTGCTCAATAACAAAAGAATTATATCCCAGCTGTTTCTTCCTTTGGAATATGGTACTTGTCTCTGAAATGTATCACTTATAATATTTTCATTAAAAAGTGACCATGCATCAAGACAAAGTAATAAGTGAGTGAAGTGACTGGCTTTTGTTGAACAGTCTGATATTTAAGACTACGAATAGGGTTACTTTGTCAGGAGTAGTTATATTAATGTCTTATAAGAGACTCAATGACATTCTATTAACCCTGAAAAATGGCTGCTGCTACATAACTCCAAAAAGTTATACTATATATAGTGAATGAATGATAAAAATACTTTTTTTTTTTAAACATGACAAATATAAATGGAATAGCCACATAGGGTAAATATACGTAAGTGTTTGAATTGCTAGAAAATGGGAAGGCAGATGGGCCTAAACTATAATACCTAGCGAGGACTGGATCTGTGCAGGTTTTATGTACAGAGACAATATGGTTAGGCACTTTGAGCTTTTTGATGAAATCCTGGAAAGAGCCTGGGTCTACACATATTATTACCATCATTTACAATATACATTAAGAAACATGCAGTAAGTCCTGAAAATGAAATGACACAGGTTTGTCCAGAGTGTATCTGGATTATAAAATCCAATGCTTTTACATTGTCAGATTTCCTTAACATTAGTGACAAATACCTCACTGAAAAATTATGGAAGAATTATTGGCAACTATACAAAGCCTTAGCTGGTATAGCTGTTATGGTACTGGTACCCATCTGATGAACATAACACCATCCAAATATCTTAAATATCTTAACATCTTCTATTATCTAAATATCTTAAGCTAATCTTAAATCGTTTTATTCAAAGGTACTTTTGTTGTTTTACCTCTATTACTCTACAATCGATAGTCCTTTGAAAAATTACATCCTCCATATACAAAAAAATCTAATCCTGTAGAAATCTCAAAAATGTATGTTAGTAATGTTAATTATCTAAAGAATTCAGCTTCATGGAATAGCTTTTGAGTATTTATTGCTCAGACGGGCTCAATAAACTCAAATGTAATGTGGCAATGGCTCTAATACATCTGTAAACAGAATATCACTAATAAAAATTTTATTGGCATGAAATACTATAATTATGGATGTGTAAAATTTTTAAATCTTAAAGCCTCTTAACATAATCATGTATATCTATGTACAAAACATACATAAATTTCACTTTATTTAAAACATATGAAAGAGGAAATTTCAATCACACTAAACATAATAAATATAGAACTTGCTTTGTTAAAAATCTACAGTATACATTCAAGTAAAGGCTAAACTTTCAATGCTGACTACATATGGGACAAAATTAAAACATTTACAATAATCAGTTTCCTAAAAGTGCTATTTTTAATACCTATACAGGAAACTCATTCTAGTGCTTTTGTTTCCATCCAAACATTGATACATTCCTTTATTCACAGAACCAGATGCTTCTGTTACTAAAAATACATATCCAAAGCTTTTATATACTTTTAAATAGATTTAACATTTTAGCTCTTTGGGGGAGGAACAGGAAGTCCAAACAAACAACTCAGACCATCTTAAAGATTAGAAATGATTGACTTTATGACACACCCTGTTTCAATTCAGATGTGAAATCTGATGAACATGTTAATGAAAAAGATTCTAGTCCACACATCTAAGGTAAGTCATCTTTTTCTACATGAGCATTTGTGTAGGTCAAGGAGCATCCGCTATAGCAACCTTCCTGTGATCCAGGTCTTGATGCCACACTCCATTTCTGATTTGCACATTCTCTTCCAACCTGATTTGGTTTAGTCTCTTCAGGAGTTATATTCAGCACACTGATTGAACTGTTGGGGAAAGAAAGGTAGATCTTAATATCATCTCCTCTTCCTTTTATACTTTAGATATGCTTCAATGTCTAAAGGCTGACTGCTCTCTTGTCCCATGCTAAATAAATTTTGAGGACACACAGATCAAGAATAAAGAAGTGTTTCAAAATAATATAATTTTTATCTAGCCATCTATTCTATTTATCTCTTCAGTGTACACTAAAGCATGCTGCCCAACTAAAACTCAAGGCAGACAGAGAACATGTGGGTTTTGAAAGCTAATGCTTCCCATATTCCCATCTTTCTGTCACTATTTTCTAATCTCTTTATGGTTTCTTTCAGTACTCGATGATTTGTGCATGCATGCTTTCATCTACCCATCCATTCACCCAAACAGATATTTACTTAGTGCCTACAAAAGTGGTTAAGGGTCAGATGGTTTATTATCCATACCTCAGCTGGACCACTTACTATGTCACTTTTGGTAAGTTAAACTTCCCTATTCTTCAGCTTCTTCGGTTGTAAAACAGAAATAATACCTACCTCCTAGCATTGAGGTGGGAACTAAATGAGTTAACAACTAGAAGCACAACAGTGCCCAATTAATTGTGTCAGACAGTAACAATCTCAGAACACATACAGATCTTACCTTCCAAGATAAAATCTGAGAGGTCTGCTCTGCAACCAGCCTCAAACAAAGAAATCTAGTTAAATGATTACTATTAAATCTTTGGGGCTGAGCCAGTGAATAAATACATTTTTATCAACCTAATGTATCTTAGGTGAACTTTTTCCTAACTGTTGACATTTTGTGACTTTGGCTTACTAACACAATCTTATGACAATCCTAAAAAAAAATTAAGTTGCTTTAATTCTTAAAATCTAAACCAAAACTATAATTAAAAATTTGTATTAAAAAATAAAAAGGAACTTGCTTATAGTTCAGCCCTCAGAATCCCTGTCATCTCAGATAAGATTAATGATCAACTAAATTCTCTAACTTAGTATACAGTTACTTTGCATGGAATCCAGACACAGCCTTTATGTAAAATTCCATTCTATAATGAAGGAACAATGAAGATGTTGTAAAAATGAGCTACAAACACTCTTAATTATTTTACTATGATCTTATTACAAACCCAGATCTAAGGTGCCTCAGAAGCAGAAACCCAAATTTACCAAATAATATAAAATTTCAAGAGCTATGTCAAGCTGCACAGCTTCTCTCCTTCTAACTAGTTATATGACTCTTTCCTAGTTTATCTTCAGAGGCCAGTATCCCTGAGTAGTTTAATGAAATTCGTTTTAAGCTCCAAAATTCTGTTTCTATGCCATCGATACACAGTATAGCCTCAGAATACAAGAAATAAAAGAATTTTTATAATCCATTTACATTTAAATATATTTTTATAACCTATTTACTAAAGATTTACAGTAGACCAAGTACTGTTTTAAGTGCTTTACATATATCGACATTTAAGTTCACAACCCCTATGATATAGGTCATGTTAGGATTTTTTATTAAACACAACACAATGTCTCCAAGAAATATTTATATCAGATATTTCATAACTAAAAATAATTATGTAAAAAGGTAAAAATTTTAAATACGTAAAAATAACTGAGGTAACTACCTTTTAGATGCAAAATGCATTATTTGTAAATGGTAGCTAGAAGTTATATACATAATTCTGTGCTACAGTCTAACACTCTATGTAAGAAACACTGTTTTTTATTATAAATTAAATAAATTTTCATTTCCCATACTCAACCCATCAGTCAACCCATTGCCTCTAACATCCAATATATACCTAAATCTGAGCATTTCTATCTTCATGTTGTGACCCTCGTCCAAACTACCATCACCTCTCACCTCAACACCTCCTAGCTGGATCTCCTGGCTTATATTACAGACTGCTATAAAGCAGAGTAATCTTTTTTAAACTTAAATTTTATTCACTCTTATTTAAAAGTCTCTGAGAACAATCTGACCTACAGACTAAAATATTTTACAAAAGCACTCTCAAGTGTGTGTGTGTGTTTGTGTGTGAGTACAGCAGTGTGGTTATATATTAATAATACTGTCATGAGTTGATAATTGCTGAAGCTGAGTGATGGGTAAACAGGGGTTCCTGTCCTTATTCCCTCCACGTATGTATGTATTTCACCTTTTACATAACAAAGTTTTAACCCCAATCTACTCACCCAGAGCCTTAAAGGATGTGACCCCCTCCCATCTTCCACCCTCATCTCACACCTCTTGGTCTTGCTCACTAACTACACCTGCCATCCACATAACACACCAGTGTGCCACCCTCAGGGTCTCTACACTTGCCCAGAGGGCTCTTCCCTTAGCTCGTGTTTAGCTCCCAGTATCTACTTAGTGTCCTAAGTAACTATACTTATACCTATAGTCAACTACAAATCAGAGTGTCTTGTCCTTTTTAAAAGCTTTACATTTTTGTTTTAAGACTCATCTGTTCAACAATTATTGATCTAAGGGCTAGCTGGCTTCTTCCAGCACTTCACTCCATACTAGTTTCTCACTACCACAGGCGAAGTGTGCTGCAGGCCTGACTCCTGCTTTTGAAGGCGCTGCCACATTGGCAGGCTCTTGTGCCACTGTCTCCTATTTTAATTAAGAGGAAAGAGATCACCAGTACACTTTCCAACATATTGCTTGGCTCTTTTAGATTCCTCTGCATTCCTCTGCACTAGGAATGTTCTATCTGATTAGTTCAAAAGTTAATCTTGGAATAGGCTCTGAGGTAGAGAATTGATATTATAAACTTAGAAAATGATTTAACAACTCGAGACAGAACAAAATATGAAAATAGCAGTTAACAGCAATATATAGGTTTCTTGGGGGTGGGGAGCAACTTTTTCATCCTGTCATCCTTGGGCATAGATCCTCTTTCGCAGTCAAGGTGAGCAGGCGTTTCTCAGTTCTTTGCCCAACACCACCAGTTCAATGGGCACACAAAAAGAAACTTTAAAGTATATACTCTATGAAAACTATCAAAACAATTTCCTTCTATTTAATAAAATTAGAGTACTTAAAATATTAACTGATTACATAAGGCTATATTTTAAATTATATTTTAGATATAAAAAAAAAGAAATCACGTTTTATCATTTAGCCCTCAGAAGACAGGGACCAGATCTACCTTGCTCACTACTTGTACTCCCAGCACCTAACGGCTGTCTATATTTAATGAATACCTAATAAATACTTACAGAATGAATGAATCAATCTACTAACCTCTCGAAAGTCTCTACTGTTGCTAATACTATAGACATGCCAACTTTTCCTTAGCAGTGCAACTCTAGCAATGTTACAGATATATGAGAAGATGATCTATGACCAATACCTATGTTCAGATACACAGGAACGTGTCTGGCAAAAGTCTGAGGTTGAAGGAGAAGCAGGGAGAGATTTAGTAAGTTTAGAGGTGCAAACTGGAGACCCATTAGACACACTGTGGGGCTTCTTTTGTCGTGGCCTTGAGTGCACTGTAAGATTGTCCCGATCAGAACCTGTTTAAAAAGGGGGGCGGGGGCAGGACATATAGTGAGTTATTAAGTATAGTGAAGGCAATTAACCAGGACGAAACATCTGCAGTTCTGAACGAGGTATGAGACAGAACAAGTTAATTTAAATAACCACCCTTGCCTTATGCCTCTACTCTAGCTCATTCTACAATCTTTGTTACATAGATTCCACAAACCATATATAGAAGGATCTAGTTGTAAAAATGTTTTATGAATCTTCAAAAACTCAACATTACTACACTCATGACAAAAGTTGTCTTTGGTATGCACAGTCCTATAATTTTCATTTTGCCTACAGTAAATAAACGATAAAGTTGATTTTATAGTTTCCATTAGAAAGCTCTTACTGGTGCCACCCAAAGTTTTATAGTAGTAATTTACAGTATTTTACATGCATTTTCAAATTAAAGAGTTTATAAAGTACTCACTTCCTGAGAAGGCACTGAAAAATCTCACATTTTCTGAGTTCTGGTGGTCAAAGGAAGTCATGTTTAAAAACTGTTGCTTCAACCAACTGGCTCTTTCTTCTTCAAATGCCTTTCTCTACCAGAACAAGCAAACCAAAGGAATACTGATCAATATTTCAACATTCATACTAGGTGCCATTTCACATGATTTCTCTAGCTATTTGTGCTAGCCTCCTGGCTATAACACATATTTCTTAAGTCAAATGAATTAACCTAGAAAACTAAGAAAAACTTCATTTAAGAAAATGTTTAAAAAAAAATTCACCCATTTCACCTAATAAACCAACTCATCAGTTTTTTATACCAATTATGAATAATTTCAAATGGACAGTGAAAAATACCAGCATAACTTTTAAATATGCAGATATTAGCATGAGTTTTGAACATATAGATTATAAAAATAAAAATCACGAAACAACAGAAAAATACTTCACTATAAATTAATCACTCAAAAAAAAAAAAAGATATGGCTTCATCGAACATTGCTATCACCCTCCAGACACCGACTAGTACTAGCAGCCACTACTAACCCACAAGAGGGTACATGTCAAACCTTCCCCTTCGAACAGCTGATGAATCCTAAACTAAATTCTCTCTATTGCTCAGGTTTCTCTTTCTTCCTTTCCATCCTTCACTGGCCCTGCTGTCTCCAGTGACCAGAGGTAGACAGGTTCTTATGCAGAGAACTGGAATGGTATGCAAAGTAGCAAGAGTACATCCTGGAATAGGGTGGGAGATATGGGCTCAGAAACAGAGGCGATCCCATATGACAGAGAAAATGCTGATGCAAATTATTATTGTTTTTGTTTCCTGAGAAAAATAGCTATTGATGAAACAGACTTTCACGACTGTGGATAAAGTCCACATCAGCTATTTAAAATAACCAACATATAGTCTTTCACTCATAATTAATATAAAATCATGCAATTCCAGACATTTGAAGAAAACTAACAGCTTAAGAGAAAAAAGCCAAAATAAAGAGAATTGACCATAGATAACAGTTTAACATAGAAACAAAATCTTTTTTAAAAATTATAACACATTATCAGATTTATGAACATCCATAATTATAATGCTAAGAAAAGTAAAAAATAAGAACATCGGAAAACTTAAAAGATAAATTCTGAAATAAAATCTCAGTAGATGAAGTGAATAATAAAACTGACTTGCTGAATATCAGGTTGGTGATACACAAAATCAAAGTGAGAGAATATTCCTGAATTCAGAACATAAAGTCAATCTATAGGCAGATATAGTCAGAAGGTCATTTGTCCAATAGAAGTTCCGGAAATGCAAGAGAAGTCAAAGGAAGAAAAAATACAGAATAGAAGAAAATATCCCTAAACTGGATATTTAATATCTTCAGGCTAAAAGAAGTTTATCTAGACTTGTTCTGGTACAACTGTATAGCTTTAAAAATATAAAATTCCAAAAGCTTCCAGAGAGAGGGGAAAAACAAAACACAGGGATCTACAATGTTGGTTATATTATAATCGGATTTCTCATTAGCAAAATCAAAAGCCAGAAGAAACAGAATAACTCTTTCAAAGTTTCAAGAGAAAAAGGTAGAACCTCAATTCTATATTCGGCCACACCAATCAAGTACAAATATATATTGGATTCCAGAAACAAAAGATTTTTCATTCACACACTACTTTTGAGAAAATTAATAAGATAGTAACATATTAAAAAAGGAACCCAAGAAAGAGGATAACGTGAGACATAAGAAACTTGGCAGCTAAATCTGATTCAGGAAATTGTACAGGAAACTACGAAGTCAAAGAATTCACTGCAGTGATACATGGGAGATCCTCTTTCAGGTGGCAAAGTTTAATTAACATAGAATATTTCTATGTGTCCAAATATATCACTTGGTTATAAAATGAATATTTATATAATCATGATGTTATTATTGTTCTTTCCTGATTTTCAATTTTTAAGTCTCGACCTTGCACAAAGTACTTATACCTGGATTATATTACAGGACAGAATATAAATGTGATAACAGTTGACAGTGAAATATAATAGCACAGACAAAAACTGGGAAGTACAGGGGCAAGAGAAATAGAACAAGTGTAACCAGGAGAATGTCCTCATCTTTCAAGGCAGGGATAAATTATACTGTCTGAAGAAACAACTTAAAATAGTTTTTAAAAAGTAAAAATATTATGAAGAAATTAGATGTAGATGAGGAACAGTGAAGATGGTAGTATAAGGACATTAAATGTCTTATCTTTCAGAATGGAAAATCAATAGAATGGTATGAAGAATAAAAGGTTGAAGTATATGAAAGTTAAAATGCCAAAAGAATTACAAACTGAAACGTAGAAGAGGGTTACTTCTGAGGAATGAAACTGGCAATAAGAAAGGAGGATATTGTCTCCTTTTGTAGCTTTTTGTATGGGCTGAGTTTATTTTTTTAACTATGTTCTAACATCACTTCTCTTTTTGAAAGGGAAATATGTAGGTAATACATTGCTAAGTAAAAAAAAGCAAGCAGTGGATGTACAGACAACAGTCCAACTTAACTGTTAAGGCACATATATTCTTGAGTGAGGGGCTGAAGAGAGGGAGAACTGTATTTTTAAACTGTATTTCCCTTTAAAAATCAAACAAACTCTACAAATACTGACAATGACTAGATAGATGACAGATGCTCCAGAGATCTCTCATGTGATGCTAAACACTTAATAGTAGAAAGCAAATCTAAAAGAGATATGAATGCTTAGTTTTTGTTTTTGTTTTCCAATTCCCAAATTTGGTAAAGGCAAAAAGATACCCTTCTATAGTTCACATGCTTAGTTCAGCATCCCTTTAACTTCATTTATGAGATCACTGGTAAAGTACTTTAGGGCAAAAAAAAAAAAAAAAACGGGATAGCAAAGAAACAGAACTTAGATGCATTGAGGCATTCCCACGACTTTCAAAAGCTCTACAGGGAAAGCTAATTGTTTAAAATACCTCCAATCCTAGGCGAATGGCAGCTTCCGTAAAGCTTCGTCTTTCTTTCTCAAAATTCTTTTTTTGCTCTTTAAACAGGGACCACTCTTCTTTGAGACGTTCCTTTTCTTCCAACAAATAACAGTCTCGTAGCAGTGAAGTGGTATCATCATCACATGCAGTAGCGAGCTGCTGCTATCAGATTTTAAAATATAGTAAGTTCCAAGGGTCCCTGCAACACTCCAACACATTGAAATGAAAACAAGGGAAGCCGGGTCAAACTTCAGGGGATGGACAGAAATTATGAAGAATCAGAAAGTTGACTGAGGAGACTCATTTCCCAAATGCTTCTACTCCAACAGGCAAAGCACTGACTAGGGAATGAATAGTTTAGATCGGAAAAATTTCAAATACTATAGATTTTGTGGACAAAAATAAAATAAAAATCTAGTAAGATTCAGTAACTTTCTGGTCTTTCTCAGGGACAACAGTTTTAAAACGTAACTCACATTTACCTGTAAAAGTTGCTGCTGAGTTTTAATCATTTCTTTACACTGCTGAATTTCTAACTCAAGTTTTTCAGTTTCTTGTTCATGGTCTTGTCGTGAGATTACATCTTCATCTTAAAACCTTCTATGTGTACCTTTGAAACTAACCACAAAACCATATTTTGGCATAAGTTTTACAGTCATCATCTAGATTATGGTGTTTTTTTTGGACATATATTTAAAAATCGAGGCTTGCAGAACTTTTCTCTTTCTGAAATATCATAAATTTTCTAAAAGGTAGTTATTTCCTTTGCCCTTTAAAAATTCATAAGCTATAAAATGAAATTTATAATATTTTAACGCTTGAAAAAATTTTAAAAGCAAAGCTCATGACAACTATAAATCAGTACTCCCTTTGGACTAAATGATATCTTTCCAAACAGAGCTCTATTGCCAACATTTAATCTGTAAATCCATATTTATTCAAGATTATGTTTAATATAAAATGAACAACCTATATTCACAGAATAATTAATATTCATAAACTATGTTCTTCTGACACCTCTTCAAAGATCAGTGTAGTGCTACATTCTTGCTCTCTGGTATTAAATTCAACTAATATAAAGTCCAAACATACTTGCTATTTCTAAGAGACAAGATGACTGAAATCAATAAAATCTTATGTAAATTAATTTTGGCACTATAATAGTTTTGCTGATCGTTCTTTACTACTGAAGACAACTGACACTGAGTTTGTCATTTTTGACAATTTAGTATAATTTTTTAAAAAATAGACTTCACTTACTGAGCAGAAACTTAATTTTCTTGATTTAAAAGCATATAAACTTTAACAAATACAAAATATTAAGGATATATTCATCAATGTAGATCTATCAATCCTATTTATGACAGGAAAATGTGTCTAAAATAATACACTGTTAATTGAAAAAGTACAGAGCATAAAAAAATACATAATATTCAATTTTTGTTATTTTATATATATTTAAATACTTTAAAAATGCAAAGGGAAAAATCTGTTAAGTATTACATGCAAAAAATGGAGACCAGAATATTCTACCTTTATGTACCTAATTGATGCAAAAACACTAAACATCTATTATTTTGAAAATAATTTAAAAATGGATTAGGAACCTAGCAAAATGCACATATATAGAAATATCAAGTAGAAGGTTCATATGTACACTACATTATGATTAGAAGTTCTTGATTTATTAGACTTAGTAAGCGACTCAGTTCACTCCAGTTGTATACTGCACTCAGAGCAGATGGATCATGATGTCCTCTTTTCAGAGAAAGATTCACTCTGAGAAGTCAAGTGCACTTTCTCGGTAAGGTTCACAGTCCTGTCTAGAAGTAGGCAGAGTCTTGCTTTTCAAACCACCAAACCTAAAGTGCTTCAGGTCTGAGCTCATATTGTGGCTTTTTAAGTGACTGAAAATTAAGTTTACTTAGTATCACAACTCAACTCTGCACACATTTAGGCAGTAGTTACCTTGGTTATCAAGTTTTTCTACATGACTTTTCAAAATTCTCCACTGTTTTCTGATGCTGTTTGTAAGCTGCTCTCTCACAGTTTCACAGGAAAGGTCCCACATACTCTCTCTGCTCAGTTCCCCAGCATCTTCTTCAACATCAGAGATAATCTATAAAAGAAGAAAAAGAAAGACCAGTATCTTAAAATGGTTTTAGATACTTAGGCAGCAGTAATCAGACTGTCAGATATTTATCATAAAAATTTCTGTGCTGTATCTTAAACATATCTGACCCAGTACTTAACATAAATATCTTCAGAAAAAGTAATTAATATTGAAGGTAGAAATTCCACAATTCAGGTCTCTTCAAACCTGAATTTGAATCCAAATATAGACACTGACAAGAGTTATGAAGCTGTGTAAGGAGTTGTTACTCACATCTTATTATGATAAATGCTTTCATATGTTAATTAATCCTCAAATCATGTTATGATATAGAGAAACTGAGGCTTAGAGAATTAGAGTAACTTGCCCAATGTCACACAGCCAAGAGGTAAAACTGAGATTAAGTTAGAGCAACTCATCTCCAATCTTAGGCTGCTTAAATAAGTCTATGAAATAATCTCCAAAGTAAAAACAACTGTGAATCCTACTTTTCTCATATAATTTTTTAAACTAAAACTGGAGATTATTTTTCTTTGTATTCTACCAAGACATTAAATCATAGGAAAACGTAGTAAACATCAGCATAAAGAATCAAAACAGGTAAAGAACATACGAAAACAATACTGAAACTAACGTCATAATAATCTGCATCTACATAAAATGGTCCTGAGTCTAAAGAACTATATTAATAAACTGAGGTCAGCGATGGGCTAGTAGAGGTCAAGGATGCCACCTAGGCATTCCAAGATTACATCCTATTCCTCTTGTTATAATGTCCCAAATTTTTTCTTAAAAGAAACAGTTGAATTAGTTATATTTAAGAAAAAAAAAATCTAGAAAAACAGAGCTCTTAAAAACAGAAAATGTACTTAAGAGATTGTTTCTCAAACCTAATCATTTGAATTATGAAGAATTATACAGGAAGCCACCCACTCGCCAAGTGATGAGGGAAAAAGGGAGTTTAATTATCTGAGAACAAGCTCCTCGTTTCTACCTATTTTTGCTGACTGAAAGCTGGTCTGAGAAGTTAGTAAAGGTTGGGCCAAAACTGAAGAAACCACAAGAGTAAGAGAAACCATGCGAGCCCTGGAGAGCATTAGTGAATGTTAAGGACTGACCAGGAGTGACAGACTTGAAAGAAAAGCTTATCTAAATGTAAGACATCAAGCAGGCCCCAAATTGTAGAATTTAAAAGAACATTCGAGTAATTTTTTAAAGAAGAGGGGAAAAAATGGTAGGCAGTGGGATGGGCTTCTCAGTTGGACTGATCTATGATATCACAAAAGAAACACATTTTGCCCCACTAATTGAATGTAGAGCGTTCCTATAAAACCTTTCATAAGCTGAGAGGCTTAACGTGAAAGAAGCAATTACCAAATGAAAATCCTCTTTGTATTTCTTTTGGTTAGTGAAAACAGGTACTAATGTATGTATTTCATAAAAGTGAAGCTGTATAACATGAACTTTCAAAAAGGGGGACTACCTGTAATCTTGGAATACAGGTTTAAAAACAAGTTCTGGTGGTTTGCTGGTAATTAGCATTTTCCATCAACACTGTTATGTTCGGGTTTTAGTCACAAATGTGAACTTGCTTGAACTCAGAATTTAAACTTATTGTAAAGAAATTAAGTTAGAAGAACTTTTCACCATTATGTAACTTGTTTTCTCAGATCTGTACCTATTATTCCCTCTGTCAAGTGCTTTCCCCATGCTTTCTACCTCAAAAACACCTACTTATTTTTTAAGAGCAAACTCAAACGTTATATGATGCCTTCTTTGATTGCCATAATTGTTTTATACATTGTATGACCCTATTATAGCTCTATAATAATTACAGAAGTAATTATTACTTCTCTACACAGGTATCGCTCCCCAAAACAGCTTCTTGAGGGATGTAGTGGGCTGAATGTTATGTTCCTTCAAATTTCTATGCTGAAATCCTAATCCCCCATGTGATGGTATTAGGAGGTGGAGCCTTTGGGAGGTGATTAGGTCATGAGTGGAGCCCTCAGGAACGGGATGAGTGCCCCTACACAGCGAGCTCTCTGGCCCTCTTTCCACCGGTGAGAATACAACAAAAACTCAGCAATCTGCAACCAAGAAGAGGCCTGCACTGGACAGCGAATCTGCTCACACCCTGATTTCTGACTTCCAGAATCCAGAACGGAGAGAAATAAATTTCTGTTGTTTATAAACCACCTGGCTGACGGCACTTTGTTATAGCAGCTCGAACAACGACAAGAAAAAAAGTCAAAATCTTTTTAGCTTTTTTTTTCTGGGGAAAAGAAACATAATGTACACTTAATAAATTTATGGGCTGAATGATTATTTGGGTCTAAAGTGAACAAAAGTTTCAAGGGCCTGCTTAAGTACACAATACTTAAAATATTTAAAGAATATTCGGCACAGTGGTTAAAAGCATGAACTCTGGAGTGAGACAGACTTGGACTCCAATCCTAGTTACGTCATGTGATACTGGGCTAACTACTGTGCCTAAGGTGCATTCATTTTATAAAATGGGGATAATTACAGTATCAAAGGCATCAAATTATATTACAAATGAAATGACACAATGCTTATAAAAAGTGCTTATACAGTGTCTGGCACAGATTAAGTCTTCAGAAAATCACCTCCCTTTTCCAGGGCACGTCTGGTGGTCTCAGTGCCAGGGAGTAGCATAGCAGTGAGTGTCCTGTCCAAAATACCGATACCGTCCCCATTGAGAATACCTATGCAGTGTTTCAACTGTTCTAATTAGCAATCTGAAGACTGTATTAGAGAGGAAAGAGCCACTTACAGTTCCTGTACTATCATCTGCTCTTTCTCTAGGTTTCTGCTTTTGGGGAGAAAGAAGAGAAATCATTTCCTTTTTCATTTGCTGAAGAACCTTCTTAAGTTCAGCATTTTCCATTAGGATTTGTTTCTGACGATATTCATAATCATTCAAGAGAATTTTATACATTTCATCTTCATTCCTGAGAAAGAAACTGTCAGTATGAAAATACAGTCTCCAATGAAAAGTCTGATTAAATTTATCGATTTAAATTGAACCCCACCTGGCTTCACTTTTACCAGTCCTCCAAGAGCCTCTTTTTCCATCGGCTCTCCCCACATAATTTAAAATTTCCATGGCTGCAAACGTGAACACACAAAACAAAACCAATTGTTACCATACATGTTTAAGTGTTTAAAACCCTAATACTCTATAACATATCAGGGACATAAACTAATCTAGTATATAGATTAGGATTTGGGCTCAAACAGCCCAGATTTCAAATTATAGAGTTCTGTCATTGATAAGCACTGAGATCTTGGCAAGTTATTTAACTTCTAAGCCTGTTTCTTCATTGATACGATCATAATAAAGTATCTACCAAAGGACTGTGAAGAACAAATGAAATGTTAAAGCACTTAATACAGTAAGTACCTAATAAATATTGCTATTATTATTAATTTTAATATAAGGGGATGGCAAACTAAGGCCGGTGGGCCAGCTGCCTGATTTTGTAAATAAAGTCTTGTTAGAACATACATATATTGTCAACAGCTACTTTTGTGCTACAATAGCAGAGATGAATAGTTCTGACAAGAGACCATAGACCCCCACAAACCCGAAAATATTTGGATCTTTAGAGAAAAAGTTGGCCAAGCCCTGCATTGTCACCATCAGTAAATAAGTCAAGACCCCTGACAGTATTAATGCATCTTTTGCCATAGGTGGAGAAGGAAGTAGTTAGGATCAGAAGAATATAAATTAAGAGTAAGTTATTGTAATTTTAGCTGATAAAATAATCATTAAACTGTCACTTCCAACTGGGGTTTGGACCAGGAAACAGCCAGACCCCTCCCTTAAAACAAGGGCTCTGTTACCAGGGTAAAATTTTTAATAAACTTCTCTAAGTAGGTAATATATTTTACATTTCAAGCATTTCAACCTTTTACTTCCTTCATGAATGAACACAAGGTTAACCAACCTTAAAAACCAATGAGCGTCCAAATGCAGGTTAATATTTATTACCTCAATACCTAAAGATTTTCAACCTTGTCTTAATTGCTTATTATTTAAATTTTTCAATAATTTTTAAAGTAAAATATTTGAATAACTGCAACATCTCTGCAGAATGACAGTGATGCAGTCAACACTGAACTGCTTGCTGGCAGCAGACAGAGCCCACCATATGACAGCCTGAAACATCTGCTCATCAGCTGTTGTATGCAAGTCCAAGTTCAGTTCAGGAAAGGCAGTTTAAGGGTATGACTGTATAAAGTCGGTTACAGGTCAGCCTATCATCCACTTGGAAACCATGCTTCAATAAATAAATGCACAGATTCCCCATGTTCTCCCAATCTTATCAGGCCAGGAAAACTATTGGTACAGCTCTACTTTGGCGCGTGGCTGTTCTACTTCTTAACCTAAATCTATGCCATTTACTTGAAATTATGCATGAACTTGGTTGAAGTTGTAAATTAATTTTCAAAAGAATACTAGAAAAAGTATATCTTAGAGACAAAAATAAACAACTTATATAGTCCATCCTTTCGACCACCTGCTTCAAAAATACACAGCTAAAGTTATTAAAGGAACTGAAACGGACATAAATGATTGGTCTGATGAACAATTTTCTGAAGTTAACTCTAAAATTGTCCTTATATGATACTCAGAAACTGGTCCTGATTTTTAACATTATCGGTTCTTTGCTGTGGAAAATTAGCATTTCCTCTGGCTTAGTTTCTCTCTATGGATTAATCTTATACCTGCCATGTTAAGAAAAAAATATAATTTTTATATACAACTAATAAGCAAAGAAAAATTATTAATTTTTACTAACCAGTTGTTTCAATTCCTGGTTTATATTGATATATACCATCTAAACACAACTGTATCAAAGCATGAAAATAACACTTCAGGCATTACCGTGCTCAATTCTTTTACATTTTTTGCTTAGCACAATATTAGTTATTTATTCCCTTTGTTCTATCTTAGCCAGCTGCTTCTTACCAATTTTTTTATCCTTCTTGTTCATAACAAGTTGATGTAGTCGTTCTTTTAGTTTATTATATTCACGTTCTTTTCTCTTCATATCATGATTATATTGAGTAGCTCTACTTGCAATGATATTTGTAATTTTTGTACCTGAAAAAAAAATTCCTATCAAATGGATCCCTTTAGGATTGATTGCTCAGTTAAAATTCACAAATTCAAAAGAAAAAAGGCCTAGTATTCACTTCCACATGTAATAGTTTTTAAATTCTAGTATTATTCTTTCTTCTCCACAACCACTAGAAATCACCCCAACTTTAACATATAACTTTAAATGAATCACATCAGGTTTTTATTTTTTAATTCTGTAATCTTCAGTGTTGCTAATTTTCTAAATTATCTTCTACATTTTTCGCACTTACAGACTCTTGGTCATTTAGAAGCCATAAAGTTACAGAAGTGTTAAAGTGATTAAAGCTTCATTTGAAACAAGGAGAATTCATATGATTATTTATAGTGACTTCCTTCTATTTGTTGATGTTTATTTCTACTATGGCTTCTCAGGCAGCCCTTGATAAGAAGTATGTTCTATTCTATACAGACATTCTTAATATCTGCTAGACATGACCATGTTTAACTTAACCCTTATTACAATGAACTATTTTCGAAGCATTTCAGTGTAATCAACAGATCAAGTCAAAATTTTCTGAAAGAATAACTCAAGGAAACGTATAAGCAATCTTGTGGTTTTGTTAAGATACTAACCACTTACTAAATATACTACTAAATAACCAAATATAGTAAAACAAATGTCTAAATCACTACAAGGTCCTTAAAGAAATATGCTCCCTTAAGTCTTTAATTGTAGTTAAAACAACATATACGACATTGAAAGTATTATATTTTTAGTTATCATGTGGTCAAGGATCAAACCGCAGTGCAATGAAAACACAATGGTTTCTTCTCACATAAATTTAAAAATAATAATTTCAAATGCATTACATTTATAAGCCCAAATACTAAGTAACCACTAATCCAGAAATGAGATTAGAATTGTTTTTAGCTGCAGAAGTGAGATTTTTAATGTGAATTTTTTTTTAACAATAACTTGTGCCCATTTAGTCAATTAAATTGCTTGAATGGATGAACAATGTCAATATTTAAGATGGCAAGAGGCATGCCAGATATTAAGTATAGGTATGGCAGAAAATAAAAGATCTGCATTTAAAGCATCCCTGTGCATGTGCATCTGAGGTGGATGGTATAGGACACTGGCTGTCACAAGCTATAGACTAAAATACTAAGTCAAATGGATCCCCTGGGGAAACGGGATTGTGTGAAGGGTTCCTGACCTCTTAGTTCAATATGATACAATACTGTACTAAGAGGTCCGCCATACCAATTTGACACAGGATGAATAAACTGTTCTTTTTTGCTTTTAAGTGGTTCTCATGGTCACCTCAAATTATTTTTAAAAATTCTCTTCTACTTAATCTGCAATAACGGACAACTTACCTCATCTTTCTCATTTTTCAGTAACTGATGCAAATTCCTGTTCTTGCACTGTAACTGTCTGTCTCTTTCCTGAAGGCCAATCATTTCTCTCCTGGAGGTTTCCAGTTGTTCCTAAAACATTCATATGCAATTTTGATTAGAGTTAATATAGGATTCTCATTGCAAATGATTTCTTAAAAGATTGGTAAAAACAAGTTACACATAGTAGGGTTTGTTAGCTAAAATTAAAGTTTAGAGGTACACAACATTTTTTTAAAGCACTTACAAAGCTCTATACTATAAATTACACAATTTATTTAAATTTAAATATCAAATTTTATTTAATTTACATACCAAAAATTTTATGTATATACCTAAGAGCTTCAAACTGGATCCTTGAAAAGGTCTTCACTTATTCTAGTGATGTTCTCACCAAGCATTTAAAAATTTTTCTTTTTAATCCTAGCACACCCTTTGAGATAGAGCCAAAAGTAATTCCAAGCGAAGTCTGAAGAAGACCGGTGACCAAGCAAACAAGAACACTTTAGGTCAGAAAAGATGAGACTACAGCAAGACACCAGTTCTCCCTTGCAGGTGGTAAACTCTCTGAAAACTTTTCCCAGAGAGGAATGTCAGCATTGCTGGAATTGGTATAGGATAAGATGCTAGCTTTCAATTCATTTTGCACATTTCCAGAGGAACTGTGCCAAGTTCTGCATGAAGCCACTGGAGTATTTTTTTTAAATCCTTTTTCTTTATAAAATACAAAAGTCACTTAAATTATGTGATAGCTCACCACAACCAACAACTTACACAGTGTCTATTAACAATGGATCTTGAGACACAGAAATTTAGGAATATAACTTGCATGATTTTAAGGTTGTCAAGAATTTTGGGCTCCCTCTTCCTTGGAGTGTTTAAAACTTCCTATCATGCCAGACCATTTCACAAGGCTGAACTAAAAGGCACTGGAGCCAGCTGATATGTCCTATATACTATCAGAGATTCACTGGGTCATTATCAACACTTCACTTGAACGCAACGTCCTTTTAAATCTGTACACCTTCCTCCTACATTTCTTATCTCAGTGAATCATGCCAACATCCTCAGTAATCATAGACCTGAATAGTACCTTAAAATTCACGACTTTCTCTTATTCCCCAAATTCAGTTGTTCATAAAATTCTACCCATTCTACCACCTTAGTTTTCGTCCTGTCTTACTCTCCTATCTCCACTGAGGTCAAGTCAAAACCTCCCCGGCCCAGGTGACTGCTAAGGCCTGCTAACAGCTGTACTTTTCACCAGGCTTTCTGAGTTCCCTACCTCTGCCCCCAAACACAAATCTGCACCTCCCCCTATAATTCCTTCACTTTATTGCCAGGTTGATATTTACATGATGCTTTCCTCTTGTTTATATTCCTCGGTGCCTCTGGGTTTCTGCAGAATACATTTCATATTATCTTGGGTCAGGGTCCCAGGTCCCAGTTTCACCGCTTACCACTCTTCATAATGCATTGCATACTTTAGTCCCTACAGAGCTATTTGTTGTTCTCTGAAAGTAAAATGCTCTCTCATATCTCTGTGCTTTACACAGGTTATATACTCCACCTAGAATATCTTTTCCAAACACAAGCAAATTTCTATCCATTCCTCCAATCTCAGATCAAGTGTTATCTGTCTGTGAAGACTTTTCTTACTATCCACATCAAAAACAATTAGTGAAGCAAATAATTATGATTCAATGTGTCTCCTTTCCACTGGACTACAATCTCCTTGCAAGCAGGACTGGCTTCCACTCATCTTTAAAACCCGGTGCCTACTACCTAAACACTCAATACATTTTGCTCAACAAATTAAATGAATCATATGCTAGATCTAGAAACTCTTCAAGGATAGATCAGCAAATTTTCTCATTGCATACACATCTCTGCCTACAGCTGACCCAAAATACCTGATTTTGACCAAGGTCAAGTCCCAAATTAGAAGGTATTCTGGAAAATACTTTATGTCCTGGGTTGTCCTAATAAATGATCACTTCTTAGAGGAAAAGCTCAACAGCCTTAAATTACCAGTATCATTATGTAATTATTCACTAGCTACTAACAAGACACTTGGCTAAGGGTGTCCAGATATAAAAAGTTTTAAACTTTAGTCTAGGGTTTATGACTCTGGATTATTCTAATTCGTAAGACCTTCTATAAGTCTCTGATTAAGATTAAAGTAGTATCCACAACTCATAGCCTTTTAATAAGACTGGAGGGTACCATCTACCACCTGCAGCCCACCACAGTTCCCCAGTCTGACAAGATATATTTGGATAATCTCTATCTCTTAGGCATATAAGATGTACAAAAACCTAAAAATATTATTAAAGTGAAAACATACTGTTACCACTGTATACAAGCTAAGACAACAACACAAAATAGCATTAGGCAATGACGGGCTGATACGGACAGATGCTGCTGAAGAGCGAGGATGCTTCTCTAAATCAATTCCCAAACACTCCCAGTGTTCATATATGGGCCAACTCCAGGCCATTCTTTATTATATACTCTCTACTAACAGATTTTCAAATATTACGTACAGAGATCCTATTATTCTCCAATGGAGCTCAGAGATTCAAGATACTGAGTAGTTTCTTTTTCTAATTGTTGTTATCTGTTTTTGGAGGGTGTGGGTAGGGAGGGGCTATAGAGGAAGAAAAATAGAGAGGCATGTACCAAGAAATAAAAAAAAAAAGGAAGCTGATCTTCCAGGAGTATTCATATTCAAAAGCTTTTCTTTTCACAAATAAGAAAACCCAAAATAGAATAGTATCTTTAGAAAAATATTTACCTTGGACTGATTATATTACATCCTTCATAATATACAATCGTAAGTCCCTACTATATGTGACTTTGAACACCTCCTTCTGTCTCCTTCTCAAACAAAAGAAAACATAAAAGAAAGAAAAGAATAAAAGCAAAGCAGAAGCCAGCAACAAATGTTCTGTATTTTAGGGTGGCAAGTTATTGGCCCTGTGAAAAATACCTTTATTCAGAGAAATCAGCAATTTTGCAAAAGCATTTTTCTACGATCTTCTCTAGAGCCCCAGAACTTCTAAGAGTTAAAAGTTATCTAGCCTACTTTCATTATCGAGTTTTAACAAATTTGGGCATACATGCCCTCAAGAGTATTTTTCTTTGAATCAACCAATACAGTTTCTCACAATAATACTTCTTTAAATTAAGTATCTACTTTTTAAGCAAGTTTGAATAGGACAAGGGAATCCTTATTTATTTTCTTCAGAAATAAATATTTCCTAATATAACTTTCTATAGTTCAGCAAGTCACTAAACAGTTCATAAAATCAATGCCATCAATATAGATATTAGGAAGGACAATGACAGATTGCACAAACTACTTTAAGTTCACTTTTACTTACCTGCTTTAAAAAAACCTTAAAACAAAAAAAATTAACCCCCAAACTTGATAAAGCCAATGAAAATTTACAGTATCAAATTATATAATAATTGCACTGAAATACAGATTGACATGTAGTTTCTACCTTAAGTTTTGCATAGCAGTTCTGTAGATGGTCCATATCACTTCCCAGTTTCAGATTCTGAGTTTCCACATTTTCCTGAGCTAGAAGGTTCTTCCGCTGAAGTACAAGTAGCTCATTCATACAATTTAAAACAGCAACTATATTTAATTCTCTCTTTGTCTCTTTACCTTTGGATTCTTCATATAATGAAGGAAAACCGAAGTAGTCAATTCCTGGTAGGAAAAAACGTTTTCCTAGAAGTTGGTTACCAAACAAATTAATAAAGAAACAAAAGATAAAAATCTTTTCTGAGAAAGAAAGAAAATTATCCTAAGATAGTTATGAAAATAGTAAATATCCTAAAGGACAAAGAATTGAGAGAACTCGCTCTTTTCGCCGCTGCTCTGCAATCACTTATAGAAAGGAACCTGCGTTTCTATATCAGTAAAATAAGGGTGAGACTCCCAGTGGAGGAGCCCTGAGGTGACAGGAGGTCAGCCTGCTCCAGACAAAAACTATTACCTTGTATGTAGACAGTGGTCACTAAGGTTCTCTGCCAATCTAATATGAGTCCTGGACCAAAATGCAACAATATACTTGGGCCTGACAGGCATTTTTCTCATAATTTTAATATGTGCTATTTTATAACATAATTTATGCTATTGCTCCTTACAAAAGAAAAAACATGTTACCTGATCAAGATATGAAATACTTTGTTCAATATTCTCTTCTGTGCAGAAGGCACTGAAAAAACTGTGCACATTTTTTGATAAAGGTATTGAAGAACAGAGCACTTGCTGTGAGTATAAACTGGATGGAGACATCTTTGTTTCTGAGGTATACTGAGATATATTTTTGCTTTCTGAAAGAATCAATAAAAGGTATTTATGTAAATAACTTATTAAAATGCATGTAAAGGTAACAATCTCTATTACCAAAGATTTTGACTTGCATAAATATTTTAAATATTTTCAAATTAAGGCAAAGCTGGTTTTTGTATGAAAACTATATACTTTTTTCCAAAAAGATACAACTATAAAGTGGTGCTCTTAGTAGGCATGCTAAGCTACAATATGCTACCTTAATTTATAGTGCTTTAGATTTATAAGCATAACAGACAAAAATCACTTGTCTACGCATTTAAAATTTCTGTGATTAAAGGAATAAATCAGAGAAATGTCCTGAAGTAACTGATGAATTTATTTCAAATGCATAAAAATTTCCTCAAAAATAGCAACAATCAAGTAATCTATTATCCATCCAAAGTATTTACCCCTCCTAATTATGGTCCAATTTTTAGCTCTCCCTGATAACTTACTGAAGATGGAAATTAGTTTACAACTATTTATGTCTCTATTCACATCTTCAATATTTGTGGTAATTAATATACAGTTTCATTGAAAATTTCACCTTTACAATTACTGCACTGGTTTACAATTATTTTAAACGCAGTTACCTGAAGACAGACCTGGATCTGTAACAGTCATCCAATCTCCCATAGCAATCACCCAAGACAGGATACCTGAGGAACCAGTTCAGCAGTGAAACATTTGGTCCAGCTGCTGTCACTCTTCTATGTAAGCGTCTCCTTAAAAAGCAAATCAAATAATAACAGTATCTAATTAAAAATATAAAAGCAAATATAAAACCAATGTGTGAGAATTAGTTGTATGTGCTTTGAAAAAGAGTTTGCATTATTTACTTTCATGTATACCCATATAGAACATGGTAGAACTCAATAATTTTAGTGTGTTTGTGCATATGGGTATATAAGGATCAAAGTTAAAGGTTTCTCCAGTTATACTGAGGTATTCACATTACTTCACATACAAAGTACATGGTACATGATTTGACTTAATATAAATCTAAAGTATATAGCACTACAGTAAGTAATAACTATTTCTATAATATATATTTTAAAATAAAGTATATTTCTTATTTACATAGATGAGATGAAAAGATTCTTGGCCAGCATTCTCATTTTTGTGTTTTTATAGCCTATTTTGCAAAATGTTCTTTTTAATCATAATTCCCAGTGTTGGCATGGATGTAGAGAAATGAATACTCCCACCCATTGCTCTCTAGAAAGCTTGTATCAATTTATACTACGGCCAAGCAATTTGGCAATGTGGTCAAAAATTTTAAAAAATATATTTTAATTGAAATTCCATTTATAAAATTTTGTCCTCATAAAGTGATGATTTGTACAAAGATTCATGCATAAATTCTTTACAATATCAAAAAACCAGAAATAACTTATGTGCTCCACAGTAGGAGACTAGTTATGTAAATGATACATTTATGCAATAGGACACTGTGGAACCTTTAAACACAACCAAGTAGAATTAAGGTGGCTAACAAATATAAATATAAAATATAAATATAAAAAAGGCAAGAAATGCATATGCAGACTAAGTATAAGAAAGCAGACTAAGTATAAGAAACATAACCTTTTTAGTCTACCATTCACATTTTTATGAAATATTTCTGCACCATAAAAAATACAAATAAAATAAATGCAAATGAAATAAATGGCAACTGGAAATTGATTTCAAGGCCAGGGATAGAAGGAAGAGACGTAAACACTGCAGGCAAACTGGAGAACACATGCCAACACTGGACAGCTGCTTCTCAGCTACAATAAACTGTGGCCAAAAGAGAAAGTACGTTTCCACTTTTTAAGAAAGTTGAAATTCTGGATTTTAATGTGGCCTCTCCCAATTTTTAAAGTTAGAAGCTAATTTAAAAGATTAACTATGCAAGTATCCTGTGGGAAGGGGGAGTGGCTAAGTGGGGGATGTGACAGAGCCTTCTATATCTTGATCTGAGAGGTGGTTACAAAGGTATACACATTAGTACAAGTCACCAAATTGTACACTCAAACAACAATGCTTTTTAATAAGCCAAACAAAACGTGTCTTTAGGCCAGATCTGGACTGTGCATGAAGAGTTTACATGTGCATGAACACTTAAGACTGGCGAAATAGTCACAATATAATATTAAAGTGAGATAAAATTTTTCATTCAATAAATTTTTATTGTGCTGTTATGAGAGGTACACTACTCTAGGCACAAGGGAGGCCCTGCTCTCAAATTCACATTCTTGTGGGGGCAGAAATAGGTATGTAGGGATAAATCACATTTCATTAATGTAACACTCAGAGGGTGACGAGAACTATAAAGGAAATAAAACATAACATGAGAGAGTATTGGGGGGGGTATCTAGATTAGTCACGGAATGCTATACTGGGATGCTAACATCTGAACTGAGACCTAAGTGATACTAGGTCTGCCACAAGATGATCAATAACCAGAATAGCCCAGGTAAAGAAAACAGCAGGTACAAGATCCAAGATGGAAATGAACTTGCTAAGTATTAGAAACATAAAGAAGGCCAGTATGTCTGAAGCACAATAAGCAAGATAGATAGAAAGTTGGACTTTCTCTAAATTGCAATGAAAAGCTATTAAGCAGTTACAGCAGGAAAGCAAAATGATCTCCTTTAGGCTTTAAAAAAGATCACTGGCTACTCTACCCTCTGCATAGATTACAGGTGAACAATAGTGGAGAGCTGAGAGAAATCACAGCAAGACCAGTGTTACACTACAGCTCTAACAGTTTAAGACAGGTGGAAAAATTAGGGATGTGTTTTGGAGAGAGAACCTTCAGGACTTGCAGGTGGATTGAAATACGGGCAAAAGAGAAATCACAGATGATTCCTAAGTCATATAGCAGCATACTATACATGTTAATGAAAATGAAGTTATGTGTCTATTACATGTTATGATGCCACACACACATCCACACAGAAGAGCATCCAGTCTGGCACTGATCTTTTACCATTTTTCTACTTGGTAAGACCACCTTGAACTATTTTGTACTTCCCACTATCCTTAAACAAGTGCCTTCAGCAATAGGATGAGCAGGATGAAGGTTGTGTCTGCGTCAAGCCAGGCAATGATTTTACTTTTGGCTTTTAAGGACAGTAGCTGTAAGCGAAACAGCATCTAAGGGACAATAAACCCATCTATTCTAACCCAGCTCTGCCTGGGTACATCACTTAACCTCTTCAAGTTCTAGTTTACTTACTAGTAAACTGCCATTATAATGGCTCATCATAGTTTTTTCTGAGGATTAAGATCATGCACACATTTAGCATTGCTTGGCACAGGGGACACCTGGAATCAGTTGTTAACACATCACCATCTAGATAGAGATCTCACTGTTTATATGATATATAAATGACAGGACTCTAAAACCTGTAACAAAATGCACTGTTGCTCTTAATAAAAGTTGAACACAAATCCTTAGAAACAGCCTTATAAAAACACACTAGGCAGTGGGTTAATCTTTTGTAATGACTAGGTTAGGGGGTGGGACAAGATCAGAAGAAAACAGAAACAGGCACTTTCCAAGTCCTTTTCCCCCAAAGATATTTGTAAATAAGACACAACAGTTCTCTGAGTGCCTTTCCTCCTCATACAGAAACATCATCAAACACTAACATGTGTCTATTACATATCCATTCTTTAAAACTATACTTTAAGTCAGCTACTCTTTCACCGTGAATTTAGCTTGCCAGTGTCCAAAGTGTTGCCTGTCCTAGTGATTGTAAAAGCAAAACAAAACAAACCAAAAACCTGCAAAATATTCGGGTCTACTTAAATGTTCATAATGAAAATATAAATTCAATTTTGAAGGGCTATAAAATAAAGAACTTACTACAGTATATGATTTCACAACATCTAGAAGTTTCTATGTCCTCTTCTGTTCAATCATGCAACTAATCATATCCTATGAGGCTTGTGATAAAAGTTAAGTCCCCTGTTTTTCCAAGAAAGGAGACTTAAGACTCTTAATCAATATACATCCCAAAACCAAAAGACTAATTTAAACAAAGTATATTTTAGCTCAATCGCAGCTGAAATTTCATTGTTGAAGGCTACAAACTATTTTTATGAAGATATTAAAATAAATCAACGTTAATTTCAAATGCAAAACATCCCTCTTTGCATAAATCTAATTCCACAAGTTCATTTCAGCTTAAAAGCTGAAAAAGCAGCCAAGGACTTCATTAAAACCTGGTGCTGGAACCCAGAATTAAGTTCCATATTTTATATATACAATACAAATATTATACATTAATCAAGCCATAGCAAACCATTATACAGTGGACATGATTACCCATGACAATTTATATGAGAAATTAAAAGTAGACTATCATAAAAAATATTTCTATCAAATTTAAAAGACTGAGCTCCCACAATTCATTTGACATTATTCCATTAGGAGCACACAATTCTTAAAGGAAGTTATCTATTAATTAAATTGAGGCACACTTATATAAGCTTCTCTAGTATGCCACAAACAATAGCCTTCTTCCATTTATAAACATTTGTTTTGAAAAGGCATAAAAACAATTTGCAGAAATGATATCGACTTCATACAGTTTAATGAGGGTGAAATTAAATAACTCATTTTACCACATTCTATTTTAGATAAATATTAAGACAACTTCAAAGGTAAGTTTATAGATCTTCAGCAAAAACATTTGTGGTTCATGTTAATTACGCCTGTTTTTTCCATCAGAGTTCCTCCGCTGGTTCTTTCATTCTTTCTACTCTATATACATCAATCACTTATAGAATTCAGAGAGGCGGCCTCTAAGATAGTTCTCAATTATTCCTGCTTCTGTTGTACATACCTTTGAGTTATTCTGCTCTTTGAATGTGGACTGGATTTAGTGACTGCCTTCTAACAAATAGAATACAGCAGAAGTGATGGGATTTCATGTCCAAATTTAATTATAAAAAGACTGGCTTCCATTTGGGCTCGGTTCTCTTTCACTTGGATCCCTCTCTCCATGGAAACAAGCTGCCATGTTGTAGACAGCCACATGAGAGGCCTATGTGGCAAGAAGCTAGTGTCTCTAGTCAACAGCCAGTGAGGACCTGAGGTCTGCCAAGAGCCTTATGAGTGAGTTTGGAAGCACACCCTCCCCCAGTCAAATCTCGAGATGACTGCAACTTTGGCCAATACCTTGAAAGCAGCCTAGTGAAGGGACCCTGAGCCAGATGCACCAAGCTAAGTCACATCTAGATTTCTGATCGACAGAAATGAAAGATAAATGCTTGTTTTAAGCTGCTAAATTTTAGAGTAATTTGTTATGCAGGAATAGATAACTAATATCAGTTTATAAACATACAAATTTCTGAATTCCTTCCATAATTTACATGTCTCTTACTGAAATATAACTCAAGTGACAACATACACTACAAAAGCAACTAGTTAGGTTTATGATAATATCATCAGTATTATACTTAATCACTTCATATTATTATAGTTGGATGCCTTCCCCACTAGTTTATGAACTTCTGCAGGGTAAAGAATGTATTTGTCTTTGTATCCAACAGTTCCT
Source organism: Eonycteris spelaea (assembly GCA_003508835.1). Classification (NCBI taxonomy): domain Eukaryota; kingdom Metazoa; phylum Chordata; class Mammalia; order Chiroptera; family Pteropodidae; genus Eonycteris; species Eonycteris spelaea. The sequence goes on along the minus strand of PUFA01000046.1, from coordinate 3,749,335 downwards.
GAAACAGCAGGTGCTCAGTAAATGTTCATGAAATAAACTGAGTCCCACATATGGCACACTCACTCCAGCCTGTGTGCTCCACCTATGCTTTCTTCTTTCGTCTACTCGTCTGCCCCAAACTAACGCTTCTTCAAAGCTCAGCTCAACCACATCATCCCCTCCACACAGCCCACAAAGCTCCACTCCCAAGGTCTTCCATACACTTACTAGTTTCATCTTTCCCAGCTAGACTCCTTAAATACCACACACTTCACATTTCTGTATCCCACCCCCCAACTAATCTTGATAAAATAATCAGTGAACACTCAAGTAATAACTGATGATAAATTAACATATTCATTCCAGCAAGCAAAAGTGTATAAAGGAAAACGGCAATGGAAAGATGCAAAAGATAAAAGTCCTTTAAAGAAAAACATTACTCTTCACTCCAAATCTCTCCTGCCACATCTACCCACTGCAAGAGAGCTTAGCAGAAAGATAAGTAGTATCATGATTACAAGATTTCCTTCACACAGTACACTATTTTTAAGTGTTCTTTTTAGGTTCACTTGGAATTTAAACTTGAGAAGGTGCAATTGCCTACCTAATCGGAATTCTAAAACAGACTTCAATCAAGTGTAGAAAGTAATAGTTTTTCATTATACAGGAATGTGGTAACATTATACCACCTGGGCTTCTAAATATTGTGCAGGATTTTTCACAAATGGCTAACTAAAGTCTTTGCTAATATCTCACAAAGTAGAACTACCTAATTGCTGGGTTTAAGAAGATAAACTGTTTAAGTCTTTAAACATTAGTTCTATCTTACAAATTCAGTCATAAAACTTAAGAATTTAGTTATCAACATACTTTCACAGATATTTTTACTCTCAAAAAACAAATATATTATGATTTAAAAAATGCCTCTTTCTACGATACAGGAGACTATAGCTTTTAATTCCACGATAAATGCCTCTGCTACCTTAAACAAAACCATTAAACAAAATCTCGATTCAGGTATGCATATTGGTATAGAAACACACTAAATTCACCCTCTTAGAAAATCTACTTTTTACAAATTTAAATATAAATGATTTCATTTGAGTGGCATAATTTAATGGTAAAAATATTTCTACAGAAATAAATTCTTCGTAAATTAAATTTTAATATATATCTGAATGGCTGAAACTCAAAATTTGGTTCCCTTCATCATCTGCCCCCTTGCTGAGTTTGTGGCTAGAAGGAGGATTAATAGTTGGGGAGTCCAGTGCAAACCAAGCATCACAGCCCTAGGTCAGACAGAATGGAGTCATATCCTGACCAAGTCTCTTTCTGGGCTGGTTTCTTCACTTGGAAAATAGGGTGGTACTATTTACTTCACAGGATGGTTGTAGATATTTAACGAGGTAACAGGTGAAACACTAGGTACAGTAAACCTAGGGTATGGGAGCTGATTTAACAAACACATGCCAGGCACTGTTCTAAATGCTTTATGTATTTTATTAAGTCAATGCTCACAACAACCTCATGTATTATATTATTTCCTTTTTATAGATGAGGAAATTGAATAGAGAAACGTTAGGTAATTTGCCCAAGGTCCTATAGCTGGCAAGAGGCAGAACCAGGGGATCCTCCCCACCCCAGACTCCAGAGCCCACTCTCTTTAACTATCATGGGTTGCGGCTTCAGAGAATGAGAGGCTCAAGAAAGGTAGAGGCTCTCCTACCACCACTCATTAAATCAAATTGTGAAGACCCAAATTATGGTAAAATCGAATTTGTGAAGAGACAAATTATGATAAAATATTTCACGTGTATCCTTTTTCTGGGTTGAGGGGTACAATCTCAGTGAAGCTCCCAGCCAGAATTTCCCATTAGAAAACTACCCTCTTAGTGTCTCAGGGAGTGGGAAGCTACATTAAATTCCTTCTACATACCCTTGAACCAAGTATTGCTGCAGTATGAGGAACAGTATGCTATAATGTCTGAAAGCACAGGATCCAAAGTCAGACCATCTGGTTTCAAACCCCAGTTCCAGCACTTACAAGGTAAGTGGCCCTGAACAGAAATCTCTGGACTTCATTTTCCTCATCTGCAAAAGGAGAGTAAAAATATTCTTTACCTCAAAGGATTAAAATGTGGTTAAACAACAAATTTAGCTTTAAAATTTATTTAATAATTTTATTAAATAATTTTACGCTGCAGGGGCTAAAAATAAGGTCTTAGGTACATATTAAGTGCTCAATAAATGTTAGCTGTTATTAGCTATTTTATTAATTGGAAAAGATTTCCATGATATTTGTAACTAACCCCAAAAAAGTTGCGAACGATATCTAAGATGATCTTATTTGGTCTTTAAAAAATTAATCTTAATATATATGTACAGGTATAAATTCTGCTCCATAAAGACAGAAATTTGCACAAGAACAGAAAAAAACTGGAAGATCAACCAGGGAATAGAAAAGGGAGCAGCAAGGGCAGGACTTGTACCCCTTACTTTATGCATTTTCACACATACAAAGACATTATGGGTAATCTTCACTTTTTTGTGTTTTCTAAATTTTCTGTAAGTGAATGTTTTTCATATAATGAAAAAAAATCCATGTTTTTAAAGGAAATTACAGTGATAAGCAGAGGCAACGGAGATGAATAGCGCCACTCTCAAACACCAAAACTAATGTTGGAATGGCATGAGTGATAAAAAATATATTTATTTCCAGATCGGTCAGTTAATCTACAGTATTTTCGCACAAGCAGCCCTGCTGGGCAAAACAAATGTCTCAGAGTTATTGAGATAACTACGTAAAGAAAATAGAACATTACCAGCGGTCAGTAGTTTATAGTTTTAATGGGAATCTCACAGTCTACAAAAATTTGAAATGTACAAATCTTTCCACTGATCAACTACTTCTAGGCATTGATTACCACATATTCAATCACACAAGTTAGCAAGCATGACATACAAGGATATTATTGATGGTAGCGTTATTTGTAATGGCAAGAAACTGGAGACAATCTAAATATATATTGAAAGAAACAGTTAAACATTAATACAGATGGTACAGCCAGAAGAAAAGGTACTCTGGGATTATTAAAGTGAAGTAGATCTGCATGTATAGCATGAAAAAAAGTTATGGATAACGAGAATAGTATCATCACCATTTTTTGCTAAATCAAATTATCTAAATAGGTTTAGGAGAAAGGTCTGGAAAAGTTACAAACTGTTACCAATGGCATTCCTGGGGAATGGGATGGGTGGGTATAGTGAGGGGTCAGCCAATGCTTGCTTTCACCTCTTCCATAGCACACCTTTATATAGCAGGAATATTTTAGGGGCATTTAATATTTTGTAAAATATTTAGAGGCAGTGGATTCATGCAGAGTTAATGAGATAATATGTGTGGAACCGTTCCCATCACAATTCAATACAGTCGCTCCCCTGCCCTTCAGTGGAAAAATCAACTTAGACCAATGATAAACTCTTTCCACCAATCAATTACATGTCTAGCACCTATTGCACACATTTACACATACAAGAGAGCAAGGATGATGCAGTCTTCACACTGATGCCCTGCTACGTCAGAGTGTGTTTGTGGGGATCTAGACCATCAGAAAGACAGACTTCTCCTCATGTTGTAAAGAGCAAAGACTCAGAGTATTGACCAATGTAGCAAAAGTGGGCTCTCTCTCTAGCTCAATTATAATCTAAACTTGGCAGAAGAAAAGAAGGGGGGAGAATGACTACGATTTATAACTATTAAGATTCTTTTAAAAAAAAGAATGTTCTTAATTCATCAACCATCTATGACTCAAACAACTAATAAGATGCTTTCTCTGCTTCAAGAGAACAGCTCATGAAGTTATGCAGCTATGTACTCCAGAGTCTGTGCCCCATCATCCGGAATCTCATTGGACGATGACTTTTCACTGCTATTTTCATATGTTTTGGTCTTGGCTCTTCCATTAAACTTAGTTTTTTTCAAGGTATTGTCACTGTAAGGAAGCTGCAGAGAGTACTGAATGAGCACCAGACAGGTGTCATGGGCTGTGGTCCTCAGTGCCACTTCTACCATTTACTGAGCAACCCTGACCTGGTCATAATTTCCTTGGTTTTTGGTTTCCATATCTATAAAATTAGGTTGAACTAGATGATCTTTGAAGAATTTTCAGTTCTATTATCTATAATTTTTACATTTCTCCTGGAACTTAAAATGGAATCAAGTATAGCTATTTTTATCAAAATTTCTTCACATTTTGTAACAGAACACGCAACACACTGTCTTCACAACCACATTTAGCAAATGAGATTCTACCTAATTTTAACAATAAAATAAAACTTATCACATACAAACCATTTACTTGCAACAAATAAATTTAAAGTATTTTAAATGTCAATCTAAAACCAACCCAAATAGTTATTTCCTCCCTACTACAGATGAGGAGTCTGAGGCCTAGAGAGCTTTCTCGCCCAAGGTCACGTAGATAAAATGTGACAAAGCCAAGATCCAAACCACAGCAGTCCAGCACATTTACCCATTACACCTTACTGTCTTTATGGTAGGAGAGGAGGGAATACACAATGTGAGCCGCTGTTTCAAACCGAATACACACAGGTACTCGCTTCTCCACCACCTCACCTTGAGACTAAATTACAATCAGACAATAACTTTTCCAACTGAATAACTGTAATGTGAACTGTATAAAGGCAGGCAAAATATTAAATGCTATAGCAACTCAAAAAAATATTTTTTTTCCAAGCTTTCTCCAAACTGTTATTCCCTTCTCTTTGTGCTTCCAAAACACTTTGTATTAACCCTATTACAGTACAAATCTAACCGTAATAAAACTTTTCTCACCTCTTAAACTGAGTTCCTGGTCAGCAGGCCTGTCACTGTATTGTCTGTACTCTGCTCTAGTATGAGATGTCATAACTGACCCATGGTAGGAACCCAATAAAGTTTGCTGAATGAATGTCAACGAAGTTCAATGATATATTAGGGTGAGGCATACTTAATTTATGACTAATAAGAATATATACTTTAGCCATGATGCAATTTCGAAGGGCTTTCAATCGAATCTTAACTAGTGCCAGCTTAGAGAAGCAGCAAGGTGATTCAGTATATATTTATGAATCAAAAGAGCATGACAATTTAGAGACAATATGCCAATTTCAAATTCTTCTAGTACAGAGGCAGGAACAGCAGCAATCATATTCTTACATGAGGATGACTAAGAAAAAGAACAAGGGCAGCACTTTTGTTTTTAAAATACTCTATAAGGTTGAAAGTCAGTCAAGAAGCTGACTTTATAAAAGTCAGACAAGTTGACTTAATAAAAAAAAATTACCATTTATTGGTATTTCTTTCCTAAAATAAGTAACAGAAAACAAAATTTACTAAAGGCAATGGAAATAACAAAGGAATTAAACCTAATTCATAAATCTGTTCTATAATAATGTAATCATGTATCTGTAGTAGTTTGTTCAATGATTTAGCCCAAATTCAACCATTGGTTACAGTTCTCAAATTGTGGTCCCAGGACCAGCAGCATCAATAGCACTCGGAAATCTGTTAAAAATGCAAATTCTCAAATCCCACTTCTGTTAAAAGTGCAAATTCTCAAATCCCACTTCAGACCTATAGATTCAGAAACTCTGGGGGTGGGACCAGAAATCAATGTTTTAACAGACCCCCCAGGGGTATCTAACCCACAGGCTGTGGACTGGTACCAGTGCATGGCCTGTTAGGAACTGGGCCACGCAGGAGGCAGGAGGCGAGAGGGAGGCAGTGAGCAAAGCTTCATCTGTATTTGCAGCCACTCCCCAGCGCTAACATCACAGCCTCAGCTCCACCTCAGATCATCAGGCATTAGATTCTCATAAGAGCACTGGTCCCTGGTGCCATAAAGGTTGAGGACCGCTGCACAGAATGTGGTTCAGTATAAATTCGTGTTCTTTTTATGCAGTTCAGACTACAGAATACTAAAAAAGAATTCTTTCCTAAAGATGCTTTTGTATACTTGTCTCCAGGTTTGTTTCTCACTTGAACTTCTGAAGTATTTCCTATCTGTCCTTTACTACCTTCATTTCATTGTCACTGGCTAAGTCAGCCAGCCAGCCCCCTGATTATTAACTGTCCAGTTTGTTATATTTTTGTGCCAGGGCTGCTGAAATGGAACCCAATTTTGGAAACATTAAGGCTGGAGGAGACTGCTTGAAGAATACTGTTCTAAAAGAATTGCAGCACTACATATGCAGAGTAGCCAGCAGATACTATAATCTAAGATGGGTACCAGCCATTACATATACCTTTTACCTGACAGTTAGTGATCTAGGCCAGCGGTCCCCAACCTTTTTAGCATCAGGGATCGGTGCTCCTATGAAGATCTAATGCCTCATGATCTGAGGTGGAGCTGAGGCAGTGATGCCAGTGCTGGGAAATGACTGCAAATACAGGTGAAGCTTTGCTCCCCCGCCCACCGCTCACCTCCTGCTGTGTGGCCCCATGCCTAACAGGCCATGGACAAGTTCGGGGCTGAGGCCCCATGGTTTAGGTTATAAAGGTCCCAGTCTTGTCTCTTGCCAGTTGATTGTAATCTGGTTGTCTGTGCTTTCCTACCTAAAAGCATCTTCAGCATTAGTCTTTCTAGCCTGTACTCAAGTTTTAGAAATATCCTACATAAACGATCTAGCATATAAAAATAAGAAGACATCTTGGAAATCACCAATAAACATAAACCATCAACAGCTGTGTTAAAATGAGATGGGTTCTCTCACATAAAAATCTGTCTTTTATACTAGACAGATAAGGGTGTCACTTAGATAAAGAGAACAGAAGAGTAAGGTTAATAAAAATGGGTTTGGTTAAGTGTGTGGGGATAATGAGCTCACTGCTTAACCCACTTCGTTTAGAGATGCTATCATGAGACATTCAAATGTGGATAATCTCTAGAGCCTGGATGGCAAAAGATGTCAAGGCAGATCTAGGTGTTATCAGAATATATGTAGTAGTTACATCCATACAAAAAACAGGGGAAGCAGAGAGAACACTAAAGGACACAGATGAGTGAAGGTGACCTACATGTAAGAGATAAAAACACAGGGGATGAGGTAGGTGAGGAAAGCCAAGGGAAAATGGTTTCAAAGAGGGAGTGATGAAGAGCAGCAAATGCCACAGAAAGGGCAAGATCTAAAAAGAAAAAAATGCTGGCTTTGGTGATTACTGACTTTATATGACAAAACTGAGGGGTAAAAATGGAAATCAGATTTCAGAAAAGTAATCAGCAAAAAAGAAAAGGAGATAATAAAGATTATTTGTTCGGAAGATTATTTGTTCATTGAACAGAATGTATTTGGCTTCTCTGAATGTAGAGGCCTTATCAGATGTTCACGGGTAGATTCACTAGTGACAATAAGAAATCCTCTCCTTAAGTTAGTTCTTATTAAATTATAGCATACGTCAAATAGAAATATTAAGTTCTTAATAAATATAAGCCATTTTTCCAGGCACTGCTCTGTATGTTAACATATTTTCTTATGTAATTACAACCGTATAAAGTAGGTACTATCCCTAATGTACACATGAGACAACAAAGACCCAGAGAAGATATGGGCAAGAAATAACTTGTCCAAGGTGCCACATTTAGGAGTACAGTAGTCAAACCAAAAATTTCACTGAAAAGAGTAAGAGGAGGGAGGGCAATGTATGAAGTAAGGGTTAATAGATGAGAACGATAAATGTTATAGTTAAGATAGCACTGATTCTTTAACTGGCCACACTTTAATTTCTATTTAAGAACTGTTTTTAATTTGAATATCTGTCTTCTCTCATCTCAGAATCCTACATTGCTAGGCCCGCCATTTTAACACCTCTTATGACACTCAGATTCTGCACTGCATTAAAATTGTTATCTCTTCCCCTGAGTTGCAAGTTGCTTGAAAATGGAGCTGTATCTTATTTATCTTTGCATCTCTATTTCCTCAATCTTAAAAGTAGAAGATAGTTATTGTGGTGATCATTTCACAATATATACAAATATCAAGTCATTATGTTATAAACGGGAAACTAATGTTATATGTGAACCATACCTCAGTAAAACAAAAATACTATTAGAAAAACAAAAAAGAAACTCAATAAAAGTTGGTTAGTTGAATAATGATTTTTACTTTTCTTAAGTTCCTAGGGGCTTCAATAAAATAATTTCAAAGTTTTTAATTGCTGTGCAGGGTTGTTGTATCTCAATTAATACTGGGATTGTCCATGTTCAGAATATTTTTGGATCACCCAAATTTCTGATTTGGGGGGAATACCCTTCTAAAGTAAAAATCAGATAAATTCCCCTGTATAAAACCTTTTAAAGATTCCCTATCACCTACTGGTTATAGTCTTATTCTCCAGCCTTATCACTACTGCACTTCACCTGGCTCTAACTACCAAACCAACTGTACTTCCCTCAATGGTACAAAGCACAGAACATGCCCATATGTGTTCACCAGGTGAACACCTCCGCTCTTCCTCTTCCTCCTTCTCCTCCATCAGGGCACAGCTAAAATTATCTTTTCTAATGCCTTCTGATATTTGCTGTGTTTTTCTTCTTCTATTTTTGCTTTCTCCTGCCTATTTTAAATTTCCTAAAACAAACTCCACAAGGCAACATTCATCATTTTTATCCTCATGTCTGACAAGGAGCGGCTTAGTGTTTAATATTTATTGAAAGGATAAATTATTAAAGCATAATTCAGTAAATCTGCTACTATTATATAACACTAACCCACTACCAAAAGTGAAGACTTTAGGTAGTTTTCCATTATCAATAATGAATGGTACACTTTCTATTCTATCTCAACCCATAAATTCATGAAGTCAAGATAACTTGTACCTTTGTTACCAGCTGATCATGATCATCAACCAAAGACACAAAACAGATCCACAGAGCACCAAAACCTCTCTGTGACCTAGTCAAATCAATAAGGCAGAGTCACAACTACTGGTAAATGATATGGAAAAACATCATTTGAAAAGCTTTGGAATTGCTCCAATTTAAGCATGTGAAATGTATTAAAATCACACAATTTGGGGGCAGTTTCTTTTTCATCTTTTTATCTCTAGATGCATATTGCATAGAAGACACTCAAACATCTTCTATAAAACCTGTGGTATAGCCAGCTTTGTCAAAGAGCAGCCACATCAGGTTTTCGGATAGGTCAAGAACATACTCTAACTCTGTGTTGGCCTCGAGGCCTTTGTTAAATCATCTGAACAGTTAACATTTTAGTTTTCTCATATATCGCCTCAGCAGGTTTGTAAGGTAATAAGCTTTAACAAGTCTTGTCACAAGGCACAATGTGTTATGAGGAGATCTTCGCATTTCATTCTAGAATAACTATGTCCTTGCAGTTATCTTCTAAGTGCTCCCCTCATGTTACTTAATCCTGGGGCTTTATTATCTTCATTGTACACAAGAAAAAGAGAAGGAAGGGTATAAAATAACTTGGCTGAAAAGACCCAGTAAGTCACTAAGAGACTTCATTTAAAATACCAGTTTCTTCATCCTCTTTTCAAAGAACCATGTAGAGAAATTCACTGACCGCAGGCAGAAAAGAATCAATTCGTTATTAGCTTTTCCTTATTTAGTTTGAATGAATAACCTAAGCTTCCTAGGCCTGTAGGTTTTAATAGCTCTAGGACTCAATGGATAAAGCTTTGCTGACTGAATCCAAATTCATAAACCTACTTCTAACTTCTTTTAAATTTCAAGATAGTTTGACCTAAACTTTAACTCTAAAGGCATTCTCTCTCTCCAGATCTCTAATTCTTTTCAAATTTTGTTCAGTCTTTTAAATGTGTTAAGTCATACCTACCTTTCCAGGCAGGATCAAGGCTGCCAGAATTTTCTTCTATATAAACAGTAAACCAATCTCTCTTGAGTCGTGAAGGTTTGTTTCAAAAGCACCCATCATTCACAGCCAACTCTAGACTTATTCTCCAATCTGAATCGTTCGGGTAGCCTAGCAATTTCAAATTCCAGGAAGCCCCCTCTCATGCACTTCTGAACACCTTCGCAGGAATACCTCTGCTAATCTTCACTCTGTTATGGAGTCCAGAAATGAGCTATCCAAATCGCTCAGATTCAACAAGAATTATGTATCAACGTAGCAAGTAATGATAATTTGGCAATTATAACTAGGACCCTGATATGGGATAATGATCTAAAGATTCTCGTTGTACACGTGCTGAGGACAAATTTTGCAGCAGATTCCATATCCTGGGCCCAAGTGACTTGCATAACTGGGTGATCAGCACAGGCTCAAAAGGGAGCAGGGAGCTAGTAATTCAGTTTACAGTACTTTACTGTAAAATTCTACGCCAAAATATTCACGTTTGCCTCTTAGATGATGTAAGTTCTGCCCCTAGACATTTAACTATCGTCGGGGTTCTCTTCCACTGCAGCAGCCACAGGCCACCCAGTAACTCATTCTAAAGACTGCCTCTTGCGGCTCGCGCTAACAAATCCCGAAGCCCGCACGCTCCGCAGCTTGTGCGGAGACACCGCAGCCCCAAACTGGCCATCTCCTCCTTCCCCCCGTCCCCGCGTTGCTCGTCATCCCGCGCCAGGCGCTACCCTCTCTGCATCCCGGTGAGGACTTGGGGCTCCCCGGGCCAGAGCCCTCCCGAGGGCACAGCACTGCGATCGCCAGCGGGAGCGGTCCCCGAGCTGGCACCTACCTCCCGCCTCCTCCTCCCGGCTCGGCCGCGGGTCAACGTTCGCCCGCTTCCTCCAACGGCCCCAACGGCCGCGCCGAGCCCCTCGCAGAGAAGCGGGGCGCCAAGCCAGGTGCCGGCGCTCACCTCCGCTCCCGCCCTCCCTCCCGCCCGCCGGCTCCCACCCCCGTCTGCCTGCCCCCCGCCCGCCAGCGCCATCGCTCCTCCCCGGGCGGCCGCGTCACAATCGCCGCCGCAGGGCCAGGTTCTCACCATGACGGTTCCCGGGAGCGGTGAGTTGACACCGCCGGGCGTCTCGGTCCGGCTAGCGCAGCCCCGAGGGCCCGCACAGGCGCGGCGCCGCGGCTCGAAGCGCCCCGGGCCTGCGGCCCCGCCTCCGCCTCCCGCTCCCGCCTTCCCGGTCCCTGGCCGGGCTCCGCTCCGCCCCTCGCGGCCGCCTCCCGGCTCCCGCAGGTTCGCAGGTTCCCACCCCGCCCCTGCGCCGCTAGCGCCGCAGGCTCGGCCGCCTCCCATTGGCTCCGCCAGTTGCTAGGCGATGAACAAGCGCGGTCTGCATTGGTCCGGTGGGGGCCTCCGAATCTCGTTCCCCACCTCCAAAAAAAACCCGAAGGAAAAGAAAACCTTATCCCTAGAGCCCAGCGAGATGCGGGCGCAGCTGCGGCTGCGGCACCTGTTACGCCCTGTTATTCTCCCGGCCAGGCCCTGCTCCCCGCCCCTCACGTTGCACAGTACGGGGCCCCAGCCTCCATGGGGGAAGGGGATCGTGGCTGTATCAAAGCACGTGTTCCGAGCCCCAGTGAACCCCAGCACCCTCCCTAGAAGCAAAACCGAAGCTCCCTGAAGAGCCACGTGCGCTTGCAAAAGTGGAGAAATAAACCGAACAACAGCCAGCACCCAGAATTAGGTCAGGCCCAGGGGAAAGGAGGTTCAAGCATTGGGAATCGCGGATGCAAACAACCTAACCGGGAGAAAGTTACAAGTAAAATTAGGGCAAAGAAAATGACCTAGGCAGGAGAGAGCGGGAAGACTTAAGAAATGGCACTCGTGAACGAGAACTTTATGCAGAAATGTTCCACACCCACCCAGTAAAATACGTGAAAAGAAAATGTATTCCTGCTGCACCCGTAGCCGGGTCAGAGCTGCGCCTCGCCCTTTCTATGTCAGCCTAAAATTCCCCGGGGAAGACAGGAGGCGGGAGAAAGGAAAGAGATCAGATGGAGAAATCTCAGGCATATGACTTGTTATAAACACAAAGATGTACTTTGATAATTTATTTTATTTTATTTTACTTATTTTATTATTTTATTGGTGTGTGAAAGCAAGGGATTTATACAAGAGGGGAAAATGAGTTTGGTATTTTAAGGAGGCTCCTGAGAGCACTTTAAAACCAAAATACCACAATAGTATAAGACAAGAACAAGAAATGTTCACAATGAAGAACAAGGGAGGGAGCAGTGCCCCCCTCCAATTTGCGTGCACGTATCCCCAATCCTGGATGAAAGATCAAGGCGAGAAAATGAGCACGCCATGGTGACAACTTCGGAGTCCAACGAAATCATCCTCTTTGCCCTTGGCCTAAGCAATCAGGAGGCCCGCCTGGATGCTGTTGAGCTTGGATGAATGGCAACCAAATAACCCGTTAAGGCTTATAACCCGTTAAGGACGCTATTAGGCAGAGCTGGAGGAAGAAACCAATTATTAACAATGATTGATTATCGTACTCCCTAACCCAGACTACTGATGGAGGTTGGTGGCGTGGGGAGGGGTTACCGCTGCTGCCTAGAGAGGTTTTAAAATTTCAACTCTCCACCGCCCCCCAAAACCCACACGCCTTCCCATCTTAAGAAGCAACCTAATGCGACGCTTTTTCTTTGAAATAACACCTGAGGCTTCATTTTAACCATTTCACCCCCTTTTAATTAAAATGCAGGCGCTCACTGTACGATTAGATAGAGAAGTCGACAGCAATTAATTTAATAAGCAGTGTCTAACACACCCTGTTGTGACCTAACCACTTACAAAGTCAGATTTTAAGGTTTGGTTCAGGCTGAAGTGAGCTCTGGAAAGTTTGGCCCCGAGCCAAAAATGAATCGAACCTGTCTTAGTGGTTTTTGCTCTTAGGACTCATTTTTCATTCTTAAAAATTGAGGGCTTATAAAGCTTTCATTTGTGTGGGTTATAACTGTTGATATTTACAACATTAAAATATAAAGCAAAAAATTTAAAAATATTTATTTAAAAAATAAAATTATATCTTAACATAAATAGAACATTTTAGTGGAAAATAACTATAATTTCCAAAAAAGTAACGAAAAGAGCAAATATCTTTAATGTCTGTCATAACGGAGGGTAACAGGATTTTTACATCTGCTGCAATCTGTTGTACTATCTCAGGTAGCCTTTGGAAAATCCCACTATACACTCGTAAGAGAATGGGAGTGAAAAATTATATTTTAGTATTATAATAAAAATAGTTTTGCAGACTGCCTGAGATGGTCTTGGGGATTCCCCCCTCCCAGGGTTCCTCAGATTACACTTTGAGAATCACTGATGTAAACCAGTCTCCGGGTGTTCTCCCCTTTGTCAATGACTGCTGTAAGTGCTGAGTAGGTGACCTAATTCTGGTGAGTACATAATGGGAAGTGAGGGTGAGGGGATGGCTTCAAGAAAATGGTTTTATCCCTGAGAGCCCTTAAGAAGTCTTTTCCTTACTTCCTGCCTTAAAGCTATGGTGGCACATCTCAAAACAATGAGAGAAAAGGAAAAAAAAAAAAATACAGGAAAGGCAACCCAGAACCCAGATGTCACTGAGTGACTAAATTAATCTACCCCAGCTCTGTACACCTCCATAATGTTCACACGTGAGCTAGTAAATGGCCTATTGCTTAAGCCACTTGGGTCAGGTATTCAGTTACTTGCAGCCAAGAAGACCTTACTGAGATATAGGACAAGATAAAGAGTTTGGCAGCAGAATGAAAATAGTCTAAGGACACATTTAGCACAAGGCTATAGGAATTATATTGTGTTTGATAGTACTTTGCTATGGTAAGGAAAGATAAAGCAGAAAGATATAATCTGGAATTTTTTTCAATGCTTTACTTTGGCCATTCTACCCTCTTTTAGCAAAATTAAGGGAATGTCAGTATCAGATTGTTGTTTTCAAAAACACATCAAAACTTCCTTATTCCTTTCTACTGGTTATATCATAGGGGTAATTTTTTTTTAAATATAATTTATATCATGTCACAAACCTGCTTTGGCCCTCCTCACTCATCATTGAAGCAAAAATTCTTCCCATGGCTAGAAGGTTCTTATGACCTGTCATTCATCTCCTTACCTCTCTGATCTCATGTTCTACAGTTCTCTCCCTTATTCAACTAACCATTAGCTACCTCACTGTTCTTCAACCTTGCCAGGCACATTCCTGCCTCAGGAACTTTGCACTAGCTATTCCCTGTTTAAATGTTCTTCCCCTTAACACCTGTATTACTTCTCCCTTTTCTAGTCTACTCAAAGTCACCTTCTTAGTGAGGCCCAGCCTGACATTATTTAAAATTGGAACCTCCATCAGCTTTCCAAATTTCTTACTTTGCTTTTATATAATCTCCAGCCATAATGTAGAGTCCACTTATTTTGTTTGTTTGTTTGTTTGTTTGGTCCATCTCTCTTTGGTAAAATGTAAGCCCAGCAAAGACAGAGATTTTGTTTGCTTGTTCATTGACATATACTCAGGGCCTAAAACAGTGCCCGGTACTTAGTTGTTGGTGCTCAATAACTATTTGGTGAATAAATGAATGTAACTTCAAATAAATGGTTTTCATTCCAATCACCTCAGCAGGCTGTATACATATTCCAATGATGCTTCTCAAAAGTTATCACATCAGTAGTAACCGAATTTGTTGAAAAGAATTCTTTCTTTCAGAATAAATCTGAAAGATTTATTAAGAGCCAAATCTGATGAACACATTCTGGAGCCATGTTAAAATGCAAAACTTGCTTTTGCCAAATCAGTTCTTCATTTGGATGGATAGAGAAAAGTCAAAAAACAAGACGTTTGATTTTCTAAGACAGTAAACTGACTCTGAACATAATTTCAAAGAGTAGTTCTAAAAATGTATACCAATAACAAGTTGTAGGAACAGTATATATATATATATGTATATATATATATATATATATATTTTTAACTCTATATGTTTGTATGTGTGAATGAACCTCTTCCAATCTGTCTGCAGACTTCCGTTTCTTGCTCCCACTACTAGAAAAATGAAAATCAGATGCTCTTTGCTCCTCTCCTGCAGCCTCCTGCAATTAGGGACTTTTAATGGCCCTCATTGTATTAAGCATGAAACTGAACTTCCTATCCAGTCGTGCACACATAATCTGGCTCCTCTCCCATCTTGGAACTCACTTTGACATGCAAAATGCCAGCCATAGCAGCTCCTTTTTTTCCCCCTGGCCCTTTGTGTCTACTAGTCAGTCAGCCTGAAAGGCTCTTCCCAAAAGGTTCAAAACTGATTCTTCTTTATTTGGATCTCATTCTCATATGTAAAGCAAACTTCCCAGGCTTGGTTTTATTTGTTTGCTTCCTTGCTTATGGTGTGTCTTCTCCCACTAGAATGTAAGCCCCATGAAGGCAGGGACTTTGTTGGTCTGTTTGCCTCTATAGCCCCAGCCCCTCCATGCCTGCACTGGAGAGTTGTTAACCAAACTGTTAATAGTGAGACTGGGTAGTAGATAGATAGGAGGAAAGGGACATCAACTTTACATTTTATTAATCTCTGTTATATATGAATTTTTATAACTATGTATAATTATAACTAAAATGTTTTAATTTTTCTGAAATAAATAGGTTCAGACTTTAATATATATTAATAATCTACCTTTATTTACTCACATGTGTTCCTCAGAAACTAGTGTTTCAAATACTGCAGCAAACATTCAGGCCATGCAGCTTCTACTAACACATATATTCAAAGAATGAATTTTTACAAATTACAGCCACAACTTCTGGATCTAATGGAGAACATTTCTTGTGAGGCCCTGTATGTGTAACAGATGAGAATATGGCTGAGTCATCTCTCCTTAATGGTCCCATGTTCATTAATTCTGTGTTCTGGCCAGGACTATGTTTCCAGGGGTGGCAGGGTAGATAAAGAAAGTCTTGCTGGACACTGTGCTAGGAACGTTCATATTCATGGCCTCATTTTATCCACAAGATCAATTTAAAGCTGTTGGTAATTAACTGCAAAGTAGTATAGGGCAGCTTCCAAGGGCTACAAAACTTTGAAGTCCCACATGTGGGCTGAAGCATCCAGAGAGCACTCCATGGAAGAGAAAGAACTGGAGCAGAGCCTTGAGGCAACCTTCACCTTGTAAGCCTGCCAATACTGGACCACCAGCTCTGCTTCCTAATTTCTAAAGTAGCCTTACACTTAGCTGGGCTTGGCACCTCTGGCTATCTGAGTAAATCTCTGCATCATGCTGAATTTCAAAAGATGATTCATTTCTGGCCAGTCCCTTTGGATCTGGGCCAATAGTAGTCCAGCTTGAAATGACAGTCCTATGCCACTTTACAAAGTGCTGGCTGAATTTAGGGAAGAAACAGACCCCTGCTGTTCTCTTTTCCTCCCACCTCCACTGAGGTGAAAATTCCCAGAAAAGAAAACTATCTTAGCTTATTACCCACCCTGCCCCACCCCACCCTACCCTACCTCACCTCTCTAGACACAAACTCACAGAATAGCAGACAAATGGCTGATCATCATCTAGGTGTTCTATTCTTATATATATATAGTGCTTCAGATTTTTGTCTAGTCTGCCTAGTGTTTTGCCCTATTTCTTTTGAAAGAGTTCTTTCTAAGCAAGAATACCTGATGAATTTTATCAAGCTTTGGTTTCCAACTCTCCATTTGTCCCCCAAATTGATTGACTTATAGACTTTAAAATAAACAATGTAAATCTTGATTATGCATAAATCAAACAGTTTATGAGATGCTATTATAGAACAATGGTTAAGAACCAACCAGAGGAGTTCTCAAATCCTATATTTCCAAGAGAAAAGCATACCTCCTTTATTTGGTAAATGCAGTGAACGGACATGTAATGAGTGCACGTGCACACATTAGACAAAAGTTCTGAACATTTTTAGCATTCAAAAGGACTGTCCTGAATTCTGATATAACGCTTAAACCATGTTAACTCAAATCTTTGACACAAATTTATTTCCTTCAGTGTCCGATCATAGTTAGTATAATGGTTTATATATTGATACTAAAAACTTATGATATCCCATCACACAGCTTATAACATTTCACTTTTTAAAAACTTACCAATCATACATATCTCCTCTTAGGTGTCTCCTACAGCTGCTCAATACCCCCTTCCCTTCCAGTACACACATACATACATGCACAAAGCTAACTTTGCTGACTACAGTGCCCCCAAAACTTTCTCATACAGAGCAATTAGCTCGGTCTACTTTTCTAAACTTGTAAATTTAAATCCAGAGCACTGATCAACCAACAAAAGACCCTCCAAGGAAGTGAAGGGACTATAAATGCCCCAAAAAGTTTTCTCAGTAATACTGGAATCTGTTTAAAAACCACAGAGCACAAAAGTTCAGCATCAACTTGAATAGTTCTAATTCCATTCTGCACCAAAGCACCCTTTTTTTCCACATAGTCTTTATCTCCCCTCCTCTTATTTGAAATTTTCCTTAATGGTTTAATGAATATTTATTGAATGATTTCCATGTGCCAATCATTGAGGGATATAAGGTCCCTGATAACCACAGAAACTCTGAGTCTCCCAGGAAGACAGAATAATGATAGTCTAAGTATTGTGGAGAAGTAGAGTGTATAGACATTTGAGTCACACTGCCTAGGCTAAAATACTCCTCAGCTGCCTGAGTCCATGCTGAAATCAATGAGCTCCCAAACCAACCTGGGGTTCATTCCTCTAGGCTTTCTGTTTAGTAAACAATAAATGCTTTGTGGTCTAGTCTCTACTAGTTAGGTTGTTTGTTATTTGAAGTCAAAATCATTCTATATGATAGATAGTACACCAGAAAAAGAACTTTCATAAGGTGACATAAGGGTATGATATTTCATTTTATGGGTACAAATATATGCAAGTGTCACAAACGGAAACAACCAAGTAAGCAAAAGAGTCAGTGGAAAATGAAGTATAAGAGTTATTTACAAAAAACTGATTGACTAGAATAAATGAGAAGAAGGGAAAATGTGGAACTGTTTCTATGCTTTGAATTAGAAATACATATCTAGGATATTAACGTTTTTTCTGAATATATAACTAATTTAACTAGGCCAGAACATTTTAAATAGACTAATAAATACTTTTCACAGAATGATTTGCTATTCTGAGATTTTTTCAGACCATGATACTATGTTTTCTTACTAGTACTTGCTTATGTTATAGATATTTTCTAGCAAAATTCATATGTAAGTAATTTATTTAGAAATCAAATTATATTCCAAATGTATTAGTAAAACTATATATTTAAAAGAAGTATGATAAATCTTTTTGCATGATGAATGACATATTTTTTGAACAAACTCTTTGTCATTTATCCATTCTATAAGTTTATATTTTAATATTAGGTTTCCTTAAAAGAGTTTTACCTGTCATTATTTAAAACCCAGACTTTTGTGCAACTCTCTTAATGAGGAATTTTCTGTAATATGAATCGCACTACAAAAGGCTGAGGTGTTTAGCAATCAATAAAACAGTTCAAATCCTTTTATTCTGCAATGGCAATTCTATTTTATCTTAATTAAACATTTCCATTTGATTTCATTATTTATATTTTGGTAGATGAAGTTTCTTTTTCTGCATTCTCAATACAGAAGTAATCTGGAGGCTTAATTCTGATGAATTTTATTTTCTACTTTGTAAACCTCTGTCAATGATGTCATTAAATAATTGTTCAAATTGAAATATAGTAGAATAGAATCCTCTATGTACTGGGTAAAATACCCACTAAAAACAGATTTGAAAACCCTTAATATCAATTAAAATATGGCATTGATTTAAAGTAACCATTTAGGATTTACAATCATATGAATCTGCCTGTCCCTTTAAAAAGAAAAGCAATTGGGTTCCGGCTGCTGAGCTCTCTTGGATTTATTTTATCTTAGCAGCTGTTCCTGAAGTCGACTTTATTCAAGTGAGGGTTTTCAAGCTCCTTGTTGTATTTTCAACTTATGGCGCATGCATGCTATGAAATATAAAACCCAAATTTAGAATGGGATGAAGTAGGGACAATAAGAAATACTGGAGAAATAAGATAATATTTAAAAACTATAATTTTCATTTAACAAAGATAAAACTGTAGAACATGATCTGCCTGAAGCCCCTGTAACAATAGCAAGGCAAAACCCCTGAATCTCTAAGCACCAAAAGTTGGATGATATATTTAGCAGTAAATGTATGTGTTGGGGAGGGGAGGTATCCTAAATGGAAATAATGGAACTTTCCATGGACATAGAAGATGAGCAAAGAATACATCAAACACTTTTCTTGCCACTCTGAAAGCGTATTATAAATCTTGCCTTATGTAGTCTACCCCTTGATCTAGAAAAAGTAACTTCATAACTCATATAACTTTTATTTCATTTATTTTTTGTTGTGTTTATTTTTTGAGAATCAACATAGCAGATCATCAGGAGTACAAACTCTGAGTAAGAATCTTGGCTCTGCCCCATACTTGCCATGGATATCTGTACTTTTCATTTAATTTATAAATTAAACCAGTTAGCTTCAGTCACAGCAAACAATATATGAAAATTTAATCTATTTAGGAATTAGTATTCTCATTTTTAATCCTCATATATAATCATTTCCTAATATTAGTGTTAATAATTTATTGAATGATTACTAATTGTCAAGCACTATTCTAAGTTGTTTATATATTAATTCATTTAGTCCTCACAATAACCCTATGAGGTAAGTATCATCATTGCCTTTATTTCTGATTAGAAATTAAAATGGCAGAGGTTAAATAATTTGCTCAAGATGACCCAGCTAGTAAATTTCAGAACTAGGGCTTACAGAGCTCTTCTCTTAACCGCTGTTTAGGACTACCTCAATCTCTGTTGCTCTCCTGTTGTTTTTGTTCAAATGCCTGCTGATTAGTGAAGAGACATCTTCAAGCTGGGAGAACAATTCTCTGCCCATGTACCTGAAGGCTCTCTGAGTGGTACAGAGCATGCATAATTTTAAAGGAATTAGTTTCACGTCTGCCTAAGAACATACTTGTTGTCTGTTTTCCACCTCTTTTCACAATTGCCGTTTTTCCACTTACCAAAGAAAGTCATTCTTCTTATGGATTCCACATCTTACTATGGCGCATTGACCCCGGGTGCACAAAATAGAGAAAATTAGAAGCCCATGTTAGTGTTGAGAAAGGAATGACTATGATGACTGGGGAACAAAATTCACCTGACAGACCTTTAAAAATAATTCAAATGATAGATTATTACATGATTTTGGTATATAATTGAAAGGGGTTCAAGGAATTGAGTAACACTGCTGCAAATAATTTGTCCCATTTCCCTCTACTTATTTCTGTGAACAAAGTGCCTCAGCGTTTACATCTATAACAAATACATGTCAAATGCATGAGTGGAATTGGAATAGATCTCAATCTCATTCTAGCTATAAATAATATTCATCTACAAATCCAATGGAAAAGAAATAGTTTCCTCTATTTCATAATGAATACATTTTCAATAAAATCTTATTTGTATATTTTAAAATGGAGTTATAAATTTGCAATATAGCCACTGTTCAATAGTCAGCACTACTAATTTTAGTGATAACTCCATCCAAAAACATTTTTAACACCTGGAACCTTAGAGTCACAGGAAAGTAAAATTACATAAATATGTAGTAATGATGTCTATTGTAAATGATGTAATGATCAATAAAATTTTTCAAGCATGAAAATATGCAATAAGATAGTATTCTTAGAGGAAATAGAAGTGAAAATATGAGTTCAAGACAAAGAACAATGAGCTACTAGTTCATCTTTATTTAAAATGAATAGCTGGGAAACATTGTACGGGCTTTAGATTTTTTTTTAGATTTTTAAAAATTTGTTAAATTTATTGGGATGACTAATTAAGAAAATTACATAGGTTTCAAGTGTACATTCCATAATACATCATCTATATATTGCATTGTGTGTTCACCACTCAAAGTCAAATCTCCTTTCGTCACATATATTTGACCCCCTTTACCCTTGTCTGTCTCCCTCCCACCCCCTTTCCCTCTGGTGACCACCAGACTGTTATCTGTGTCTACGAGTTTTTCTTTCTTTAAATTTAAAAGAGTGAGCTAACGGCTTTATTTTAAAATATAATGAATTGCAATACCCTGGAAATTACACCCTTTACAAGCTTCTGATGAAAAATTACAGGTAGCAACATAAAAATGTGGGAGGGATACAAGTTTTTTAAAATCCTTTCAGGGAGGTAAGTGAGCAAAAGTTTAAAGACCACTGATCTTGAAGCCCATAAATCTCCCCCGGTACTTAAATCTGGTTCAGGTAATCATTAACACTACCATTTTACATATGAAAATGTGACTGCCATGTAAAATAAAATGCCGTTGGTTACTTCTCTGTACGCCCTGGATATTTGGCAAATGCCAAAAAATGAGAACTGAATATAACTGTTGGAGTTGATACAGTCAGGCACTTTTTTCTATGCTATTTCTTCATCTCTAAAGACATCTCTATAGCTATGTCTACTATATTTATGTGTGCTTCGGGAAAACAATAACACAAAACACAGCTTTAAGATAAAGAAACATGCCATAAGATTTTCCTATGGTTTCTCTGTCAATATAAACCTGGTCTATGAGCTACTTAGGATATATATTTTCCAAACTCAAGTATAGGACCCATGATCTGATATCTGAAAGTGTCCTTTGGAAGTTAAACGGGCAGTTTACTGGAATTCAGAAGTTTTCTGAGAATCCAGAGACTCAGGTCAAAATAAAGTTTTAATCCACATCATATCTGCTATCTTAAGTAAAAGTCTGATAACTGACTCTAGTGCCAAACTTGGGCTCTAGAAAGTTTGGATTTTCTTCTGCAACTAATCCTTAATAAATAACTTTTCTGGGTCTCATTATCTTCATCTGTAAAATAAGTGAGATTATTACATATCTTTTGTTTCTCTTCTCTTCAGAGTTCTATTCATTCATTAATTCAACAAACCTTTACTGAGCATACACTATGTGCCATTGCAGTGCTGGGTGAGGGAGTCTCAAAAGTAAATGAGGCAGAGTTTCTTCCCTCAAGAAGCTTTTAGGCTCTAAAGACATTAACTCATTAACAGAGAATTCAAATATATAATGATAAAAGTTGTTTAGAGAAATGAGGAAGGTTCAATGTGGTGGCTCAATGGAGGGAAGTGTCAGGGAACACTTCACAGAGGAGGAAACAAATTTGCTTTTTTTGTCCATTTGATGCTTTAAAATTTTTTAAATTTTCATTACTTTTAAAGACAAAGCCATACATTCATATAATATAAAATTCAAAATATACCAAAAAGTATGCTATATAATTTTCCCTTCTACCCTTTTCTCCCATAGCTCCCCCCAGTCTGCCCGTTTCCCTTCTCTTGGATAACTAGGATTGCCAGTTTCTTGCATATTCTTCCAAAGATTTAAATTAGATCTTAAAAGAACAAGTACAAAATAATTAAGTGAAGAAGAAGGACAAAGGGAACAACTTGAGCCTGTGGGGGAGTTGGAGCACATGGGGCTTCAGGGCAGAAGAAGAGTCAGCTCCTTGAGAGGACTTCCATGCTCAGAAGTCTGGAGCTTATCTTCAACCATTAGGACAGCCATTGGTGAATTTAGAGCAGAGTAGGTATCTGATTAAATGAATGATTTGGAAAGAGCACTCTAGCAGAGATGTTGAGAATGGATTGGAGAGAGGAACGATCCGTGGCAGAAACCAGTTGGGAGGCAATCGTAATAATCCAGAGGAGAACTAATGAGGAACTAAGCCAACACAGAATCAGTGGGGACCAGAAAGGGGATTAGCTCAAGTGATTAAGGAAGAGGATGGACATTATTATTAGATCAATTTGATTCTGATGAATGTAATTTCTGTTTCCTCCTCACCTAAGATTCACCTGAGTTAAGTTCCAGGAATAATTAGAATGAATTATCCCCTGTATTAAACTGCCACTAGGCCACCCCATCTTGTCTTAGGTGTTTATTTCAGTGACCTCGACATGTCCAAGCTTCACAGGTCAAATTTCATCACTTAATCCATATCCCCATACTGCTCTGTCGTCAGAAAAAAACCCCTACATCTGCACCTCTCTAAATATTCCTGTCACCTTCTAGTTCTGAGGGAAACCTGGCTTTCCCCTGAGGACTGTATTTCCTGCAGCCCTCATGATGGGTGGCTGGTTTCTCTCACCATGTACCACTGGACCGGAGGTGGTACAGGTGTTCTTGTTCCATACTTTCGTTTCCAAACCATTGCCCCCTTCTCGCTCCCCCATCGGCTGCTTGGAAGCTCATGCCGTCAGACTGCCCTCCCTCCAGACCTCCTTGCGTGGTTCTTCCCTATCCTCCTGGTCACTCGCACACATTTCTTGGCGATTTCAACACCAGCTTCACTGTCTTTCCCTCCTCCATTCTTTTGTCGTCATCCTTGGTGATTTCAATGTCTACGCGAATGGTCCAGCCAGTCTCACGGCCTCTCCATTTCTCACCCTCTTTATCTCCAGTAATCAAATAACCGAGCCTGGATGACCTACCAAAATTCTCTGTCATAGGCAGCGTTATCACAATATATACTATATAAATATAAAATATACTATATAAATATCCCATATAAATAAAAAATATAATATATAAATATACTATATAAATAATAAAATATAACTACATACAAGAATATTTTTAAAAGTATTTTTATAGAATAAAATTAATCAAAGGCCATATAAAGTAATATTTAGGAAAAGATAAAAGAAATCTAATTTATTTCATTTTATTTTTATTATTTTTTAAAATGTATTTATTTTTATGGTGACATTGGTTAATGAAATCTAATAAGTTTCATCTGTACACGTTAACAGTAAGGCATATATATATTTACACTGTGTGTTCACCTACCATAGTTAGATTTCTTTCTGTCACCACATATTTGAGTCCCTTTACCCCGTCCACCTCCCTCCTCCCCCACCCCCTACCCTCTGGTAACCACTAGTCTATAGTCCATGTCCATGAGTCTCTGTTTGTTTGTCCTGCTCATTTGTTGCTTTTAGGCTTATATAAAAGGAATATAATTTAAATGTAGCAAATCAGCAACACATGAAACACATGTCTAATCAGAAAAATATGATTAATACCCTTCAATTTTTCATTTTCATGAGAAATAAAGCTTTAATTTAACTCACTTTCAATTTAACATACTTTCTGAAAACGTAGTATAGGAAATAGAAACATGCTAAAATATTCAAACAAACATCAACTTAAGGAACAAAAATAAGCATTTGAAGTTTTATCTGTATGGAAAGTTTTGTTATATCATTTGTTTAGTCTAAGAATAATTGTTAATAATAAAATATCTTCTTTTCTTAGCTAAACAAAAAGCAAAACAAACAAACACAATACAGAGGAAAACCCATGAGGTTTTGAGGTGCTAAAGTTCTTAGAACTGTTGTTAGCATTTAAAAAATATGGTGAACTATTTATAATCCCAACATTTTCAGAATTCAGCATATTTAAATGCTGCTACCTGATTTTACAAGCCAAAAGATTTAAGCTAGAACTGTAAGCATATGGATAGAATAATCAAACCCAGACCAGATGGCTCTTTAATGCTTTTTAAGTAGGCTGGTGGTAACATAGTGTTATCTAAGGACCCAAAAAAAGCACTTCAAAAATATCTCCCTTATCCAAGAGTCTTGGTGCATGAAACTCCACCTTTAGCAATTGAGGAAGGTAGAAGATGTATGTTGCTTTTGCCTGCCTAGCAACTATTTCTCCTTCTGGTTACAATATCCTGGTTTCCTTAAGCAAGCACCTCTCCCAGCTCTCCCTGAAGCCGTTAAGTGGATTTGATTCTGACCCTAAGTCTAGAAGTGGGCATGAGAACCAGTACTGACCTAGGAAATTACCGCATCCCTTTGGCCACAGTAATTGGTTAAAGAATAGACATATAACCCAATAAGATTCATTTGTGGAACTTTGGATGGAGAGTGTGAGAAAGAGACGGTACCTCTTCCCCGCGGGATGCTAGGTGTGTGAGTGCTATATGTCTGGCGTGCTTGGGGCCGTTCCTCCTTCTCTTCTCCGCCTCCCCCATCTCTCACTTATACCAACTTCTATGGTGCTGGGTTTGGGGAATGCCTTTTCAGACTCTTGCACACCAACACTGCTCTCTGTTGACTTTTTTCAGCTCTTTGAGATGCTGTACAATGATTTAATAACGTCTATAAAGTATTGACTTCCATATTTCTTACACAAATCCCAGAAGACATGTTCTAGGAGAACCATGTTAACCTATACCAATGTGTGGTATTAATATACTGCCAATATTCACATGAGGGTGGCGGGTGGGCTGGGGGACAGATCTCCATTTATAAGGAATCACTTGAATTTTCTTTTTTAGATTTAGCCTCTTAGGAACTACATGGACCTTAGAGTTTTCTAATTACAAAAATAAAATATAAATGTTGAGTTTACTGTATATACAATAAAGATATCCTAGATATTGTGAAGGCCTTATAGTTTTATAGTAAAGAAGGACCTCTGAAATGGACCCATTCTCTTTGGTTCCTAGAAGTCTTCCATGGTGACTAACAAAATGCCAGCAATGAGGAGAAAAGCTTAGTAAGATTATTCCTCTGAATTTATTTCCCTTCTCCCTCATTTCTGAATTGGGCAAGGTTCCAGAAGAAACCATCTGCAGAGTAAGGGGAGATGGCTGAGCTATGCCCATCTGATAAACGTTTAGGAGTAAACCAACCTGAATTTTTGTATGCGTTCTAGGGCTTCCATTCCAAACCTTCCTCCAAAATTATTAGTTACTGTCTGTCTACAGTGAGACAGAGGGACACTGTGCGACAATGTCCTAGATCAAGGATATAGCAACAAAAAATACAGGTGTGATCCTTCTCTCATGGAGCTTATTCTTGCAACTGAATGAGACAAAAACAAACAAATTAATTAACAGTGTAACTTCAGGTGGCATTAGGAATATAAAGAAAAAAAAAAGCATGTGACAGACAGTGATAGGCAAATGGGATGCCTTAGCTGGGATGGTCATTCAAAAATTTCAGGACAGAGCACTCCAGGCAGAGGAAACAAATGCAAAGGCCCTGAAGCCAGAATGGGTTTGGTGTGTTTGAAGCACAGACAGTCAGTGAGAGAGTATGTGTTAATTTCCTATTGCTGCTGTGGCAAAGTACCAGACATGTTGTGACTTAAAACAACACACCTTTATTATCTTACAGTTCTGTAGATCAGAAATCCAACATGGGTTTCACTGAGATGAAATCAAGGTGTCAACAGGGCCACAACCCTCTGCAGGCTTTAGTGAGAATCAGTTTCCTTGCCTTTTCTAGCTTCTAGAGGTTGCCTGCATTCCTCGGCTTATGGCCCTTCCCTCCATCTCCAAAGCCAGCAGCCTAGCAAATTCATATTTCTCTGTGACTACCCCTGCCCCCTACCCCACTGCCTCCTTCTTTTCCTTATAAAGACCCTTGTGATTACATTGGGCCCGCTCAGATAATCTAGGATAATCTTCCAAAAGGCCATGCCCACCTCAAATTCCTTAACCTAGTTAAATCTGTAAAGTCTCTTTCACCATGTAAGGTAACAATTTCACAGGTTTCAGGAATTAGAACATAGACGCTTTTGAGAGGCCATTATTCTGACTACCACAGAGTATAAAGGAGGAAAGAAAGTGGTGGGGAGTTTGAGCTTTAGTGGGCCAAGTGGTATGGGAAGCCATCAGGGCAGGGACCTATTCTAAGTTTTACCAAGGTTGCTGGTAATGTTGTGTAGAAAATGCTGGTGATGCCAAAATGAAAGCAAGAAGACCAATTAGGAGGCTACTGCAACAGTCTAGGAGAGAGATGATAGGGGCACATAGACTTGGGGGGCTGCTTCTGTTCTTTGTGGCTCAGGAGACTTACCAAACAGTTAAAGTTAAGTCAATGCTGCAGTGCTGTGTTGAGTTAGCAGCAATGCATGCAAAAGATTCAGTACAATTAATTCCAAATAGTGCTCAATAAATAGTAACTATTATTTTCATTATGCTTTAAGGTTTAATTTAAAAACAACAACAACATAACAACAACAACAACAGAGCATTTAAGTAGTAGAAGAAATCTTACGGATTAGGAAAATGAAGCCCAGTGAGAAGAAGCAATTTGCCCAAGGGATACCCTCTAAGTTAGCAGATAGATACCAAGCAGTGCACCAAAGGGAAGTAAGAAGAAAGCCATTTCTTGTCATCCTTATAGGAACAGAAAAGGCAGCTCAGAGATCACTGGGAAGCAACGACAGGCACAGGGACACTGGCACTGTGAAGCATGTAGGTTCTGTGGTGGGGGCTGATGAGGGGATCAAAAGACCTACTTTCAAATCCTATTACTTACTATTGACTACGTGATTTTAGACAAGTCATTTCATTCCCTTTACTTCATTTATTTCTCTTAAAAAAATGGGCATAATATCATACTCCACAAAGTTGTCTTGAAGTTAAAATAAGGTAGATTATTTTGTAAACTGTTGAGACTATAAAGTTAAGTAGTATTATGCCTCTCCTCCCAAGCAGCCTACTTTCCATTTCCCTCCAATCTAAAGGCATGGGGCACGTTTATCCTTTGTTGTAGAGCAAATCTCATCTTTTCACAAGAGTTTTAGATTGAGTGACAACC
This sequence comes from Eonycteris spelaea, assembly GCA_003508835.1. Classification (NCBI taxonomy): domain Eukaryota; kingdom Metazoa; phylum Chordata; class Mammalia; order Chiroptera; family Pteropodidae; genus Eonycteris; species Eonycteris spelaea. The sequence goes on along the minus strand of PUFA01000046.1, from coordinate 3,721,696 downwards.
CTCTGATGTCCCCATACATCAGTATTTTCCTTCAAAAGCTGACATTCAGACACAAAATGTGCTTTCTCTGATAATATGGTTCTGGATTTTCATTTCTCCAAACTTTTTTTTCTTCTTGCAAATTCATTTGTTATAAACTAGAACTCAGATGCAATAAAAATAACTGTACTCTCCAAAAAAATAAAATAGATTTGAAGCTACATGCAACTGGGAATTATTTATAACAAAGCCAGTTTACGGATATTTTGCTGACTAGCATATACGTGTTCCACATAACAGAGTTTGGAGAGGCATTAAAGAGCATTAGAGATGACAAAATTTTGAGGCCAAATGAATAATACAGTAAGTCAGTGCTACTATCACCCAAAGGCCAAATCTAAAATAATAAAATATCTTCCAGCATTCACACGAAGGAGCCACAATGACTGTTTGTGGATAGCTTATCTGATTGTTAAAAACTGCAACTGCCCCTCTGAATACAACAAACACCTCCCTCACTCTGTTTTCGAAGGTTCTCAGCTGTGAGTATATCAAATGCTGTCTAGAATCAGACCCACCTTCTCCCAGGGGAAGGTCCATTGTCTGTCTTGCTACATAGGCCTGAATGGAAAGAAAGCAGCCATCCAATATGTCTAATCAGATGAAAGCCGGTTGTTCCCTGAGGGATGACCTCAATCCCTCAGTGAATGGAGAATAGATTAGCATATCGGAGATCCCAGGGCGCCAGGTATTGTCTGGTAAACAAAGATAAATTAGGAAGGAACACAGGAGCAGGACAAAAGCTGAGACAAATTAATGCTTTACGGGTGGTAACGTTTATCTTTGTTTAAATACAGATTTTTGAGAAAAGTGGAGAGTCATCTGTAAATAAATGTCTGGTTAGACTCTGTGTAGGGTGGAAGGATGCAATGCTCTTTCAAGAGAACAAAGTGAGAGTAGGTTTCACAGGTGAAAAGCTTTAGAATCAGGGAAAATAAAGATAATTTCCTCCCACCATCAAACATTGTTTTGTTTTTAGCTGGGCTCTATTATACTGTAGGTATAAGCATAGCTGAAACGATGGAGTCAAGAAACCAAAGATCAGCAACCACTACAGAAATCAACAGTGGTCAGGGGAACATGCTAAATGATTAGATGAAGAGCAGCAAAACCCAGAACATGGGGAAATCTACAGGACAAATATTTGGATTTTCCAATAAATAAAATACAAGGAAAAAATAAAAAGAGGAGAGGGAACCTAAATAATACAAGAGACATAAGAGGCAATGATCCAACTGCTATGTGTGGTCCTTGTTTGGATTTGATTTAAATAAACAAATGTTAAAAAAAAATCTATGAGATAATGAGAATATTTGAACACTGACTATTTAATGAAATGACTATTTAATGAAAGGGGCCTTATTTTTTTAGAGATAAATACTGAATCTATATAAATAAAATGATATGATGTCTAAGATTTGGTTCAAAATATGAAACATGATTATTTGGTTATTTTTCCATGGTTAGTAATTACTAAGGTCGGGAGATGGTACCTGGGAATTCTTTATACTATCCTCTCTACTTTTGTACGTTAGAATTTATTTATAATAAAAAAGTTTTTTAAAGACCAGGCTTTGAATAATAAAACAAATTATTCTTGTCAAAAATATACTATAGTACTTCTAATGTTCTTATATATGGGCACTGTAAAAGTCAAATCAAAGTTTATAAGCACAGAAGCTCTTTTCTAAGTGAATTAATACAATAAAACACGTTAATACACATAATGACGTTGGAAACACTACATAAGTGCTCAATAAATGTTGAAAACAGTTTTTATTTTCTTAACTGTAGTGAATCTAAATCTTAGCCTACAAATGCAAACGTGTAAGAAACAGAACTTTATTTTTCTACAACTGAACATGATCCCTTTTCAATCCCATTTTCTACTAGGGTGGTAGAAAAAAACCTCAGTCAATTCTAAGATCCTCTCAAACTTTTACCTATAATTATATCTAAATTTCAGAGGTATCTGGAGATCAGGTGTTGGAGTTGGGGGTAGGGGAGAATCTATCTAATCCTCAATGTCTCCTGTTCACATTTACCACCTGTTGGGGCATCCACCATGCCATATCATCTGCTCACCTTATGTTCTCTCTTTTTCCCATCTTCGGTTTGGGTAGGTCTCTAACCTACCTGGAGATCAATCTCAGGCCCTTGGGGCTCATATTGCTGCTCTTGTCACAGTGGGCCGTCTATGAGACTCTTCAAGGCTATTTCTTCTCCGAGGGTTTTCTACTTTTTGAAGCTCTGCCTGGGAGACAAGACTCTGATATCTTCTTTGGAATCTCACAGCCTTGTTGGGGGTTATGCCCAGCTTCATCCCTCTCCGCTGCTCCTCAGTCCAGGCTGCGCCCAGGAGCTGGTGCAGGCCTCCTTTCTTCGTGATCTACCAAAATGATTTTCTGCATATCTATCATTTTTCCTTGAAACTGCCTTCTCTTTCATGCCGGGGAGCCCTTGTTCTTACTCAGCTATATTCCCTCACCTAATTTTCTGTGCCCCTTTAAAACTCAAGTGCTGGAAAAAGGTGGCTTTTTTCTCTGCTTTCTCCTATGATATTTCTTCCTGAGGCAATGATTAGAGAAAGAGTAGCTGACTAGATGGGAAAAGGAAATGATGGGGGAATATGTCCCTAAGTATTTCAGTTATTTTTCCTTTCATTCCAACAATGCACGAATGGAAAAAGTACACAGCTGAGTTACTTAACCTTTCAAATTTCCATAATTAGTTAAGACAGCCTTGGCTATGTTTCAGAACATCCAGAATGAAGATCACACTGGGTCTCTGCCCTTGACCTAGTTCCCAAAAACCAGGCGAACTCTCTAATGTAGGCTTACAGAGGATCAAAGGAGTTCCCCTCTCCCATATTCTCCAAAAAGACATAAAGTCAATGCCAATAGAATTGGTAAAAGTGAATAAGATTGGATCAAGAGAAATGTGGCCACATAACATCCCCTAATTGCTACACTTCAAATTTTAGGTAGACATTCACATTTCAGGAAAGCCTTTGTTTTTGAAAGACAAAATAGAAGCTAGTAAATTTAAGTTTTGTGCTTTTAGTTCTGAGTCATCCCATTCTGTTGTACTTTTGGGAAATCGTGTCATGCTGGTGGCTTCGTTTATTTATCCAGTCCTGCGTTTGTTAAATATTTCTGAGTATCTATGTGCCAGGTACTGTGCTAGGAACCCAGTCAAAACTAAAGGTGAGGATGTTTGGTCCTTCTTCAATGTTTGGGGTTTGTTTCCTACTTCAACTTGACCAGTCTATGAGTTTGAATTTTAAAAAACCATTAAACCAAGGTTTTGGCCAGACACATTAGTTATTATAGGCTAGGGAATGTGTAATTAGGAAATGTGTGACTAAGGAAAAAAAAAAACACATTAGAAATGGCTTTCAGCTAAGCAAGCAGAGAATCAAATGAAAAGGCCCTTTGTTTGTGTGTAACTGTTCGAACAGAGCAGGGTGATGAGGGTGCATTGTGCCATCTGAGTATCAGGTTAAATGCCACCATGTTATTACTGGTCTGATGAATTTTAAAAGTATCATTCTAAAACAAATCCGGTGAGCAACAAAGATAAAGAAATTCTGCTGCCGCAGCTGCAAACATTGCCACTGTCAAGGCACTTTCTAAACCAGCATACGTGCAGACTGGATTACAAGTTGGGCCCATTAGAAACTCCCTCCTCAAAACAAACATCTCTTTGAACTTGTAGTTCTTAGCCCTAGTTAAAGACCAAGAGAAAAATCACTAATTGTAATCTAACAACTAAGGGACCAAAAGGTCATGTATTCACTTTACTTCATAGTTTCACACATTCCCAGAATTTCCAGTTCACTGAAAGTAAAGAAACTGTTACTTTTTCCTTACACATAGTGCATTTTCTCTACTAATATGAAAAGTTGAACTTCGTTAAATTTCAATAAATTAGTGATAATTATGGGGCCAGTTGAATCAGGTCATTGGTTTTTAAAAAAGACCCTCTTATAGAAATTACTAGTGTTTGTTTTCTTGCTGCTATTTTTCAAATAGTTAAGAGGTCAAAGCTATTTCTATATGAAATTTAAACGAAGTGGATATTCAGGTGAGATTTCTTCTGGAGATTAGTGACTTTGAACATTATATGCATATATACAAGAAAAAAGACCCTTTCTCAAATACTTAAACTATTATATAAGAGTTAACCTTATGTTACAGAAACATCTATGCCAACTCATTTTGAGATAAAAGCTATGTATATACAAATTTCCATAGGAAAAAGATAAATGAAAAAAGAAACAGCTTCTTTGACTAAGCCATAAAACACCTCTCTATGATGTGTGTAAGTTCATGTTCCCAGCTGTACCAGTAGAACCACAGACCTCCTTACAGACGGAAGAGGGTTTGCTGACTCAGGGTTTTCCTCTCTCCTTCAAATTAAGCACCCTGCCACAAAGTCCCAGGAATTCATTGCAGATCAAACTAGGTCATTCTTAGGCAACTCTATATAGTGTTGGTAATAAACACTATGATAAAACTATAGCTTTCAATCCATTGATTAAATTGCAATAGATGATTTTGTTTTCTGTTTTCCCAATTAGCCCAATGCCCAGACGTACTATGGCTTTCTTCCATTTGGGCAAATGGTTATTCTTTCCCCGAAAAAGCTGCAAATCTGCCTCTAGCTTTATCTTCTTCACGTTTTTACACGTAATTATGAACAGCTAATGAAAGTGATCTTAGAGAATTTAAATTCAGAATTAGAAATCCCTCTTTTAGGGTTTCCAGGCTTAATTGAAGAAGGATTAGATTTAAGCCTTTCTCCTTTCTACTGAATCTATTTATAGGGCCAGAGAAGGCCTAGCATAGAAAAAGTTTTCAAATATATGCACTATGAATATCTTTCCCTGTCTTTGTAAATTGATGGAGCACCAAAATCTCCATTTATATCAAATCCCATGATGAATACGGCCTTACTTGTTTGTGTCTTTATCACCTGCAGTTCCTACATCTTCTCAGTGTAGTTGGTTGGTTGGTGGTTTTCTCATACTGCTTTAGGATGGGGGATGCACAGGAAGCCACATTGTATGACTGGAATTAGAAATCCTGGACGCATGCAGGTTTACTCTAAACTCTTTCCTCATCACCCATATGGAAGTAATCAGATACCCCGATCTTCCACACGTGCAGAAATGCCACAGAGTGACACCTGGTCTCTTTTGCACGAGTCAATTTGAACAGCATGAACTAAGCAATATGAAGTCAGCCAACTTGATCCATTTTTGAGGCTGAGGGTAGTGTAATTGCTGTTCTTCCCTTCCCCACGCCTGTCATTGCATTAGTCCTGCCAAAGTTCAAATGAATTAAGAAATAAGATACAAAAGATGCAAAAATGGCTTTAGGCTTGTAGCAAAACAGACTTGCCGAAAATCCTGCGTTTTGTAAAAGATATGTCTACCAAGTCACAGACTCAAATATGCAACCTTGGGCTTCTGCAACAGGAACAAGCCCTGTAGCTTATAACATACAGGAGAATTGACAGACAGGCCCTTTAGAAGCTGGCAGCTCAGACGAAAAGAGAGAGAACGAGATTGGGTCAGGTATGCTCAGTTTCATCACCAAATTCACTGATTAGGTAAATATTCCTCCTCTGAGGAGGAGGTAGTGAAGGGCAGAAAGAAATTTGTGTTCTTTTCTTCTGGACAGTGGAGTGGAAAATTCTTTCCCTCTATGGGCACATGAACAGTGAGGACTAAGCATTCACCCCTAGCACAATCATAAAACCTGGAAGAGTTGAAGGAAGAGAACAGACCCATTTGGTTGTATTGTCTAGGCTGCTCTTGCCGAGATGGGGTGGCTGGTCTTATGGGTAAGAAAGGTGGCAGAGGCACAAATGGACGCACTCCAGCATCCTTCCTGGCCAGTGGTGCCTTGGCAATGACTAGATGTCTTTCCTTCTTCCTCCTTCTTCTGTGTTAGATTTTGGACTGCATAGGTCAAGATGACTCTTTCTCAATGAATAATCTCCAGCTTTAGAGGGCATGTTACCATCTCAGTGCTAACTCTTTCACTGTGACTCAAAAGCTTAGCCAAGAATGTCTGGAGTAAATACTGCACCCCTGACCAAACTTGATGATGGACTGTTGCCAAGATGGCCAAGGGAAGAAGGTCTGAACCCCTGTCCTGGCCCTCCCCTTGCTTGATGTTGCTAGAATTAGCCTAAACTGAAAAAATAAAATAACATTCTTAGTTTAACCTATACAATCCTGTGAGTCTCCTTATCCAAACATCATTCATGTTTTCTTAAGAACAAGAAGTCGTTTCTCTTTTTGAAAGAAAAAAGAAATTAAAAACTGAGAACATATTTTAAGAGAAGCAAATTATGCTTATAACCTCAACTGTTGATTTTTGCTTGTAATGTCTTTTCCCGAATGATGCTGGCCTTAAATGAGTTGGGAAGCATTTTTTCCTCTTCTATATTCTGGTAGAGATTGTGTAGAGTTATTATTATTTCTTTCTTAAATATTTGATATAATTTATCATAGGCATGGCCTCATATTTCTCATTTCTTATCCAAGCTTCACCTCAGTAAGGCCAACAGATAAAATACAGAATTCCAGGTTGAATTTTAGATAAACAACAGTTTGTAAATATAAATGTGTCCTATGCAATATTATACCAAACCTACATTAAAATATCAGTCATCTTTTATCTGAAATTCAAATTTAACTTACTCAAGAGTATTAAAAACATATATTCACATAGAAACTTGTACTGGAATGTTCAAAGTAGCATATTCTTACCCAAACAGTGGAAGCAACTCAAATGTCTATCAACTGGTGAATGGGTAAAAAAATGTGGCAAAGCTGCACACCGGAATTTTATCAGCCATAAAAAGAAATAAAGTACTGACTCATGCTATAACATGAATCAACCTTAAAAATGTTATGCTAAGGTGAAAGAAGCCAGACACAAAAGGCCACATATTATATGATTTATATAAAATTTCCAGAATAAAAAGTTCATGAAGACAGAAGGGAGATTACTACTGCCAGGGGCTGGAGGAAGAGAAAATGGAGAGTGATTGCTAGTGGGTATGGTGTTTCTTTCAGAGGTGATGAAAAGATTCTGGAATGAAATAGTGGTAATGGCCAACAACTTTGTGAATATACTAAAACTATTGCATTTAAAAGGTTGAATTTCTCTCTCTCTCTCTCTCTCTCTCTCTCTCTCTCTCTCTCTCTCTCTCTCGGCATCATCCGTATTATTTGCTAAATGTTGGCGCATCTGATTGGTGAAGCCCACGTTATATTCTTCTGTATTTTAGCTGCAAGAGAATTTGGAAACTTTTGCCTTGGGACTTATAATGTGGAAAACTATCAAAATGTAGAGAGGATTTTTGAAATATGTGGAACAGCCTCAAATGACAGATGTTTACTACAGATTCTGAAGTAAAAAAAAAAAAAAATGCCTGGGTTTGAATGTCATGTTCACCACTTACCAGCTGTGTGAGTCGAGAAGTTTATATAAGCATCTGTGTTTCAGTTTTCTCATACATAAAGTTTATCATCACTGGTGCAATTGTTTTCTAACTGGTCTCCTGTTTACCTCGGCATTCTCCTCTGTAGTGGAATCAAAGTTGAGCAGGACAAGGAATGAGATAAAGAGGTACAGATAAAAGTAGTGGAAGGAAACAGCCAGAAGATCTTGGAAAACAAATCATCATATTTTCTAAACCTTACATGATAAAACAACTAAACAAAGAAACAAACAGAATCCCCCAAAAAAAACCCTACAGTAAATAATGCCTTTTAAAATGTTGAAAATGAAAAAAAATGTTAAAAATCTAAAAGATATGAAGGAGAGAAAATACAAAAATACTGAAAATAGGCACAAAAAAAAAATCTGTACCGTTAATAGGAGCCACTGAAGGGAAAAAAAAAACAATGCAAGAGAAGAAATACTAAAAACTATAAGAAAAAAATTCTTAAAATAAAAATGATTTGACAGTATCTATTAAAAAAGCAAATCATTTAATATAGAATACCAACCTAGGGTAACAAATATGGTATGTACAATTACTACTATTAAGAAGGGTGAAAAATTTTTTAAAAACCTTCAGACATCTAGGCAAAAATAGCAAGTGCCTTATAACAGAATGAAAATTAGATTATCTTCAGACTTTTCAACAACTACTTCATGCCATAAGAACTTTGAGCAACATATTTAAGATACTCGGAGAAAGAAAATGTGAGTCAAGAATTTTATACTCAGCAAAATGTTTTCCAAGTACAAAAGGCACAACTTTATCAACATACAAAAACCCAGAGAATATTTTTCATCTGAGCCCTTCCTCAGACAGCCAAAATACAATGAGAGGCAATGATGTGGATGGTGGTGAGTACTGAAGCTACAGTTGCCTGTAGATTTAAGACTAAATGAGGGCTAAACAGGAGAGAGCATCATATGTCATGGTTATATGTCTGACAATGTAGATATAAAGCAACTACTTTTTAAGGGGAAAAGGAGAATGGAAATAACAGTTGCAAGAAAAATTTTTAACTGTCTTTATAATCATAATTGGCCATGATAGTGTTGTTATTGTTATTCTGAAATTGTAGCATGTGATAAAGCAAGTGAATAATAATGAGTTATCATCTACTGTGTTCTTAAAGACCAGAATTGTCATATGAAATAAAAAAAAGTTCTGAAATTTGTTGTCTTCACATTAAAATGGAAAATGTCAGTATGAACATATGAAGCATTAAAAAACAAATATGTCTGTGTATCCATATCCATATCTATCTACTAAAAAGCTCTGGAAAAAAGAACCAGCCCAGGTACCATGAACACCCTCTGCGCCCAGATTGTGGTTTTGACATACGATTTCAGGAAACCAGGCCTTCTTGTTCTTGGAGAACTGGCTGATTTCAGGTGTTGGGCAGAAAATGTACAAAATGAGCATGGAACAGCCTGTCGTTCCAGATAGAAAAGAAGCTGTCTAAGAGTATAGGATCATGTCAGAAAGACTTGGAAACAACTTGAGGAATTTCCTGCTGGCCAGAGAGTAATTTAAGCTTCAGAAATGATAATTACCATGGGTTGCAACACAGAAAATATGTTTGAATTGGTAAGTTTATAATAACATTTTCAAATATAAAAATAGTCATCTTCGAAACTGGTCCTCTTGAAAACTAGTAAATAAATGGAAAAAAGTAAATATTTATCATAACTTTCCTATATGAAGTTTACCATATATAATCAAATAGTAGAGAAGGAAAGCATCTTTTTATAAAATTATTCTAGTTGATAAGTAAAAAGTAAATTCCATCATTTGAATATCACTGATTTGCTGTCACTGATGAGTTAACTAGGAAATGAATATTGATGGCTGCTAAAAAGAGCCATACAGTCATTATGTGCCTCCCAGTGAAAGGACACACACCTATATTCTTGCCAAAGGAATAGAACCTGAGGCTGGTCAAGTCTCCAGATCCAGCATTCAATCTGCAAGAAACACAGAGGACAGTGAACTTATTATTATAAAGATGCAATCGGCAAAATCATAACTCTAGACAATTTCACAGGTCAGGTATTCTCAAAGTGTGGTCCTACATCAGCCAGACTTATATAACCTGGAACTTGCTAGGGTTGCAAATTTTCAGGCCCTATCCTGACCTGTTGAATCAGAAACTCTAAAAGTGAGGTCCAGCAAGCTGTATTTCAATGAACTCTCTAGGTGACTCTGATGCAGGCTGATGTTTGAGAAACTGTGCTAAAGGTCAAATATCCAGGGTCTTCAATAGAAGAGAAATTTAAGGGGGAAAAAAAAAGATTGGAAGAGAGATCTATAAATTAAAATAGATACATCAAATTTTTTTAAACCAGAAACACTAAATCACAGCGTCTGAGGATGTGTACTTGGGTGAAAACCCATAAAAAAACATAAGGAAGTTATTAGTTCAAAGTCAAGAGAGCAGTTACTTTTCAAGAAATGCAGATTATGATTTAGCTTAAGTCAGAGCACATGGAAGGATCTCCAGAGTGCTGGCAAGCTTCTATTTCTTGACCTGGCTGGTGATTATAAGGGTGTTTGGCTGATAATACTTCACTAGGCTATCTATTTGTTTTGTGTGGTTTTCTGTATTTTTACTTAATTTCACAATTAAAAGTTATAAGAAATTACTGTCAGTTGAATGACATTATTTAAACCTTTTGGGCCTTAGCTTTTCTGCCCGAGCTGTGAAGATAGAGCTTCACGCTCACTCAGGAATTTTACTTTACAACTCAAATAATGTTGACCTTATAGCAGTTATTTGTCATGGTAATGGGAAATGACTGTATACATTATAGTTCTCCAAGCCAGTGCTTAAATCATGTTTGGGGAGTTAAGAGATTGGAGAGGACTGGCTTTATTTTGACAATAATTGCCTCTGCACTCCCATTTTCTCTTTACAACTGCCTGGGAAATAAATACACTCTCTCGCAGGAGCCATTAAAAAAAAGAGGAGAAAGGTTTAAAGGTCGGATCCTCTGAGGCAGTTAAGACCTCCTTGCTTTTTCTTTCTCTGAGGAAGGTGTATGTTTTATTTGTTTGTTTGTTTGTTTTTAACACCTACAGTGCCTGGTATTCCTAGGCGGAATCCCATCCAAGTACCAACCAGGCCCGAACCTGCTTAGCTTCCGGATCAGATGAGATTGGGCACATTCAGGGTGGCATGAACATAGACCTTGAAGGTGTTTGTTTACAATCACTATCCCACTATCCTGCTTAAGACTGGATCGTCATCACACAGGCACAGACTGCTGTGAACTATCACGTGATTCAAGGCCTAATGATTTCTTTCAGCCCAAATAAAGAGAGGCGTAAGTGAGGCTGCATTGCTGGGGAAGAGTAAACGGAGCAAGAGGTCTCAAGAGCTTCATGGACTGGCTTTATTCCTGACTGACAGTGATTGGCCAGGCCTCTGTGGCTGCTGGGTTAGGAAGGCGTGTGCCCATGGGTCCTGGGATTTGTGTATAGACAAAGGTAATTAATAATGAGGGAGCTTGAAACCACACATTTGGTTTTAGGACATGTACATCTCTAATTCTTTTTCTTCCTCTTTATTCTTGTCATAAATAAATGTTTTAATGTTTTTCTTTTCTACTTTATAATTTTTATATAAGTTGATTTTTATTGTATTTCACAGAATTTTCAATGGCTGACTAGAAATTTAAGATAAACAAACAAGCAGACAAAAAACCCAAAAATATGTCTGCCACAGATAGTTTGAAAAGTACTGAATTAGACTACATTAAAAGCAAGAAATTTTGTTTATTGAAAATCACTACAAAGAGTTTTTAAAAAGCCACAAAATGGGGGAAAATATTTGCAGCACATGAAACAAAGGACTAGCATCTAAAATATATAAAGAATTCATTCAGATTAATTAGAAAACTGGGCAAAAAAGTCACTTTACATACGAGAAAATTCTAATGGCCAATAAACATATGAAAAGGGTTCAGTTCACATGGGAAATGAAAATCAAAACCACAGTGAAAAGCACATGGCCACCTGACCAGCAAAAATTTAAGTCTCCCAATTCTGAATGTTCATTGAGGATATAAAAGCTCTCATATATTGATTATGAGAGTATAAAATTGGTAAAATCACTTTAGAAAACTTTCTGACAGTACAAATCTTCTAAAGCTTAATATACACGTGTCCTATGAGCCAGCGACTCCACTTACAGATGTGCCACAGACAATCTTTACAACTCTTTTCTACTCATCCCTTAAAGCCCATCTCTACACAAAATAGTCATGGGGGTGTAAAGTACAGTGTAGAGAATATAGTCAATGATATTGTAATAACTATGTAGAGGTATGCAGGTAAGATGAATTGGGGGCATCACTTCATAAATTATATAAATGTCGAATCACTATGCTATAACCTGAAAAGAATATACAATAATATTGAATGTTAACTGTAATTGGGAAAACAAAACACAACAAACAAAACAAAACAGCTCTATAGGCACACCTCAAGGCAATGCCTACCTCATGCCGCCCCGGGCCTGGATGAAGTACCACACCTCTGTGTGACGGTCACATCACCAAGTATGCCTCTCCATCTTTGCACCAACTGCAATGCTAGTAAGTAGAGAATGAGTACTTGCCAAATAGATGAATAAATAGCCAATTATTGAGGAATGAAGGCGAGACTCAAAACTAGTCTATTTTGCTTTAGGCGGGCACAAGTGAGAGAAGTATGAAACTAATGTATTTTATAATGTTGGGAGATGTAACCATACTTTCCCCTTCTGTTTCACAACACAAACAGTGGAAGTTTTGTCATTCTCCACAAAGTTACAGCCTTCCTATCCGCAATGAGCAGGGCCCTCCTGGTCGTTACACATCTTGCTGGAGAAGGCATGAAGGCCCTCACACTCCCACGTGAAGGCCTCTCATGGTGGTCCTCACTTTATTAAGAAAAGCTGCAAATTTCGCTTACACACTGTTTGTGGGAGAAGGGTTATATGTGCCAACCATACAAAACAAAAGGTAAAATGTTATAAAAGTGAGAATTAATTTTTCGTTGTCTCTCCTGTGTTTCTCGGGGCGCTGCAGGTTGTTGCTTTTTGTAGCTCATGTCTGTGACTGATTCATTGTTGTGAATAAACATCACTCAGGAACGGAATGAATAGTGAGCTGTAAATCCTGTTGGTTCACAGTTTGAAAGCTTGTTTTGCACAGGTGTGAAGACAAACGTGTGGCTTAAAACACTTCTTCCACTGTGCCAACGTTCTATTCCAGCGTGCCCTGTGGAGGATTTTGCCTTTTGTATTACTCAGCTCCCTAAACACTAATTCTCGCCTAATGGCAAGAGGCAAGGTCCATCCACCAATATGCCAGATCATAAGGAGGAGGGGTGATCTCCCTTCGGAGTTAGAAAAAGAGGACTATATTTGCGAGGGGAAACATTTATATGTCAATATTTACAGATAATAGATTTTTATGCTGTATCTATTAATTTTATGAATTAAAATGTATTAAGGATCTATGATATGAAGATACTGTACTAAGTTTCTGGGGACATGACATTGAATAAAGTATGGTCTCCAACTTCAAGCTCTAACAGTCTGGAAAGCATTCGTCCTTGACTACCTCAGAGTGATGTGACTTATAGCTTTTAACTAACATTTAAAATTACACATTTTTATTTAGATTCATCACTCACATCAGCATTAGTCTCTTCTTTTAGAATATGAGAAGTCAAAGCACCAACTTAAATTTCCGTCCTTTTGCTCAGCTAGCGATAATTTTGGAGTCTTGTCCCTAGGGTACCTCCATCTAAAGAAGAGCAAATGCACACACATGGCTCTGATGTGGTAGCAGCACCATGTTTAGGGGCAGGTTAACATGCTATCATGTGACCACAATGGAGGAACACGTTGGGATTTACAAACATAGTCACATTCTGAGGAAGATGACTCTCAGAAGGAGGGACAGAAGGAAACTAGGATACCACGTGGGATGAAACGGCCAGGGAACCACCCCTAATGGCGGAATGGCCAAAAGATGATCTGAGAGTCAATGTGAAGTAGTTTGCATGGTTACAATGAAGCATCCCTCCTCCCCTGCAATATTCTTCACCCTCAGTAAAGTCTGCTACTCTTACATGTGGTTCAGTTGAATTGGTATTGGGCTGTATGGTGGGCAGAATAATGGCCCCCAAATCTGTCCTAATCCCTGGAACCTGTGTTTACGATAGTTGACTCTACAGATGTGACTAAGCTGAGGAGCTCAAGGTGGGAAGATTATCTTAGATTATCTGCATAGGCTTAGTGTAATCACAAGGATCTTGACAGTGGAAGACAGAGGCAGAGGAGGAGAGTCAGATGGCTACGTGACTGTAGAAGACAGGTGCAGAAATACGAGACATGGCTGGCTTTGAAGATGGAGGAAGGGGGCTGACTTCAGGAGCTGGGACAAGCAAGGAAACGGATTCTGCCTCGCTGCCTACATTTTAGCCCTATGAGAACTATGTCAAACTCCTGACCTCCAAACTGTAAGGTAACAAATTTATATTTTTAAGCCGCCACGTTTATGGAAATGTGTTGCGGCAGCAACAGAAAATGGATCAAGGGTTTATATGAGGGAGCAGAGTTGCATGCAAAGACAGGAAAATGAAAGTATGATTTAGTGCCAGTCATTGGACCAGAGGGTTGCCGTGGGGATATGAGAGAATTTAAAGCCAGAAAGGCCTGTTTCGGTCAGGTTGTGGGGAGCCTTAAATGAGAGATTAATGAGCTTAGACATGATCTTTGGGTCATTGGAGAGCCCTTGACGGGTGTCAGAATGGAAATGTAACGAGCGGAACTTCAGAAGCGAAGACCATGAGAGAGTAAGGGGCCTTTCACAGTGCACTCTGCAAAGACACCCAGGGCTACCTTGGGGCCTCAGCGGAGAGGGACAGTGAATAGGCCCTGGGACTACTGTCCCCACTCTTCGGGAGCACTTTGCTTTGTTCCCTGTTTCATATTCTGGGCTTTTACTTCAGATTTCATTTGAACAAGGGTTTGTTCCTAAATAATAAAAGGAAACCATGGATGAGCATGACTTGCTGCAAAGAGAGCTTAAGTGTCTTATTCCAGGTCACCCATCTGGAAAGTGAGAGGACAGGGATTGTCCCCTGGGAATCTTGCTCGCAGTCCTGGGCTTGAGGGATTGGAAGAGTAGTAGATGAGGTCATCTGTTAGGTGATCCTAAGCCATGGCCAGTGGGCACTGTGAGCATGACAGGAAGTGCCTGAGTATGAAGGCAAGTACCAAGAATCAATGTGTCTGGGAGACAAGGGACCCAGAAGCAACATCCTCAGGTCAGCAGTGCCAGTGAGAAATACTACACTGCCCCTTCCCTAGGTCTAGGGATCCACAGACAGGAGGAAGAGGACACCTTAGACCTCCAGCATGAAGGAGTCACATCAAGAGACCACGAAGAGGGCACACAAACGATGCAGGGAATGCTTTCACGAAGAGGGCCAGTCTTGGGTTAACAAAACAAGAAAATGAAAGGAGTGATAGAGCAGGAAGCAGAGACCTGACCTTGAGCTTCTGCCAGTGATGCCAGAGGAATTACAGCCTCGCCTGTTAACCTCCTCGAGACACCGCTTCCAGGAAACTTATAAAACCATAAACCACACAGCTCTGTGAGGGCTCGAAATGAATATTCAGGACCTTGTAGTTCTCTAAGCATGCCTTTCGATTGTCAGGGCATTACTACTTAAGTAGGAACATTGTAATCACTTTTGCATTGGTTACAGTATACTCAGTTATTTAAGAGGCTTTAATGAATTAGCAGTATTTTGACTCCTACAGTTTTGCAGCCTTCTCTTTTAAAAGCGTTCAGATTCATGGAAAAGCTGCTATAGCCCTTACCCAGATTTTTTTTTAGGACCCCAAACCTGTATATCTTCCTGCTTTCTGGACACTCCACCCAGAAGTCCCACCCCCATCTCCATCTCATCTTGTTCAAAATGGAAATGTGTCGCCTTCATTCCTAGTGTGGTCCTCCTCTGATATTTTCTATCTGGGTGGATGGCTCTTCCATCCATTTGTCAACCAAGTCTAGAATTTTAAGAGTGTGGATTCTGCTCTTTTTCGTTCTATCTCTCACCACCCCTTTACATCCACATGACAACATCGACCACTACCACAACAATGGCAATAGGGGTAGCCATTTTTTGAGTATCTATTATATTTTAGGCACATCAGATACATTATTGCTAATCCTTATAAATCCTGAAAATTTTATATTATTATCCTCATTTAACAGTCAAAGACCTTGAGGTTCAGAAACATTATTTCAGCAAAGTTTGCTTGCTAGTGGATGGCAATCGGGGCCAGGATCTGACCCTACAACCATCTGATTCTAAAACATATGCATTTTCCACTACCCAGGGCTGCATCAAATAGATCGCCAACAGTTCTGTCAAATTTTCCTGTTAAATATTACTAAAATCCCCCTACTTGTCTTCATCTGCAGTGCTGTTGGCTACCTTAGTTTTGCATTTATTAGTTCTTACCAGGACTAATGGCACAGCCTTCTCATTGGCCCCCTCCAGCCCTTCTGCAGCCTCAACTAACTTCTCTAGTGGTGTGCTGGTAACCTGACTTGTCATGAACGTGTTCTTACACGCCACCCTGGACCTAAAAAGTCAAAATCTCCAAGCCTGAGTGTGAATCTTAGTAACAAGCATCATTCCCCCCTCCATTAATTTGTATGATTAACCAGTATAGCCAAAGAAGTCTTAAGAGGGAAACCCCCTGCTTAAAACCTTCGGCAGCTCTTGGTTCCCCATAGGATACGTTGAATATTCCTTAACCTGACACATAAAGCCTTTAATGACTTAGCTACATCTTATCCTTTTTAATCATACTGGCCCACAGAAATCACTGAGTAAATTGATGCACAGCGTAGTAGGCAGAATAGTGGACCCCTCCAAAAAATGTGCATACCCTAACCCCTAGAACTTGTGAATATTATTATAGTTACATGGTCTAAGAGACTTTGCAGATGTGACTGAGGTTACACACCTTGAGATGGGGGATTATCCTGGATTATACAGGTGGCCCAATCTAATCACATGAGTTATTAAACCCAAAGAACCTTTTCCAGCCGAGGTCAGAGAGAAAGATGATGATGCGGGAAGGGTCAGAGAGATGTGGGGTATGAGAAAGACTTGAGCTGTCATTGCTGGTTTTGCAGATGGAGGAGGGAGCTTGAACTAAGGAATGTGCCTGTGTGTAAAAGCTGAAAATGGCAAAGAAACAGATTCTCCCCAGAGCAGCCCTGGCAACACCTTAATTTCAGCTCAGGTTGGACTTCTGGCCTTCGTGACTATAAGGTAATAAATCCATATTGTTTTATGCTGCTAAGTGTATGGTAAAATTTTATAGCAGGAATGGGGAACAAAAACACATGGTTTTCTGAAGGTGACGTGCTCACCCACACTTCTCGCACAGACCACCTTCCTCTGCCTGAAGTGCCCTGTCGCGTCCACTTGGAAAACTACTTACCCTTCAAAACGCAGCTCAAATTCAGCTGTTTTAGACAGCGTTCATGAAGAGTTCCTTCAACTCCAATAACATCCAATATTTATTCATCAGTGCTAACATCACTTTATTTTGTATTTATTTGTTTATTTATCTACGCTCCCCGCTCTCCACGGGGCTGAGATCTCGTCTGGCTCATTTTGTATTCCTAGCCTGGCACAGAGCCTGGCATTTGTGAGTGCTCGAAAAATATTCGCTGGGTAATAACTATGGAGAGACTGAAGGCATCGTATTACAGCAGCACCACATGTGAGCCAATCAGTGTTGAATTCCGTGAATTCTTCATAGAATATCAGCGTTTTAAATATCAAAGGTAACAATTCCGAAAATGAGTCTCTTTGAGAATGACAGTTTATGTTACCACTGACACTCAGTTACTTTCTTTTGAAACCAATTATTTTTATTTTTCCTATACGGGGAGGATTTATTTCTAATATTTTAACTCCAGGCAGGAAAACCAAAAGAAAAAAAAATACCTTGATTGAAAGTTAACTGTATCCCAATTCATTATTGAAGTTGAGTCGATACATTTCCCCAGGAACTTGATCTCTCTGGTCCCCTTGTCGTGCGAAGAAACTAGGAGCATTGCCGTGTTTCCTCCACGTGCGAGAGAGCCCTTGGTGGCTGGGCAGCCCTACCTAGACGCCAGGGAGCAAACGAGATGTTCCAGCAGGAATCCTGTGGTTCTGTCCTGCAGCCTTTGGCTTGGCCCCACTTGCCTCTAAGGGATTTCAGGGCCCTGTCCCACGCCTGCGTCAGGGCACAGGAGAGGAACCCAAACTGGGACTTTGGGGTGTCACCCAGGCTTACTCCCTTAAGGTGCCTGGAGAACTGTTATTGTTTGTTTTCATGAGTTGCTTGGTCCTCAACCCTGCTGCATCTTAGAATCTTCTGGAGAGCTATTAACAAATTTTTGCAGAATTCTTTTCAACTGGTCTGGTAGGACCTGGGACTGGTATTTTCAAAGCTCCCCAGGTGATTATGAGGTACAGCCAGGGTCGAGCTTCCCATCAAGACATAGTTTTCAAAGTTAGGTGGAATAAAAATCCCCCGCCGTGCAACATTATGCGTGAAGAGTGAAGAGCTCCAGGGGCTGCAGGTCTGAGAAGGAGCCTGGGATTTGCCGGTTGAATCTGCAGCTCCAGGGAGCCTGATGTGGCCCCTGCAGCTTGCTCTGGTGACGGAGACTGTCAGTGGCTGCCATCTGGAGACGCCAGCCCCACCCATGGCTGAGGCCAAGACATTGTCCTGAGAAGCAGTCCCACTGGGGAAGGACTCTTGCTTGGCTAGGGCCCCTAAAACAAAGTCTGAGGTTGTTCACAGCATCAATGTCTATACCGAATTGGCGACGCGATGGGGAGAGGAAAAGTGGGGGGCGTGTTTGCGTGTGTTCAGAGAAAGCACCCCCTTGTCTTCCAACCGAATAATAACAGCAAACCCGGCCTTAATGAATTCCTCCTTCCCCACAGTTTTCACGTCATGTGATACCATATTAACATCTTACATTTAAATGGTAAATTACAGAGAAGAGTCAAAGGAAATCCACACGTGAACTCTCACCACACACTACCAATATCCAGTTGTTTTAGATTCATCCAGCTTCTGTTCATCCAGCTTTTATTCGCTCAGCTTAAATTTTTTAACGAAAACGTTTTGACTTTACTGACATAAGTATCCCGGAAATTCGTGAGTTTGTCACTGTCAGGGACAAGGCTGTGTCAGGCAGGTCTGCTCTTCTCAGTTATCTATGGTTTCATTTCAGAATATTTCCATAGGCACTCCTACTCGTCAAGGTTGAGCAAACATTTCCTTATGTGAGGCCAGAGAACGCAAACGTCCCCAACGCTCAGGCTCACTTTTCCCAGCCTCTTGGTTGGATGCAAGTTGAAGTAGAATGAGTGAGTCAGGTCACCTTATCTGCTGAGACCAGTGGGCTTCTAACACACCCCATGCACATGCATCTGGACCGATCCCGATGGAAACTTGAGACAATGACATCTCTAGGTCAACTCTGCTGCTGAGAACTCTGGGGCTGCTGAGCAGATGGCAGTTGGGCTAGAGGGTCCTATATGAGCAAGCTCAGTGGTGCCAGAGTTTGCTGAGATCCAAGGGTTTGGACTAAACTATTCTTTGAATCTGCTAGATTCAGAATCTTGAAACCGAGGTGGCCTTGGTTAATGTGTGTGTTTGGGTGTGGGGGTGCATGTCACAGTCTTCAAGATGGGTTGACATGGCCTGGCATTTACAGTTTTTCCCAGCCCTCTAACCCTGGTATGGCCCACAGTAGTGGTTTCCAACCCAGTCTTTGCGGGTCCACGGTACCTTCAGCTGTACCAGGTCATGCCCCTCCCCCTCTCCAGGAAAGGTTGTCAGACACTGGGAGTTGCAGCATCAGAAAATTATTGCTGAGATATCTGGAATTAATAAAGTCTCTAGGAAATCCGAAAGTGTGAAGTAGTGACTAATTCATCTGAATCCACTTCACCCACCTGTTAGTTGCCCCTCCACGGCAGCCAACACTGATAACGACCAATCCTGATCCTTTCCCTCTGGAATCTTACTGGCTGCAAGTTGCCTGCAATTTGTGGGAACAATGTAAGAACCATAGGGAGAGGAAGGACCTGGAGCCATTTCTGCACACACTTGCCCAAGGCTCAACCTGCGTTCTTGAGGCCCAACCTGCATTCTCGAGGCTCACCTGCATTCCAAATTCCTCTATCATCTTTCATGTAATGTGCTTTGCTTGTTAATTCTTGAGTTGGTTTGGATCTTCTATAAAAGAGAGCAAACACTTTAAAACGTTACATGACATTACCTGCACTGCCGATGCTGTGATAGACTCTCTAAAATGCCTTCATTTGTTTGGGAAAGGATGAGGTTCATTCTTTGTTCCAAATGTATTACTCTCTATAATTCCCTCCCCCAAAAGGGAAGTGTTACAGTGACTTGCTGAATTCTCAATGTGACTTGAGCTGGCTGAGGGCAGAGACCGTGCTTGTTTATCGACGGATCTCTAAAGTGCTTTGCTCTTACTGAGCCCTTGTAAGTGTTAATGGAATCAAAGAATTAATCAACTAATGTCCCAATACATTACTTGGTTCTATCTAAATTTAATTGTGCTTTGAGAGTTTCACAACATACATTTAAAGGTTTCTATGAGATATTAATGAAGTTGAAAATAGTAGTTTATGGACTCTGACTAAAATTTGTTAATGGTAGAAACCACGTATTTGCAAACAATTCTAACAAAATGGATGTGCTTTAAAAGGCTCCGTGGCTTCGTGAGGCTCCAGTTGATTCCCTGGCTCAAATATCTACTATTTTACATATTTTCTTGCCTGATGAAGTGCATTGCTCAGTGTTGATAGAGCACAATGTAATACATAGAGATGTGGAGTAATAATGTTGTACACCTGAACCTTATATACTGTTATAAACTGATGTCACCTCAGTAAAAGGAAAAAAAAAAAACTTCTTTGGCCAGCCTTGAGAGGACATGTGCTCACATACACAAGACAGAGGATCGAGACTATTTTAGTTTCTCCAGAAAAGACATCTGCCTTCAGAAAATGTTTATGTGTCGTACAAAACTGTATTCTGATTCCACTAAATTATGACATGAATTTACATATTCATGGGCCCTGGAGGAGATTTAAGTTTAAATTGGGAGCTCTCCCCTCAATTCTAAGTAAAGTTGGAATTGCCATGCAAGGAAGTTTGTCCCCGGAACCTCTAAGAAAAGGATAACCTAGCAGGGCTGCCACCCATCACACGTTACATCTAACTGAGAAAGTTTTCACAAAATACTTCCCTTACAATGCAATGTACCTTAATAGTTTTTATTTATTCTATTCTATTTTCTTTTAATGCTGGTCACATCTTTATATTGATTACCTGACCCACTAATGAACTGTGATAGTCAGTTGGAAAAATACTGCAGTGGAAAAATAGAGTGTCCTCAAACTGAAGACCCTCACAGGCAGCTACAAGGACTGCTTCAGAGGTTTGGGAAAGCTGTGGTCCAGAACACCCATCCTTAAAACATACTCATCAGTGGTGGCTCTTGGTCTGGGAAGCTGGGCTGTCTGGACACACTGGTGGCAGCACCCCCGTCTTGCAGAATGGGGAGGGGAGATGGAACAGGGCCTTTCATTCTTCCTCCTTTAGCACAGCATGTTCAGGAACGAGATATGTTCCACCACTCCTCACTTTTCATGAAGGCTCGTAGAGCTCTGTCTGTCATCCCCGAAGGAAACCTCTCATTCTTTGAGTTGAACTCAAATGTCATTTCCATGAAATCTTCCTTTAACTCTTACAGTTGAAAGTCCTCTTTCCCTCTTCACAACGCCTACAGCACTTATTGCACACCTTACTCTGTGCATATAACTTTCTGAACTGTGCATTAGTAATGGTCTGGCCTTGTCTCCTTAACTAACTTGTCTCCTTTACTAACTAGAAGTAGCTTGAGGACTGTTACGATGTCTTGCTTCTTTTTTTGTCCTTGATGGAACACGGTGCCTTGCATATATTAGGTGCTCAATTGATATTTGGTACATATGCAGGAGGCCAGAAATGCTTTGTCTTATACCTGGAATTTGAAAATGATTTATCTTTGAGAAAGTGTCATAAGCATCTGTTGAAAACTCACTTACTGCATCTATCCATCCACCAATTCATACATTTATTCATTCATTCATTCATTCATCCATCTATTCCATCCATCCATCCATCCAACCATTTATCCATCCCTCTGTCCATCCATCCAACACTTATTGAAAGTCTGCTAATCATTGTGGTTACTGAGATGGGTAAGACAGTCCTTGACTTTGCATCCCAGAACCCAGTGGGAGCAGAAGACAAGGTAGAGGGCAATGATAACACAGTAGAGAAGTGCTGTGAGGAGGATCAGCTAACCCAGTTTCCTGACTCACATCATAATCCAGTGCTCTCTCACCAAATAGTTTGTCTACTTCTCTCAAACTTCTTAAACCCTGCCCCACCAGCAAAGATTTGTTAAGCTTTAGATCATATAGTTTGCATTATGAAAACCATATCCGTGTAAAAATATAAAATTTTTATAATACTGAATACGTTTTTTTTTTCCCAAAGTGCTTGCATGTATCTAAAGCGAAGATGCTAAAATATAGAACAAAAAGCAAACTCTTTACATTGACTAGCCTCCCATTATTGCGGACACTCCTCGAAGACTTACCTTTGCCCCAAGAATAATTGTGAACGTAGGTGTTACCATGGCTAAAAGTTTCTGCATCGTCCAGCCCCTACCTGCTTACCCCACATCATACTCCTTTATTCCTTGCTATGCCCTGGGTGAGGTGACTCTCTCCTGTCCTACTGCTTGGCACATTCTTCCTCCATCCCTTGGTAGTGGTGATTGGGGCAAGGGGAGTGTATAGCCTAAAACTCACCAGAAAAACTTCCCTGACCACCTTGTATAAAGGCAGTTGCCCATCATTATCTTTTCTCCTAAGAGCCTGATCTTTTCTTTTCCTTCACAGGCCTAATCACATCTACTTATTTCATAATTATTTGCTTCTTTTGCTAGACTATGAGCTTCACAAATTGTTCTGTTCATCAGCTTATCTCCATAAACTCACATGGTTTCTGGCACTGGTAGATAGTTTATAAATATTTTTTTGAATAAATAAATGTTATGGCGGTTCACAGAAAGAACACCTATTTGCAAAGGGAGCATGTCTCAGGAACGGCACGGGAAAGGCTTCTGCAGAACCCAGCAGTGGTACAACAGCGCCACCAAGCGGGCAATCACCCTTACCCAAGGCACCTGCTTCCTTCCAGAAATCTCGGCGTTTAAACGCTGCTTTTGGTATTTAAAGAAGAACCACTATCCACTAAGCTTGTTTCTTTATTTATTTCCTTTATTTTAAGAATCAAAAACTGCCCTCAAATTTCTCCCACTTCTCTCCTTCCACAGAGCGGGACATTTGGAGGCATGCGTAGGCTAGCTAGCTCGGCGGACTTTTGGGGTTGCTATGGTAACTTTTCTATTTCTCTGCTAATCATTTGGAAACCTTACATTATTAACTCTGTATGCTTTGAAAGGTCTGCTTGCTTCTACTTTGTTTTTCAAGCTTTGCTTTGATTTACCGTATTTAATTTGCTTCACCTCCTAATTTGTTAAATGATACGTTATTACCCTCTCCCCCACGCCCCCCTTCTCCCCCACCCCCTACCCCCACCCCCTCCCGCAAGGAGTCAGCTGAGCGACAAAACTGCACTCTGGAAGCGCCGGTGATCCCCATCTGAGCACCCCTTTCGAGGTTTTAAAACCCCATTAGGGTATTACTGCTGAGCCGCTGTGGAAGGTCAGACTGTCCTGGAGGCTGCATCAGGCAACTCAGATCTTTGGAGGACGCTGGGAAAGCCTGCCTCATCTCTTCCTTTCCTGCCATCAGCGCCTCGGTTCTCTGCTGCTGGTGGTGCTAGTGCGAGAAATGTGACCCTGATTGCCCATCGCATCTGCTTGTTTTCTCTCATTAGTCATCCTTACAAGACAGGAAAACAGAATGTTCCGTGCTCAAGTAGAATCACGCTGAAATAAACCGCTGAGGTCTGTCCATCACAGATATGGAATGACTGTAAGCAGAACATGCCATTAGGTGGTTAAGAGCCAGGGCGCTGCCTCAGGCTCAGGACTAGGGAAAGGAAGATAATTTAAGGAGGCTGGGCAATGCAGGAAGGCATCCTGGCGGCAGGCAAATGGAAGCGTTAAGCGAAAGAAATGCAGGTTACAAAAAAGCTGGTAACGTTCATAGCTCTATAAGAGCTTCTAGGAGGAATGTGAGGGTAAAATTATTGTAGATTGTGAGGAAAATAGATCCCAGCACTCTCTTGAACATTATTAAATAGTTTTAGGGTCCATCTTGTTCTTCAAGTAAAAAGGAGGTAATTTCTTCCAGCAAAGTTCAAAGCCTTAGCATCCTTTCTGTTAAGCGATAATGTGCTTCCCACCTTTTCTCTATTTGATTTTTTAAAATGGTAAATATGTGAGAGTTGTTTTACTTAAATGCATATCCCTTATAAAAGGGAAAAGAAATCAAACAACACGGAACTATATACAGAAAAAAAGCAAAGTTCCCTCATTTTACCCCCTTTCTACTCATCTTTCCATAGTGGGTCCTCGTGGTGCAGTTTGGTGTGTTTCGTGTGTGTGTGTGTGTGTGTGTGCGCGCGCGCGCGCGCACATAGATAATTTAGGTGTACAGTTAAACTTTAGGGCTCAGGGCTCCTTTGGGGCTATTTCCAGAGTGAAGTTTTTGACGTTGAGTCTCATGCACAGGTCTCCTTGGGCTGGTGCTGTTTTTTCCTGTCTCTGGAGTCTTATTCCTTCTCACCCCTTCGCGCTGACCTCCCTAGACACCATGCTCCTGCTCCTTGCATGTTGATTCTGTGTAACCTGGGCACGCGGTCCGTATTTTGCCTATGCCTTTCTGCCATCTTCCGGTTTTCTTTAAAAGCCCAGCTCCTGTGCTGACCACCATGCTCCCCAGAATCATTTCACCTGAGTAAACCAATCCCCCCTTTACCTTTAATGTCACCAGAGTTCCCCAGCACCTTCCGTTATCTTTGGGTGTGACATGAAATTCTGGCCATCTTCTGTAGGGTGTCTAATGGACCCTGCACCCACCTGAGTTCTCTCACCACCAACTTTGTTATCTTGATGCTTTAACATCAGGTTTCAACACTAGGGTCTCCCAGATTTCGACAATGGAAAGCACATCCATGCTGTGCACAATCTATCTTGTTGGCATTTTGCAGAAAGGCAGCTATTTT
The DNA here is from genome assembly GCA_003508835.1 of Eonycteris spelaea. Lineage (NCBI taxonomy): Eukaryota > Metazoa > Chordata > Mammalia > Chiroptera > Pteropodidae > Eonycteris > Eonycteris spelaea. The sequence continues at coordinate 3,696,765 of PUFA01000046.1, read as the reverse complement.
TGCTTCAGAATTGTGAAGGAGGAAGACACTTTCCTCTGCCCTTCAGGATATTTTCAGATGGTCTAATTAAATCTACATGAGACAGATTGACAAGAGAAAATAACCAAACTGTATTACGTATGGATATACACATATGGGAACCCCACATATATAAGAGTCAGAGACCCCACATGCACAAGTTCAGAGACAGAAGTTAAAATGAGGTCTATGTGGCAGTGTGAGCTAAAGATGAGGTAAGTGCCTTGGAGCTTCAGAGGGAATGAAGGCCATTGCAGGAAGATAAGAAGAGCAGATGTTCAGTAACTAGTAGTGTGCCTTGCCTTATAGATAAGTCAAGAGGGTTATTTCTGAAAATCTCTTACTATTAGCAAGGCCTCTAATTTAAATTCTTCTAGGTAGTTAAGGGGTAGCAGAAGTTTTGCTTGAGTCCAAACGGTCTTGGTTGCCTTTAGCTCAAAACAATCCACATACCACAGAGCCACTTCTTGAGTTGGCTTGTTCTGAACCCCTACAGAATAATATGAGGAAAAAAAGTATCCTTATTGTAAAGCTTGTCACAGTCGCTCCACAATCAAATCATTATGCATTTCGCTTCTAAGTGCAATCGTGATACATGCCGGATGGCTACAACGTCTGCTTCCTTTCACATCCTTTTTTTTTTTTTTTTACCTGTAATTTATTTGACATTGATTGAGACAGTAGTGCCTTGATAGGCACGGTAAGGGATATGAAAAGCCATGGGGCCAACTCTTTTAAAAAGGTGTTAATTGGATTTTTCCCACATAAAACCCCCCATAGCATTTTATTTCCTAACTCTGCTTCTCACAGTCAACTTCATTTGCCCATTTAATGCAATTTGCTTCTCATGATAAGATTCTATTAAGTGATTATTAAGACATTCTGAGTTACTTCAGCCAAGCATGTCTATAATCATTACCTACCTCCTGGGGGTGATGCAAGGTGTAATTAATTAAAGCTCACTCTTACCTCCCAGCATCCGGAACTACAAACAGACCACTTCCACACAGCCAGTCTTCAGAGCCCTGAACTTATTCTTACCAGCAGGACCAATGCAGCCTACTCTAATTTACATAAATCTCACAGATCTGTGTTTAAGGACAGTCAATGCCACATCTGTGGAAACAGACAGCATACCAGAAGCTGGCTGTCTCTACCGATATCGAATTCTATCCCTAAGGGTTGATTTCCTTTGGTTTCTAAACCATATTACATAATAGTTCTCATCTCACAGTTAATAAAACAAACAAAAAATCTTCCACTAAAAGCTGAAATTGGTTGAGACAAGGCAGCCCGGCATTATTCTCCAACCTCCCATTCTCATTCGGAAACATTTATTGAGCTCCTACTGTCTCGGAAGCCCTGGACTAGAATCTAAAGCTGCAAGGATGGTGAGAAAGGAAGTCACTGCCCTCAAGGAGTTTATTGTCAACAAACTACACAAATGGTTATAACGAATTTTGGCAAACTTTTTCATTTACTCAAAAGCCAACCCACCTGGTATTAAGAAAGAAGAAGAAATTACATGTGTGTGGTTTAAATGCTTTATTGATGAAAGTATTTGAGTCAAGTACCAAAAACCCAGAGAGGTTCTTAGTCCACTGGAACATTAGAAGCATTTAATAAGAAGAGAATGGGGGGGGGGGATGGGGGGGTGGTGAACCACTTCAGTAGAGTTGCAGACAACAGTGAGAAAGGACATGCATGACATTCCTGTATTAAGGAATCAAGCAGAAAAACTGAGAAAGAAACAAGAACTCACAGAGCATTGCAATGTGGTGACATTTAGTATAAGGGCAAAGAGCTCTATGAACTTCAGCAGCTCTTCACGATACAATAATTTACTTTCATAATGACTCTAACACATGGAGAAAAGGGGAGTACATAGCTGTCGTGCTGGGGAGTAGATAATAGATGATGATTTCCACCACAAAGTCTTTCTAGAAATTTAAATCAGTTCTCAAGATGTGTTAAATCACTTCTTAAAGTAATTCTTCAGTAATAGAATGCAGAAGGCATGCACAGCAGTGTTTTCTAGCTACTTGAGCTGTCCCTAAATGGATTTGGCTGCTTTGAGAGGCGGTGAGTGTCCTGTGGCTTAGAGGTATTTAAGCAAGGTCCGGACAGCCTCTTATGGGGAGGCTTCCAGGGGACTTCAAATGTCAACCTACCACACGTTTTGTACAGCCTGAGAGTTAAGGATGGTTTTTACATTTTTAAATGTAAGTCATAAAATGCCAAAGGTCTATTATTAGCTTTTCAGTGAGAACGGTTGCTGAATTTTGCCTCTCGACCTGGCAAGCCAGAAATATCTACTATCTGGCCCTTTACAGGAAAAGTGTGCTGACTCTCCCTGTAAGAGATTGCTGCTTCCCGGCTCCAAGGTGCTGGGATCTGAAGCACACCCCATTTTCTGATGAGACTTCAATCCAAGTGACTCTATAGCAAAATTGCTTCTCTGTGGAGCAGAGACAGTCTCCAGAAACAAACTTTCATCTAGTATTAGGGAATGCTTGTTAGGATATGCAAACACTAGATATCCTCCTTCTCTCCTCTTTCAAATTAAATTTTACACTTTCAGATTTTATTCATTGGCTAGGGAAAAAGATATCTCCATGAGCTCCACAAGGCAAACAGCAGACACAGGGCATGTGTCAAAGCCACTGAGATCTCCCCTTATGTCAGTGACAATGGGACATTTCCCAGGGCATCAACAAATAAGACCCAAGAACCCTGGACCATCTTTAGGGATTCTTTCAGGGAAGGTGGTAGAGGCAAGAGGCAGGGACTGCCATGTTATTTTTACCCTAAAAGAGAAATACCCTTAAGAAAATGAAAATGTACAAATTTCTCTATTTTTTTCCTCACTTTTTTTTCTCCAAATCTAGGGGAAAATAATCTTAGCTTAGAGAAATGCCATCTCCATCTGTTCTGCCGTTGTGGAGGGATTAGTAACCCTTGAAAAGCTCTGGTCTCCAGGCATGCTGGGAGCAAGAAGAAAGGGGCTCATCTTGTGACTATCACAGGTGTGAGGTGGTGGCTTCGGTAACATTGGCATGATCCCTGGGTCTCCTTGAGGAAGAGAAACAAAAGGGGAGAAACCCTGATGCAGCCCAGTTAATCTTAGCTTAAGGCAATGAATTCCTCTGCTTGGAGTTTGAGCCAGGAGAACAGTCTTCCGGGACTTCGTAATCACCAAGAACAAATATGTGTTTTGAGCCTGTTTTTAAAATGTGCATCTATATGTTTCCTAGTACCAGTGTGCCAAGACACGGCAAGTTATTCTGGGGATGGCAGCATCAAGTATGTGGCATTAAATATCACACATTTGAAGTATTTTTAATTGCTTCAAAAAATGTTTGTGCTCGTGTGTGTGTGTGTGTGTGCGTGTGCGCATGCACGCTCAGAACCTGCTCAGAGTTCTGTGACTTCTGATACCGTCTCCCATTCTACTGCATGTCAGATGACAAGGGCAAAGCTTCCTGCCCATGAAGGTCCAAACCAGCACCACACGCCTCGTAGGGGTTCTCCATGTCTTTCCTTTCACGACCCCTAAACACAAAAGTATTACAGTTACAGCACGTTTTACTAAACATTCATTCTGTGGCCCAAGCATGTTCCCCGACACACAGTTTTCACCCATTGTAGATGCTTTCACTGTGACTGTTTTCGTAAGCATCTGTGAGAGAGGCCAGAGATAGAAAAATACCTTTTAGACTTAAACTGTGGACAGGAAACTACAAATAGCTTCACTTGTGTATCTACTTTTTCTGTTTCCTGCTCCCCGTTTCCACTTCTCTTTACACCCCTGCTCGCCACCTTCTTTTTTTTCTCACAATACAATCTTGTGCTTCTCGGGAGAGTGGACTTGGCGCACGTGTGTCATGAGTGGCAATTCGGATGAGCGCATTTACCGCCGTCACAAAATGGGCGCATTCCTCCATGCAAGCCCTTCTCCTGTCCCCTCCCTTCCTCCCGAGACCCTGTTTCACCGTCAGAATTCAGCTCGGAGAGAAGCTGGCACTCAGCAGATGGCTGCGGGCCATATCTTCATGCAACCCGGACGCCCACTCCTCAGCAGAAAGAACCGGCAGCGCCATATGTCGGAGCTGCTCACAGTTGCCAGCAGAAGGCGAAGCTTTGTTCTTTTGTTGGGTTTGTTTTGAGAGGGGAACATAAATAATACACACCCATTACTCCTTCCCCAGCGATCTGGGCAGAGCTTGCTGGCAGTCCCTGCCATGGCTCGGAACGCACAAATTGTTCCCTGAACACGGCTGGGTACAAGTGCTGGCCTTGGCCACCCGATGAATTAAGTCTGATTAATTGCCAGCATTAAAAGTACTCCTATTTAATCAGTGAATGAGGTTTTTTTTGCTGAAACAATCATGTTTCCCTGTAAAAATTAAGATCTGGGTTTCACACAACCCAAAAAACTTCTCGCAGCGTCAGTCAGAACAATGGACGTGTCCGCCTTGGCCAGCGTGTGGGCTGAGGGAGGAGAGGGCCTTGGGGGGAGTGCAGACATGGGGGGAGGAGGGCCGGGGGCCGAATGTTTTTGGGTCTCCTGGGAAAGGAGTGTCAGATGCAGAAGCCTACAGGTCTATTCTGCCTTCTGCCAGCCAGGCTCATTTCTCTCACAGAAATCCTCCGTGCTTCTCAAAGTCACCCATTTCAAGCTGTGAAAAACATCTGAGAGAAGACAGCACAGCTTTGCTCAACGTCTGACCTAGTCCTAGCAGTGCTGGGCACAGCATAAGTTCTCAATAATTTTTACTGGTTAAGTAAATGAGTGGTTAAATGAATGGCTGCTCTGGGGATTAAATTCTTGATAGCTTAAAAAGTGTTTTGGAAACACATTTAGTGTGTGTGTGTGTGTGTGCACACGTGCGCTTGATATGTGCATAGGTACTTAAAAGAGATCTAAAATAATCTACCCAAGGTATTAAATGTGTTAAATATTTTTATTGCTAGTCATTATATTTTTCATGTATTACTTTTTTTATTTGAAAAAAAATTAGCTTCATTTTGAACAGGAAACAAAACATGTAACACTGAATAACAATAGCAATCATCATCATTATAGTAATTGCCACTTAAAAGGAAACTTTGAGTGGGTGCCATGTGTTAAAACACTGCTCTGAATATCTTACGTATATTACCTCATGTAATTCTAATGACCACATTATTAAGTAGGAACTATTATTAACCGTATTACAGAAGGGAAATCCATTAATGCAAACGATTTATGTTCTTAAAAAGTGTGCTTAATGTAAAAATAATCAAATGAACATAACATCCATTTCAGCAATTGTCTGACAGTAGCATGTAACTGACAGCTAGGCTCTGAGGTACTAGCAGTTAATCACGTTTACCTGAGACAACGTCTATCTCTTTGGGTTTGAGAGGAATAAACGCGATATAAAAGCTTTTGGCATTATGCCTGTCTCTGAGCTGAAACTTAGCAAGTGAGAGTTCTTGCCCTCCACCATGAGTCCAGTCTCCCGCCCCCACTGCTCTCTCCTGGATCCTTAGGGAGAATACTAACACCTCAGGCCCGAGCTGCAGCGTTTAGAAACACAACAACAAAATAAGCAGTTTGAGACTTAAGTACAGGCCAGCCCAGCAGTAGGTGTTCTGTAACTGTTACCTCATTCAGTCGTCTCTCTGCTCTGCCCTTCCGGTGGTAATCTGTACTGAGGCTGTTTGCCAATATAGTGACAGTAACTGGGATTTATGCAAACACTGTGAGATGAGACTGTCAAGCCCCTTCTGAAGCACTGCCACTCCCTAAAAGATTATGATTCATGCCATTGTTGTGTAAAATGGATTATGTTTAGGAAAAAAGGTTTGTTTTGTTTTTTCAAAGTAATCTGTTTATGCTTGTCAGCTCCATTAACACCTATTTGAGGAAAGATCATGGAGAGGTGTGTGTGTGGGGGGGTGGAATAGAGTTACTCCTGACTGCCACTCACAGCTCGATAAGGCATGGCGTCTGTTCCTCGATGGTAGCTCAGTAACTCCACAGAGTTGGCGGTGTACGGTTGTGTCTAGCTATAACATTTTGTGACTCAGATAACAAAGCCTTTGGGGATAAAAAAAAAAAAAAAAAAGGGGGCAGCCAAGTTTTCCCCAGAGGCAGGGGCATATAAGAATTTGCACACCAGAGATTTCTAAAGCCCAGGTTCTAAAATGATGGCGTGGGTCTACATATTATTCAGAACATGCTTCTTGGAAGGAATGAGTGTGAACTGAGGTTTGTAAGAATGGAGGAGAGAAGCCTCTCTCTCTATGGAAGGAGATTAGATAAAGGAGTCTGGGAAAAGTTTTCCTGTGTGGAAGATATCAGGATCGGCTCAGCTGGGGCAGAAGATGCAGTTGGGGTGTATTTAATAAAAAGAGAAATACCCTACAATAAATTTGTTCAACAAATATCTGTGGGGTGCCTGCTGTGGCCAGGAATAGGCTGACATTGGGATGACGGGGCTTTTCACGGTCTCTGCCCTCAGGGAGCTGGCAATTTAGTGGTCAGGCCTGGAGCAGGACAGGTCACTAGAGGCCTCTGAATGGAAGTAGTAGAGGGACTCCTACAATTCAGGAAGAGGCATCAATCCAGAGTTGAGCTGACCATAAGGCTCTATAATGCTGGCAGGGAGGAAGAGAGTGAAGGGATTACATTCTGTCCTTTAAGATATTCGATTCCCGTCTCGGGTTCACCCTGTGCAAATCCATTTGCATCCTGCCTGAAAGAGTTATCTCTCTAAAGCGTGGAGAGCCTTAGGTCACTTTTTACAAACCATCATTGGCTCTTCTTTTGCTACAGGAAGCGCCGAGGCGGCATTCGAGGCCCTTCGTAGAATGCCTTCAGCCTCTTTTCCTGGCCTCATCCCTCGCCTCATCCTCACACTTCCTGCAGTGTGCCAGGAGTGCACTTTTATCCCCTCTGTTCGTGCTCTTGCCCTTTCCAACAGTCTCCACTCCCACTTCCCCTTAAAGGGCCACCTCAAATACTGTCTTTCCTGCGATGATTTCCCCTATTTCACAAGTTCTTTCCACTTAGCTCAACAAGTCATCCACGGCATCTAGCTTCTCCCAGTGCTCTAGGCATGAGGGCATCCTCGTGAGCTGAATCCTCTGAATTCGAAAGGGTTTTGAATGAAATTGCTAATGGATGACTCTACTTCGAAGACTAGAGTTTTATCTTGCATGTCAAACCCTGTCCTCTGACTATGCGGAGAAGGACTTTAATGCAACATTTTGGTCTGCCACTGTGGCAGGAAGGTGACGGCAGCGTGCATGTCATTTTCTGTTATTTCACCAGAAGCTTCCCAAGGGCACATACACTTGGCATAGTTAATATACTATAGTCCTAGCTGTTAATTACTTGTTTTGTTAATATATGTTTTCGGTTGTTACAAACCAATTTGTCAGCTGTCTGTTGCTCTTCCAGCTGACTTCCAGTTGACTTTGTTTACATTTGGCCCATAGATTCTCGAAAGCTTCCACCTAAATAAAAGTTCCTATCATTCATAGCTCTGGCTAAATCATGAGGGGAAACCTTTTAAAAGAAAATGCAATTAGATTAAATACCTTCCATTGATGTTTGGAATTATTAAAGCATTATTATTGTGTGCAATCTTAGTTTTCAATGTTCTGAGCCACTTCTGATTGTCTGCATAGCTAATCCTGTCTAATGCTGTCTTCCACATTCAATTAGTAATGTTTTCTCAATGCTTAACAATGAAGCACAGTTTGATTTTCATGCAGCAATTTGGGAAGCAAAAGGTTCTTGTAAAAGACCAAATAAACCTCTTCCCATTCTTATCTGACTGGGTGCCCACAGTGGGGGAAATTTGTGTCTGAAGCTGGAGACAGGTTCCCTGTCTTTGTTCGGAGGCTCCCTAATGAGGTTTCTAACCCGAGTCCACTTAGTGCCCCGTGATCACAGTTAACTCAAGTAAAACAAAGAAGCCACCTGAGCTAAGGCTGAAAGCAGGTTTTATTCACTCTGTGTGTGTGTGTGTGTGTGTGTGTGTGTGTGTGTGTGTGTGTTTTCCCCCACTTTCTTTATAGACTCTGAAAGTGATTATCTTCCTAATCAGGAACAGCCGCCCGAAGGAATGCAAACCTCGTGAAGCCCAAGGGCACCCAAGTTTTCTAACCAGAAACCATCTCACAATGCGGAGAGGCCACCTGGGATGTCTCCACTGCCAAGGGACATGGAAGGGAACCAGAAAAGAGCCAGGATGCCAGTGGAGGCAGCTGCCATTTGAACTAATGCTTTTCAAAATTTCCTGCTGGGCAGAAACGGGGAAGTGCTAATGGATGTAATGAACCAAGATTCCCAGGGAGGAGACGAGAGTGGAGAGAGAGAGGAGAGAGAGAGAGAGAGAGAGAGAGAGAGAGAGAGAGAGAGAGAGAGCGCGCGAGCGAGCCCCTTTGGCCAAATCATTTGAAACACTTTGGAAGAGAAATACAGTGAGGCCATTCAGTGTGGCCCAGAAAATGGACAGGAGCCCCTGAAATCAAGGGCTAGTAAGCACAGAGACTACAAGTAGGTGATTCGCTCCAGACAGGAGTCTGTCACCGCTTTGGGAAGGGGTCTGTGGTGGTGAGAATAGTTTATACGTGCTGACTGCGGTGGAGGGGCAGCATAGAGTGCCCAGGGCAGCTGGGGCTGTGTCCTCACACAGACCCTCTTTCCCCCCCTGCCTCTGTCCACGCAACATGGACCATTTTTCATCCTTGTCTGCAGGCATTCGACTGCACACCTGCTTTCACCTTTGCCCCTATATAAGTGTCCTTTTGCTGCTGTAACAAACTACGAAACTGAGTGGCTTAAAACTAAACAGTTATTCTCTTACAGTGCTGGAGACCAGAAATCCAAAATCGGTCTTATTTGGCTAAAATCAAGGTGTTGGCAGGGCTGTGCCCCTTCTGGAGATTCTAAGAAAGAAACCATTTTCTTCTCTTTTCTGGAAGCTGCCTCCTTTCCTTGGCTCATGCCCCTTTCTCTGTCTTCAAAGTCAGCGGTACAGCACCTTTAAATATCTCTCTGACTCTCCTGCTCCCCACTTTTCCCTCATAAGGACCCTGGTGATTACACCAGGCCCGCCTGCATGATCCAGGATCATCTCCCCATTTAAAAATTCTTAATCTCATCTGCCAAGTCCTTTTGTTACATAGAGTAACATTCAGCAGCATTTTTGCCACAGAAATGAAGTTTAAGTTGAAGAACCTTAAGTTAAGGTTCCTGGTGTTAGGACTAGATATCTTCAGGGAGCCATTATTCTGCCTACCACACTTCCCTGCAGTCTAACCTCAGGAGCCAGGGTGACAGTGAGTCAGAGCAGACTCGGGGCTGGCAGAGCCGTCATTCTACACCAGTCAGATTGTGTGGCTAGCGTTTCTTTACCCTACCCACTTGATCCACTGGTTCCGTCTGGCTCGCTGTCACCTGCCTCCTGAGCTGCACCTCTGGGACAGCCTGGCACTTCTGCTACCTTGCGGGTAGACAAGTTCACCTGGAGCTTGGACCCTCTCTGCCATAACCAAGAATTTAGGCCCCCGAGGCATAATTCTGCTCTGTTATGCCTCCCTCAAGCTTGGCTCCTCACCTGGGACTTGACACATGTAGAGTTAATAAGTTATTTCCCCTACCCACTCTTCCTCACCCACTTGCTAGAAGAAGCTCTTGAATTACCATGACAACAAGGGGCATTTGAGTCCTAGTGTAGCCTGTCAGAAATTAAAATGTATTTTCTGATGAAAGCGGTTTTAAAAATCGTGGAGAGAAATCACTGAGATTATACTACGCTCAAAGAACATTATGTGTTAAACGATGGGTGGCTGAGACCTGGCCTTCAATTTAAACTTCATTTCTGTAGCGAAAATCCTGCTGAATAGCAAACATTCATCAGCTGTCCCTTTCTCAATGACAGTTTCCCAGCTACTGTGCTGAACTTACCATGTCACTGCATTACCTAGCCCACACACATGCCTCCACCATCACTCTGGTAATGTGCTCCCTTCCTAGGAGTTTTGTTATTCTAATGGGAGCTTCGGTTTCCTCACTATGCTGGGGGAGACACTGTGTATACCTTCTTGCCTTACAGCAAGAATTTACAACATTGGACCTCAATATAAGGTTAATGGGAAAAGCAGGAAATTTGTTAGATGGGCTGTCTTGTATAGCAGGTGAGGCAAGTATCCAGAGGTGCTTGAGCCTGGGCTCAAGATCAGACCTTCCTGAACTTTAATCCAAATTCTGCCATTTCCAACTGTGTAACTTGGGCAAGTACAGCTGTAACCTCCTCATGTCTCAGCTTCTTTGTCTGTAAAGGGTAGATAACAATAGCATGTGCCCAAACCCGTCCTCCTTGCCTGCCTCAAACTAGAAGTTGAGTGTAACAGACACGTGCTTTCCTGTTCTCCTTTGGAACTAGAGGTGACACCGTTCTGGCCAATGGACTGAAAGCAGAAGCCTGCAGGGGGACTTGGGAAATAGTTTCCTCTGTAATAAAAGGCATGGGAGGAGGTTCCTTTTTCCTCTCTTTCTGCTTTGGGTGCTGGCATGTTGGAAATGTGATGTTTGGGACCACCATAACCACATGATCATAAAAGGAAGGCCAAAAGAATGTGGAAGTGTTCACCCAGTGCCTTGGCATCACTGAGCTGCTGATTCGAACCTTGGAACCACTCGCCTCTCTGTTAGGAATATTGAATAAACTCAAAAAAGTCTGGAGGCTTTGGCTAGAAATAAATTATAAAAATTTATTCATCACTCTTATGATTTGGAAACTGGAAATACCCAGAGTGTCCTGAAAAAGAAAGAAACACTAAGACTTCTTACAGTAAAAAGTGTGTTTCTGAGAAGAACCAGCCCTGTGTCCTTAGCCTCTGGATTATTCCAAGATGGCAACCCTCTAGATGACGCATGGTCTGGATATGTAAACATTCTTCCCTTAGTCCTTCATGGGGTACTCAGAGGGTTATCTGCAGGTCTGATGTATCTCCAGGCATTGGCACAGGACTGGAAAGTTTAAACATTTAAATTCCCAGGCTAGTTAAAACAAGAATAGAATTGTTTCCACTTCTGGTTATTTATCTGAAGAAATCTAAGACACTAATTCAAGAAGATATATGTGTCTCTATGTTCATTGCAGCATTATTTACAATAGCCAAGATATGGAAGCAACCTAAGTGTCCATTGATAGATGAATGAATAAAGAAGATGTGGTATATATACGAGGAACTATTCATCATAAAAAATAATATAATCTTGCCATTTGCAACAAGGGTGGACCTTGAGGGTTTTATGCTAAGTGAAATAAATCAGATGGAGAAAGACAAATATCATAGGATTTCACTTAAATGTGGAGTCTAAGAAACAAAATATATAAACAAAACAGAAACAGACTCATAGATACAGAGAACAAACAGATGATTGCCAGGTAGGAGTGGGGTGGGGAGATGGGTAAAAAGGTGAAAGGGATTAAGAAGTACAGATTGGCCGTTATAAAAATAGTCATGGGGATGTGAAGTATGGCATAGGGAATATAATCAATAATATTGTAATAACTATATTATAATATTATAATAACTATATTATAGTATTATTGCTTATATTCCAAGTGTGTACTAAATTTATCTGGGTGATCACTTTGTAAGGTATATACATGTTAATCACTATGGTATACATCTGAAACTAGCATAATATTGTATGTCAAACATAATTTAAAATTTTTTTAAAGTTTGAAAAAAGAATAGAATCGTTCCTCATGTCTCAACCTACTTGATTTTAGTAATTTAGCAACTTGACTATAGACTCCATTTTATTTCTTCACTCTATTCCTCAGGTGAAATGATTAAATGGCTCTACGGTTTAAGCCACTATCAATTGAATATTCAGATTCTTGCAATTTAAAGCTTTTTAACTGATATGAATTCTTATCTTGCGGGATGTTGTAAAGGTTAACTAAGATAGTACATGTCAAGTGCCTGATGCAAAGCTATCATTCCTGGTGTTAAGCGGCAACCTATAATTATTAGTGTTAATATCTGAGGAAAATAAGGATCTGTTATTATTTGCTTTTTAACTTTCTGCTTTTCAATATCACTAACTCACCAGTTGATGTTTGTGTTAGAAAATGAGGGGAAATGAGGTGAAGTCTCATAGGCTCAACATTTGTTTTGTTGAGTAGTTTATATCCTTACCTGGGCTCCTGAAACAGGAACTCCTTGAGGCCAGGCGCTGTGTCTTTTTCATCAGTAAGCTCCATGCCTGGCACATAGAGCGCCCTGAGTAATGTTTTTGGGTGGGTGGATGAATGGATGCACAAGTGAACTAACCCTAGAGCCTTTGCAGAATCCCTTCTTACTTGACACCAGGCCTGGCAGTCTCTTGTTGAGTATAACACACACACACACACACACACACACACACACACACACACACACACATTAAAATCAAAACGAGACCTTTATGGGTATCTAAATCTTAAAATTCTAATGAATAATGTTTTACAGTCTATCCAGGGCTTAGTCTACCTGGACTAAGAATGCAATTGAGTGTTCTTCCAGCCCAGTATGAGCTGATCTGTCTATTGCTTTGATGAAATATCTAAATATGCTATACAAGAGGAAAGAGATGACTTGTATAGAGGATTTTTAAATTTTAAAAACTGCTTACTGCAAAGAAAAAGTAATGATGTATTTATAACCAAAGCCAAATAATAATAATAATAATAATAATAATAATAATAATAATAATAAGTTGTGCACAGTAACCAACTTCTGTTGGGGCTTATAAGTAGCCAAGATAATCTGATGTCTGACTGGCTGTAGTTATTCTCTAGTTTGCTAAAGAGATTACTAAATTTGGGAATAGGTGTTGAAGCAAGGGTTGGGGAATAATGCAAGATACTCATACATGCTTCTGATCATTTAGCCCAGGCAATATCACTTGTTCTTCTCCTGTATAGCCTGAAACCCCTCATCTATGCAAACGACTCTCAGGACCCCAGGTTCTCCTCTCTCTGTTTCAGCATGTGGTTCATACCTGAAGCCTGCCTCATATTTCGAATATGGTCACAACTCCAGTCTACCTTCCAGATAGGAAGCAAAAGGAAGATGGGAAGGGAAAAAGAGCACATCTCAACTGTTTTCCCTTTTCGAGGATCTTTCCTGGAAGTTCTACCTAACAGCATCATTTATATTTCATTGGCCAGGAGTTAGTCACATGGGCATAACTGTCTGCAAGGGAAGCTGGGAAATGTAATCTCTTGGCTGGGTATAAAAGCTTGAGCTTATCACCAAAGAAGTAGGGAAGAATGGATATTGAATACAAACAATCAGTATATGTCTTGCCCCATTTTTACTCTCCTTGCCTTCTTTCACACCCTTATCCTCCCTAACATTCAAGTTCTGACTTCTGATCTGTTTGGATTTTGGTTCTTCTTTAAATCAGTGTTTTGCTTTTAATGTTTATTATTTATTTCTGTGGAGAGGGGCCATTTGTGGTGTTAGTGATGCACTTCAACCCAAACAAATTAAGCAACTTCACCCAGCTAGGCTCCACTTTCACTTTAAACAGAGGCTGAACACCTCAACCTGCCATTAATTTGCCAAAGATGCAGTTATAGAAAGAGGCAAACAACTTGTTAATTGAGAACCTTTACCATGTCTCATTTAATCTTTCCAACCAATAGCCTAGGGGTAAGTGGCGTTATTCATCCTCATTTTATAGATGAAGAAACCAAGGATCAGGGAGGTTAAGTAAGTTACCCAAGCTCACACAGCTGTGAGTAGTATTTAAACTCAGGTGTGTTTTATCTCAGAGCTTTTCCTAGTCTACTGTATGTTTTAGTAAGTTCTTCAATGTCTCCTGATAATGAAATTAGGACCAAGCTGACACTACAGATGTGTGTGTGTGTCATGGGGGGCAGGGAGTTGGTCATGCCCGGAAAACACTAGTCCAAGCCTTGTGGGAGTTACTGATTTCAGAGACTGCTCTTGGCCCTTTGACAATCTGCATTATAAAAGTGAGAGGGGCAGTAGAAAGGTTCACCTCTGGTCTGGTCCTTGACCTCAGTGCTGCCTAACTTCTTTCCCATTGTGGCACATGTGAAAAAGGATAATATTTGTACAGCATGGTGGTAAGAGGGGCTAAACCAAGACCCTTCCTGCCAGAAGCTGAAGGGTCCACATCTTTGCTGTCCCCTGTGTCAGAAACACTAATGTTCTTTTTCTGTTCCAGGTTCCAAGCCAGGATCCCACATTCCATTTAACCCTCCTGTCTTTAGTTTCCTCCAATCTGCAGCCCCTAGGTCTTTCCCAGCCATTCATGTCCTTGATACTTTCGGAGAGTACTGGTCATTTAATTTTGTAGATGATCTCTCAAATTGGGTTCATTTGACGTTTTCTTGTGATGAGATTGAAGTGATGCATTTTTATCAAGCACGCCATAGAAATGATGCGCCCTTCTCGAGTCCATCGTATCTGGTGGTGCGTGATGCCAGTATCTCTTATTATTGGTAATATTGACCATTATCATTTGTTTAAGGTGGTGTCTGCTGGGTTTTCTCCTGTAAAGTTATTTTTCCCTTTGCAATTAATCAGTATATTGGCAGAGATACACTGTGACTAACCTCCTTCAAATAACCTGTTTCCCTTCAAACTTCTGCCCACCAGCTTTAGCAACCATCTGTGGACGTTGCAGTGTTCTAAAGGTGATTTTCACATGTCCCTAATTTATTAATTCGTCTGTAAAGAAGATTTGTCCCTTCTCCCCATTTATTTATATTCAGCTATTTATTTAAATCAGTATCAACTCAAGGATATTTCTTTCATTCTATGAATTATAACCCAATAATATCATTATTTATTTTGCTGCTCAAAGTGTTCCAGCTCTAGTCATTGGGAACTCTCTTCAATCAGCTCCTGTGCCCTTTTGACATGCCATTGTCCTTTTGGGGGTATAGCAAAAGGCTCCGGATTTATCCTTGATTTATCCTGGAACTGTATCTTATACCAGTCCTATAATCGAAGGATCTCTGGTTCCTTTTATTAAAGAATGGTATTTAGAAAACCAGATCTGCATGCTAGGTGGCATTCTGTGTAAGGTATGTAAGGTATGATTCCGAATTTAGAATAGATAAGTATAGAGATTAGCAACGTTGCGTAATTGCCCAAGGTTACCCAAGTCAGAAGTGGCAAAAAAAAGGTCAGACCACGGCACATTCAGTACTCTGCCCCTCTCCACTAATGTGAATGCCTCATTTATTATAAATATGAATTACTACCTGGCAGAAAACATGCAGATGTGCCATATATATGTGATTTCTGGCTGATGGAATGCCAAAGAAAGTCTACCCATGTATAAAAACAAACTTGGCATCCAACAAATATTTTTGGATCCATTCTGTTGAATGAATCATCATTATCATTAAATAGTTCTTGACCTCTATCCCTATTAGTGAATTGTCCCTACTGTTCAGTTGTACTGTAATTTCTTTCTGGAATATGATAGGGCATATGTTAAATAATAACACAGAAAGATAAAACCAGTAACAGGTTCACTTTCTGGAGTCGCATGGTCTTGGATGAAAATCTGACAGGCAGAGTCTACACTCCTTTTGCCATGTTGCCTAGGAAACCAAGGCTTAGGTATGTGGGCAGCTCTCATCAGCAAGTGGTGAGCTGAGTAGAGCTTGCTTTGAGGGCTAGGTTCTCATCTGCCTGTGACCCTCATAATCTGGCCAATTATAGCTCTGGGTAGGATGCCAATACTGCCAGAGACAAAGCCTAGGCAGAACCATGTCAGAATTCTCCTTACCTTGTAGGCCAGGCCCTTGGTTATCTGTGAGGCTGGTTTACACTGCTGGAGAAGAGACCTAACAATTCCACTTACTTCCTGTTTTTCTGTGTTAATCCTCAACATGAAAGCTGCCTCCTGCTTCAGTAGTGGCTAAGGATATAAGGCACACATAACCAGAGAAAGGGAGACACGGTGACTTGGCTGAATGAGATTGATCCAGAGTTGGAGACCTGGTTTCTAATCCCAGTTTTACACTTACTAGTTGTTTACACCAGGAAAGATCTTTCCTCTCTCTGAGCATCATTTACCTGGCCTTAAAATGATAGGTTTGGACTAGATGACTTTTAAGGCCCTATTCTGCTTTGTTTGAAATTCTTGGAAGCTTTAAATTCCATTCCAGAATGTCCCTAAAAGAGCCTTGGATTAGCCACATCCCATTAGTGGAACTCTTCTGCCACCTAGTGGCCAGTTCAGAGGTCTTTTTCTCCCCAAAATGACTGCTCACAGTCTGGCCACAGCTTAAGCAAGAGAACAAGGCAGTTCAGCCTTCCTTTGTGGCAGTGTGGCAAAATGCCAGACCTTGGAGAAACACATGTTTAATTCATGTTCTAGAAATACATTTTCTGTGAACACTGTCACTTCCTACGGCAAAGGCCTTGGTGTGGTGGGCATGTGGTCACAAAGCTAAGCTCCCCCGTCAGCAGCACCCAGCGAGGTGCCCTGATAAACACAATCAGGAAGAGATATGTTTGGGTTACTCTCTGCATGTTAAAATGGTACATGATGGTCCTTAGCGCTTTCAGCTACTCCCCAGTTAACACTCATTAAGCATGCATACAGTACTTTCATCCTGCACCCTCCCCTGCCGTCAGATCCTTCTCCAGACTTCTAAAGCAGAAAGAAGAAGGACCCCTTGGGGTCCTGCTGACCCTGGAGCAATTTTGTCATTTGGAAGGTCCCTTTGGGTTTTTCCTTTCCCCAACATTCCCATCTAAAAAACACCGCTTCTGAAGCCTGCCTGACCCCCAGTTTGAATCACCTGAGTCATCCTTGAATCTCATGCATCCTGGCATTTGCCAAATGTTGCCACTGATCCAGGGTGACAGCCACTACTTGATTGCTCATCACCCTGTCATGATGACTGCTGTTTACCGGAAGCAGGACGTTCCACGTCTTTTGCTTTTAGTCCCCATATCCTGGTGAGGCAAGTACAGACATTATCAGTGCCCATTGCACAGGCAAGAAAACCAAGGTCAAAAACTTGTCAAGCAACTCTCCCCAAGTTTCCATACAGGAAGTGGTTGAGTTACAATTGATGAAAGAGTTCTGACTCCCTGTTCAGTTATGGGGTGTTTGGAAATCGTTTTTATGATCTCATCGGGGGGCCACTGGTTAGTTAATTTTTTCCACAAACACTATTGAAAACCATTAACTACCCGTGCCTCGAAAGGCTGTTTTGTTTGTTTCTTGCTAAGCAGTGGTAGTCAGTGGGTAGAAATAGCACTGGGCTGGTAACCAGAAAGCATGGGTTCTTCTTTTATGTGGTGGTCACCACCAAGGTTGGGGTGGGGGCGGTGGGGAGGAGGGCAGGAAATCACAACCATTAAGGCTTTCATTTCCTTATCAGCGAAATGAGGAGGCTAGACTAAGGTTTCTTGCCTTCTAGAACTTCTTGTGTATAAGGAAAGGGTACTTCTTATTTATCAGTTTCAATACCTCTAACCTGAGATCTATCCAAATACAACGATTCAGTGAGGATATCTTTGCTTAGTAACTAAGTATCATTTACCTGGCCAGTCCAGATTGTTCAGGTGGGTTTGTCGCTTTATTGATTTTTAAGCTTGATTTTCCTTCCTTGCTTCCTTCCTTCCTCCTTTCCTCCCTCCCTCCCTTCTTCCTTTCTTCTTTCCTTCCTTCTTCCCTCCTTTCGTCTTTCTTTCCCTCTTTCGTTTCTTTTTTTTTTTTTTTTTTTTTTTCCAAGCAACCCAGCCTGTCCTTTGGCACAAGATTCCACTCCTAGGTTGTAAATTCCATTGGGGTATTGATGACACACAGGTTTCATCTTGAGTGTTCTTCAGATCACTGTCAGGAGCTCTGTGTTAGGATTTCTGAGGCCATGGTCTAAGGCTCTGTGGGAGAGTGATCAATTAGCATGTCTACTGTAAGCATGAGCTGTGGAAATTCGGAAGGTCAGAGCTATGTCTACATTAGCAGTGGAGAAGTTGAGAGGAGCTACTTAGAAGCAGAGCGGGTGGGAATCTAGGCCTCCTCCCTTTAAGTTCAGCTACCTCTGACCCAAGTCTCCCTCTTGTTGGGTGTCATGGCAATCTGTGCTTAAAGATGCTTTTCGATGATGATGATGATGATGATGATGATGATGATGATGATGATGATGATGATGATGAAATTAATGGCACCGTGGCAGAAAGCTCTCTGCCTATCTGTCTGAGAAGTCGTGTATACCCCACAGATGTGTTTCTTCCTTTCTGTGAGAAGGAAAGCCTTAATACTTGCCAGGAGACTGACCAGGTGACTTTAATGAATGCTCGAAAGACTCATGTCCCCATTAAAATATGCCTTTCTCCTCCTGGCCAGTTCCAAGAGAGACTTCTAAAAGGTATGCCCTCAGCAGCTGACAGGCGGAAGCAGGAGGAGAGCGTCCTCGGCTGTAGGTGGAAGGACAGAGGGGAGAGAAAGGCAGGGAGGCAAAGGGGTCCGCCTTCTTGCCCCTTACCTCCCCAAAGGGGCATGTGAATGACCAATGATGGCTCATGGCCTTGCAAATGGCAAAGGCACAGTTCTAGCGAGGCCGGCTATGAAGGGGCTCCCCACCCAGATGGACTCGCTGTACTGTGAAGGAACATTCTGTGTTCCCTGGCTGGCAGCGAGTGCCCAGCCCATCGGCTACCCCTGACTGCACACCGAGGGCCCTGATAGCGTTCTCACTGGGCACCCTGGAGCTTCTGCCTCAAGTGGATGCCTGGGCTTTATGTTCCCTTGGAGCAGGCTTGCCTGCGGCGGTCGTCGACTTTCTCTCCTTCATCTGGGAGGTAGCACAGCTGTCCTGAGTGTGTGCAGGGAGCCAGCTGTCACCAGGCTGGGAGGGAGGATGCTGCCTGGGTGGAAAACGCAGCCTGGGCTTGGGTATGGGAGATTCTGGGGCCCATCCAGGGCCCTGGAGCCTGAATGCCGTTTTGTTTGCAACGTAATAAAATCTTCCCTCTTAAAAAGCATTCATGTTGCCAAAATCCCAGGTTAAAGGGATGTAGTTGATATGCTGCTAGGGAGAAATTCCCCAAGTTTTGTGGGCCATGACCCCTCTCCAGGGAAGATGTGGGTCTGGCTCTGAGTGTAGATGGGCTTCCCCTGACACACTCCCTTGCCTTCATAGGCAGGCAATCCTGGAGCAAGGCATCCTGGCTTAAGGTTTGGGAAGGACCTCTTGTTGCTTTCTCCAGCCTTGGGCCTTCCAGTAAGCGCCTCAGGGCAAGGCCTTTCCATCCTCTCCTCCTCCATTCTCAGTCAGGGCCTATGCAGCTCCCAGCAGACTCCGATCTAACAGTGACAGCCTTTACAGGCCCTGATGCGGACCCGCCAGGAAGTTAGATAGTAACAGAAACCCAGTTATTATGGACTCGCCAAGGTGCCTTGCTCTTCTTCTGCAGGGTGATTCCTTTCCTTGCCACAATCAGCACACAATTCTCAATCAAGGAAACCCTGAGAAGCCCTATTTGTTTATTTCCATAACATGATGATCACCACAGGATCAGAAACCAAACACAATTCGAGTCCTGAGGGACCTTGAATCAGTGTCAAAGGTAAATTCATTAGCAGTCAGTTGAGCCTTGGGACTAAGTTTCTGTCTCCAAGGATTCTGAGGAGGACCATGCCGGGAGAGGAGGAAATGTTATTGATCAGGCTAAGCTGAATCCCCGTGAGCTGAGCCGTCCTTGGCCTTGGGACGGAATCAGGAGATTTTTGTGAGCACGCCGGACCCAAGCTACGTCGTCTGTTTCTTTATCCACCTGGCCCCATTTTGTGTTCAGATCCAGCATGCATTTCCCTGCATTTTATTAACAGGGGCTGTTCCCATGTGTAAATATACTCCCTGCCACCCTCAGTGTAAGAGTCCTCGACAAATAAGTGAAGAATTTACTGAGAATCCACTATATTCCAGGCACTGTGTCAGGCTCAGGTCCATGTAGGTCTTCAAGAGGCTTTCAGATATGAGAGAAGAGAGAGAGAGAGAGAGAGAGAGAGAGAGAGAGAGAGAGAGAGTGAGAAGAAAGTACAAAACATTACTGGAACCACGTGGAAAGACTTACTGGGTTCAGTAGGGGCCATTATTTCTTCTGTGGGCAAGGGTTTGGAAGGGAGAGGGCCAGAAAGCTCCCCACCACCTGGAGTCATTTTGGAGATGAAAGTTACAGCAGGGAACTCGTCCATATACTCTCAGATCTCCTTGCCAGGCTCTAGTCCTGATGGTTGCCGACTGCCTGTCCGCCCTGTCTGGGGGCACCTGCATCTGGAGCATGCGTCAAGTTCTTCAAGCTCCCAGGAGGGCTCAGGACGACAGGTTGGCAGTAACCTACTTGTCCACAGAGAATCTATAGCCGCCTGGAGAGAAGCCACTCCTCCTTTGGCAATGCCTTGCCCAGGAAATCCCAAATAGAGATTTTCTTCAGTAAGAACTGTGTTTATCTAAGAAACAGTCCAAGATGGGGAGAAAAATAAGTAAGTAAAAGAAACAGAAGAAACAACTTATCTATGTCCAGAAACGCGAATACTGCCCAAGAAATCAGCTAGCGAGCCATGGATTTAAATTTTAAGTGGAATGGCTAAGGAAAAACACATTTACTGCACACTTCTGGGCCTACCCCACCACATCATCATGACAGTTTGGATGCTTCCAGCACCCAAATCCACGATTGGGATATTACAGCTCTTAATGATGCACCTGTCCGTTCCCCCTATCCGCAGAGCTACTGTCCTATTAGGTTATATTGTATGTATGTTGTTAACACGAAACACTGTCTACATCATAGATAATAATTCACAACTCAGGGCCAAAGGCAGCTCCTTCTTTACCTTGCCAATCTCACTGCTCAGCATGGATACAGAGAAACTAAATTCTAACATGAATTACCGGAATTGCTAGAGCTCACGCAGCATGCTCTCTCCTTTTTGCTATTTATTATTTCATTTCACTTACGTTTTCCTTTTGCTGGATTCTCTGCTCTTTGCAGGCTTTGGGAAACCACATATCTGCTTACTACAATCTCTAAAAGTGCTTGGAACTTACAAGCCTTGAACTCTGGAGAAAATCCATGCCCTTTGGAGGTGCCTCTGAGTCCATCCACACTGGTGTCTCTGAGGTGCATCGTTGAGTCCAGTCCGCCTTCTCTGAATCTTGGTGGGCTGTGTGAAACCAGGAGCCTTGGCGAGGCAGAGGGAAGGAGGCTGTTCTGTCCACTGGTATCATCCGTGACGTGAGAAACACAGGTAGCCGCGCCTCAGTGGCAGCCAGGTAGAGTCAGGAGCAACCCTCACTTTTGCTTTTACTTACTGAAAATTACCATCCGAGCTATGTGTTCTCATTAAAAAATAATTCCTGAGTTCAAGAGCAATAAACTCTCCATTGCCACAGGTTACTTTTAAGCCACGCCTTTTGTCCTTGAGGAAGTTATACTACCCAGTAATGAGTCCTGGAGGGAGAGAGGGAGGGAGGAAGGTGCATCACGGAGAGGGGTTCACACATAGTCACTTCAGGCTGTAACTTTCTGAGTAAAGAAAATGGGGAGCCAGGGGGATTCCCCTGCAGCCTGGCGCAATGGTTGCTTTGTACTTCGGGGCCATAGGGCTCACTGGAGCACAGCTCATAGCCTCAGTGGGTCAGGCCTTCTCGGGCACTCTGCTGGCAGCTCTAAAACCCAAGGCTTGTCCCAGATAGACAACAGCTCCTGTGCCCGATGTCTGGTCTTGGGCCATGTCATTGAATGGAATCATAACCTACTCCTAAGAGATGTCTTGTACTCACATGCCTTCAATACCTATTTACCTGGTACCCCATATGGCAGACACTGCTCTAGGCACCAAAAATCCAGTAATGAACCCAACAGAGTTGCTGTCATCGTGGGGGCTAATATTCTTGTGGAAAGAGACAGACAATAAACAAATAAACACAGAAATATACAGCATTGGTAGTGATCCACACTATGAAAAGCATAAAGCAAGGTAGAAGGATATGAGCTGCTCTGGATGGTGAGGGAAGGTCTGCAGGTGGGCTACCCTTTGAGCAGAGTCCCAAATGAAGAGCCTTTCAGAGGGAACAGCAGATGCTTAATAGAAGGAAGACTCTGGAAAGGAGCACTCTGGACACTAGAAACAGCTACTATTATAAAGTGCTTACTATGTATGTATCGAGCTCTTTGTACACATTGTGTGCTCCTGGCATTCAGCATCTCTTTTAATTGTCACAACAGTCCTGTGACGCAGGTATGATTATTCTCCCATTTTACAGATGATGAAACAGAGGCTGAAGGATGGCCTAGTTTGCTTCAGGTGCCATAGTTAGGACATGGTGCAGCTGAGGCTTGAGCCTACCCCTAGTTTGATCCAAGCCTTCATGTCCCTAGCCTCTAAGATAAAATGCTCTGTGTTGCTTTATCAGAAAACACTCCCAGGGCCACAGGGCTTTGTGTGGAGGAAAGAATACTTTGAGGCAGTAGCAGTTGCCTGGAAAATGTTTTGCTTATCATTGCAAATAACTTTCTTTGATGATTGTCTTTCACTTGGAAACGTTGTCCAACCAAAGCTGCCTCTCAGGGTGGCTTCCTGAGTCTTTGTTGCATCACCGTTTCATGAGGTGAATGTTGTTGCCACCCAGGATGCCCATGAAAGACACTCTGGTCCCCTCAACTTTGTTTCAGAGCTTCCCTGGGGTGCCAAAAAAATGTTGCACAGCTTTTCCAAGAACTTAGCATATAGGACTAAGTTACTTCATTCTTATGTTAGCACTGAGATCAGAAATGACTATCAAAGGAGAGCCATCTTGGTGAATGCTTCACCAAGCAGAACCACATAGACACAGTGCAGTGTGGTAGGAAAAAAACAAAACAAAAACAAAACAAAAAACAACAACCCCCCCCCCCAAGCAATTTGGAATCAGTGTTTCAGTGTTTTCAATTCTGCGATTCAGACAAAACCAAACACACAAATAAAACTGCATGATCCTAAGCAGATGACTCAGTAATCTTCTTGAGCCTCAGAGTCCTCATCTAAAAAATGTGAATAATCATGCCAACGTTTTCCCACCCTTTTCAGCAGTGACGACATCCCCAGGAGAAGATGCTTCTTGTGAAGGTGCTCTTTCTCCCTCCCCAGAAGAGAAGAGGAAACACAGCGAAGCACCTGGTATAGAGCCCAGTTCCGGTCCCTAGATGAGAACTACTTGGATGCTATAAAATCACCCTGAGAGTTATCCATGTGCAAACAATAGATTTGTATGTTGGCTCTTTTACTGTCTTCAGGAGGCAAAGCCAGGTCACTGAAGGATGGTCCCTTCAGGCAGAAGGAGCACAGAAAGCATCCTGAGTCAAGATGACTGGGAAATCATCTCAATAAACATATTTTGAATTTTAAAAAACCAGAATGACCCAAAATACAAATATCTGTATGGGTAGCTGGAGATATAATTAATTAGTGGTTAAGGTGTGGATTCCAAGCCAATCCCTTTGAGTTTACATCACAGCTCTGCCACTTACTAGCAGTGTGACTTCATTAACATTTCTGTACCTTTATTTCATTCTTTGTAAAGTGGATAATAATAGCACCTACCCCAGGGTTATTGTGAGATTAAGTAAGTAAATGTACACACACACACACACACACACACACACACACACACACGAGTCCCTAACAAATTAAGCGACAGTTGATTTGGCTACCATTGTAAGGAAGGACCAGGTAAGTGCTGGTGCTTGATACTGGTGTCTCAACACAAAAACAAATCAACCAGCGAACAAAGATAAAAGAAAAAGACACATTCAAGGACTTCCAGCTAAAACCACCTAGTGTAGGAGAAAACAACTCCATGCCGTGAGAAGGACACTATAACTTAAATGCCCAGGGAAGGGCACTCTCTAGGAAAAGCCACTCCTTGGCTGAAGATGCACGGGTGGCTCTTGGCTGGGTGCGGGTGAACGCGCAGCTCCTCGCCTCTCCAGTCACGGAGAACAGGAGGAATGTGAAGTGCAGCTGCATTGTCCTTAATTAATTTCTTAAGGGCTGCAGTAATCAGGCTCATTATGTGTTTCATCCTGCCATTCATTTAGAGAATGAGTAGCAAATGGAAATGCAGTGCACTTAGAAACCTTAAAAACCATTCGGTGCTAGAGTAGGAGGGGAGAAACTCTGTTAGGTCTCTCAGGAAAAGGGAAAAACCCAGGAGGGCTTCTTTAATCACATGAAAGAGGAGCAATTCTAACTCAGCAGCAGCAGAGCTTCCCTGTGGCTTTTCGGAATATTATGATTTGCATCTGGTTGTCCCTGGCTCTTGTACTCTGTTTAAAGATGCCCTCTCCATCCATATTTATAGCCCTCCCAGCAAGGAGTGTAATCCTGACAAAGGGCAGATCCCAAGGGCCAGGGTTCGGCAGGCCTTGTTAAAGGGGGCTGCCCCTGAAGCTCGTCAGGGTGTGCAGCAGAAAAGGCTACAGAGAGGAAGCAAGACCCCCCCCCCAAAAGCCCCCAACAGAGGCTTGGCTGTTGGGTCTGGTTAGGCCACAAGCTGACGGCATCTGTAATTCTTCGAGGCCCACCTCAGGGTTATACAAGCTCTTCTTTGCTCTAATCTTGACCTCCCCTGAAGAGGTGCTTGAAACCATGCCAATTACCTCTTCTCTGGAAGTCAGCAGGATTTAGAAGGCCCCTCCCGTGGACCTGGACTGATACTTCCTCCCAGCTATTCTCATTAAATGAATCCATAAAGTGCTTGGAACAATGCCTGGCTCTGGCAAGCCCTCCCTAAGGGTTTATCCTTCTTGCTGTGACTGTTATTGTTAACCACTGGCAGACAGTAGGTCACAGGATTTAGGGGTTCTATCCCTCCAGGGTTCCACACTGGGCTTCCTTACGATAATTGCTATATGAGTCATCACACGAGCAGCCATAGCATCTTGGATTGTGACACAACCCTCCATCTTTCCTGTTTCCCCATCCTCATCTTTGATAACACCAACTTCATTTTTACCCTCCTCCAGTGTGTAAAGGGATGTGAGCCGAGGTCTACACTTCCTCTCCACCCTTGGAGCAGGACATGCCTCTGGTGGGGATGGAGGTTAGCCCACAGAAAATGTAATAGATGCTCAATAAATATATCTCGATCAATTAGCTGCATACAGGGCTCTATAAATGAATATTAAAGTGTGAATCACCACAATACTTGGCAAATGATTATCTGCTCCACATTTCTTTCCTCTGCCACTACTTCTAGCCTCAGGAAAATGAGCAGGATGAGGGTCTTGAGGTGGGGTAATGAACTCATTGGTGGTTTGACCTATGCTGTACCCCAGCTTATCATCATGACCTTCTCTGACCTCCAGGCTCAAGGGAACCAGGCACCGTGCCAGTTTTCCCAGCTGTTTATTGTGCTGAGGTGCAAAGTACTTCTTCAAAGTTCAGAGAAGCACCAGAGAGGCGGCCCCCTTCCCAGGCCATTCACAACACGTTGGGGCAAACTGGGTTGGCTCCGTCCTCCTCCCTTTCAAATAATGGGCCATTCAGTCTCGGAGAGAAAAGTGAGTCAGCAACCCCAGGGCAATTCCAGCAGCCCAGCAGCTGCCAGCTGGGCAGCTTATTTCCAACAGCCAATTAGTATGAGCACCACAAGTTAATTTGAGCAGATCCAGGCACCTCTCCCAGCAAAACTGGAAGGGCATACCCGTCTGTATGGAAAATGAAGTTGTTTCACCTTCCATGGCACTGTTCCACTCCAAAGAACGAGTTTTATTTCTCAAAATTTGGCTTCCCTTGACTTGCCAGATGAAAAATGATGCGAAGTTACAAAAATCATCTGCTAAGGGAAATAAACCTGAGCTCAGTGACAGACGTTTTGCTGCTTTTTCAAAGCACATCAGTCAGCCTGTCTTTTAAGCAAAATAGAATTCTGCTCTCAGGGAAAGACAGTAATTATTTCATTTAGCAATTGTATTAGATGCAGAAGGTAATGAGGAATAAAGATGCTGGACCCAGACCAATGTTTACTACATAGGCTTATCTTTCCTCTTCTAGCTAAGGTAGCAAATAAACACAGAGTGAATCAGCTATGGGATGATAGGGGCTTCTCCCCCTTGTGGACTGAATCACAATTCATCATTTGCTGCCTAATGAAGAGACAGCACAGCCATGGAGACCACGCAGATGTGAGATGCCAACTGCATCCTTGATGCACGATGACCTTTGCAGAAAATAGGAAACTATGATGTCGTGTGGTAGTTAGTGAAACAATAATTTAGAGATATTTTTGGCTCTATTGCTAAAATGGTATAAGGAAATTCCAAGGATCTAGACTATTGTTATGCAACATCTTCTTAAACCATTCTTCTTATTTTAAATATATACATTTCTGGACTGGGAGGAAGGAAAAAAGAGGGGTGGGAGACTGAGCAAGAGCATGGACCACTTTGCTCTGGGAAGACTGACCAAACTGGGTTAATATGGCGGAACAGACTGAGGCAGCTGAGAGTCTTTTTGCACATCCAGCACATTTGAAGTTTCTGCTTTGATTAGTGCCTCTCTGAGTTACCTGAAAAGTCTACCACTAAAGCGAAACCTGACACAACTTCAAGGAATAATTGACAAATCTGTGATCAGAGTGGAAGATTTAACACAGTTTTCTTAGTAACTGATAGATCAAACAGCCAAAAATACTCAGGGAAGTTATAGAGATTTGGAACAACATGATTAGCAAGTTTGATATACATGACTTTTATATAGCACAGCTCTCAACCATTGATGAACGCACATTTTTTCTTTTTTAACCAAATCACACATTGTATTTATGAAAACGGATGATGCATTCATTAGGGCATAAAGCAAATCACAAATCTCAGCAAATTTCAAAGAATTAGTATCATGAGATGGCATCACAATTAAGTTAGAAACCAGTGAAAATTATAACTTAAAACCACCATACCTTTATATATTTAAAACACATTACTTAAAAATTCAGAAACAGAAAGCAGATTGCGTTGCTAGGGGCTGGGAGTAGAGAGGAATGTGAGGTGACTACTTCATGGGTATGGGGTTTTCTTGGGGGTAATGAAAATGTATTGAAATAAGATAGAGGTGGTGGTCGCCCAATATTGTGAGCGTACTAAATTGTACACTTCAATATAGTTAACTTCATGTTATGTGAACTTCATCTCAACTACAAAAACAGTGCTCATATATCTGTGTTTAAATCTTAATCTGTGGATACATGGCTGTGTAGTTTGTGAAAGTTTTCAAGCTCTACACTTATGATGTGGGCACTTTTCTGTATTGTATGTATTATATTTTCTATATTGTAATTCGACAAAAAGTTTAAAAATTAAAAAACACATTAATTAATTACTTATAGGTTAAAAAATCATACTGTAAAGTATAAAAACAGAACCTCATGATACTAAAATCAAAATGTATGGCATATAGTGATTCATTCAGATCAAAGGAAATCAACCATGACAGGACGATGAATTCTCCAAGGTACATGTGAAAGAAAATGTATAGTTCAAATGTTTATTTGAAAAAAAGAGAAAGGCTTAAAGTTAATAAACTGAGCATCAAGCATAAGAAGGTAGAAATAAAACAACAGAATATTCCTAAAGAAAATCAAAAGGGGAAAATAATCTTAAATTAAAGAAACGGATAATAGATACAATAAAGATGATAACGTCAAAAACTATTAATTGAAAAGACTAACCCCTGGAAAGACTGAATAAGGAAAAAAGGTGTGTATATATATATATATATATATATATATATATATATATATATATATATATATATATATGAGAGAGAGAGAGAGAGAGAGAGAGAGAGAGAGAGAAGGCACAAATAATATTGAGACAGCGTCTTCTCTTTTTTCTCCTACCTTCACAATCTCTTCCTTCTATCAATAAGGAGCCAATTGGGAGACAGAAAACACACCAGATATTTGAGGAAGAATTTAGTATAAAGAATTTTAACTAAATGTAAAGTTACTAACCAGGTAACTAGGAGACAAGAAGAAAATTCTAAGGTATCATAAACAGCAATTTCAGGAAGCAGCTACCATACCCAGGGTTGAGGGAATGAGAGAAAGAGGTTTAAATTTAAAACTTCAGAGGTTGGACAAGGGATTCTGATGCTCAGAAGGAAGGGATGCTGGGCTGGTGCTGGTGTCTCCAAGCTCAGAGAAAGGAGCCTGTGAGGTTGGCACTCAGACTCTGTCTGAAAGGAGGTGCTGCAGCACGTAGTTGTGTCTCAGGATGAAGAGATGGATGTGACGAGGCTGGTCCTTCAAGTTTTGTAGAAGCTGTGACTGGATTGGCTGCTGCTATGAAAGAAATTGCCACTGATGAAAGAAATTGCCACTGATGGAGTGAAGAAGTGGTGCTGGGGTGACACTCACGAGGACCACCAGCAGACAAGAAGTCCGCAGGAGGGAAACAGGGAGGCCCACATCCCCTCTGCTCCTCCAGTGTTCCAGTCTCCCTCAAGCATCTGATTTGCAGAGGCCAAAAGGGAACAGCTGGCAAAGCAGAAATGTGGTTTGCATGGTTGTGGCCCTAGCATCGCAGAGCAGACAATAAAAGGGTGGGTTTGGACCTGAAAGACAATAATTTACTAACTGATACATCCCCATTCACTCTCTGTTGCTTTTGATCCTCTCCAGGTTTGGGATATGGGGAAGGAAAGCGAACTACAGTCTTTACTTACCTGTTACTATTATTAGAGTGCTTTGCTCTCTAGGGACCTGCTGGTAGTTGAAGCTGCTTTTTCCTCTCATGGAGTGCTTTATGTGAACATATTTCCTTACCCACCATTGCTGATTTCCTTTGACCTGCATGAAGGCACTATATTCTAGAAGTTGCTTATTAACCTCCATTTAATGCCCCAAACCTCTAGATCCCCTTTAATGAAATCTGTTCATCTAGCCAACTGACCTGACTCTATTGGAGATTACCTAAGATGACCCCGTGCCAACCCTTTTGTGCATATCTGGCTGTATGTGCACCAAGAAAACATTTATGCATTCCTCGCTCAGGCCAGTTTGGGGAATGCGAGTTGATTCAAGCCCAGCAGCACCTTTCTCTCACTCTATCACGAAAGCAGCCAACCAGCCCTGTTCTTGCCTTCTGTGTTCTAATGGGAGACAGATGAGTCCACTGGATCTGCCTAGCTGCAGAGGACACATGTGTAATTCTCCAAGGGGAACTATTGAAACCCTCCTAACTAGCCCAACTCATACCATTAGTACTTTCCAAAAAATCCTGAAAAATTTCCAACAAATTCAACTCTCTCAAGCCACTACATTAATTTCTGCATATTTCATTTGAAAAGGCTGTATCTTGACCTAACATCTCACCTTAGAAGTTTGTCATTTGAATCTTGGTGCTTCAAATGAAACTTAATTGACCATCTTCTTACACCAATCTTAAATTCTTCCAGTTCAACCTATGAGATTAGTATAACATTGATCCTGAAATCAAATAAAATCAGACAAGAAAGGAAAACTATAGGTTTACCTTACTCATAACTAAAGTTACAAAAGCAAGCTATTCAAAACAAACTATTATCAACCAAATCCAGCAGAATATGAAAAAGATAATTACTCATACTGTCGAGTTTATCCCAGAAAGACAAAGATAGGTTAACATTATAAAAATGATTAATGTACTTTATTACATTAACAGATTAGAGAAGGCAAACCATTTGGTCATCTCAGTAGATATAGAAAAAGCATTTGAGAAAAGCAAACTAATTTGTGATAGAAACTCTAAAAACAAGATAACTTCTTTAAAAGAATAAAAGCCAAAAAAACACAAAAACTTATGACAGATACCATTATAAATGGTAAAACTTATAAGTCTTCCCTTTAAAATCAGAAATGAGTTGAGAATGCCCAGTACCATCATTCTATTCAACATTATTCTCATTGGTAAAATTTAAAAAGGAAAAAAAAGGTATACAAATTATAAAGGAAGAAATAAAATGATCATAATTAGCAGATGATATTATTGCCTATAGAGAATATTGAAAAAAAGTCAATTGATTAGAATTAAGAAGAGAATTTATCAAAGTGGCCGAGTATGCAAAAACCAATTGCCTTACTGTACAGCAGCCATAAAAATATAGTAATGTAATTTTTAAAAGATACCATTACAATAGAAACAAAACTATAATAAAAGAAGGACATGACCTTTGATAAAGAAAAACTTAATTGAAAAATGTTAAAGACCTAAAATAAATGAGATATACCATATCCATAGGTAGACTCAATATCATAACATGTCAACTATCCCTAAATTTAATGAAATTCAACCAATACTTCAAAAGTTTATCATAGACCTTAATAATCTGACTCTAAAATCTCAAAAGTTTATCATAGACCTTAATAATCTATTTCTAAAATTTACATGGGAGAGCAAAGGCCCATGAATAGTCAAGATACTTTTGAGAAATAAGGACAAGGGGTGGGTATGTGAGGGAGGGAGGGGGGTTTTCCCTGACAAATAGTAAGATTGATAGATCTATGTATATAAGACAATGTAGTATTGAAACAGGGATAAACCAAAGAAGTAATAGTGAGCCAAAAATAGATCCATAAAAATATGAAGATTTTTGGCACTATAGAGCAGTGTGTGTATATGTGAAGTAGGGGATGTGAAATGACAGAATGAACCGTTCAATAAATGGTGTGCAAACAAGAGTTTATCCATATTGGGAAAAATTATATTGGATTCCTTCCTCATACCATATATAAAATAAAGTTTGAGTGAAATAAAGAGTTAAACATGAAAAAAAACTTTAAAATTATTATGTCAAAATAGAAGAATATTTTATGACTTTGGATAAGGAAGTATTTTCTAAACAAGACCTAGAAAATATAAACCATAAAGGAAAAGATAGATAAAGGAGAGAGATTTGAATTATTAATTTATTTTTATCAAAAGACACCATAAAGAGAGATAAGCCAAAAATTGAAAGGACATATTTGCTGTATATATAATAAACAAAAGATTAGTATACAGTCTTCATGAAGAACTCATAAAAATCAGTAAAACACAATTTAAAAAATAGAAAATAAGCAACAAGAATGAAGAAGAAGCATGAATGGCCAATCAACATTAAAAATGTAGCTTAATTTTGTTAGTAATCAGGGAAAAGTAAAAAAAATTACAGTGAGAGATATTTTCACACCTACCAGACTGGTATGTATTTAACATTGAACAACTTTAAGTGTTGGCAAGACTGTAGTACAATGGGGTCTCCTAAATACTTGTAACGAATGACATGGAAAATAATTTGATGTGATCTAGTACAACTGAGATGTACATCTCCTACACCTCCAGGAACGTGCCTTTGAAAAACTCTTGCACTTGCATACCAGGTGATATGTTTGAGGCAGTTCTGTTTGTATTAAAAACTGAACACAGCTCTGATGTTCACCAACAGAACAGACAAATCACTTGTGGTATATTTCTAAAATGGCTATAACAGTGAAAATGAATCAACTGTACAACTGAATCTCAAAAATAGAATATTGAGAGGAAAACAATAATGAAATATAATATCTTAAAACTTGGAAAACAAGCAAAGAAAGCAATATTTTGTTTAGCAATACACATACATGTGTTAAATTACAAACAACGGCAAAAGGATGATAAAGTGAAATGTTGAGACAATGCTTATAGCCTCAGGGCTATGACTGGCAAGGGCTCACAGGTCGAGCTGCCAGAGAAAATACAGGGGGTCCAGAGGAGTTTGCATTTAAAGTACGAATAAAGTTTTCAGTATAAGTATGTCACGGATATTACATGGGGCGTACTTATCATGTAAAATTTAAAGTTAAATAGACATCTTTTTTCATTGTTCTTGTTTGTTTTGGGCTAAATATCCAACCCTAGTCACAGGGATATATTTAAGACATTATACTTCTCAAGTTGGTTGGTAGGTGCATGACTGCTCATTTTATTGTTTTATTGTTTTTAAAACAAATAGACTTTAAAGCAAGTCTGTCATTGTTTATAACTCTACTTGATAGATGCAAAGCTAAAAATCAGTAGTAGCTGTAGGCTGGGCTGGGGTGTCAGGTGCTGGTCCTCTCTGATCACCAGGAGGGCATGCATCGAATTGCTTATGGCTGAGCTTTCTCCTTGTCCCTGTCTCTGTGCTTCTGCTGGTGATTACTTCACCCACCTGCTACTAAATAGCAGCTGTTGGAATCAATTCAATTCACTATCCCACCATTTTCTTTTCACAATGTCTGGAAGTATGGGGAGTGTTATGTCATGCAGGATCCACTTTAAACTCATGTTCCAAGTCATGAAAGATTTTTTTTAACCATCAAAGAGCCCTCCTATCTCCCCAGCTTGCCATAGAAAACATCAGAAAAGAGATCAGAAAGAATATCCAGATTAAAGAGGCTATTAGTTGCAAAATCACCTTCCTAGTCCCATGGGAAGGAGCTTACCAGAGGGAGAAAAGCCTTACATAAATTTAATTGATGAAGGCTCAATATCTAAAGACTCTTCTTGAAACAGTGCATAAGCAGAGGGCAAAGACTTTGCAAAGAATACAAAGGACCCCAAAACAAGACTAGGAGATTCCAGCTTAGCACAACCAGAAATGGGGGCGGGGTGGGGAGGTGTTGGAGGACTGCTCAAGACATACAGGAAAGATTCTGACTAGTTATGTCATTAACGAGCCCAGGACTGTAAGCAGCCCTGTTTTGCTCATATTGTATTCCCAGTCCTAGTAGCTGGCATAGACTTGTCCTCAATAAATGTTTGTGGGCGGAATGCATGAATGCATAATGAGGAAACA
The DNA here is from genome assembly GCA_003508835.1 of Eonycteris spelaea. Lineage (NCBI taxonomy): Eukaryota > Metazoa > Chordata > Mammalia > Chiroptera > Pteropodidae > Eonycteris > Eonycteris spelaea. The sequence continues at coordinate 3,663,860 of PUFA01000046.1, read as the reverse complement.
AAGTAGTGAAAAAAGTAATAAGGGTTATTATCAAATCCTTAAAAAAGAAGAATTAAAAAGCCACATCAGAATCTGCTGCTCTCTCCTAGATGTCCAGAGTGAGCAGAACCAAGAAAGCAACTATTCCTCACAGATATTTCTAACAGTATTCCTAATGAGTACCACTTCAATTAGGCATTCTTCTGCCTAGGTTTGCTTAGTCACTCAGGCACCACTGTTTTATACATCTTTGGTTCCTTCTGGCAGACCTTGAGAGATGATGGCAAAACTTCTGACGCTTTTCCTTTTCCCATAAAGCACTCTCCATCAATTCTCACGTTTAACTATGCATTCAGTAAATACTTACAAAGCATGAGCCAGATACTGTTCTAAGCCCAGGAGATTTAGAGGTAGTATTTCATGGGTACCTACTAAGTCAGGCACAGTGTTAGGCACATTGCTTAAATCATCTAATTTGCAACCTGAAGCAGTAAATACTATTATTACCCTATTTTACAGATGGGGAAACTCAGAACATGGTCAATGACTTCAAGAGGGGAGACACACATTTGAAATACACTGTTTTGAGGATTTTCCAAAGTACCATGAGAACATAGTGTATATGTGACTTTAGAAGTTGTCCCAAACCCGTATTAGTTATCTACTGCTGCATAACAACATAACTCAATTAGCAGCTTAAAACAACACACACACTCATTTTCTCACAATATTTGTGGAATCAGGAGTCCAGGTGTGATTTAGCTGGATCTTCTGCTTCAAGGTCTCTTGAAGGTATTGGCCAGGGCTGGGTTCGCATCTGAAGGCTTGACTGGGGAAGGATGCCCTTCCAAGCTCCTGTAGCTGTCGACATCATTCAGTTCCTGGCTGGCTGTAAGACTGAGGGCCTCAGTTTCTTTCCTGCTGTCAGTTCCTTGCCATGTCCATAGGGAAGCTCACAATACGATAGCCTGCTTCTGCAAAGTCTACAAAGAAGAGGGTCTCCTAGCAAGAGAGGCATTACAGTCTTATGTAACACAATCTAGAAGGGACATCCTTTACCATATTGTATTAGTTAAAATAAAATCACAGGTCTGGCCACACTCCAGGGGGAAGGGGTTACAGAAGATGTGAATACAGGGAAGCACAAGAACTGCCTTAGAGTGTGTGTCCGCCCACCACCCTTTGCTCTTCTTCATGTGCCCAGATTAGCTGTTCACCCCGTCTGCCTCCAGAGGCTGCCGCATGTGGCTGTGCATTCGCCTGACTGCTAAGTGAAAGGCACCCTACCTTCGCGCACAGTTGTGTGGTTTACCACTTGTATAACTGTACACAGCAGCTCTGCCAATTTCATCATAGTTTTCAAAATAATACATTGTGATTATCTGTTTACTTTTCTATCTCTTCACTATACTGAAAGATCCTTGAAGTCAGAGGGTGAAACTTTTATTTTTATGTCTCCAGTATAGCAGATGCCAAACAAATGTTTATTCAGATAAATGGAAGAAAGACGGTAGCATAATTAGCTCACTGGGATAGCCAGGAGGACACATAGGACAACTTCACAGAGAAGGCACATGTATGTTCTTCCTTGTCGCTCAGCTGTCGCTGCACACTGAACTTCCTTAAAGAGCCTTCAGGAACAATTTCCAACAAGATATAATAAAAATTGTGGTTTTATTGTGCTTTGGATTCCTACTGAATAATCTCCATGGAGATACTAACAAAAATACCCTATTGATTCAATCCAGTAAAAACCAGTCTCCTCGTTCTCTTAATGTGGTAGTGGGAGGTAGTAAGTGGGATGTTTCCTAATTTTCTGGAATTGGCAAGTAGAGCAGAGAAAGGGCACAAAGGTCCCTGCAGTCCAAGTTGGGGCAGTAGCTGGCTCTGGGGTTCCCCTCTCTGCTGGGCTTGCTGAGGGATGCAGCTCAGGAGTGCAAGTCCCTGTGGTGCCCTGAGAGCTCTGAAGGGAATATAAGATAGAAGTGGGGGAAAGGTAAAAATATGACTAAAAGTGGTTATACCTTTTAAGATCATGATCAAGTCTTCGTTTAGGTTTTCTTCATATCAAATCATTACTGCTTCTTAGAGTTTCTTTATGGCTTTCATGTTTAGGCCTCAGTCTTTTGCTGTGATTCTTCTGAGGACTGATAATGGTAAGTTAAGACCAATGCTATATATGCCAGGTCAGGACAGCAGCTGCCCAGGGCTCTCTCACTTAGACCTGGCCAATGGGCCAACTTGGAAGCAAATGGAAATTTTAGGACCAGAAGCCACACATAAAGAAACCAAGGGTACTGTGGAAATGAATGGGAAATAAAACACTAAAACCAGAAATAGCTACCACTTCAAAATGACTATTCTATGGTTTTTCTGGGGACAGAATTGGTTCCTCAAATTAAACTAATGAAAAAACAGAAATTCAAATGCTTGCCTGAATGCCACACTCACTGCATTGTCTTTGGAGAGGAGAGGCAGGGATGAGCGGAAGTTGAGCTTTGATGAAACTCAAAATGTTATCTGTTCAGTCACTAGAGGCCTTTGGACCTAATGTTCCTCCGTGTGCCAAGGAACGCTTTGACTCAGAACAAAGGCACCCACCAGCGAAGTTCATGGCCTCTGCCGTTCCCGCCACGGCACAGACCACTTTCGCACTGTTCGGACACTGATTCGCTTCTGCTGACAGCCTGCCTTAGCTCTGTTCCTGAAGGACGGCTTAGTTAGAAAGTTCTTTAATGTTGCTTCTGTTAAATGTGAGACTTTTTGCCCTAGTGTGGTTTTGAGGCAGTAAAAACTATTCGAGGTTAATGTTGCTTTTAAAAATTAATATTTAATTTATTAAAGTTACAGATTTAAAAAACTTTTTTACTTGAAACTAATAATTAAATTAAATTAAAAAAAATTAAAAAAAATATAAAATCTAACTTTTCCTGAAGCTTTTAAGTTCTGCTTCAAATCTTATTGTTCTTTATATATTCTATATAGCTTATCATATTTTTAAAAGTATACTAATGTCCTTTGAATAATGTGTGATCCTATTTCTAAGCTTAGCTAAGTTATTACCTTCAAGTATTTTAAATTTCATATAAGTCAAGTATTCTACTTTTTTATTACTTCAACGTTTTGATCGATCTAACATAACTTTCTGAGTATTCAAATAACACAGAACACTAAAACAAATCAAATTTAAAAATAGTTCAAGACTGTTTATAAATTTAGTAAAATTATAACTTAAAAATTGAAAGCAATGATTCACACATTGCATATTGAAGTTCAAAAATCCATTAATTTTAATATTAGGCCAAATTGTCTTAAACAGTACGGGCCCATGAAATACCAATTATGTGTTTCTCGCTCACACAAAATATTAATATACAAGAGGCTTATTTCCTTAAACACATCATACTTACATCTAAGCCAGCCTGGGGTTGAGTGAAGCTTAACCACCATACTGATTTCTTAGGGCTATCATAACAAATTACTACAAACCAGATGGCTTAAAACCACAGAAATTTATTCTCTCACAGTTCTGGAGGCTGGAAGTCTGAAATCAATGTGTCAGGGTCCTGCTTCCTCTGGAGGCTCAAGAGGAAAAGCCTCCCTCTCCTTGGCTTCCTTGGCTTGTGGCCACATCACTCCAATCTCTGCCTTGATCTTCTTCTGTCTCTTTCAAGGACACTTGTCTTAGGATTTGGGCCCACCTGGGTAATTCAGCCAGGATGATCTTACTTGAAGATTTTTAATTTAATTTGCAAAGATCTCTTTTCCAAATAAGGTAACATGTGTATCTTTTGTGGGGCCACACAATTCAGCTCACTATTCTGTTCCAGGAGTGGGGTGAGTTGCCACTTCGATGGGATGGTCAGGACAGATCAAATGAAGGAGGAGGCATTTTGAGTAATGTCTTGAAGGAAGTGAGGGAGTAAGTTGTATGCAGCATTTCAGGCAGAGGAACCAACAATGCAAAGGTCCTGAGATGGAAGCATCCTTGATGTGTTCAAAGATGAGCAAGAGGATGACGTAACTGGAGGGTATGAGTGAGGGGACACAGAAGGGAAAGAGGTAGAGAGGTGACAGTGTAGACATGAAGGTCATTGGCATCACTTTAATAAGATGGGAGGCCATTACGAGGTGACATGATTTTCCTTGAATTTTTTAAAAGGCTCACTCTGGCTACAACCTGGAGAATAGACTATGAAAGGGGAAGGGCGGAAACAGTGAGACCAATCAGAGGATATGTAGGAATCCAGGCAAGAGATAAAGGTAGTTCAGATTTGGAGGTAGCACTAGAGCTGATGGGAAGTGATCAGATTCTACTTTTACGCTGAAAAGAGCTAAGACAATTTGTCAACATATTGGATGTGGGATGTGAGGAAGAGAAGTGAAGGGAGACGCTAATATTTTGTACTTGTGCAACCTGGAGGATTGTGTTACCATCAACCAAGAAGGACAGGGCTGTGAGTAGAGCAGGATTGGGGTAGGAGGAATGAATCTAGATATTTAAAGGGAACTTTCTATATGAGTTAGAGTTTGAGAGTGAGAGAAGTCTCGGCTACGGACATAAATTTGGGAGTTGTCAGCATATAGATGGTATTTAGACCCATGTGACTTGATGCGATAACCAAGAGAGTGAGGGCAGATTGAAGAGAGAACTGGACCAATGGCAGAGTCCTCCAGCATTAAGACACCAGAGAGAAGAACGAAACTAGCCAAAGAGACTGGGAAGGGACAACCAAGAGAAAGTGGTACCCTGTAAGCCAAGGAGCTGTATCCTCCATGGCTTAGAGTCTGTATTTAACTCTGGTATTGTCCTCCATGTGATGAAAGTGAGCTCCTTAGCAGTCTAGGTGACACCTGTCATAGCCCTAACTTCTCTTCTCTAGCTAAACATCTTTTGCCTTTCTGTATAGACTTCTGCAGGAGAATAAAATAGATTTTAATAATTAAAAAATAAAGGAAATAAAAATCAAGAAGTACACCTCAGGATAGCAATAACAATTTTTTCAAAGTATGCTGATAACTAATTTACATAATCTACATAAAATGTGCACGTCACATGCATATACCCTTTGCAGTCATTGATTCTTAAAAAAATTCCAGTTGGTCCCATAGCAGTAGTAAATTTTACGTTATACTCTGCAAGTTGTCAAAGGCGATCCAAATGGCACTTTTGGATAGTCATAAATCTGGTCATGCATTTTGAATCATGTGGGAAGCCACCAAGTATTAGCCCCTTTCATGCCCCTTGAATACCTACTGGAAGAAACTTAGTCACTAGTGTAAACTCTTTTTGACTTCAGGGTCCATCTTATTTTCCTCAATATTTTTCTCAACGCCCAGCACACTGTCTGGTTCACAGTGGATACTCTATGAAAAGTGTACTCAATGAATAAATGAATGAATAGTGCATGCTGATTCACTGAATGACTTCAATAAAAAGACTTTCTTGGTCACAAACTGAAATACAAACAAACATAATTATACTCAGAAGTTGCCTTTTATGTTAAGTTTATTGCATACTTTTTTGATTGGATCACTTATACTTCCTTTTTCTTTCTATAACATAAAAACTCACAAGTGTAGGCTTTCCAACCCAGAACAGGCAAGGTATTTTCTGCCTTATTTGGACCACATATATTTCTAAAAGGAATAATTAGTCAGAGAGAGTGGAGACCTAGCTTTCTAATCAGCACTACTGTTGAGAACAGATGCTATTTTATTTTTCATATATCTCTTGTTTTCTTTGCTATCATTTCAGGACTTATGATTTTCCATATTCTCAAAGTAAAAAAAAATCTCATGAGAAGGCAAGCAAACCGATGTTATTACTGAATACATCACACAGGTGCATATGAAAGACTGTATCACAGGCCAAAGAGGTATAAAATAGTTACTTGCAAACCAATCAAAAGGACCATCTCATGAGCAGCCACCTTATTAGATGCATAATCAACAGTCTACTTAGAACCCTTTTTCGTGGGGGAAGATGAAAATTCATTTTGTCAGCATGTTCTAGTTTTTTGTATAATTCTTTGCTGTCTCCAGAATTTTTTTCAGAGAGACAGCTATAAAATTGATTGGCTCGAAAGCTAAATAAAACACAGTAGCCTACTTTATCATTTACTGCTAGCTATTTATTATGAGCAGTGCTGTGTGGGGATATCGACCCTGAGATTAAAGCTAGAGAAATATAGATTCTAAGATTCTACGAACACATAAAGCTCCCCAGCCATGGTGACAGATGATAATGAGATTATACTCAGAGGCCATCTTTTATCTCAATGGAGCCCAAGAGCTATCATTTTTAAAAGTAGTGAATTATACAAACAATGCTTAGCAGTCCTGCAATGCTGCTTTCTTGGACCCCAAATGTATTGTCAGGCAGTCCGCCATTCGGGCACTGAAGACAGGCATTCCTCCAATTCATTTAGTGGTTGGTTGATTGGCCGGTTGGCTGGTTGAATCATTTGTTCCTTCATTCACTTCAACCCACCTGGACATGAGAGGTGTCCTTCTTCCTGAATATTCCTTGCATTTATCATTTTCTTTCTTGCCTCCATGCCTTTTCTTTTCAGAGTACTCCTCTGACTGCGAAGCCCTCTTGAATCTCCAAAATCAAAACTCGACTCCTCCTCTCACACACAGCTCAAATTTCACATCTTTTCACAAAATCTTCAGCAAAAACTTTAGAGTAAATTGGTTCTGGATCTAAATCCTGACTTTCCTATTTGTTAGTGATGGAGTTGAGGGCAATTCAATCTAAGTCTCAGCTTATTTACCCGTAAAGCAGGGGTTATCATTCTTATTTTATTTGGGTCCCTTTTTAGGAAAAGAAAATAACAATTTAAAAATAGCTAATCCTCACTGTCTCCCTCTCCTCCCAATCTCACTTGAACCTCCTCCAGGCAGGTGTTCATCTCCACCTCTCCACTGAAACAGCTTTATCAAAGTCACCAAAAAACCTCCAGGCCAAATCAGTAGTTGATTCTCAAGCCTCAAGTTATAGTGCTTGGCACAGCTCTGGGCTCTGCCAACCCTTGGTTCTCATTCTACACCACTGGCTGCTCTTTCTGTCTCCTCAAATGACTCCTTATTTCTCTGACCTCAAACATTACAAATGCCCAGGGGTCAATTCTCAGACGTGTTATCATCTCTATTGACACTTATTGGCCACGTGATGTAGTCTAGTCTTGTGGCTGTAATTTCGCTTCTATACAGGTGCCTCTAAGATTCATATCTTCAGCCTGGACTACCTCCCTGAGGAGTAAATTTGTTTATCTGGCTGCCTTCTGGACATCTCCACTTGGTCATGTGCCTGCAACATCAAATGTCACACTAAAACGAAATTCCTCATTCCTACCCCCACCCCCGCCACATCTGCTGCTGCTGCTACCTTCTCTATTGCAGTAAAAAGAAATTTCATTGTTCTACTTTTCAGTCCAAAACCCTGGAAATCACCATAAGACAGCTCTCTTGCTATCATATCCAATCCATCAGCAAATGGATTTCTACATCCTACACGTTTTTCAATATTATTAGATTATCCATATCCATAACTTTAAATCACTAAGTAGCATTTTGTCAATAACGATAACTATACATACACAGTGCTCAGTGCTGTTCTAAGTCCTTGACATATAACATTTAATTTCCATAACAACCTATGAGATAGGTAGAATTCTATCCCATTTTGCAGGTGCAAAACTAAGGCACAGAGGAACTTGCCCAAAGTCACACGGCTAGTAAGTGAAAGAGCTGAGAGATAATCCAGGCAATTTGACTCCAGTCATGTGCTTGATGACAATGATTTCCATTTATCATGTGCTTGAATATTTATATTATTTAGAAATTTCCAGTATTATAAATCATGTTGTTTGGACCACCTTTGTGTGCAAAGCCTTTTCCGAATTTACAATTATTTTTTTAGCATATATTCTTAGAAGTTGAATTGCTCAAAGAGCATAAATATTCTTAACCCCTAAAATAGCTACCTTATTATTAGCAAACATTGGCTCTTTGAAATCTGAAGTTATATACAGTTATTAGGAAACTTTTTCTAGAGAATAAAAAGAGATTGGTTTGTTGCTTCTTTTAAGATCATGAAACACTCAATTCTGACTTTTAAATTTATTCGCACAACTGAATTTGACCTACTTTGGCTCACTCATTGTTGTTTCAAGATCCTCTTCTACCCACCATCTGGACCTGACGGAAAGATTAAATAGAACTATATTTGCCATAGTTGTGTATCAACTGTGAGCACAAATATTTTATTTCTCGTACCTTATGCTTAACTTTGACATCACAGGTTTGGATAATGAATAGCCAATAATAAGCAACCTATGCTCTTTTGTTCTTTTTTGTATTATTTCCAATCAGCCTTCAGAAGATCTACGTGCTATCATGTGGAACCTGTAAATTATGCGTGCCAACACTTTATCTTTTCAAGAATTTCACCTCTTACTCTAAAAGTAGTTATATGATCTACTCTCAGTCAAAACAAAACAAAACAAAACAAAACAAAAACCTAGTAAAACCTGTACCTCAGAAAGGGGAAAGTCTGAGAAGCCACTCTTCTTCCTTTTTTCTTTCTCCATACACTGGACTGTCTGTTGGCAGTCAGCTGTATTGCTGGTCCTTTCTATGCTCTCTTCTGAATCTAAAAGATTGGAAGCCTGGGAACTATATTTCCTAGAATACAAAGCCAGCAAATATCCCAGTTTGGATTCTGTCAGTGGCAGACAATTATGAGAGATGAGGAAGGCAGAAAGGTAGCAGAAGCCATACCTATTCTTCCTGTAGTAACAAGATGTTACAGTGGCCTATGGGTCTTCCTCTGCTAAGCACCTGCTTCAGGAGGCAGTTTCCAGAAGTTCCCGACCTGACCTGTGTAGCAAATAGTTCCCTGAAAGTTAGCTGCAAATCTGAAAGCTAACTCTGAGTTTCCCTTACCTTTTTTCCCCTTACCTTTTTTCCCATTACCATTTTTTCCCTTTCTGACTGTTTTATATACATCTAGTTGCCTATTTTTAAACACCTTCCTGCTTCAAGTACCCGGCATGATTTCTGTTTTTCTAACTGAAGACTGACTGATTTATCTCCTAATTTATATAAACCTGTGGTCAGGCATTCACTGAACTAAGAAAAACATAACTCTAATTTAGATTATTGGTAGCAGAGCCCAACCCATAAATTGTAAGCTGATTTTAACTCCAAAAGTAGTCCCTTTGTGGGACTTCCTTTTCTTCCCCTAGGTTTTGGAGAATTCTACATACTAAAGACCAGATCTGGAGAGGGGTGAGGAATGCAACACCAATATCATCAATGTACCAAGGTGATACTTTAATGGTTACAACCATACATGTTTATTCTTAATATTTTTTAGCTCCTTTACACTTTATTTCCCTTGGATTATTTGTACATGTTTATAATTTTGCTAAATTTTTAAGGGGTGGAAAATTTTTACTCCCTAGCACTTAAGAAATGTTCAAAGATGTTGATTAAATTATATGTAAAAAAAAATGTCGTTTTCTATTTGCCCTGAAGGAGTAAATAGCAGCTTATGCATTTCGCATTTAAGTTCGAGTTAGCAAACATAAGCAGATCATCAAGCCTCTTAGGGTCTCCATTTTGATTAGCAGTTCCATTTCATTCCAGAAATTCTTCCTCCCATCCCCCACCCCGTGTTGATGATGAATTAACAATTTCACATTTCACACCTGCTTTAATCTCATAGATTTTAAATGGCCTCCCGAAGTGATCCTTATGCGTTTATGCTTGAGAACTACTGCAGTCAATGAAACCAGGGCTCCTTTTCTTTGAAATACCTATGCAAGGAGTGAAATTCAAAGAATTTAAAGACTTAAGAATTCTTTCTAGTATTCACACCTGGGAGGTGACATATAGCATCACAGAATTTTGGAGCCAGAAAGGTCCTTACAGATCACTTGATGATGAGACCCTCATTAATAAAGTCAGCAATCATATCTAGACTTACATAGGCAGTTTAGGGCAGAACAAAAGTCAGAACATAGATATTCTGAATTTCAATCTAGTGCTTTCTTTAAGATGATTGTCATGTACGACTGTCTGTGTGGTGAACTGAGCAACTACATATGCCAGTCATACTGAGAGGACATGCATATGTATTAGTAGTTTTCTGAAAGGCAGCAGTAAAGTTCTAACAAAATCAGTGGACTACATGATTTTCCAATAGATGCAAGTAAAGTGTCTTGAGGAAGGGATACCACTTTCTATGCACGAAGATGTGATGTGGATCCGTGACAGGCAGTCCCCCCACCCTTTTCTTCAATATAACCTTATGATTAATAATAAGAATGTACAGGTGCTCATCTCAATAACGAATGCAATACAGATGCTGTTTATGAAAATTTAAGTTATGCGAACTTGAAGTTGCCGATATAGAATAAACATATGAAGTTTTGCTGCAGAAAATTGCAACGCTCTAAAAGAACTGCAAATTCCAAAACCGGCTGACCCATTGAGTTGCAAACCACATTCACAGACTGCCATACAGAGGTGTCGCAATATATAGTGCGACATGACCCACAGGCTTATTGATGTGCATTGGAAACTCTGTGTGTGACTGTGGTGACCATTGTGTAATTGTTTGCATTATAAGTCTTTAGTTCAGAAGATACATATGATAAAGCACTCCGAACCACAACCACTGCCATTAACAGCTCACCATCTGCTAATTTAGGAGACAGCACACTAAAAAGCACTGGAGATGATGCTGTAAAAGTAAAATATAGCCCCTCCCCCCCCAAAAAAACCCACAGCAATAGCATTGCCCATTCTAATATTATTTCTGTGTGAAAACTAGTCTTACATTGCAAGTATTTTAAATTATAGGCCGTGTTCAGGAGAGCGACCCTCACACAAAATGCAGCTTCCATTTAAAAACTTTTCAGGCCTTTAAGTGATTCTAACCCCAAATCCTACACCTGAAAGACAAAGTGTAAAATTGGAAGGAGCCCTGAGGGTTTGCCATTTAGTATCATATTTAGTGGTCCATCAAGGAAATATAATTCTCTGGAAAACATCCTAGAAGTCAGATGTTTTTGTGTGTTTTCAGTGAGAGGCGTCACTGTGTAGAATAACACTTTGGTTATTTTTACCTCAGGTGCTCACAGGGCTTAGTTTTGTTGCTAAGTCACCTTCACGGGTGTCTTCATAGGGCTTACTTTCATTATGCTTACTCAATCAATTAAAAAAGAGGGGCACACATTCTTATTGCCCCTTCCCTGCAAGATAAAAGGATTAATGAGCTAATAAATACAAAATACTTTTAACCTCATGAGAAAACTAGCCTACAAACACGGAGCAGGTCATGCCCTGTAGTCTATGCAGTGGGGGGCACCAGCTGATAAACAGAATTGCAACCCCTGTCCCCCACTCCCTCCCACTGAACCTCCACTGTCCCCACTCCTGAGGCTGATGCAGCTGACTTCACCAAATCCTTGGCCCTGGGCCATCAAATACAGGCTATGCACATGACCAGGGTGCTGGTGAAGCAGGGGCACTGAAATATCTAAATTTTGATTTTTAGTGTTCATAAAAGTATCCAAGAGCTGACTGAGAGGGAATTTAGAGTATTTCATGGAGGTTTACATTTATTCTATGCTTTATTGTTATTTGGAATTACACAAAATATGGCAGGGTGGTGCCATAATTATTTCAGTGCTTGGGGTTCTAGAGGTCATATTATGAGCCCAAGTATACTACCCATTTTAACTGAACTTTCACAAAGAAATACCAACAATTATTTCCAAAAAAAAATCTTTCTCCCAAGCAGGCAGTCTTCACGAAGACTAAATTCTCCCACCAATACACTTATCAGAACACCTTGGATGGTGCCACAAATCTAAGAAATTAAATCTCCTTTGGCTAGGGAGATTTGGTCCATGCTTTGAGTCAAGGACTGACCTAAAAGTCTAGCTAGACTGAAATTTTAGAACTGTATCTCAGTGACTTGCAATAAGTTTAGGGTCCTAAAATTTTATGACAAACATTCTTCATTTTTTTCCAACTAGAGAGGTTTGGCATGTTCTTGGTGAACCCTGTGACCCACTACCACTTGTCACTTCCAAATATACATGACTTCTCTACTCCTCTTGCACCATCTCTGAGATATGTGTGTGCATAAAAAACAAAAGCTATAGATTACCACCGGGTTTTCACATTTGATCCCCTCCAGACACCATTCTGAATATGACACTCTGCTACAGGGTACTAAAAAATGGTGCTTTCACTCAAAATAAAGCCTTTAAAATCCCTTAGTAGCTATTCAGGGACTGGAATTCAATTTCAATTCTCCACCCTTTGGCCAGCTGTAGCTTCAAAATGCTTATATAAAAACAGAGAGAGTATGTTGCTTCATGGCAAATGGGATCTTCTTTGCAATAAAAATGTGTGCTATAGTAACCACAAACTATATTTTTTTTTGCTTAGAAAATACACAAGCAATAATCCACCTCAACGAAAGATTCATTTTTAAAATTTATTTTATAGGTAGCTTTGATATAGCTTTATTATAGACCCACTTACTACAGAGTTTGTGAAATCTAAACCTTCAAATCATAATACTCTTTATTTTAGGCCATTCGATCTAAAAGCATGACTTTAAAAATCCTTTTTATTACAAGTAGTTCTTGCCACATAAATGTAACATCACATAGCAAAACAAAAAAATGTAAAACTTCTTTTGCAAACTACATAAATACTATAATATCTGCCTTGAATTACTCTTACTTTTAAAATCAGAATATACTCTAAACGCTTTACACAGAAAACTGGTCAGTAGCCTATGTGTATGGTACATGTTTTTCTTACCGATTTGCCTTTCCTACTGCCTACTTAGGTCTTTGAAGGAGAATACTTTTAAAAAGGACCCACATCAAAATTCAGTCCACGAGTAAGACAAGTCCTGGAAGCATGCTGATCACCGTGGGCAGATATGAGAAAATTATTTCACATACTAACTCTGACAAGCCACCAGTAGTATGAGGTACTGAATAAGAGACCCAAGCGAGCGTATTTGATCCTGTATAGAAGGAATTTAGCCTGCTTATCAAATAGCTTTTACTCTGCTGTACATCTCTTTTCAAATGAATCACCTTTTTTCTCCTCTTTAGAGCACAACAGTCATTTCTACAGCTGTAATTGTAGACTAGAAAGCCAGTGAACTTATTTCACTATCACTATCCTTGATGTCTTTAAATACAAATTTGAAATGCATAAATATAAATGTGCATTTACATACATAAGCATGCCTAGAGGACCACATCAAGGCCTTCTTCTTCTTCTTCTTTTATTTTTTTTTTTGCTTCAAGAGAAGTTTTTTTTAACATATACCTGTAAAGTAAATCTTTTTCCTCAGGATATTCCTTCAGTTTAAATCAAGTTTTATCTGAAGCCCTTCTGATTGTTATTCTGAGATTTCTATTGAACACCTAGCTACTGGCCATGGTTTCTTGAGGAAAAAAAATATTGCTGAAGCATTTTTAAAAATTTTAATGCATGCAGAAAGAACTAGATAGGCTTTCCAAGCAGCTACGTAAAGTGGCTCAAGTAACATTATTATTTATTTTGGCCTAAGCCTTTTACCAACATCTTTTAAAACACAAAGAGAATGGCTACAAGATGGCGGCAGAGCCCAGAATGCATGCCAGGCCGGCGGTGCTCCAAGCAGTTCTCAGGACAGCAAGCAGGAATCCACTGTGCTGTCTTCCCTCTTTCTGTGCATTATCTCTAAATGCACTGTGTCCTCTCTTTATTGCCCATGCTTTTAAACTACGTAGAACAATTCTTTTTTTTAAAATCTAGCAATGATTAATTCAGACCTCAAATAACACTGTGCATGGGCTTTGTTAGAGACAGGTAACCATTCTCAACAGCTTTTCCCAGTGGAGGCTGGGGTGGGCGAAGGCATCTATGCTAGGAACTGCTCTTTTGCAGACTGGCTTTGGCTGATACTATCCTCCGTGTACTGACTGCCAGTCTCACTTCTACTGAGGACGGTGGATAGGATGCGGAGGGGCGCCTCTCCAGGTTCTGCTCCTGAAAGAAGCAGCAGATCATCTTCTTCATGGTGCTGTACATGTCCTCATCCTTGTAGGAGTAGATGACAGGGTTCATGAGGGAGTTGAGCAGTGCCAGCAGCAGGAACCACCTTTTCACATGCTGCAGGCCCACTGTGTGCAATTCAGGCCATCGAGCAGCAGAACCACCAGGCCCGGGTCCAGCACACAACGAAGGCCCCTGGAGAGAGAGAAAAGCAAGCAACAGGTACTCAGACCTCAGGCTCCCTGTTTAGGTTTCTTCTGGCCCAGCCTTCTGTCCGTGGCATAAAGACCTTAAGAGTTTTTTGTTTGACAACTATGAGGCCAACTTCACCTTTCATCTGAGTGTTTTAAGATCTGGGCTTCTTATAGGCAAAACAACTGAAAACCCTTTGACTATTAGCCACGTTCTATTTCACCTTATCTGCTTACTCGAGTCTTATATTAGGGGCCTACATTTACCTCCTGTTAAGAAGCACTAAACACCTCATCTCTGTTGGTTTCAGTACCACACTAGGAGGCTGCTACAGTCATTACCCCCATTTTGCAGATGAGAAAACTAAGGCCCAAATCCAGGGCATATGTGGGCAGGCCTCACACACTTACCATCAACTCTGCTGTTCTCTAAGTCAGGTTTTCTAAATGCTTTCCTGAAAATAAGACAAATACTGTCTATGGCATTCTCCTAGTCTTTTAACTAAGTCAACTGCTTAAAGATTTTATTCTTTATAAATCCATAATGGTGTTTGGTAAGCTCTAAGCTGTTTTTGACATATTCACAGGCCATCTGCTTAATAATCTGCTCTGGATTGAGATTTGTCATAAATAAATCTCTTTCATGATGAGATAAAGATGTGCTTTTTAGCACATTCATTTATTTAGCACAAGTTTAGCACCGATTGCACATGGAAAGTAGTGTCTCTGAGTCCCTAGCCATACGACCATATTTAGCTTATCTCTAAACTTTCTGACATGTTTTTCTTAAAATATCCCCTACTTAGTCATCATAACCTCAGATAACAGTGACTATACAGTACTTACTATGAGCCAGGCAACCAGTGTAAATGCTACCTTTACTAACTCATAGAACCACACAATTAGGTAGGCATCATTAGCATCCCCAGGAAACTGAGGCATAAGAAGAAGTTAAATAACTTGTCATGATCAAATAGCTTGCAAGAGACATCTGATTTTGAACCTAGGCAGTCTTACACCATAGGCTGTACTCTTAGTTACAATATGACCTGCCTCCGTACTGTGATATGGTTGCTTTCTCCCAAAGTCCTTATCATTTCTAAACGTCCTTGTTTATTCATTCAATAAATATTCATTGTGAGCTTACGGTGTGCCAGGAGCTGTACTAGACAGTGAATAAGTGAAGACTGCACACCCCAGAAGCTGAAGTGCTAATGAAATAGACAAAATAAACAAGCTACTCTGCAAACCGCATCACCAACCAGTTATTCTTACTTTTAGAATTAGTCTTGGACAGTATTTCTCTTGTTGTTTATCTTCTTTCTGAGAGGTATAATAATAAGCAAGTCAAATCAAGAATTATAAAGAGGCAGTGGAGGCCATGAAACACCATACATAAGTTTTGGAGTCAGACAGGTATTTCTAGCAATTCAGCTGTGAACTACAGGAAGGAAGAAAATCACTTCTCTGAGCCTTCATTCCCTCATTTATAAAATAAGGATAATAATCCAGAGGTGTGGGTGGTTGTGAGGGTCAGAGGTAATGGAAAGTGGTACCCAACACTGAGTTGGCTTCACTATGTTGAAATGCTTTGTCAAAGACATCTGTCAAAAGTAAATGTCTAGGAGGTATTAGGATAGTTTGATTTCCCCTTTCATAATTACGGCTTACTAACGGCTTCTTTTCTTCTTCATCCTGTATTATTTTTTTTATCGGGCCGACATAGATGAATAAAGAAGTGGATTTGGAGGTAAGGGTTCAGAGATTTGGGTCCTAACTCTTAACTTACTGTACAAGTCTAGGAGATCTGTGTCATTGGTCTGGGCTTTGGCTTCCTAAGCTATAAACTGGGGACTGCAGGCTAATTCTAGGTTATTGAAATTGTGGGTCTGAACTCTTTAGTGGGTAAAAATAAATCTAATGGGTTTAGACAAGTTTTTTTTTTTCCTTTAATGAAGGGATGGAATGGAAAGGCTTAGATCATACTATACAACTAAGGGAAGTATTATTCATAAAACCTTTGTTTCAGTTTTACAAACTGTATTAATGTATGTATTGGTTATAAAGTAAAACATTATTTGATTATTGTTGGGCTAAGTCAAAAAGTTTGAAAAATACTAGTTAGATAATCTTTAAGGCCCCATCCAACTCCAGTGGTTTGTAATTCCATAAGTCACACTTTGTTCTGTCTGTTATTCCCAAGAGAGGATGCTATGTCGTCAAGAGGGAAGAAGTAAATGAACCAGACATCAAAGCTGTAGCTACCAACTTTGATGTAAACAGTCCTTTCTGTGTGAAGTTGCATAACTCCAAAGAAATTCTGATCAAGGTCATTGTGTTAATAAGGTGGGAAAAATACTGATTAACTTATACTTTGTTAAATATACATGTCAGAATTTAATACAGTATGTAACTTTCAAACCAATGGGAGGGGAAGAATGGAACTAAAGGAAAGGGAAAAAAAAAAGATCTCAAATCAGAAGAAAGGAGGGGAGAATGAAACATAGAAAAGAGGAACAAATAACAAAATAAGTGCTGGAAAGGAGCCCAAACATACCAATACCCAAACTCAGTGATAACTGTGGTATAGTTTTTAAAAAGCTGGTGAATCCAAACAGTTCGATACCTAACATTGTATCCATAGGGGTAAAACCGTGAAGAAAACAAGATGACACAAAACTTATGACATGGTTATTTCTGCAGGAGAGAGGGCCACTAGGATGGGCACATAGAAGGTTGTAAAAACATTGGTAATGTTCTACTAAATTGGGTGACAAGTATACAACTATTTTTTAAAAAATATTCTTTAATGTTAATTCTTTAATCTGCACTGATTAAATGGATTTTTTTTTTTTAATCGTGAAAGCTTTTACCCCAGCATAAAATTCTGGTTTGGATTAGTCAGGGGACTGAAACTCTCTAAATAAATCTTCAAATTGATGTTCTATTTGTCATATGTGGTAATTCCTATATGTTTTTCCTTTGTAATGAATTAATAATTCATTCAATCAACATCTGACAAACTTTCATTGAGTAATGATTATATGCCAGGCACTGTTCTAAGCATTTTCTACAAATTAACCATTTAATCCTCAGAGCAACACTTGGAAATAGGCACTGATACTACTTTCATTTTAAATTTGAAGAAACTGAAGCACAGAGACATTAGATAACATGCTCAAAGCCATACAACAGGTAAGTTAAGAGCCAGGATTTGAACCCAGGAAACCTGGCACTAGAGTCTGTGCTCCTGTCCACATGCTAGGCTGCTCAGCAGGAACTATAAAGAATCTTATTACTAAAGTGAGTGATGTGAAGAGGCACAGCTTTTAAAATCTCATTCATAGTATGTAGTATCTGACCATGAAGCTGCATATATCACAATTAATGGGTTTGTGAACAGAAAGATTTTTTTCTGTGAAGGAAGGAAGAAAGGCTGGAAGGAAGGGAGTGAGGGAGGAAAGAAGACAGGGAAGGAAGAAGGAAGGAAAGGAGGGAAAGAGGGAGGGAGAAAAAATTCCAACAAAAATATATGCTGGCCATGGGAGTAAGGAGAGAAAAACACATTTGCCAGCCTTTTCTTTATACTGTTTTCCGAGAGCAACGAAAGGCAAGTTCTTTATCAGAGCCCAAGTACAATAACTGCTAAAGTAGAGAAAGGGTCTTCAGTGGTGCTATCTGAGATGATGATTACACTCCAGGCGGTAACCCCAGGAAACCACGCATCCCGTGACTCGTCCCCCTGGCAGCAAAGCTCCCCTCCAGGCACATCTCTGAGCAGCTGCCCAGTTTATCTAACAGTTCATTCTTTGGGGGTTTTTACTGTATGTCAGCAGCTAGATATGAGGCCTCCAAATTTTCTTTTTAAAGAAGAATATGTCAGGAATGGTTTGGCCTTAAGAAACTATAATCTTAGAGAGTTCCTGGAGAATGTGTGAAATGTCAGAAACAAACGAGTAGGCAGCTGGACTATTTCTTTAAAAGAATAGTAGATGATGGATCTTGAGAAATACGTATCAGTCAGTCCCCCATCAATTTCCAATAAATTTTGGAAGAAAAACTAATATGAATTTTTTGAGTATTTAGAGTCAATGCTCAGACCATGACAGCTGGGAAAAAGTAGAGCTTTCAAAGAGAGCTCATGCCAAGCCCAAATCACATTGTTTTTTAAATCGGGCATTAAATAGGAGTGGATCCAAGGTGTCTATCTGGGCACCAGTGGAAGAAATCAGATATGTTTCTCTTGAAGAAGAAAAGCCTAAGGAAAGACATGATGTACTGTTAACTGTCTCCAAAACCTGAAGGGCCATATAGAAAGAGGAGGCGCAGACCTATTCTGAGCCATTCCAGAAGGTCACCGAAACAAATGGAAAAGTACGAGGAGGAAGAATTTGGATGTAAGAGTTTTTTAAGTAAATGGAGTTATTTGGGAGAGAAATTGGTTGTTCAGCAGGCAGAGAGCCTCACGAGCAGATTATCTCCTCTGCCTGAATCTTCCTAAGAATGTTCAAAGGGAAGAGATTTTCCTTTAAAAAGTAGGGTTAAATGTCTTCTGAACTCCTCTCCAAGTAGAAAATTGCTAAATGCTACAAAACTATAATTTTCAACTCCCCATAAAATTCAAACCAGTTGGACTTGATTGTCTTCCAGACACAATTGTAAGACAGTATGGCTAAAAACTGATTAAGATGAATTCTCTGAGCTAACAGTTTCCGAACCTGGCTGGCCATTCGAAGGACCAGGGGAGCTTTTTAATAATTCAGATTCCCTGGTCCCACATCAGACCAATAGTCAGAATCTCTGGGTAAGACATGGAAATTTGTAGCACTAAAAAGTTCCCTGGGTGATTACGATGCACAGCCAGTTTTGTAAACCATTTCTCCATGCTGACTCAAAATGGTTTAATCAAGTTACCCTATCAGCAAAATTATAGACTGTACAGACTTAGTGAAAAGTCACAGAAAACAGAGAGGAGGCAGAATTTTTTAAAATAAGAAAACAAGTACCTCTAGATATCAATACCTTCAGCTTCCATTTGGACAAATGTTTGAGTATATCATATTCATAAATAAATGTACAAATATGAGCAGTGAAACTAACCTACCGATGAGGCATAGGCAGGCCTCCTCTGGCCTTTGCTGGTTCTCTGGGTCACACTGCCACGAATGCCCTTCTGCCTCTTAATCTAAGATCTACTTTTCTTCCTAAGCTTAGCTCACTTTCCGCCTCCACCGAATTTCTTCCATCGGCCCAACCCAAAGTGACCAGTCCCTCCTCTCAACTCCTGTGCCACTTTCCACCTACAACATCCACGTGGCAGTGGGCACATTACCTGCTTGATTCCACTCTAACATTTCCCAAGAGCTCTGGGCTAGGCAGTGGGCTCAAGGCTTTACACGCACCCATCATTTAAACTCACAGTCCTATGAGGTTGCTGCTCATTATTATTCCAGGCTTACATATCTTGGATTTGGAATTTAGAGTGACTCAAGAGTTGTCCTAGGTCAAGAAGCCAAAAATAGAAGTCATAATTTGAACTTAGGCCTGATTCCCCCATGCAACCTTTTTGAGCATGGTGCTATACTGGAGGTAGTTTTGAATATAGATGTCCTGTCTGTCATATGCTAAGCTCCCTAAGCATGGAGGCTGTGCTTCATACCTGTCCGTATTCTTAGAACCAAGTATGGAGCCCCACACTTGTAATAGAAAAGATGAGTCATTGAAGGTAACTGAAGTTTATTAAGCACCCACACGGAGCCAGGTACCATACTAACTATAGCACCTGCAAATGCAAACAGTGTACAGTCCTGCCTTTCAGGCATCGACAGGCACAGAACCTGGATGTGATGATTCTGACTACTGTCAGGGAAGATCTCAGGTGAAATGACACTCGGATGACCTAAGTGTTGAAGATAATGACTGTGCAAAGGTGAGAAACAGCATGTTGCATTTGGGAAATTCCAGATAGTTCAGGATGGGTTTCACACATTTAGGTGACTGAGGAAGTAAGATGAAGTCTGAGAGATGAACCTGGGTCAGATCTAAGAAGACCCTGTGGGCAATACTAAGGAGTTTGGATTTGTTGTATAGGTTAGACCCCCATAAGCCTCTTTCAACCAGCAGTTTATCAAGAGAATTAAGCCTGAATGCCCTCAGATATCCATTGTATATAATGAATTAAACTCTCTCCCAAGCATCTAGGATGGTATGAGTAATGTACCATCCCGA
This sequence comes from Eonycteris spelaea, assembly GCA_003508835.1. Taxonomy (NCBI): domain Eukaryota; kingdom Metazoa; phylum Chordata; class Mammalia; order Chiroptera; family Pteropodidae; genus Eonycteris; species Eonycteris spelaea. The sequence continues at coordinate 3,643,374 of PUFA01000046.1, read as the reverse complement.
GAGGATTAAGAAAATATTTCTATGTTCCAGGTTCATAAAGGAATTCCACTGAGAAAGGCTATATCAGAGGTTTTTCAGACTTGGTTGTAACTCAGCAGGTTGTGAAATCAATTTTTGCAAAATTACAACTAGAAATTTTTTTAAAAAATAGAACAGGACAGAAAACATCAGAGTGCACAAAGTATTATAAGGGTATGTTTCAAGCAAGTTGTTTTGGTTACACACAAAAATATGTGTGTATAGCAGGACATGATATAGAATGTACACTATTTCTTATTGTGGGTCTTATGTTCTTTTTTAAGGGTTTGAAATCCACTTCTATGTATCAGTGGTTTTTCAATTAATTCTTTAAAAAAGTAGAACACTCCCCAAAGGAAATCTCTTGTTAAAATTCAAAATCAGAGATGCTCTGACTAAAGAAAGAAATGGGTGTGTGTGTTGGGGGGAGCTGACTAAAGCCCTTTTGTAGCAGAATTCACTCTCATTGTCACACTATAACCACCATCCCTCATACTCATACACTGAAGCACCTCTGGAGAACCCTTGAGAACCCCGCTGAGCATAACTTGAAAACTAATGCTACAGAATGATAGCTCTTTGAAGATTTTTTAAATCAGGGACACAGATGTCTTACATTTTAGAGCAAAGCTTTGTCTGTGTGCTCAGGATGGACGAGAGGTAAGAGAAGCTCTAAGTCTGCTCCCACCTGCATCAAAATCACCTGGGTGCCTGCTGAAAACTTAGAGTTCTGGTCCCCGATCAGACCTACCAAACGAGAAACTGATGAAGGTCTAACTTGGGTATCTCCAGTTTGAACCAGCTTTCTGGGGAGAAACACTGGCCTAAGCAGGGAATCTCATCTAAAGACTGGCTTAAATTCAGGTAAAATTATAAGGATTTGAAAAAGTAGTGGTGGTAGAGAGGGAGAGACATGGATGGGTTAGAGCAGCGGTGCCCAACCTTTTTGGCACCAGGGCAGGTGCTCCTATGAGAATCTAATGCCTGATGATCTGAGGTGGAGCTGAGGCAGTGATGCTAGCACTGGCGAGCAGCTGCAAAAAACAGATGAAGCTTCACTCACTCACCTGCCACTCACCTCCTGCTGTGTGGCCCGGTTCCTAACAGGCCACAGACTGGTACCTGGTCTGCAGCCTGGGGTTTAGGGATACTTGGGTTGGAGAGTCAGTGGAGAGGAAAAACAGTAACACTTAATGAAGAATTGGATCTAGGGAGTGAGGGAGAGAAACGAATCCAGAGAGACTGGGTAGCATGTGGTTCTGATAACCAACTGGGAGAGAGAGAAAAAGCTTGGTTTAGAAGGAGGAGACAGTGGTTCATTTAGAGAATCTCTCACTCCTCCAGGCGGAGATATGGAGAAGGCAACCAGACATGTGGGTCAGAACTCCGAGAGGTCCAAATGGAAATGGTTACTGGGAGTCACCAGCAGTCAGGGGGTACTGAAGCCGTATGTCCTTCCATTAATAAATATTCTTAAGCAACAACCTACCATGTGCCAGAGTGAATGTCTTCGTGATGATTACATTTGGATAACAATTCTCATTTCCTTCTATTGCCAAGTGATGGGTCAGTTATATTAATAAAAGGCAATTATTTTTTATTTTCATGATGTTCTATGTTCTTTTGGTTCCTATTTAAGAGACTCACTAATAGTCCAAATAGACTATAAATGAGCTTTCCTCTAGTAATTAAATTGGCTTCAGTGCTATACTCAAAAAGCAATATCATGAGTTCAATGTTAATTTTAAAGTATAGTGAATCATATACTAGAATATTCAATTAAGTACTAAAATGATATTTAATGGCTGCAATTTAAGCTAGTCAGAAACATCAAATTAAGGAATGTCTAACACTTTGGAAGATACAATTACAAATGAAAATGTTGGTGACAAGTGAAATAAAAGATCTTCAAAGTCCCCAAGCAATATCATGTTTAAATAATCTATAACCACCATCCCCTTTATTTGGAAGTTTTCAAAATATCTCAAACAACACTCTGGTTAATACCTCATCACCACCTTATAGGAAATAAGAGAGGAAAATACCAGTCCACCTAGGAGAAGGGCCCCTCACTGGAATGTATTTAAGATAGTTCAGCATTCTTGAGATTTTAGTGACAGGATATGTAGGAGATTAAGGCCTCAAGTTACACGAAGCCTGTTCTTCAAGACTCACACTTTTATATTCCAATGGGTTAGCCATATTTTCATCTGTTTAAAAATTCATACATGCAATTAAAACGAAATCTTGACCTGTGAGTAGAACACAAATGAGGCATCCATAACAAAAGCAATCACTCAACACAGAATAGTTTCGCTTTGGCACATGGACTAGTCATTTCATCAAAGAGGAGGATATATTTTAAGTATGTTCACTCTGTTATTCTTTGTTTTTAGTCCAGGAAAAAGTGGCAGGGCACAAGCAATAATGCTAACCTAGTAAGCCACAGGGCTGTCTGATTTACTAAAATAGAAAATTACAACTCTACATAAAAATCAGGTTGTGAACCTTATCTCAGGAAGCTCTTTTCTATTCGAAAAGAATTTTAAAACTAAAATTTAGAAGTAAATGACTATTTTTTGTTAGAAGCCTTATAACATCTAAGTTACACATTAATAGAACATTAAAATTCAAATGTCTTACCACACTAAATAATTTAAAAAATAACACTTCCAGATGTCGTTTGCATTTAAATTCATACTCACCAACAGTGTTTTAGAAGTCCAATAATTCAGAAAATAGGTTGTCACATATGTGAAAGAAATGAAAATATATACTTTTAGTAACCCTAACTTATTTTTACTGCAGAAAACAAGAAAACACTAAGATACTTCTCATAGATAACGAACAGTTAAGCATTCCACAAATGATTCATTTAACACTATTGTTACCACTGCTGGGTCTTTTTACTCTGACAACTGGTTTTAGACACTTGTTTTAAATTTATGGCCAGCTTTGGAAAATTAAAAATCTTGATGCCAAGGGATTATGAGACAAAATTTAAAGCAGAGGCATACCAGCTAGAACCACAGCCTAGACCTAATTCTAGTGTTTAACTCTGAGCAACAGCTGGAAATCATAAAAGCACATAAGAAAATGCCATCTCCACCTTCAGATTCCCCTTTAAGCACTGCAGGCACAGACTGACCATACTTCAATACCTCACTAACTACTACATCAAGAGCTCCCTAGCATCTAAGTAAAGGTGTGAGGTCAGCTACGTATCGGCAGAGAAGCAGCTACTTGCCTGGTATAATCATAATGACTAATAGATCCCACCAGCCTGCCCAAGGATCTGAAATTCTTCCTGCTGGAGTCACTCCTTTGAATTAGGAATAACTGTGTTACCTCTTACCTAAAAATATTAACATATCAAGCTGTAGGTCTATAATATTCATCATATAAAGTGCTGTTAGCACACAGTAGGGGCCCGGCACAATGTAAAAGGAATATTTTTGGTGGGGCTGAAAATTTTCAAAAGGGTTACAGCATGGGACACTGCATGCTGACTTGAATAGGAGACAAGATCTGGACACTCAGATGGCACAAAACCATTCCACGATCAGAATAAGGACACAGGAAGTAGTAAGAGCTGGGAAACTTGAGTTAGATAGAGTTGGGTCTGGAAGAGTGACAGCACGGTGTGGCTCAGTAACTATACAGTCCTGATATAACTGTTACCACTTTCCATCCTACGCCCATGGCCACCACCATTAATCCAACACACTACTTGCTCCTGAACCCAGATATGGCCTAGAATCCTTCACAGCACAGTGTTCCAAGAGGCCTCTAGCAATCAGCTGGAATTTGCCCTTGAAATGAAACCCACTTCCCATCACTGTATAGTAAAAAGAGCAGAGGCTTGTGATCAAATAGACCCTGACTTGAAATCCTGGTTTGTGACCAGTTCATCTTCTTAGGCCTCCCAACATTTACTTAGCTATGGAATGAGTATGTTGATACTGACCCATCAGAATTTTAGTGAGAATTTAATGAGATAACATGTGAAGAGTGCCCAACACAGAAAACACTCAGAAAATATGAGTTCAAACTGCCCAGACAATGTTGCTTACTTCCCTTGCCATATTTCCTTAGGCAATTTATAAACACATGTGGTAGGTATTTCAGTTGCTGTTGTGTGCCCCCATGTGCATGCTCGCTCTCTCTCTCTCTCTCTCTCTCTCTCTCTCTCTCACACACACACACACACACACACACACACACAATTTATTATACTATATCTCTTATTTTTGTATGCATTTGGCTGCTCTGTTAGATTCACATCCTCAGGGGAGATCCCATTTTTATCTTATCCAGCTTGAGATACCCATTAATTAGCCAAGGGCTATACACAAAGAAGGTTCTTAATAAAAGCCTGGTAAATGAAGAACGGGTCTGGACTCAAATACAGACCACTGAACTAGAGTATGCTTTTTAAAAGTTTGTTCTATGTTTCTGCTTCCAGTTTCTTGATCCATATATTAATTAGGTTGGACTGAATGACCTGCAAGTTTCCTTTTGGCTCTCGCATTTGATGATTCTGGCTTTCACTCATAGTTTCTTTACTCATGGCTGATGTATAGTCTAAGTAACTAGGGAGAAAGGCTAAAAGAGATGTTCTGTACGGTGCCAAGTAAGAGAGAAAATTTTGTGGTAAATTCCAGATGCATGTCACATGATTCCAGCAGAACCTGGTATCTGGAGATGGGGGCATCTAGAATGCTCTCAGATGTTCAATATTTACTCAGCTAACACACAGTGAGTGCTTGCTAAGTGTCTGGTGCTGTACTAATTGCTGGGAATAACAAGACAAAGGAGACTGAGGAGCCACTGATTACCACGCAGGGTGCACATAAGACACTCTAAGGGCACACTGACTAACGGTCTCAATGAGAGGTAGATTTATTGTCCTCTATGGGGTCACCATGGATTGAATTTTTAGGGAGCTAGAAATGTTAAGAATACCTATGGCAGAGCAGTTACTATTACATTATTTTCAATATAAACAATATTTTTGAAACAATATTGAAATAATTGAAAATAACACTGAAATCAATAATATTGATTGAAAATATTATTAAAAACAATCATATTATTAAAACAGCTATTGAAAACCATAATATTGGTAAAAGATGTTCATAATATATTGTTGAGTTTACAAAAAAAGGTTATAAAATATTATAAATAATGATTCCATTCTGATTAAAAAGAATAAATGAAGTATGCATTTGTGTGTGTACATGTGCATATCTAGAAAAGATCTCAAAATATATATCCAAATATCTTAGCAGATATAATCTCTAGGCAGCATGATCCAACTGATGTTTTCCTTCTTCCTTCCATCTTTTATTGTTATCTTAATTTTTTTGCCTTGAGCTTGTCTTTTTTTTAAAAAAATAATAAGCTCTCACTAAAGTTCTTTCTGTTTCCATTTGGGAAACAAATATATTTGCATCCACTAGATTTCTACTGCAAGAAGCATTATAAGATTGATACTACATAGCTGAGAAAATGAGAAGATCAGGACTGCCTCCCTTTCTCAATGAATCTCTTAATGGCAATTTCACTCCATTTTATCTACAGGTAGTTCACTAAATAGAAAAATGCACAGCAGGAGTATAAGAAAGTCATTAAATGGTAAAACCACACCATACCCTTAAGGTGGGATCAATATAAAAATCAATTGTATAAAATGTGAGATTAGTTACTGCAATATTAATTTTTAAATTTCCCATTAGTTGTATATTACAAAAAGTATACAGGTAAAGAAAGGGAATATACTGTGCTGTACACTGAGCCAAAAGGTCCCGAATGATCAAATGCTTCCCACAAAGCATAATTATGGCTGGTCTCCATTTGAAAACGGGGACTAGGGTGATGGAAACCACACAGACCACATATTATGGGGGTGAGGCTTGCTAGATTCCTTCATTCATCTATAATCATAGAATGAGGATCCACATAAGTTCACTTTTCAGATAACTGAAGCTTAAAAGCCTTTTAAACACACCTTCCCTCCCTTTCTTATGAAGTGGAGCCTACTGATCATACTTCTGCCTTTTCTTGTTAACTGTCACTTACGGTGAGCATCCATTAACCCCAGAGTGGCTGACGATCACTTGACAGCTGCCTTTACTTGGGCCCTCACGATGGAGGCCACCGGCTACCCATAGCCCGCAGTCAGTCCCTGTGCCTCTGCCCTCCAGTTTGCTGCTACTAAGGTACTGTGTACATAGAAAGTTCAGTAAGAACGGGAGTGAATAAAGTCTATAGAGCTTTGAAGAATGACATCAGGGTTGCAGGGAAAGCACATTAAAAAGCAATAACTATTTGTGCTCAGAAGATATTTACCGCTATGGGGTAGGTGCTAGAGTTTGTTTTACAGATTAAATAAATTCGGGAAAACCATGAAAACACAATTTATATCTATATGGGCTAATTTTAAGAATTCACTCTCTCCTGTGAAACATGAAACCTAGCTCACCACCATTAATTTTAAAAAAGAAGAAAAAAAAAAAAGCAAGCAAGCACACAAAATGGTTATTAAGCCAGTCGTGTATATCTCAGTTCCAAAGTTTCAACTCAAATCTCAAAACTGGTACAAGGACCCAGGAACACAACATTCACTTTCTTTTCAAGTTCTCATAGTGAAAGCAGGCTAAGCAAGCATTGACACATACATACAGATGTGTTGATATTCTGTTATGAGTCCACCCTCCGAATTTTTAAATAGCTTACTTCTCCAATAACTCATTTTGCATTTTTTATGGTTTCTGCTGCCAAGAGGGGAAAAAAAATTCAAGTGACAAACATCTATAGTTTTTAACTTGGCAGGAGTATGAATCGGGTACCAAATTGTCAAAATATCTTTCACTTGTTCCTTCTCACCATGTCTAACTTTTCCCTAAGCTAGTTGGAATCGGTTTTTACCATAATTTACTTTAAAGAAATGTAATGTGACGCCGTCTTTGTTTTCTAAAGACTTTTTTGGTTTACTTTGTAATATACAAAGCAATGCTCTTAAGAGTACACTACTCAAATCCCAAGAATATGGCAATAATTACTGGTTAACCTTTTAACCAGTACAGTGATACTACAGGTACAAACATGCACTTTCTTACTCTCTTTATTCCTCAATCCCTTAGCTGCCCTCCTGCCACCCTCCCGTGACTATGTCCTATTATTCTCAGATGCTCTTCTTTCTCCAAATTTCTTCATTTTCTTCAGGAATTCTGCTTGTATCCTATTTGTGCAGATAATCCTACCTAACTTAGTGACCGCTTCAAACTTAAACAGCACTCATTTGACTCCATTGTTCGGATCCTGGGTATAAACATTGCTGTCTGAGGATTTCATGCATCATCCAACAAATATTTATTGAGCCGTATGAGGAGCCAATGATAGTATTAATTACTCAGGAAACAGAGGTAAACAACTTAGACACAAGCTCTTTTCCAGTCGCTGACCTCACCAGCTCATAGTTTAAGTTGCAGCCCCAAGTGCCATATTAAAAGCCCATCACTCTGCTTGACTTCCTTGTATCACTGTCTGCATTTACCTTGTTTATTGGTTAATTGGTTGACTGATTAATTTACTAATTATACATCACCCCAATTGGAAAATAAACAAAATGAAAACTTTACCTGTTTAATTCACCTATAGACATCTTCCATGTATTACAGTGCTTTCTAGACCCCTTCTGGGAGATCTGATCCCAGAAGTCTGGAGTGAGGCCCAAGAATCTGAATGTTATCAGTCAGGCTCATACTCAAAAAAAAAAAAGGAAAAAGAAATTGTTGGTAACACACAGCCTAGTTAAAAATTTACTATAATGAACAATGTGTGCAATCAGAAAAAGAAAAAAAATATCTACATTATTTGGAAACATTCTTAGTTTGCACTGAGCAAAGTTTCAAAGTTTGATGGCTGGGAATATGAAGGAATGGGTGGCTTAAGTAAAGTAAGGATGAAAACAGAAGAAGGCAAAGTAAACTTGGAGGACGTAAATAGAATATGTGTAAAAGATAATGATGACAGAGGAAAAAAACAATGGCATCGATGATAGAGGCACTGTTCATCCATCGAGTGACCAAATCAAAGTTGTGACAGAAACAAGGAGCAGCAGCAAGAAAAAATCATCTGGGATCTAGATAAATAATCCATACAAGTAGGGAGAAATCCAAGAAAGCACCCTGCAACGGCAGAAGGTAGGACGGGGCGAGGATGCGGGGCTGCCTGGTCTTGAGCAGCTGAGTAAGATAGAGGCTGTGCAGCAGCAGTGACAGACGCCTCTTAAAGGGGCCACTCTGTGAGCAGATTTTTGCAGTGACAGACCTGCTCACTCTGAGCACCAGTG